>CM062243.1:39504673-40104673 GCA_031216285.1 Syzygium syzygioides
GTTAATTTTTTCTCCTGTTCTCATGTAGCAATTCCGCCTCATACTTTCTCCATAATAACGCTATAAACGTTTGCCCTACGCGGCAAAAAGTTGAATGATTACTCCATTAAGGAAATAATTTGAAGGGTTTTAATCGAATCGATATTGTAAAAACTTGAATTGAAAACAAGTGTGATTTAATATTTAATGTTGTGATACTCCCGATTTTGACCTAGACCGTAGTGCAAAAGTTGTACATTTAGGATGTGGATAAGGAGCCCAGAGAGAGAGAGAGAGAGAGAGAGAGAGGGGGGGGGGGAGGGTTGCGATTTAACATCAAATTGCACCTCAAGAAATATGGCCATAAGTTCGTATTTGAGTTCAGGTCGTAGTGATATCCTTGGGATCACTTAGAGCCCCTCTACCTTAGCATTCATCCGGTAGTGGGGCAATGTGAAAATGTTTAAACATAAATTATTGTAGATAATAAAATTATTTTTCATTAACTAATTATTTCAAGCGATACAAGCTATCATTTTTATGAAAATGTTTTCCAAATTATTTTTTTCTGGAAAAACAAATGGAGCCTAAGATTGATTTTCAAAGGGAAAATTACCGAAAAAGTCATAAAAAATTATTGCATTTGTACTAATTCAGTCATAAACCTTTTAATTTAGCTGATTGAGTCCTAAATCTTTTGATAATTTGCCAATGTTGTCCGTCCGGCCAACTTTGGCCAAAAAATCACTGATGTGGATATTGGCTATCCTACATGGCATTGTTCGTGCTGAGTGGACAATTTTTTTTAAGTTTTTAAACAAATTTAATTATTATTACTTATTCTTTCATTTCTTTTTTCTTTTTTCTTTTTTTTATTGCAATCGACAAGGGCTGGTAAGGGCTTGGTGACCCTCGCCGGCCACTGGTTGAGGGTCTGCAAGCCCTTGCCTAGGTGAGGCCATTCATTGCCTGCGGTCGGTGAGGGTATCTATCGCCTACGGTCGGCAGGGTGGCCCTCGCCCAACCTGGGCCATTGCCTGAGACTGGCCACCCGTGAAAAGGAAAGAAAAAATAAGAAAAAAAGGAACCATGTTAAAAAATATTAAAAAAATAACCATGTTAGCATTTTTGGGTCAAAATTAACCGGAAGGACTGCATTGGTAAATCGTCAAAAGGTCTATGACTAAATTAACATAAGTGCAATAAGTCTAAGACTTTTTTTGATAATTTCCTGATTTTCAAAGTATGTTTACTAACTAATTTGGAGATTGTTATTAGCTATTGTACATGATCCACTTATTTAATTGACACTTGCAGTGTGCCATATCTCTTAGTATAGGTACTTTGTAAACCAATCTTAATATACCTACTATAGTTCGCAAACGAGAGAAGTCATGTGGTGTCAAAACTCTGGTAGATGTTCATGTACGTGCGGATTTTCAAAATATAGAAAAGAGAATGTCAATGCAGAACCCTCATATGGCTGGGGCCATTGGCATAAATTTATCAAATAAAAGAGATGAGAAAAATATCAAAAGGTTGAGTGTTCGAATCCCGGGCGCCGCAGAGTGACTTAACCGGTGGCACGTGTCGCCCCCAGGGTTTACTCCCCGGCTGTCGGCCGTGCAGGGGTTCCCTGGGTTACCAAAAAAAATAATAATAATATTTGTGTACCTGCATTCTCCACGTAAATGTCTTTTTATAAAATATTAGATGAACACCATTTGAATACTCACCCAATAAATTTCTTTAGAAAGAATCTCCTTCGTGAGTGCAATAAGACAATGCTAAAGTACTTCAAATATCTTCTTCTTTTACTCTGTTTGTGACAACTTATGGAAGCGATGGATGACAAATTATACAAACAAGGTAGACATCGGATAGTGGATCAAAGGGGACTGTTGCTTCCTGCAACAAAAGGGTCCACACACCCATGACCCCATCTGCCGCTGCTACTGCTGCAGAGAGGGGGAGGGAGGGAGGGAGGGAGGGAGGCATTGGACCATCGTTTTCGCAGGAGTAAATAAGGAAGCTGCTGGGTTGTCGTGATCTTCAGAAATTTTTAACCCAAAGCCAGAACGAGAGTGATTCAATGAATGGCTTGATGCAGAAGCTCAGCAGCAACGTCTCTTTCCCCTTTATAACCAGGAAATTTTTCAAATTATTCCTTCGCTGATACGACCCTTCCCCACTTCTCAGCTCTCTCACCGTTATCTTTTTTCATACTCCAGGAGCGATCACAATCAATTTTTAAATGTGGGTCTCAATATATCTTTTCCGTAAGCTGCAAATTGCTCTCGAACAATCGAAATACTTCTTGTTTGATCTTTACTCGACATACGGGAATGATTTGTGTGTATCCGATTACTTGCTGTATAGTTCTTTTCTAATTGTTTTTTCTCTCTCTCGTTGCATGTGGGTGTGTGTGGTCGTGGTCTTTTTACGCCACCATCTGTGAGGATGAGGACGTGCATTAATTATTCTTTTCTCGTGGATTTCAGCGTTTCATTCAAATCCCCTCCACGCCCGCGCACTAACGCAAGAAACCGTTGATCCAAATTAATATTTTTCTAATTCTTCCCCCCTGTGAGCTGTGACTGGCCTCCTCCTAAGACACAGCGAGACAGAGAGAGAGAGAGAGAGAGAGAGAGAGAGAGAGAGAGATTCAAATGGTTCTTGTTTCTAGAGAGAGTGAAAATCAATACTTTGACAGATCATCATCATTCAGGTTCAGCCCCATTTGCATTCTCCTTTTATTTTCTCCAATCTACACTCATCTACTCTGCCTCTCTCTCTCACTCTCTCTTTTATTCATTTTAAAAGAGAATCTGACCATCACAGCAAGCTTTGGTACTTTTCAATAAGAAACCAGTATTTTCTGCAGATTCTTGCTCTTTGTATTCCTACATTCATTCATTCTCATCACACCAGACACCACTACATCGAAAACTTTGATTCCTTCCTTTTCCCTCGTTCTCATTCTTGAGAGTGTCGTTGAAGTCTCTGTCATTCCTCGGATCCCGATAAATTTGAAAAACCATCAGAGAGCTTAAACCGCAGCATTTGCCATTTCGATCCAATCACAATTTCCACATTACAAAAACAGCCCTTCCATTTACGGTCTGAGCTAAAGCAAAGCATTCTCTTTTACCAAAATCTTTGCATCCCACTTTTTCTCTGAGAGAGAGAGAGAGAGAGAGCATGTTGTCTGATCAAAGGTGAATTGAAAAGTTGCAAACTTTAGAATCCGAGGCATCTGGGTGTGTGTGGATTACAGAGTTTTGTAGTTCCTGAGAAGCGAGCTTTTGTCTCAGTCCCGTTTGAACTGAACAGTGACCGATAAAGTTTGTTGAAGGGAAAGGGTGCATTTTTTTAATGCAGGGTCATTGTTATGAGGGTCATGACACTGTGAGATTGAGTTTGGTCTCTATAAAGAGAGGAGCGTCAAAGAAAACATAGAATAAGGACTGAGTGGACAAAGGAATAGCGATGCAGGATATGAAGAAGAGGACTGACACTGAAGATTCGAAGAAGAAAGAGAGGCATATTGTGACTTGGTCTCAAGAGGTAAATTTTTCTTCTTATTTCCTTAGCTCATGCTTTGTTTTATTCTATTTTCTTCTTTCCTTTTTTTTTTTTTACTATGTCCCCTCTCTTGATTGGATTAAAGAAGTTTTGAGTGTGATTTGATTTGAGAGATGACGACTTTCTAAGGTGGGAAATTTCGTGGGCTGCAGGAGGATGATATACTCCGCGAGCAAATCGGTATTCATGGAACTGAGAAGTATGAGCTTCGCTTCATTTTTTTTATGCTTGCTTGTATTGAGTATTTGCATCACTTGATGATTGGGATTTTGATCTTGGTGTAGCTGGTCGATTATAGCATCAAAGTTCAAGGATAAAACGACAAGACAATGCAGAAGAAGGTCGGGTTTGATGCAGAATGTTCTGTTCTTAATCTTATTCCTGCTCTAATTTTAATCCTTTGTCTACACACGCTAAGATCTTATTCATGTAATTGCAGATGGTACACATATTTGAATTCTGACTTCAAGAAAGGGGGTTGGTCACCCGAGGAAGATATTCTATTGTGCGAGGTAGGAAACCAAATTTATTTGGATTTGAATGGTGTTTAGTGTTTGTAGTCCGTGAAAATACCGGTCTTCAATCCATACAACCAAGATCATTGGACAAGAATGAGTTGGTGACACAAGCAATGAGTGGTTTTCACATGATGACTCACTTGTGCTTGGTAATAGCATGGCCGGCAGAAAAGTTTCCTGTTTTTCCAGTAAAGGGATCGATAAATTAGAAAACCATTCTATTTCTCTTAGAAGTTCATAGAAAAATAACCGGAATTATGGAGTATGAAACCTCCCAGTTGATGCAGTTTCGCTTGTATGCAGGCTCAGAAGATTTTCGGCAACAGATGGACAGAGATAGCAAAGGTGGTTTCAGGCAGGTATACTATATGATCTTCACTTCTTTGCACAAGAAGATGCATTCTCCCGCTCCGCATCAATTTGATTGCTCCTAATTATGCAGGACCGACAATGCCGTAAAAAATCGCTTCACAACCTTGTGTAAGAAAAGAGCGAAGTACGAAGCCTTAGCGAAAGAGAATAGCACTACATTCATCACCCCGAACAGCAAACGGATCATCTCACACAATCCATCAAGTGATGACGGAACAGCAGAATCTGCAGCACCGGCTAAGAGGATGAGGTATTGCTAGAGAGGACGCATGAAGATTTATACTGGACTCATAAACTTTTATGTTTGTTCTTTCTTCTGTTTTTTATTATGGAGAAACCTCTACTATGCTGTAAAATGCTTCTGGGTTTTTATCAGGAGGGCTCATATTCAGAATATAGCGGAAGATTGCAACTTCAAAGACAGATTGCATATACAGAGTGGAATCACATATAGTCAGCAACAAAGAGCTCCCTTTTCCATATTGGCGCAAAACTATCGCACTAACAACTCAACCCCCAAGCAATACGAAAGCAGCCAAAAAGAAGCCACCGATGATGGTAACTATCGCCCATCAAATTTCTGACGTTTTAAGTATGTTGCATAAACGGACATAACAAGCTATTTTAGTACACGATCCTTTGAAAAGAGCATCATCTTTAATATAGTCACACGAGATAAAAAGACATGACATTCAAACTCAATACATGATACTCAGAAAAGGCTATCGTCTTTAATTCAGTCAAACGAGACTGTTTTTACAAAAACTTTGGTCATAAGCTGTGCCACTAGTCGAACTTGTTTGTTAAACCCACATATGCTAAGGCTACATTACTCTGATCTTTGTGCAGCTCATGGTACAAAAGTCCAAGGAACATTTCTTAGAAAGGATAATCCAAAAGTTACTGCTCTGATTCAACAAGCTGAACTGCTCAGTTCCCTTGCGCTGAAAGTCAATGCAGATAACATGGAACAGAGTCTTGAAAATGCTTGGAAGGTGAGTACATCATGTTTGCTTTAGTATTTTTGGCAAGATCACTGATGGCAGTAAGTTTAATGGCTTAAGTAAGCCCTGATAGATGAAGTTCATTGATGAAGTAGATTGAACTCTTCCCCAAAAGAACATCTTTTTCAATTGAATAACCCATCACCTGATCCTTTTAACGTTAAATCAGTTGCCATGGAAATGATGCTGGTATATGCAGGATGGCTGCTTAATCATACTTGATTACTGAAATTACCCCATCTAGTCAAGAAAAAATACTGTCCTCTTTCTGCGTCTATTCACTGATTTTCAGGAGTTATGGAACTCAGGTTCTCCAGGAATTTTTGAGCCACAAGAAGGATGCTGATATTCTCCATGATTGCATCACCGACACTGATCTCCAATTCGAAGATTTCAAAGTCATGGTGGAGGATCTCAGGAGCAGCAATGAGGGAAGCCAAACATCTTGGAGGTAATCAATGTAGATAAGAAATATTGAAAGTATAAGAACTGTAAAACACTCAAACTTTTGTATATCTCTACTCCAAACACTGCCTAACAGTACTTATATTGCAGGCAACCCGATCTGTGTGAGGAGTCTCCAGCCAGCTCAGAGTATAGCACAGCTTCTACTATTTCGACTCATCCTGTTTATGATAAAGCGGAAGAACCTCAAGCTGAAGAAGTTGCACTGCATAAAGCTATTGAAACTGAACTACGAAATAACCACTCTGATGAACAAGGTGGAGTTGATAACTGCTGTAAAGGGATTCTTTCCAGCTCAGTTACTCATGGAGGTTGTTTACACTGCAAAAACCTAGATCTTATCATGCGTATATTACTATTCTGTATTAGGTTTAGCTGAGAAGAACATTCATCTTTCTGCATCAGGTACTTTCCAATCTTGCGACGAGCACATAACCACCGCTGCAGTTGTTTCCGTCTCATCAAATGCAGAATGTAGCTCTCCTGTTCATGTAACTCCACTGTTCAGATCCTTAGCAGCAGGAATTCCCACGCCAAAATTTTCAGAAAGTGTAAGTTCCCTTTCAACTTATTTTTGCTGATTTAAGTCCACGACCAAATTTCAGCATTTTAGGATGTTCACTGAATGCACTATTACTTTGAAAACCATGAAAGGAGGTGGACTGAAACTTTAACTGGCTGAAAAGGATATCTCAGTTCTGGAATAATTCCATGAACTTTGATAGTTTCGAATTCGCAGTATCTCAGATCCATGCCCTCATTCATACATACTGATACTCGTAAAACAAATATGTGTGGTAAATGAAATTTTATCCATATTCTTCTACCGCATCAGGTTCCAAAAGAGTGTAAGTCGAAAATGTGGTACTAAAGGCAAAGGGCCAGAACAGCCCCTCATGTCTTGACATATTAGAGAAGATAAGCAATGAACAGAGCTCGGAGGAATTATGTATCTCGTTATGAAAAGAGATTTTCTGACCTCATCACTTTGAAAGGGAATTATATTTCAATTGGGAGATTGAGGGGGGTGGTAAGGGTCATCCATCCTGAGAATGGAACTCACGTCTGCTTAGAAACATTATAATCCACGCTAATGCTAGCAGAACTGAGATATCACAGGTCCCACACACAATTTTTAAGATCACATTGTGGAATATGCCTCTTTGTTCCATAGGGTACTGGACTTTGAGTTTCCTTGATTAGAATATCTACATGGTATACATTAGAGGACCAAATTTACTTAAATATTTCAGAAGTGAATGTGAAATGCAGAAACAAGAACTGTTTTACACGCAATAATGTGAAATGCAGAAACAAGAACTGTTTTACACGCAATGAACTGGACTAGATTACCATCAGGACAAAACTGCTCTTCATTTCCACTTAACTTTAAATAGGTATGAAATAGTTGATGCCTCATAATTTTTACGAAAAAGCAGGAGCACTGGTTTTTATCTTGTGCCTGGAGAAGGATATTCTCTGCCAATTGGACCAACCCTTGGCCTTGGTTGATGCCTGCTGTCTAAATGTCAATGAGCGTTCATAGGGAGCTAAGTAAGGTCGAATAGATCCCGATTGTTCCTAGACCACGCTTCTCAGTGCGAATCCACAATTACGTAAACCAGAATAGAAACAGACAGGAAATTTTTCCTTAAATCCCAGAAAAAGCTTTGGCATGTGGCAAGATTCACTCTCTCCCTCCTTTCCCCCCAAACACAAAGTACATGATGGAAAAGCTAAAATGAGGAAAAGCAAAGACCAAAATGTGTTTATTGTTTGTTACGTGTCATGCTACCGGTAAAGATTGCTCATTAGGCTTTAGAGCGGATATGGTCCTGTTGCATTCCAACATTAGTTTTCCATAATGAATTCATTTGCATAGCCCATAGCTAGGATCTCTAAAGTGGTACAGGACTAAATGCTTATTTGGGTTTCCTTTTTCAGGAGAGACACTTCCTTCTGAGAACGTTTGGCATGGATTCGCTTCCTACATCTTCTCCAACTAATTCGGCTTATCAGCCGCCCTGCAAAAGAGCTCTCCTCCAGAGTCTGTGACCAACCATGTTAATCCAACTTCAGTAACCAGAGTACCAAACACACCCCAGACACCTTTTTGTTTAGCTTGGCTGATACCGCCTATAGTAAGTTTTCTAGTCCTGTTCAAGATCCAAATTTTTTCCCAATGCAGCCACTCAGGCCTAAAGTTTTACAAAAAAAGGCATCTTGAGTCTGCATTTGAAAGCCCCCCCTGATTGGGATCCAGAATGTTATGGCACATTCTGCAATCCTGACAGTTTGAGAGCTTGTCGAAAGTCACTACCTGTGACCAAGTGTGCTTTTAGAAGTGTGTCATTCCCTTCGTGATTTCTCGTTTTTCTCCGCCAGATGTTTCTAGGTGAAACAACTCCTATTCAGTTTTTTCTGTTTGATTTTTGGTTTGTACAGAACCTGCTACATAAATCCTTATAGCCAGAGTGTAATTATCAATCGGCAAATCGCCCACAGCCTACCTACAATAGATGATCATAACCGAAAATAGAGAACCAAGAAAAAGAAAAAAGAAAAAAAAAAGAAAGGAGGAGCCACCAGTCCATAGGGACTGCCGTTTGATTTTATTTTTTGGCCCCAACATTTGTGGTGTGCATATCATATAGGACAATCTTTTTGGTCTTTGTATTTGGTTTCTGATGTAATGATACTTACTGAGATTGGAGTGGAATTATGATACGGTCTTTGGTGTGCTAATCTTCTTTCTTCTCCTATTCAACGCATGGAAATGTTATGCATGATCACGATTAGGCCAATGTCATCCTACAGAAGAAGGTAAGGATCAGCTAAATGGAGGAACTTGAAAAATGATCTAGTCCGCTTCTTTGAAGAAGGTTGGTAATGAAGGATACAAGGAAAATTGCCCAAGAACTGCAACAAACCACAAGCATATTCATCTCAATCACATGAACAAGTCAGGCAATTGACTGACAAAGAATTAGCATACCCGAGAAGAGAGAAACTCCGTCTGACTGCTTTGCCTTTGGCATTTCCTGCATCTGCTCTCAACTCAGAGCAGACAGAATTCTGGGGAAGAAGGGCTTTTTAAGGATTCGGGTGCGTTGAATTTTGCTTAGAACTTTGAATTGTGATGGAGGGATCGGCATGGTGGTGTTCCAGCATAATCATGTCCCATTTAACTTGAAAAGATTTGTATGAACGTTAAAAAGGGAGAGGAGGGGACCTCAGTATAGAATGATGAAGCGCATTCATTGGTCATAATGAATTACAAAAAAGAAAAAGGGTGATGTGGTTTGACCGTCTCCAGCAATCATGTGCCACATTCCTGATTTGTTTTTTTGGAAACCAAAAGGTGAAATTCTTCGCCCAGACTCGATCTAAGTTCATTTGTTGGACCAATGCCACGCAATACGATTTGGGCTCGCTTGTCACACTCTACTTCGTCCTAGGAAGATTGTTTAAAAAATCCTAAATCTATTATATTTTTGCTAATTAAATTCTAAATCTTTTAATTTTGATAATTGAGTCATAAACTTTTATCACTTCTTGCTTATTGAATCCTAAAAATTTTCATTACTTATCAATTGAATCTATTCAGCCAATTTTAGCCGAAAATCGCTAACGTGAACGTGAACATGAACGCTCTACGTGGTGCTAATGTAGATAATTTTTAATTATATTTTAATATTTTTTGAGTTTTTTTTTATTTCTTTTCTATTATTTTCCTTTTTTTTATTTCTCCTCCAGTTGATCGTCGGGCCTTGGCAATTGGACAGAGGTGAGGGCCGGCGAGGGCGAGGCCCTCCCCCTTGGCCCGTTATCAAGACCCGACGACTAGCTGGAGAAGGAAGAAGGGGAGGGGAAAAAATAAAAATAATAAAAATTTGAAAAATATCAATATATTAAAATTTGTCCTTATAGATTGGCCGGTGTCCATGTCAACAATTTTCGATCAAAATTAACCGAATTGACTCAATTAACAAGAAATGAAAAAAATTTAAGATTGAATTGAAAATTAGGAAAAATATAATAAATTTAAAACTCCTTTGACAATTTTCCCTCTTACGGATATTAATAATAAGTTCTTTTATCTGCCTTTAAATAAATTAACCTTTTCTTTATACAATGAAGATGTTGTATATAGGGATATTAATGGGCGGGGTGAGGTTAGGTTGGGTTAGGCTTTCATGATACCCTACTCGACCCAAAGGGTCATGCTTGATCCACCCCGGCCCACCCCGTCGCCCTGGTCAGCATACACCTCCAAGAGAGGGTCGGGCCGAGTCGGGCCGGGCCAGGTTTTACTTATTTTTCAACAAGAGAGAGAGAGCTGTATTCGTCTCTGGTTTCTTGTCACTCGCTTCTTCATTTTAACCCTCTCATCGGCTTTCACCTCGAGCCTCCTATGGCATTCTCTGTCTCCGGCATCTGCTCATCTTCCCCGTCCCTCAAGCCGAAGACATCGGCCGCGAAGTTTTATAAAAGTAAAACAAACGAATCGAGCGAAATTTTCGATTGTCCAGAGCAAGAACATCAATCGGACTGCGTCGAGGAAGCGAAACGAACGAACTAGGATTCAAAAGCAATGTGAGGATTGACACATGCCGAATTCGAACAATCGTCGTCACCTTCCACGAGTTCAGCTCTGAATCAGAACGAGAGAGAGGAAAGCCAATCTTTGCGGCGGCGGCGGCGGCGACGGGGAAGGTTACCTTGACCTCGCGAGCAAGATAGACACGGCTGAACTTGCCTTTACCGAGGGGCTTGCCGATCTCGAAGTCCCGCAGCGGCGCTCCTCTCCTCGAACTTCCCTCCACCTTCATCTCCACTTTGGATTCGCGTTGCTACAAGCTGCTCGTCGACCCACCCATGCTCATCGCCCTCCCACTTCAGGACCCGGCCGTCGACGACGCCGGTGTACAGGTCCCCGCCGCTCATGTCGAAGGCGAGGCTCTCGGGCTTGAAAGCTCCGGGGATCGGAACCACCTTGGAAGCGTGGAGGCGGCGGTCGCGGGCTCTCAGGACGGGAGGCGAGTGGAGGAGATGATGGGACGGCAGATTCAGAGCTAGACGGCGGCCGCAATTGCTAGCGCCGTCGCGGCTAACCGGAGTTTCGAAGCGATGGCGCCTCTTTTCTCAGGCGACCAAGAACAGTTCCGTTGTTGGCTTAGATTAGGTTTTCGTCGCGCAGAGAGAGGAGAGAGAAGGGGAGAGAGATTTGTGGGTGGTCCAAGGTGTCAATGGGTCGGGCGCGACCCTACCCTAAGCATAATAATACCCACATTTGAAAGCCCTACCAGAGGAAAAAGAAGGCCCAATCCCAAAGGATCCCAAATTTTAAAGTCGAGCCGGGCCGGGCCGGGCCGGCGCGGCGTTTCTGACACCCCTAGTTGTATCTGTCTATTACAAGTGAGGATAACATGCGAATTCTATACTCCCGTAGGGTCCAGATTTAATCAGGTCACGTGCTTCACTAGTGATGACACAAGTTAACAATGCAATATTCACAAAATTACAAGTGCAGATCCACGGATTGACCCCACAATGCAATCTTTTGGTGATCGGCAATGGTGCTGTGGCTCAGTTAAGAAAATCTTCAAGGCGCATTGAGAAAAGCCTTCACATTATCCCACAATTTTGAACACGGCCTACTTATCAAAGTATTAATCCAACATCCAACCCAGCAACAGACAAAATCTGTATCCATTGTGATAGGGTAACGGATAGAGAATGTTCCGATAAGTGAACAAGTCCTAGTGAGCACCGAGCAAAAAGGAAAGCCAATTCTCAAGACAAAACTCTCTCCTCCTTTTAAAAGTATCTACCGAATTACATTGATCAATATGCTACCTGTTGCCTAAATTTGAAACTACAGGACCTTCAGGTCACACAATTATACAAGCGAACAAGTAAGTTGTAAATAGGATGTCGGAGGAACAGCTAATTATAAAGGCCAGGAGTTGTCGCAGAACCTTATTCACATGGCCTTCCTCTTCTTCTGCATCCTCTGCAATTTCCTCCATTTGAGGAAGATCTGGTATGACAATCCAGAGAAGACCATGACAACACATCCCCATTGTTTGATTGACAAGGGGTTGCCGCTTAATACTGAGGACACAACTATGCTCACGAACTTGCGTGTAGTGGTGATGGTGGTGTTAGCGAGGGAGCCAAATCGGCTAATGGTTAGGAAAATAAAATTCTGACCCACTGCACCACAGAGGCAATAGAGGAAGATGTCCCACGCTGCCTCAGGATGCAGCTTGCAGAACTGGACGGCCTCAAATCCAATACCTTGTGGCCAGCCAAACATGTATATTAGGTTGTATATGGTTCCCCAAAGGTTCATTCCTAACATTATGTCCCAAGCAGTAGTCTTTGGGTACCTGCCGGAAAAAATTCAGGCACGTAAATGAGAGATGGGGAACAACTATGATCAACCGACAAGTAATTTGCAGGAGGCCTCTAAAATCATACAAAAGGAAGAAGATGAAGCTCAGAAAGAAAAGAAAAATACCTTGCCGTAATTGAATCCTGAGTCGCATTTGTAAATCCATCAAACATAAGATTGAGGAAACACAGAAGATATCCTAGAGGGGCATTGGGATGCGCCAACTTGCTGATAGTTTTCGAGCTGGTCTGTATAAATCAAATTACGTAATTAGTGCAACATAAAAGAAACAGAATTCTCATATTTATCTCTGACTTCCATATGATAATAACTTGACAATTCATGATCAACGGAAAAGGGTGGTCTCATATGTGTACCTTTAATAAAGCGAAGGTAGAAACTCCACCAGCCACAAGGAAAGAGCATATGTACTCAGGGAAAGTATATCTTATACCATAAACTAGAGTACCCATCAGCATCACTGGATAGATGAAAAGTATAACAATGGGTCATAAACCAAAGATTGATACACAGAATACAACATAAAGAGCAGCCATGGTACTAGATCCAAAAATTAATAAAAACTTCCAGAGAAAAAGACTAGTTTTTTTTCCCCACTAAGAAATGGACAAAAAGCAAAGACTTCATGACAGGGCTATGAAGAGGGCCACATTGAAAATAGATTTATCCAGATTCTCATTAAATAATTAATTGCGATCTTAAACAACTTTTTCACTTTCCAACCCGTTTGATTCTTCAAGAACCCAATCCCCTTCCCGCAAATTTCATCACCACTGCCCTCTTAAAACTTTCTTGTAAAACCTTCATTTTAAATTTAGTCAGTGCTATCCCGAAAGAATCAAGCATAAATAAAGCTGAGACCATCTAAAACTAATTGTCATATCAGGTTGGCAAAGGTTAATCCTACCTGGAATCATCTTTGATGATTTTGCCAGGACCTGAAAACAAGAAACAAAAGAAGAACAAAAGCAACATGATCAGGTCCTATGAGTAATTCAAACTATAACTAGAACAAAATTACAAAGAAAAATGAACCGCCATTTTGCTTGAGGACGAATAAAGAGGGAATGTAGGCCATGCCTGGGCAGGGTAACTGATGTACTTCAGTGCTTCAATTCCCATAGCAGGACCAATAGTGTTTGTAATTCCAGGGCTCCAAAAAGTCCACAACGGAGCCCCTCCAGAACCACTTCTAGACCAAATTTTTATCACTGTGAAAGGGCACAGAACAATTGGAACCTCAAATCTCCACCACGTACCACTATGTATAAAACCCAGGCACATGTAGTAAGGATTTGGCATAGAAGAAGGGGATAGGGTAACTCACTTATATATGACCAGATTAAACAGACCACATTCTGGGCCAAGTTCAGAAAGGAAAGGTGCTCAAATCTCTTCCCATCTGGACCAAAACGTTTGGTGGACCTAAACCACGGAAACAGAAAGACAATCAGCAACAAGAGTGCATGCTTAATCAAACAACGCTTCCCTAACCAAATGAAGTTCCAATCTATTCAGCAAATGCACGGACCAGAAGCTGCGACAAGAGCTCCTGTCAGTCAACCCTAACTATACAGCAACAGAAGCTCACATATCGGCAGCGACAAAGATCGATCAACCAAACAAAAAGCACCATTTCGCGCCCGATCAAGTACGCATTTTCATCAATCAGAGATCGTAGATCACGCACGAGACACGCGAGCGACTTCCCAAAATATAACCGGTGAAGCAAGAGATCCCGTCACAGAATTGAAGTGAGAATTGCCGTGGGAAAGGAAAAAGGGAAAGAGCGCTCACAGAGTCTCTTGCAGAACTCCCTGATAGATATAGGCGGACCAGATTCCGGCGACGCACAATGCCAGCACCAACACGCGGCGGAGGCCGGCGCCGTGAGCTTCCATGGAGTGGCCCGAAAACGCCGCCGGAAGACACCAGATCCGGCGGGGCGCTCGGCCTTCCTCCGCCGTATGCCTGAAGAGTAGAGAGAGAGAGAGAGAGAGAGAGAGAGAGAGAGAGAGGGTGTGTGTAGATGAAGAATGCAGAAGAAAAATGGAAACTTCAACTGCAAATTTGAAGGTGCCTTCGAGGAGGAGGAGGAGGAGGACGGTTTCCTTGGCAGGGCGAGGCGAGGGGAGGGAGGGAGGGAGGGAGGGAGGTTATAAGAGGGGGGCGCGAAGTGACGCAGGATATCCACGTGGAGGATTTTGATTGGGGTGATGACTTAACGTAGAGTTTCTATTGGACGGAAGGACGCGGAGGGAACCGTGACGACGCACAGTGCGGGAACAAAATTAAAAATAAATAAAAAAAAAGTCTTCGGGGCCAAGTTTTGTGGAAGCGGAGCCACTTTGGAAGCCCAATTTGTAATAAATTCGGACGGTCCAATTTGCCCTGTGCTTTGTGACATCTTGATTAAATTACGTTCCATGTCTTCTTAGGCTGCGTTTGGTCGACCGTATAAAAGCCAGGATAGGATATATTTTATCCTATCCTGTGTTTGGTGATGGTCCAGGATAGGATAAGGTCGGATATAGACCGGATATAGCCCGGATAAAAAAATCCGGGGGGAGGGGTAGGATAGATCCGGATAGGATTTCTAATGCCTATTTTTCCAAAAATCCTACGCTCCACTTGCCGTCATCTTCATCCCCACACCTTGTGCGCTTTCACCAAAAAAATTTCTCGGCTTTTTTTCCTTCACCGACTCCTCCGGACTTGTGAATAGCAAAAAAAATAAAATAAAAATTATCCTATTCGACTTTAAATCCGTAGTCCACCAAACAGTGGACAGGATATGAAGAAATTTCAAGATTTCTTATCCTATCCTATCTAGTCCTATTCTGTTTAGAAATCCGGACGACCAAACGCAGCCTTAGAGATATTGGAGAGATGTCGGGTCTTTGCATGCGTTTCAATGCCTCGCAGGTCTGTGATCTTACAGATTTTTTTTTATATTGGTGTTTGGATATGTCTTGAGAAATGGCGAACCGGCTATATAATCCAAAACCGCTCATCCTTTTTGTAATCGATGTCAAAGCTCTTTGAAGGTTCGCATTACCTTACACGACAGCAGCAATACCAAAGCAATACATTGGCTGGACGTAACTTTTCCACATCAAGTTGGCGCGAATGTTTGATGAGTTTCTATAAATGGAAAAGAAGAGATTCGCTATAGGATTATGAACGTAACTTTTGATTCGGATGAACTACGAGATTCTTTTACCAAATTTGTAGTTGGCTCGAAGTTGTCTTGTGGATGGAAAAGTGAAACTCTTTTGAAGTCATTTGCGACCTTAAACTAGTCGTTATTTTCCTTGATATGAGAGTTTCTTCCATTTTTTGATGTATTTTCTGCTCGTTACTATTAATTGTCGACTCCCATATTCTTATTTTGTTTAAGGGTTATATCTACCAAGCTCCCCATGTATTACGAGTATCTAATCGTCGCGTTTAGCAAATGACAAACAGCTCTTCGCAAGTTTTATAGAAATCAAGTTGAGAAGATTTCCTCAGCATTTCACCAATGATCATATGAGAATTTTCATTTACGTGTATATTGTTCCCAATACGTCGCGAGACATTCTAAAAGTACGTTTGGCATAATAGGAAACTCCAAAGTAGCTTGAACTTCGTTCCATTAACAGCTCATCAAGTCTCGTGATATGGGATAGCTGTCCAAAAGTGTTAAACTTATTGTACGGTAGCCAATTCAATCATAAACCTTTCAATTATGTCAATTTAGTCCTAAACTTTTAACGATTTTTTTATTTAGCTTGAAACCTTTTAATCGTGTCAATTTAATCTTAAATCTTTTAATTGTGCTCGACGCTGACTTAGACAACTTTTGCATTAAAAAAAATTCTGAATTTTTAATTTTTTTCCCCTTCGCTTGTGGTCGCCACATGTGAGGATTGGTGAGAGTGGCCTTTGCTCAATTTGGCGAAAGCCCTTGCCAAAAGGAAAAAAAAATCAAGAAATAAAGGTAAGATTTAGGAAAATTTTAAAAATGTACAAATTATCCTCGTCAACACAAGATCTTAATACGGAGAGAAGAAAAAACAAGAAAGAATAATAAAATATATATAAAATCAACAAGAGAGGGAGGGGATGGTGAGACCGGCTCAAACGGTCCTCATGGTTGCAGGTCGAAGAAAACGATAGAGAGAGAAGCGAGAGCAAGAGAAGAAGACTTTTCAACATCCTCGTTAGACCAGACTAACCGATTTTTCTACAATCGTCCTTTTCCTGTGGCTCCAAATTTGCATGTCCGTTCCATGTCTAACGTACGAGGAGCCGCGAAAGCAAAATGCAAGAGAAGAAGCGTGGACCCATAAAGAAAAAAAAGGGACAAGTGCACTATAAATCCTAAAATTTATTATAAAAATATATTTGAATCCTAAAACTTACAAAAAATATAATCGAATCATAAAACTTGTCAAATTAATTCAATCGAGTTGTAAATTTAATACCGTTAAATTTACTAACGAAAAACGCTGACGCTGCATTGACGTGTAATATTTTATCACTTTCTTAAGACATGTGGCAATAATGTGGCATCTAACAAGCGCCACGTCAGCAAAAATAAAAATAAAAAAAATAAAATTAGGAAAAAGCTATAAAAAAACAAACCAACTAGCGGCTGTGGCGGCGGCCAAGCCCTCGTTAGTCGCCGCCAGCAGTCGCCGCAACCGACAGGAAGGGCCGGCAGAGGTCGCCTAGGCCTTCCCAATGCCCAGCGACCCTTGCCGGCCTCGAGCAAGTCCCTAGCGAGGGCCTGCAGCCCCCGATCTGGGGGAGGGCGCGACCCTCGCCGCAGATTTGAGCGAGGGTCGCCGGCCCTCGCTTGGGGCCAACGAGGATCGACGAGGCCCCGGCGGTTGTGGCAGTTGCTAGCGGTGGCCGGCGAGGGCTTGGCCACCACCACAGCTACTGGTCTTTGGTTTTTTTCCTTTTGTTTTGTTTTGTTTTTTATAGCTTTTTCTAATTTAATTTACATTTTTTTCAATTTTTCTGACGCGACGCTTGTTGGACACCATGTGTCCTAAGAAAATTAACAAAATAAGACAGGTCAGCGTTACGTTAGTAAATTAGACGGTGTTAAATTTAAGACTCGATTGAACCAATTTGACAAGTTTTAGGACGCAATTGCACTTTTTGTAAGTTTTAGGACTTAAATGCACTTTTGTGACAAGTTTAGGACTTGTAGTGCACTTGTCTCAAAGAAAAAAAATGCACAAGACAAGCCAAAATCAGAGGTTCTATGTAAGATAAATTCTGGGGTAACATTGCAATCAAGCTCAACTTCATGCATCGTACATCACAACAACATCACGTAGTGATCAGACACGACCGGTTCTAGTTTCTAGTGCAGTTTTTCCATCGATACGATGAATTCTAGGCCACTCACAAGACAAGCCAAAATCAGAGGTTCTATGTAAGATAAATTCTGGGGTAACATTGCAATCAAGCTCAACTTCATGCATCGTACACCACAACAACATCACGTAGTGATCAGACACGACCGGTTCTAGTTTCTAGTGCAGTTTTTCCATCGATACGATGAATTCTAGGCCACTTATGACTCGAGAGTGGATTATACGGGGAGACATCGCCATCCGAATTGCCCAAAGGAGCACCTTCACAAATCCAGATCCACTCGTTTTTTTTATCCACCGTCTCATCAGTAATCATTCGAAAAGTCGATTATCAACAGACCTTCGCTCTAATTCCACGAAAGATGGTTTTAATCGACGCAAAGTCCATGACATCGTCATTTCATATAGTTTTTCTGAGAATGGAGATCTTTTAGAGTTAAAAAAGAAAAGAGGCAACGTTGTGGGTAAAATGTTTAACCCTTTTTGAGCTTTGGATGGCCATTACGATGCCTCTACTCACTACAATGCCAGACGTGCATTGGTCCTATCGGTTTGATCACCCTCGATTGTAAGACCACCGTAGAACACTAAATACTGTCAAAGTGACACACATTTTCAGCAACGAGTGTTTGTCCATACAGATTACAAATTGTCCCCCAAAACCACATCTACTTATGGTTTGGATCGGGTCGGGTCGTGTAAAATTATCATATCCAACAAAAAAAGGCAACGTTTTCTGAATCTTAAGGAAAAAGCTTCGGTGTTGGGTCCTTAGATTAGATGGTAAATTCATGGACATCAATAAAGTCGCTCTCAGTCTCTCTGGACTTTTATGTGTCTCTGGTCCTCTTCACTCCTTTCACACTTGCATGATGTCTCTGTCTTAGCTAAATTCATGCACTCTCCCACATCCTCTATTACCGCCATCGACAGCTTCAACTCTTGATGTCCTCGCGCAATTCATTTCTGTGGTCCTTCAATTCGCCGGTACATCGACCGCATGCATCGGTTCGAGGCGTCTTTTCCAAGCCATGGGGGGCAATGTGCTGTTGCTATCTGTATGGGAGCGACCAGTGGAAGACGGGTTTCGAATTCGAGTTGTCATCTAAAGCTCGACGTGGAGACGACGGTGGAAGGAGTTTGACAACGAAAGATTTGGGTCATTGGGGCTGGATCGGGTAAAAAATGATCTAATCCAAAAATAGGTAACGTTGTCATGTAAAATTTGTAACCTGTTTTAAGTTTTGGACAATCATAACAACGCCTCCACTCACTGCAAGGCCTAGCGTGCACTGGTGATCACCGTCGATTGTAAGGCCACTGTAGAGCACAACATATTGTCGAAGTGACAGAGCATTTTCAATACCGAGCATTGTCCATGTAGATTGCAAATTGTAACCTAAAACCGCTAATTGTCAACCACGAACAGCTCACAAAGGGGAATACTTATATACAAAAAAATACCCACTCAGGAAATTCTGACTAATCCTACTCCTTTTGTGCATAAAGATCCTTAATTTCCCTTTCACAGGAACTAAGCATCATATGGCTAATCTAGATATCTTAACCTGGATTATGGGGTGCATATTGATTCGTGGAGGGGAACTTCGGCTAATTTGGTGAGTTCCACTCGATCTCGCTCGTAGACCTTCGACTCAATTTCTCCTCTCTCTCTCTCTCTCCATCGCATGACTAAACTCTGACGTAGACAAGTAATAGATCACACCGTAGAATCAGTACTCGACGAGCCCTCAATAGACGGATGAAGATGATTGAGTACTGAACAGGAGTGAGGGAAGGAGCGACAGATGCTGGATGGAGATGCAACGGTGGCGATGCCAAAAGTGAAGAAAGAGATGATTTCGGCCATTTTGGCGGCAACATTGGCGGCAGACAATGGCAGCAAAGGACTAAAATTTGAGTAGTTAGATGAGGAAGAGGAAGGGGTACGAAAACTACAAGTCATGCCACGTCAGTTCAACTTTAATATATTAAAGGGTTAATAATACCATGAAAAAGTTCAAACTAGTACATTCGTAATAAATTTAACCAAAACTAATTTCTTGACGATAAAAAACTCAAACTGATCCTGTGACAAATTTACCCATCATTAGTTTTCATTAAATTTTACCGTCAAATTACTGAATTAGATGATATGTGGCAGTCGACGGGTGTACTAGTTTAGGATTTTACCCTTCATTTATCACAAATGTACCGGTTTGTGTGGTATTTTGTGGTGTCGATCAAATTTAACTGTCATGTAATAGGTTTATGACTTTTTGGATAATTTCCCTCTTGTTCGTTTGGTAAATTCCCACCAATTTTCCAACCATAAACCTCCATAAAAATAGAAGGCACACGCTATATGGTCAACCTTCAGTTTTTTTTTTTTTGGTCAGCGTCAACGTTCGGTTTCACCAGGTCTTTTGTCCTAGAGAAAATGGGAGATAGGAAACAAGAGAAGCTTCATGGTGTATAGTCACCATGGAACCGCCACAAAAACATCCTCAAAGCACGTCAAAACAAAGTAAAGCTCAAAATACTGTCGACTAAAAAAAAAAGCTCAAAATACTACAAAACAAAGCCAAATTAAAAAAAAAATGATGATCAACGGAGCACAAATAGGATTAAGCACACACTCATTTCACAAGAACATATATGTGAAGCAAAATAATTGACGACCGGATATTGGATCTTATATCTTCATCAGTGATTAGTACATGTCAGATATAGTAGTTATCAGTTGATGTGCGAGGCTAAGTTCGATTTCCTCTACACTGTCGCTGTAAGGAAATAACCAAAATAGGTTGAGCAAACACAGATCTAATATTTGGAAGAGCAAATCTTCGCGGTTCAGTGGGAAGTTAGAGCTTCTGTGATCACCATTGAAACTAGACACAGAGAACTTATACAGGGACATAGCAGAGAATATCGAATCCCAAAAAGCATATTATTAAACTCCCATACCTATATTAGGAGAGTTCAAACTCTTAATCTAAAACTAAATTGGAAAAAGAGAGCTCTCAGGTTTAAATCTGGAGAGAAGAAAAAATTAATAAAATACAAGGGAAGGGAGGGTAAGACCAGCTTCCCGTTACTAAAGGTCGTAGAAGACGATGGAGAGAAGAGAGAAGAGAGACTTTTCAACGTACTCGTAGACTTGACTGACCAATTTCTCCACAATCGTCCTTATCCTTTTGCTCCAAATTTGCATGTCCCTTCCATGTCTCACGTTCGGGGAAAAGATAAGCCAAAAATCCGAGGTTATATGTCAGATGAATTCTGGGGGTAACATTGCAATCGAGCTCAACTACATGCATAGTACACCGCAACAACATCACATAGCGATCAGACACGACCGGTACAAATTTCCAGTGCAGTTTTTCCATCGATATGATGAATTCTAGGCCACTCATAACTCGAGAGTGGATTATGCGGGGTGACATCACCATCCCAACAACCCAAAGGAGCACCTTCACAAATCCAGATCCACTCGTTCGTTTTATCCATAACATCATCATTGCAGATAGTTTTCCCGAGAATGGAGATCCTTTGAAGATATAAGAGAGGCAACGATGTCGGGTAAAATTTGTAACCCTTTATGAGATTTGGACGCATCGGCCAAAATCCAACTCCACCACTAACTGTTACTCACATCCATATTAATGTGTAAGGGGATGCAAGCTCGCCATCTCCCTCTAGCCTTTGTGCCTCCGATCACCGCTGTCGTGTCATTCTCGATGATGAAGGATTTTTTTGAGTGAGTTATCGAAAAACCCCGAGTGTCGAAGTTACAGGACCAAGCCCTTGAGAAACCGAGCACGCTCCATGGTACTAAATCTAAGATTATACATTACTTACACCTTGTCTAATTGACAATCATAACAATGCCTCCACTCACTACAAGGCCTAGCGTGCATTGGTTCTCATATCAATTTGATCACCATCGATTCTAAGACCATTGTAGACTATATATTGTCGGAATGACAAGCATTTTCAGTAACGAGCCTTTTATCCATGCATAATGCAAATTGTCACCCAAAACCACAGATTGTTAATCACGAATAACTCGGGTTATACTTACATAAAAAAAAAACACTCACTTAGGATATTCCAACTAATCCTATTTTTTTTTATGCAGAAATATCATCAATTTCCCTTTCACGGGAACTAACTTAAGCATCAGAGGGCTAAGTATCAAACCTGGTCGCCTTAACTTGAACATGTGGTGCATATTGATTCCTATAGGGGAACTTTGGCTTTGGTGAGTTCTAAGTTATTCATCGGCACTCGATCTCGCTCGTAGACCTTCGACTCAATATCTCCCCTCTCTCTCTCCATCGCATGACTGAACCTTGAGGGAGATGAGTAGTGGATCACGTCGTAGAATTAGTACTTTTTTTTTTGGGTCGAGTAGAATCAGTACTTGATGAGCCCTTAATCGACGGACAAAGATGATTGAGTACTGAATAGGAGGGAGGGGAAGGAGCGAGAGATGCTGGAGGAGATGGCATGCGTTGGCGGCGATGCCAAAGTGAAGAAAGAGATGATTCCGGCCACTTCACCGGCAACATCGGCGGCAGACGGTATCCGCGAGGGACTAAAATCGAGTAGTTAGACGAGGAAGAGAAAGAGGTACATAAAACTACTAAGTAATGTCACGTCAGTTCAACTTTAATGTATTAAATTGCAGCATGGAATATAATGACCTTTTGACCCGAAAGGAGAAACAAATATATTATCCCCCCAGAAGAAGAGCCTCCGGTTGCAATTTCTTGCCCCACAAAATAAGACCGGGTCAACCTTTGATGGGGCCAAGTCAACGATAATGGCCAATTTTCTCAGCTTTCGCAATGATTCCGAATCTTCAGGAAAAAAGCTTCTGGTGTTGGGTCCTTCAGGTTAGATGGTAAATTCATGGACATCGATAAAGTCACTCGGTCTCTCCGGACTTTTACGTGTCTTGGGTCCATCCTCACTCCTTTCACACTTGCATGATGTCTCCGTCTTTACTAAATTCGTTCCACCCTCCCCCGTCCAGACCCACCCCTGTTACCATCATTGACAGCTTCAGCTCTTGTTGTCGTCGCGCCATTCATTTCCATGTTCCTTCGAGTCGCCGGTACGTCGACGGCACGCATCCATTGATCAAGGCATCTTTCACCAGCTGGGGGGGCAAAGTACGGTCGCCGTCCGAACGGGAGCGACTCGTGAGGGACGGGGCCTCGAATTCGAGTCGTTGAAAGCTCGACGTGGAGACGATTGCGGAAGGAGCTTGACGAGGTAAGATTTGGGTCATCGGGGTCGTTCCTTTTACGGCTCAGGTTTCCGCTAGACCCAAAAAGAGATTTTTCATAAGGACCAAAAAAATGTGGAAGCATTCCATCTATTTCATAACCAACATGAACGAATCTGAAAAAGGATGCTCTTTTGGAAAATTGCTTTCCCGGACTCAAAACGCACCAAACACTCGTTATCGCACATCTGTTTATGGATGGAATTAGGTTCTCTTAGCGTGGTCCATTTGCTTTATTCTTTGGTCAAAAAGGGGGAATTAGTGCCCACTAAACTAATTAGGAAAAAACCCATG
Organism: Syzygium syzygioides; assembly: GCA_031216285.1. Lineage (NCBI taxonomy): Eukaryota > Viridiplantae > Streptophyta > Magnoliopsida > Myrtales > Myrtaceae > Syzygium > Syzygium syzygioides. The sequence goes on from CM062243.1 coordinate 39,527,983, forward strand.
TACATAGGCTGTTCTTCCGGTATCTAACTCGAAGAGGGAATCCAACAGCGCCAGTGTGGCCTGCCAAGCGATAAAGGGAATCGCGTCCTTTTTCCTTTCGGGAGGTCGCGGGTTTCGATCTCGTGCGGTTCGCATATCAGTCGGGCCGCGATGACAACAGACCTCGCCACCCTTAGAATACGAGTCGGTTCGAGCAGTACGTAGCGGGTGCGGTATTTTGGTGGCGATATTTATTTCGAAAGAAAAATCTCTCTCTCTCTCTCTCTGTCGATACTAGAAAGAGACAAGAACAATAGAAATACATTGGTTTGGGACCCGGGAATGATGGGCGTTTCATCTGTTCAATGTGGTGTTTGCATGGGGGGTGGGGGAGGGACCCGCTCGTGTAAAACCCCTCCACCCACTGTCCTTTTTCGGTCAAATTATGGAAAAAAAAAGGGGGGGAGAAAAAAAAGAAAGCGAGCATAAAGAAGGAAGCTTCCCGGTTGCACGGGGGGACACGTGTCGTGTCGGTCTCGCGGTGCATCACGTTGAGTGGGGGATGACACAAAGCGGGCGCGTCTTCGGATTCGGGTTCGGATTCGGGTTCGGTGGCGGGTCCTTGGTGCGTTTTTTCCCGATTGTGGGACTGGGCTTGCCGGCCCCGCTTTTGCCCACCCAAGCGTGACGTCTCCTTCCCAATTGCCCGAATTACCCCTCCACCTTCTCGCATTCGCGATGGCGGAGAAATCATATATATCATATACGGGGGTGGTCATGCGCACATAGATGTCGACCTTACAATTCCACAATTGATAATATTTTTATATTTACCGAGGTAGTTTTCTTCCCTATAATACGCAATCCTTTTTTTTTTCCGTAGACAAATAATTGTTCTTCGGTACATGGTATTTTGAGCATAAGAGGAGGACTAATCCCACTACAATCTCTAGAATCAAAGTCATTAATTCTTACTAGAAACTCTATCAACGAGACTGACCCGCTCGGCCCTCCGGCATGTGGGAAGAAGAGGTGCGCTTGGGAAATAGATTAAATCAGGCTTCATCAACTTTTCAACATTTCAAGCCAAATATAAATTATTAAAGAGTAAAATTAACTCTCGAGATTCCATCGGACATTAGAAGTCTGTTCTCGATAATCAATCCGAAGACAAAACATACTTTCTACGTGTCGAGAGAAACCGAATGAAATCGAGCGAATTTATAATTTCAAGTGCGATGTCAGTTAAAGTAGAGAGATATGGGCTGATTTGACGAAATCTTGTACATCTTAAAATGCATCATTTTATCGGTTGGCGATGCAGTACATGACTAATGATTCATCACTCGTGACAATCACTCATATCAATACATCTTTAAATTTTCCGTTAATCTCGAATATCAACCGCCTTGTATATCGCATGATAAGTCGGGACAAATGCTTGATTTTAGAAATTAAAAAGAAAAGAAAATAAAAAAAAAGTCTCTTAGCCATCTTTGGCGTGCGTGAATGGTGTTGGAATTAGCACGAATCCCTTCTCTCTCGCTCTCGCCGTAATGCGTAATCAGTGAGCAAATGGGGTCAGGGACATTCCGGTCAATCCGCACGCCCTCCGAGGCCGGAGCCCGGAGAGGGGCATTTCCGTAACTCCGCGGGCCCCCGCCGTCGACAGCCGTGGCGGACACGTCATCGGAGGCGACCAAGTCCTCCCATGCGCCTGTCGCGTTCGCACGCGCTCCCTCCCTCCCTCCCTCCTTCTCTCTCTCCACTGCTCTTTCTACTTTAGCTTCTTCTCCTCCTCCTCCTCCTTCTCCTTCCATATCATCATTCATCATCACACGTTCACATTGCCATTCCTGGTTCCCTCGCTTCCTCCGACTTTCCTTCGGTTTCTGTTGTTTTCCTCCCCCTTCGTCCCTCGAGCTAAGAATCGCTGCTTTGCACGGAAAGTCTTCCTCCACCCGTCCAACCTTCTTACCTCCTGCTTATCATTAGCCTCCTACCCCGGTGAATCATTCCCCTTGAGATTTTTTTTCCCCTCTATTTGAAAAGAATAAAAATAAAAGGTTGCAGGGCAGCGGGTTTCGCTGAATTCTTGAAGGGGTCTCTCTCTCTCTGTCTCTCTCTTTGCGAAGCGTTCATATGGGCAATTGCTTACGTTCCTCTGCTAAAGTAGAAGCTACCCAGAGCTCCCGTTCCACTTTTGGTAATGGAAATGATATCGTAGATCATAAGTACCTACTACTGGCGTTGCTGCTGCTGCTGCTGCTGCTGTTACTATAGAATTTCTTTATATATGTCCTGTCTTTTTAAAGGGTATCGATGAATTCCTTCTTTGAATTTTTGTTTCATGAGCTAAGGTTTTGGTGGGTTTTCGAGGGGTCGGGTCTTTGTGCTGATTCGTCTCGTTTCCTTTTGAATTTTGATGCAACAGCTTTGGTGTGATCACTGTGTTGGGGGTAGAGTGGGTGAGAGTCGTGGCTCTTTCGTTCTTGAGCTAGTTTTGGGTTTGGTTTGTTGGTCTTGATTGGTCTTGGATTTGGTTTAAATGGGGTCCTGTGAATTAATTATTTTGTACTTTGATGGGGATCATGGGGTTGAACAGAGGGTGTCTCGCACGCAAGTATTGCAGAGAGTTAGTATCTATGGCTCTGAATTTTTTTTACTCGAGAGTTCAGACGTTTGAGATAAGAGATTAGGATCCAATGTGATGGCTCACATTGAACCAGTAACTATGACTGCGAGACTCGGGCTGCTAGGAGAGACTCATCTTTTTTGGTCGTTGGGCTTTGTAAGTCGGCTTCTCTTTCTTCTCTGATGTCATGTGTGTTAACAAAAAAGGGAAGATCATCAGTTTTGTTAGAATCTTGTGATATTGGTGGTCAACTAGACGTTCTTTCTGTCCTGATGAAGTTTGGGCAGAAAACGAATGAGTTTTTTGAGGTGGAATTTGAGCAATAATTAGGTTTTTTTTTTCCCTGAATCAGGAGTCTCGAAAAATTCCAGCAAAACGAGCCGTTATTCACTTCACTCAAGCGTGACCACGCTATCCGGCGGTGACAGGAGTTATGCTTCAACTTCAAGTCTTCCAACACCAAGGTCGGAAGGAGAGATTTTGTCCTCTCCAAATTTGAAAGCATTCTCATTCAATGAGCTGCGGAATGCCACTAGGAACTTCCGTCCGGATAGCCTTCTTGGTGAAGGGGGATTTGGGTATGTCTTCAAAGGATGGATCGATGAACTCACTTTTGCCTCTGCAAAACCTGGATCAGGAATGGTTGTGGCGGTCAAAAAACTTAAGCCTGAGGGTTTTCAAGGCCACAAGGAGTGGCTGGTATGTTTTGTCTGCTATCATCTGCTTCTTTTTTCCTCTTTCACAGCTCGTAGTGTTGATCTATTACCTGGCCTGTCTACTAACTGCAATCACTTTCAGACAGAAGTTGATTACCTTGGCCAACTCCATCATCCAAATCTGGTCAAATTAATTGGATACTGTGTGGAAGGTGAAAATCGACTGTTGGTCTATGAATTTATGCCCAAGGGGAGCTTGGAGAACCATCTTTTCAGGAGTAAGTTGACAATGCGCCATTAATAGTTTCGAGGTTTTGGCATTTCTCAAGTGCTATATATCTTGCATCTTTGGAAGTTAAAACTCAAATGTAGGACATGCTCTTTGACGTTTGGACTGCTCCATTGCAGTTTATGTGGAAAACGCTGGATTATTTGTGAACTAAAACAAAATATTCAGGAAATTTTCGTAGATAAAGTGCATCTCTTTTCTCTAATTTTCTTTTATGGGTGCATGTCCTCTTTCTCTGGCAGCCAAATTTGTCTTTTGAACCAGTTTAATCAAACATATGTAGAACTCGCGGTGGGCAAAACTCCTCCTGTTTTCAAAGTCATTATTCCTTTACCGTATCCTACCTCCCCTCCTCCTGCATAAGCACACTACAGTGACGTCTGGACATATCGATCTCTTTAATGTTGCCTCTGAAAAGGTGGTTAACATTTATCTGTTGTATATTTTGCAGGAGGGCCACAGCCTCTTTCTTGGGCAACAAGAATCAAAGTGGCTGTGGGTGCTGCCCGTGGGCTCTCTTTTCTACACGATGCCAAATCTCCCGTAATATACCGTGACTTCAAAGCCTCAAATATCCTTCTTGATGCGGTATGCTGGGACAAAGAGTTGCATTTTTAGTATTTCTTCTAACCCCCTCGAGTTACTGACGTTTTCTGTGCATTCGGGATGCAGGAATACAATGCAAAACTCTCCGATTTTGGATTGGCTAAGGCAGGGCCAACTGGTGATAGGACTCATGTGTCTACCCAAGTCATGGGTACTCACGGGTATGCAGCACCTGAATATGTTGCTACTGGTACGTGATTGCTAGTGTTGGTGCTTGACTTGCAATTTACATATTTATGAAGGCTCAATAGCTCACTTATTTTCCTCGCCTACCCGCTCTGCCGATTTTGAACCGCTAAAATCTTAAGAACAGCCTTGGAGATACTTCTTAAATGATGAATGTGGAATCATTTAAACCTTACTATCATTCGTAGCAGTATTACTGGCATAAACAGCTATTGTCTTAGTGAAGCCTTGCGTATTTTTAGAACCTTGGTATCCAGTATCGATCACCATCAATCATACGGATGTCTTTTCGAGTGCAGTCTGGCCCTTTAATTGACCTTATTTTGAAATTTGAAATCTTTTCCGTACTGAAAGTTTTAATGCTGGACAGGACGGTTGACTGCTAAGAGCGATGTCTACAGCTTTGGGGTCGTGTTGCTAGAACTGTTGTCCGGCAGGCGTGCAGTTGACAAATCGAAAGTCGGGGTGGAGCAAAATCTGGTGGATTGGGCAAGACCCTATTTGGGTGACAAAAGGAAACTGTTTCGGGTAATGGACACCAAATTGGAGGGCCAATATCCCCAGAAAGGAGCATGTACAGCTGCATCACTCGCTTTACAGTGCCTGAACAGCGATGGCAAAGCTAGGCCTAAGATGTCCGAGGTTTTGACAAGCCTCGAACAGCTCGAGTCTCCCAAAAGCGGAGCCAAGCACAACCCGTCTGACCATCACACTGCTTCCGCCACACCGCCAAAATCCCCTCTGAGACAGCAGCGGTCTCCACTTAATTCGACACCGAGCGCGTCGCCATTGCAGTCTCACAGGCATTCGGCACATGGTCGATGAGGAGGACGAAGGCCTTGTGTTTGTATAGTGGTTTGTTCCACATACGTAATGTGGTTTTGATTGGTGTGCTATACGAGCATAACGTGTTTGACGAAATTTTTGCATCGTCAGTTAAACTGTGCTGATCAACGATGTATCTTCTGTCACTCCATGAGCTTCATTTTTCTTTCGCTGGGCTTGGTGGCTGGTTTCAGTAATTGATGCTTGTGATTTTCTCCCTCTCTCACTCTCTTTAGCGCACGCGTACACACGCTTGCGCAGGCAAACGAGTGCGCATTAAAACGAACAGAAGAGTGTCAGCCACACTTGATGTGCTTCAGATCTGCACCTGCGGATTTTTCGCTGCGTCAGCTGGAGAGTTTCGCCCTATCAGTTGGAGAATCGCTTGGAAAGAGAGTGGTATCTTAAGATTGGAATTTGTCCTTTAGGGCCATTTTCTCCTCTTTCTTGGCACATCCCGAAGATTTTCGCCTGAGGTCACCGGTCAATGTAAATTCCAGAAAATATCAAACAGTTGCACGACTGGAATGGTTAAAGGAGCAAGATACAAACGAGAGAAGTCTGGGTCGCCTGGTGAGTAGACCCGTTAAATGGGTGGGTCGGGTCGGGTTTGGGTCGGGTCATAAATGGTCCGACCCAAATTGACCCATTAACCCGTTTATGACCCATTTATTCATAGTGTAAATATCTCGACCCATACCCGACCCGACCCATACCCAACCCATACCCGATCCGACCCATATTGCTAAAACACTTTTATATTTAACATAATCTAGGAATATTTGTTTCTTATGGTTTTTTTTTAAAATTATACTGCTAAAATATTTTATGCAATATAAAGCTAGTGAAAAATTTTATAATTTTTTTTTAAATTGAGGTTCTGTTTGTTTTACGAAAAATGTGACATTTCTAAAAAATATTTTCCACAAAGTCATTATCCAAGAAAATAAAAAAAATTAATATTTTTTATTTTTAAAATCGAATTTTTAATTATTTTTTTTATTTTTAAAATCGAATTTTTAATTATTTTTTATTTTATTTTATTTATTTTTCCTTTATTTTTTTCTTTTTCCTTTATTTTTGGCCGATCGCCCGCCGCCGGCGGCCGGCGACCGACCACAGGTGAGGACGAGCTCGCCGGAGGCCGGCGAAGCTCGTTCTCGCCGATCTGGCAAGGCCGAAGCCTCGCCGGCCTCCGGCGAGGCTCGAGCCTCGCCGATCTGGTGAGCGTCGAGCTCGCCCGAGGCCGGCGAAGCTCGTTCTCGCCGATCTGGCGAGGCCGAAGCCTCGCCGGCCTCAGGCGAGGCTCGAGCCTCGCCGATCTGGCGAGCGTCGAGCTCGCCGGCCTCCGGCGAAGTCGTTCCGCCCCGGTGGCCGGTCGCCGTGGCCGACCACCGGCCGGAAAAAAAAAAAAGAAAAAAGAGAAAAGAAAAATTAAAATTAAAATAATTAAATTTCGATTTTTTTAAAACATTTTTGTAAAGAGGGAGAGAGAGTGTGGATATGGATGGGTCTAATAGGTGGGTTGGACATGGGTTCCAAACTCAACCCATTTAGACCCATTTATCTTCAAGCTTTAAAATTTAAAACCCATTTAAGGTTGACTCTTTAAAATTAAAGTGACCCATATATGACCCATTTATTTTTAAATGGGTCATATATGGGTTTATGACCCATTTTGACACCTCTACTGGTGAGTCAGTTCTTTCTAACCATTATTATGTTAAAGAGTCAACCTTAAATGGGTTTCGCAAGTAGAGGTGTCAAAATGGGTCATAAACCCATATATGACCCATTTAAAAATAAATGGGTCATATATGGGTCACTTTAATTTTAAAGAGTCAACCTTAAATGGGTTTTAAATTTTAAAGCTTGAAGATAAATGGGTCTAAATGGGTTGAGTTTGGAACCCATGTCCAACCTACCTATTAGACCCATCCATATCCACACTCTCTCTCCCTCTTTACAAAAATGTTTTAAAAAAATCGAAATTTAATATTTTTTATTTTTATTTTTCTTTTCTCTTCTTTCTTTTTTTTTTTTTTTCCGGCCGGTGGTCGGCCACGGCGACCGGCCACCGGGGCGGAACGACTTCGCCGGAGGCCGGCGAAGCTCGAGCTCGCTGGCCTCGGGCGAGGCTCGAGCTCGCCGGCCTCGGGCGAGGCTCGAGCCTCGCCGATCTGGCGAGGTCGAGCTCGCCCGAGGCCGGCGAGCTCGACGCTCGCCAGATCGGCGAGGCTCGAGCCTCGCCTGAGGCCGGCGAGGCTTCGGCCTCGCCAGATCGGCGAGAACGAGCTTCGCCGGCCTTGGGCGAGCTCGACGCTCACCAGATCGGCGAGAACGAGCTTCGCCGGCCTCCGGCGAGCTCGTCCTCGCCTGTGGTCGGTCGCCGGCCGCCGGCGGCCGGCGATCGGCCAAAAATAAAGGAAAAATAAATAAAATAAAATAAAATAAAAAATAATTAAAAATTCGATTTTAAAAATAAAAAATATTAATTTTTTTTATTTTCTTGGATAATGACTTTGTGGAAAATATTTTTTAGAAATGTCACATTTTTCGTAAAACAAACAGAACCTCAATTTAAAAAAAAATTATAAAATTTTTCACTAGCTTTATATTGCATAAAATATTTTAGCAGTATAATTTTTAAAAAAAACCATAAGAAACAAATATTCCTAGATTAGGTTAAATATAAAAGTGTTTTAGCAATATGGGTCGGATCGGGTATGGGTTGGGTATGGGTCGGGTCGGGTATGGGTCGAGATATTTACACTATGAATAAATGGGTCATAAACGGCTTAATGGGTCAATTTGGGTCGGACCATTTATGACCCGACCCGACCCACCCATTTAACGGGTCTAGTCGCAAGCAGGCTGCGAAGACCTCCCAAAGTAGCAATTATTAGACCAGTGAACTCAGTTTATCAGCTTTCAAGATTCTCAATGTCTTCGTCAGCTTTCAATGTTCACAATTTCAAACGGGTGGGGGGCGTGGGGTTAGCAAAGAAATGAAAATCGAACGCTCTTCTGACTCTCCCAGTTCGTTTGTGAATGAAGTACAATTGAAACGGTTCAGATTCAGTTCAACACGTTCTCCATGGAAAGAGTCTTCCAGCAACTGGAATCCCGAGGAATGAGGAAGTTGAACACCGACTAACTGAATGAAAAATAGAACCATATCAGTCTCTCGATTATTTTGGATGCTGTCGGCCTCCTCCTTATTGTCGCTGTTATACTTCAATGGAAGATCCTGAAGTTTTTACCCTGCAGAATCCAATGAAAAAACTTATGAGAGCAGCCTGTGTGACATAGCTCATTAGCTGTATCGCCAACAGAACGAGAGAAACTTTGAAAAGCATGAAGGGGACAGCCACCGAACATCAAAGGATGATAAGTCTGATGTAGCAGCGATATGAGTGTACAGTGTACACACTCCCTCAAAAGAGTTTATGGTGTTGTGTTGAATTCCGGCCATAGCATCAAGCGACACCAGGAGTTCCCCCAAACACTTCATTGGGAAGTGCTTGCAAAGAAAGTCCCATTGAAGTGTTCAGGAGAACTCTGGGGGGCACATGATTCGTAATGTTCCTCTCCTTTTCTGGTGTGTGTCTTATCTGCCTTGAGTTGATGAGCAAAAGAAACAACGCAGTGCTTTATATATATAGAAACTGCTCCACTTGAGGAAGGAACACCGTGTGTCAGGATAAGGCTCTTGCCATGTACCTAGACGTGCCTCTGCGCAACATGGAAGTCCCTGGAATGCATGGACATGAATTATTGTGCCATGCGATTCTTTTCCTTTTTCCTTCTTTGTCAGTTTCAAATCTCTTTTTCCTTGTCTTCTGACAATGTGGTGATTAATTCGCGGTTTAGCAAGAAATTTTGCCCATTTCTCGGCCTGCTTCATCTGTCACCGAGCACACACTTTCTCAGCCCTCAGAATCGAGTTTTCATTAGATGATTATAGGAGTGTGACTGAAATTCCAATTCACCTAGCACCAAATTCCTGAAAGGAGAGGGTTCTGGAAGCTGGACTTACTACATAAATGTATGATCTAGATGTTCACATGTGGTGAGTAGTTTAACTGAAAATCTCTATTGATTCAAAGTCAGAAATCCTTTAAAGTGCTTGAGACATCCTCAACTGCAATATTTGATATAAATAGTATCTATTATTTGTAATTCTACAGTGCTCGAGACAGCCTTTACGATGAGATGTCATATAATTTGTATTGATGGATTCGTAATTCTACTGATTTTTGTCCTAGCTCTTTCTGTTTCCTTTTGAAGTGGTTATTTTCTTTATTTTCACGGTAACTTCCCCTTTTAGTTCCAATACCTAATGAAGCATGAAAGAGCCCTCTCAAGTTTTACGGATGAAGAGAAGACTGAAGTGGGTGAGGCAAGCAAGACAAGGCTGGTATGGTGCAAAAGGGCTTGTGGTAGCATGCCATCAGATAATATTCTTGCTGTTCATCTGATGCATGAAGACGACCGGATGCATTTCTGTTAATTGCGTGGATCTGATCACAGCAGATGGTCCAGGACCCCAAAAGCATATCATTCCTTGCGTAGACAGAATCTTCACTTACATTTTTAGGCTTTTCATGAGATTTGCCTTTGCCACATAAAAGTTTAAATCTTATCTCAAAAAGCATATTATCCTTGCACCACAGGAATTCTTGGCTGACTAAAATTTCTAAATCGAAATATAACTTGTCGTAATTGACTTTTAGAGTAATTGGCGTCTCACTTAAAACACGACATTGCATACGGTTAATCACCATAGCATCTGAAAACAAGTGAAGTTATCAGATTACTTAAAACTCCCACATGGCTTTTGATGTAAAGCATGCAGTTACCCCCCAAACTTGTTTCTTAGTCATTCACCAAACATGTGGATTTGAGTCGCTCATATTCTCCGCCACAAAACCAGAGCGAACCATCCTTTATTCAGAAGTAGCGAAAGCAATCCCAGCATGTTAAATGCTAGAAATCTGAACACAACTTTCACATCCAAAAAAGGGGAAAGCAACAAAACTTATGGACATTCAACTTGATGTGATTCCTCCCTCCCTTATCAATCTACCCAGCAAATCTGGCCAGGTTCATTTTTGCCAACTGAGAATCGATGAATTTCTCCTCTTTTCCAGGTTCCTCCACAACCCCAACCTTCTTTTTCTATGGAGTTACCAGTAAATATGTTATCGTTATAACTAGCAGTTCTTACTGAGTACACCCTCCACGCCCGGGCAAAAGCACAAGAAAGAAGGAAATAAGAGCAAAAAAGAGTCAGCTGCTCCCTGGAGTTTCCCTGACCACTTAACTGGGGCACGTGATCCTTTATACAGAGTGAGGGATTGTCTCAAACACAACCCTACTGAAGTGTTTGGGGGAACTCCGGGTGACATCTGACATCGATCACCGGAGTGTTGTCTTTGCTTTATGTGCTGCGTGTTTCGTTTGTTTTAGTGGTGCAAGAAATTTTAGACTTGAGTTTAATCTCGAGCTTTCTAAGCAAGGTCTCTATCTTACTATTGACAGACAAAAAATTGAACCGAATACTGGGTTAGGGCGATGTAACCCCAAGCTATCTGTTATAATAAAGCCAAGAGGCAATAATTACAATATAACCCGTATTGCAGCCAAATCTCTCAACACTCCCTCTCAAGTTAGAGTATAAATATCACGCATGCCCAACTTAACTAAAACAGCATGAAATGCTTTAGCCCGTAATCCTTTAGTGAACACAATAGCAAGTTGATCACCAGACTAAACAAAAGGCATGCAAATTAAATCACTCTCCAACTTCTCCTTGATAAAGTGCCAATCAATCTCTACTTGTTTCGTAGGTTATGCTGTATTGAGCAACACTATTGGCGGCCCTATAATCACAATATAGCATCATAGGAACAAAAACAAATACACCAAGATCTTCAACTAATACTTTAAGCCATAACAACTTACAAACTCCTTGCCCAATGCACAAAACTCTGTTTCAGCACTAAATCGAGCAACTGCATTTTGCTTTTTGCTATGCCAAGTCACAAAATTCACTCCTAAGAAAGTACAATATCCAGAAATACTCTTCTAGTCAAGGGATTTAACCCAATCAACATCAGTATAGGCTTCAACTTTCAAGCTATCATGAGGAGACAAAAAAATCCATTTCCAGGAGCAGACTTCAAATATCAAAGGATCCGGAGAAAATCATCCATATGAGTGGAGTATGGATCATGCATAAATTGACTCATTAGGTTCACAGCAAAAGTAATATTAGGTCGGATGTGAGACAAATAAATCAACTTGCCCACTAATCACTAATAATAAGATCACCATCTATTGAGCTCAATAGATGTATCATAGGGATGACATCCCAATAACCCAACTTTTGTTAAAAAATCAAAGGCATACTTTGTGACGCCCTAGAACATCACGATCTACACGTGACATATTTAATTTCTTTCTTATTAATTTATTCACATGTGAAAGCACGACAAAATAATTATAACATGTCATATCAATATCTTAATAGCTTAATAATGTACATATGCATCATTTTTAATAACATTAATTATACATCATTACTCCTGAACAAACATCAAAATACAATACGCTTGGAAAGGGGTCGATATCACCTAGCCACTACCATACCCCTACTCTCAAAAGCCTACCTGTACAACACCGAACTAATATTTAAGGATCAATAACCTCACCCATCAACGACTTGTCTGCCACATAACCAAGAGGACCATTGAAGCCTCTAAGCTGTCCAAGCAAATCACCATCGAAGCTCGCATACTAGGCTACATACCAGTAGGGAACCCACTCAGCAAGTCCTACGTCGATTCATACAGTAGTAGCACACTTTGTATAAGTTAAAACTAAATTAGGTAACACTACATCTTCATACACATAATCAACATGCATCGAAACTCCGAATAGCAGTGGCGGTGGCTGTGGTTGTGGCCATGGAAGGGCCATCCTACATATTTGAAAAATAATGAAAAAGGCCGAGACCTAGTAAATGAAATCCCTAAGTGTAAAATAGGAGTTCACCTTCTCCCCCGCTCTAGCATAAACAACAATGAACATTCAAGGCAATATAATAATGTGTGACCACATGCCTTACCTTCTTTGCAAGTGTCTCACACGAATGCATGGTATTAACTCAATGCACACGAATTGCATATAATCTCATGATGCGTCGGTATCATTTAGTGCCTTATCAACATGTATATATGTGTGTGTGTGTATATATATATTCTCATGGGCATGCATTATCTTCTTCACTTCTCATCCCGAACACTCCTGGAGCATCCTAACACATAGGGCATTGTTGCCACCATCATGTGGACAACGAAACACTTTCTTTTTATTATTCAAAGTTATCATGCAGCATTAATGCATGTGAACATATTCAACATCAACATTCTATGCACCACGTCATTTCTTTTAACCATCACTGAATTGCGAACCACATCACTTATACATGCATTATTTACACAAATAGTAATAAGCTACTTACCTCAAATGTAACAAATATGCTTTTATTAAGTAATGATACTTACCAAACACTTGAAAGACTAATAATTCCAGAAAACTGAAAAAAAGTAAAAAGATTTTTTTTTTGAAATTTTGCATACCTCCAAATTCGATAACTACATGCTGGAATAAAAAATTTCCCTCTTAAGTCGACAACTTTCTCGTTTCTTTACCAATTCACACACTTTTCACCAAAATACCACGAATCATCATGGAATTTACTTATAATTCTTAACAAAACAATTATATTCATCAACACACTACTCAACATGTCTCCATCAGAATTCACAAAAGTTATGAACCTAATATGCCACTGCCAAAGTTTACTCAAACATAACCTTAAAACTCACTTAAAATTAACACCCATCAAAACAACCAAGTCAAGAGTACTCATTAGAACAACCAAACTTAGTTCCTAGAGTTTCACTTACCTCAAATAACTCGCACAAAAGACCAAAACTTTAACTTCCTTCAATGAAAAAATGAACAAAATGGAGAATCAATAATTCTCATTTCAAAAACGACAAAACTCATTTATGGAAAGTAGTTGGAAATTTAATGGTTATCTCTTTCAAACCTGAGAAATTAAGATCGAGACTTTAATAACGCAAGTATGGACTGACGTCTTTACTCTGGGTATAGAAGACAAAGGATTCAAGAAGGAAATTATGTAATTGGAAGCAAGTGAAGGGAATGTTCTCTCTTTTGAAGTTTTTAAAGACTTACCCTTCGGTAGGGTGAATATTTAAAAGTGAATGGATGGAGTTGCTTAATTAACCAAGGGTAAAATCACGAGGTCTATGGAAAGAGAGGCTTGTTTTTCCAATTAAATGGATTCATGTGGCCCCTAAGTAAGTAATAGAATGCAAATGGTCCAATGAAAGGCTGTATGTGACCTAAGGTAAATGGTTAGGGGTATGTGGCTAAATATGATTAGCCACGAGAGGAGATAATTTGGAGATGCCTCTTCTCCATTAGCCAAGTAAGTGCATGAGTCACCCATTTCATTTATGAACTCAAGTTGAATTTGATGAGATATGGTATGACATAAAGCATGACATCAAAGCTCAAATAAGCTCAATGCCTTATTTAGAGTATTAATAAGATTTTGGTACATTAAGAAATAAACATATCAGTAAAGGGGAATTCAAAGGCTAATTTGCCAAAGTAGATGCTTTAACAAAATATTAAGTGGATCAATATGTAAACGAGGAACAATAGGTGTCCGCTTTAGACATTGGTAACACGGAAAATATTTAAAATCCACCAAAACGTTTAGCAAAAATTACCGAACGAAATGGAAATACTTAACTCGATAAAATTCTAACTCATCACTCAAACGATACATAAACTCAGTAAATTTCTAATCTATCGCTCGTTCAATTAAAATTCATACACGTAATGTCAATCACACCCGACTTCTTTTAGGAATTATCTGCATGTCACATACTTCCTTTGTAATAGAAGAATACCTTTTGAAGATCTGACAACTTCAATCCCAAAAAAGCACCGGAACTTCCCAAGATCCTTTATCTCGAATTCTTGTTTTAGAATTTTCTTCAGCCTACTGATTTCATCACTATCATTCCATATGACAATAATGTTGTCCATAAAATTAATAAGAATAGTGACCCTAGCAACTTATCTCTTTACAAACAAAGTATGATCAAGATTATTTTATTTATACCCAACAGAGACCATACCTTCTCGAAACCTACCAAACCAGATTTGAGGTGATAGTTTAAACCATAAAGTGTGCATTTCATCTTGCACACTTTACCTTGAGTTTTGTTATAAAAAAAATCTAAAGAAATCTCCATATACGCCTCCTCTTCTAACTCTCCATGAAGAAAAGCATTATTTATATTTAATTGCTGAAAATTCCATTCCTGGCTAACAGTATTCAACTTGACAATAGGAGAAAAGGTTTCTTGATATTCAATCCCATAAATCTGAGTAAATTCCTTCGCCACCAATCGTGCATTATATTTGTACACAGTACCATTCATCTTCTGTTTGACTACAAACACCCACTTACATCCTACCGGTTGTTTCCCAAGAAGAAGAACAACAAGATATCACGTGCCATTTATCTTCAAAGCATGCATCTCCTCCACCATTGTTGCCTTCCACTTTTATCTGCAAAAGCTTCTTGCTAATTTAATGGAATAGAGACAGAAGATAGAAAAGACACAAAAGTACGATAAGAGTTAGACAAAGAGTTATACGAGACAACATCGGATATATGTTCAAAGTGCAATAGGAAGATTAGAAAGAGAAACCTCACTAGAAGGAGCAATAGAATCCGGATCCAAAGATGATGACCGAACATGCAATGTATCAATAATCTAAACTATGTGTTGGTAGTAGGATTCCTACGACGATACGTCTTTAATGTTTTACTACTATTAATTCACCTATGAAATATACCAATAACTTGCCTAACTGGTGTGTTCTCCCCCTAAAATGGTTGCTCTGTTATCTCCCCTTAAGGTACAGTACAATTCTCTTCTAGTGTTGCATTGTTCTCCTCTTAGGAAGGAGGAAAACCTTTAGAGACCATCAGAATTGGCAATATCTATACACTAGGGCACTCTCCATAAGACGTAGAGTAGAATAATTGTGATGTATTAGAAAGTCACGCACAGCACGTTATTTTTTTTCAATTATTACTCATAATTATTATTAGCATGCGAAAGCATATTAAAGCACTCACAAAATCGCATACAAAAACAATCACACGAGTTTAATAAAATACATACGCAGCTTTTTATATTAACATTAATATTACAATACAACGTCAAATATATAAATTCTAGAAAGGGTTAGGGTCACCTAACTCCAACACTATACTCTTACTCCCAAAAGCTTGCATGTACATTGTTGGGCCATCAACTAGGGGTCAACAACTTCACTTGTCGATGAACCATCATCATCAAAACCCGAAGAATCATCAAAACCTCTAAGTGGTACCACCAACTCGCCATCGATGTTGACATACCAAGTGACATACCGATGGAGATCCACTCTGGTAACCCCATGTTGACCCATAGATAGTTCTGCACCTAGCATGTATTATAGCAAATCCCGGTACAAACACATTTTCGAGAACACAATTGACTAGAATTAAACAAAACATAATTTTCATTTTCTTAAACAACCCTCGATTAGGTTTACTTTTATCACAAATATTAAAGATTATTTTTGTAATTTCAAATTCTTAGAATTAGATTATTGTCCTAGTAAAAATTTCTCATTTTATAATTTTGCCTTTAACTTTCGATTTTCGTTCAACCAAGCCATATTATTAAATTAAATACTAAAGAGATTATTTTGTTATTTAAAACACACACAAAATTTATTTACACTATAGACACTACATGAATTTACAATACTGTCAAAGCTGCCCACTATTAATTAATTATTACAATTTGCTCTAATTTTGCATAGTTAGATAAAAGCAATTATTTCTAAAAATAACAACCACCTATCATAATAAGATTCTACAAGCTATGAATAGTCCCTAGAACTTTCAGTTTTTTGGTAAATTCATCCTTCAACTTGTTGAAATTACAAATTTACCCCTGCAGCTTATAAACTCATTTTTTAAACTAGTTTGATTTCCTTTAATTAATCTAACTTAATAATCCACTAATTAACACAAAAAATAACCCTCTTAACGGCCCCCACTTACTTCTATAAATTTTGAAATTGCCCCTAGTCTTGACAAAAATTTACCAAGATACCCTTTTTATGCCTATTTTTACCATTTTCACATTCTTCTTATACAAAATGCAACAAAACCTTTAGTAATCTCTCAAAGACGTTCTAGGCATGTGGAAAACTTTTTAGTTCGAACTCCATAACCACAATAACTTAACATACAACTATTGAAACTTACTTAGACATAGAGTAAAATCTAAACTAAATAAACAAATAATCAATTAACCAAGCTCAAGAGTACTAAAGCTACGAATGATAACCATTTTGTTCCAGAAATCAATTTCTTGCCAGAAATAGATTTTTCTATTTTTGTTCCCAAATGAGTTTTTGAGCAAAAAAACACGTTTGATAACGATACAAAATTTCAATTTTTAGAACAAAAATTCGTTTGATAACAGCATAAAATTTCAATTTCCTAGAACAGAAATTCATTTGATAACATAGTTGTCAAATACCACATCACCTTAAAAGAGCCAACATAGAAAATCCTCAAATACAAAATAATGGAAATACATTACATAAGTCAAAAATACAATTTCATGGAATCTCCGGCATATAATGATCCATTGCCATTTTATTGACAATATTTTTCCTAAGCATGTTTATCTCGGTTTCTTCCTCAGTCGATGCATCGTCTGTAACTTCATCTTGTGTAGGTCCAAACTCGTAATTTAGATCTCCCTATAGGGAAAAGTTTTTTTCCATCTTATCTTGATCATAGATATAATTATGGATAGCACAACATGCAATTACAATACGTGCTTGCTTTCAAATTGTAAATGAAGGCACGTGTCTCAAAATGAAGAAGCAATTTTTTAATGCCCCAAATGATCTCTCAATGACATTCCTTAGTGAAGAATGCCTGTAGTTGAACAATTCTCTTGTTGTTTTTGGCTGTCTTGCTCTACCCCTATAATTATTTAGATGATACCTTTCACCTTTGAAAGAAGTTAAAAATCCTGAAGTTATAGTATAACCAAAATCTACCATGTAGTATTTGCCTATAACAAGGTATTCATTTATTGGTCATGATTTGCAATCGCAATCCAATCATAAAGAAAATTACTGCTTAAAGAACTAACAAATACCTGGTGGTGATCAAGGAAATTCCAAGCAAAGAGTCTCAAGTTCTGCCGAGAGCACCTGACAATCGTTGACAAAGCCTTCCCAACCAGTGTACATAAAAGTAAATTTCATATCAAACGAACAAACACACAATAGATAATGAGTGGTAATTCATTTCCTGCCTCTAAATGGGATTTGCTTTGCCACAAGTACAAAAGTATGATGATGGGTGCTATTAATAGCGCCTACACAACCCTATCATTTTATCAAAGATTAGTATTATACATTATTATCAACAAAATAAAACTGATGGTGTAAAGGAATGCGTGAGAATCCTACCTTAAAGTAACGTTTATGATTAGAATCCATAAGAATCTCCTCTAGGACAATGTCAAAGGAAGGTGGTACAATAATCTCTTTTGTCAATTTGAGAACTGCTTTCAACACTATAGTAAAATACTTACCGATAGTTTGTCCCGAGTATTGGAATCTCTCACATAAATCTTTATTCAAGTTCTTGTGACAAATCATATATAAGAAAACCCCAACTTGTTCATCTACCCTAACATATCGACTATCTTCCAACCAACCTTTTGCCTTCTAAAATCACAAAGGTTGAGAAAGACATGTCTATCCACCCTAAAAGCTTTATATACTACATCTGAATGTCCATAAAGAACCTCTCTTACCCATTTGGGTCCTAACAGTGCGCTATTCTTAATAGGTTCTCTCATGTGCACGGACATATCTATCGTAATAGTGCACAACCAGGATATCAGTATATCAAGATCAAAATCATCAAAGTCTTGTTCAACTGATTCAACTAATGCAACTTGATCATTATAAATGCTACTTTCACCCCCCTCCATATTACTTATGCCATCACACGAAATAAGAACATAAACACATCATATAAGGACTCCAATAACAATCAACAGTAGCCACAATGTCATCATAGTTACATCATAAAATAAAATAAAATAAAAACCAAACAATATCCACAATGTCATTATAGTTGCATCATAAAAAAACTAAAGTCTCAAGTACACAAGTCATGCAATGAAATTAAGTCAAATATAAATTCATAGCATATTTCTCAACAACTACTTAAAGAGATTCAAGAAGTCTACGCCTCCTTTTAGGTAGAGATATGATGAAAACCTCTCTCCAAGTGACATTAAGGCATGTCTGATTCACAGCTTTATTGTAAAGATCTTGCTCCCAGTTAGGCATGTCATTCGGGACGGTAACCACAACTCCTATGGAGTAGGGGTCTACAGGTGGTGGGGCATGCGAGGTGACGGAGCCACTATTGATTGACCCGTCCTAAAATTTGATCATTTCTTGAATGGCTTTACATGTTCCACTAACGTCACATGTGTTACTCTTTCTCCTCCTCTTAGAATTTGGAGTCCTATCCAACTTAGTGCTTCTCATGAATTGGGGTGGCAGTCACGTCAAGTGTAAAGACTCCTTCATTAATATGGTGTTCATTAAATTCCTCTAGATCACCTACTGCAAAACCACCACCACCACCACCAACACCATTATCTTCTCCTTCTGACATTACCAAGTCTTTTACATTTCCTATTGCATACTCCCTAGTAGCATATATATCACTAAACACAATACACAGCTCGGGATACTGAGGAAATCCATCATTCTTGAATTTAGGCCATTCGCTATTATCCTATAATTTTCATAATAATGACTTATGTCCGCAACATAATTGAAGCTTACATCGTTAATAAAAACAAAATGACCCAAGTAAAGTAATACCTTGATGTGAGACTCCCATACACTTGCATCGTCTACAATAACCTTTTTGTTTACATTATCCCATCCAAATCCAAATTGTGAAATAATCTTTTTAAAACTACTATATTATCTCTTCAGTTTGTTCACCATGTTCTTCAATTGAATTACACCAAAGTTGAGTCCTGTTTGTTTATTGAATTCAACATGTATGCTATTCCACCCTACTTTGTTGTAGGTACAGGTGGTGCAATTTCCTTTTTTTTTAATCTCTTCTACTAGTAAACTTACAAGCAAATTGATCAAAGGCTTGGTCCACTTTGCCATAAGAACCTCTTTGTGGGATGCCATTTAACCTTAACTGGTTGAGCATTAAATGAGCCATATCAGATGATGTACCAATTCAAGTGCAGAAGCCTTGATGTCAAGATCACAATCATATGTAATGACTATTAATAAACCAAAATACACGAAGAAATTGAAAGAGAACATCCTTCTATCATATCAAGCAAGCATATATCGCAAGTATACATGTACAGCCCATACACATCCTAAGATCACTTTTACTACTATGTAAATACATTTTATTGTAGAAACTATGTGAAAAAAAACAGGGTGACTCCTATACAGTCAATTACAACAGTATGTCTCATATATACTCTTTTCATGTAATGACACCACACCCCAAAGGACAATATTAGATCATAGTGTCCGATACCAAACTTCAGGATCACTAAAGTGAGAGCACAAGTGAGAAGAGTATGTGCTAGTCCCCAATTGATCTAAGCATATGCATACTTGTATAAACTAATGACTCAACTCATACCTTTCACAATTAAAAAGCCAAAATTTGGTAACTCCTTTAGTTGTTTGTTGTTTCCTAATATTGCCATTACCGGAGATTATCAAATTGTACAAAGAAATTTCATCCTTCTGTGATTTGTTTGTAGAAACTTTTGTGGTTGTGATTTGTGCAAATCGTTTGCGTACATGTACCAATGAAGAATATAAGCAAAATAAAGAATATAGCATCATTGGACTCTATGGATTTCGTTTGAATGGCCTCCATCTGTGGCACTTGCAATATGGTCACAGTAATTAATCGCTTTTTGCAAAGACCAAACTATTCTAGCAAAGCATGCGACTAATGTATAAAACAAATGCAACTTTGCTATTAGAATCTGTGCGGCCCCTAAATCAGGAGATAGAGCAACTCAGGAGTATAGAGTAGATAGGACCCATAAGTATCATTACCAATTTTTGCCAAATCTTAATCGGTTGTTATGGGTTAAGAAGCTAACGCACAAAATCCTCTCAAAGCAATGGTGGAAACTCACAGCACCACATGATGATCCCAAGAAAAAATCTTTAATGCTTACTAGAAAGACCAAAAATCACACCTTATTCAAGCAATCACGAAAACTCTTAGCCCCACACAAAGTGAGAACATGAGTTATACGAAGAGACGAAGCCCACCAATTGTGTGGAAAAGCCAGTTACCTGGAGCTGTCGAGTAGATAGGCTCATGCAATCGATGAGGGCCTTATACAGTGAGGGTCGACGAGGAGGACGGAGCCGACGGCAGCAAGGAGGACGGAGTCGGAGTCAAAGTGGATGGCTACTTGGTGGAAGTCTCTTTAGTTGAAGAGATAGAAATTATTTTTATTTATGTTTCAAAAATAGAATAGCAAAAAATTTTAACTTCTGATTTATGTTCCAAACCTATTTCTGAAACAAAATTTTGTTCCACAAATAGAAAAATGAAATTACATTACCAAAAAGATTTTTGTTCCAAACCTATTTCTGGAACAGAAAAATATAAACAAAATAGTTATCATTCGCAACCTAAGTAAGAGGGGACAAAAGAATCCATTTCTAGGAGCAAACTTTAAATATCAAAGGATCCGAAGAAAATCATCCATATGAGTAGAGTATAGATCATGTACAAATTGACTCACTAGGTTCACAGCAAAAGTAATATCAAGTAGGATGTGGGACAAGGAAATCAACTTACTCACAAACAACCAATAACAAGATCACCATCATTTTCTCGAAGACGAGTATTGTCACGCCCTGACTCGGAATCGCGAGTCGCAGGGGTTATTTTTGCGACGTCCCAAGCGTGTCGCCGTGTGACATTTCAAATTTCTACCCATTAAGGATTCATGAAATGAATGATTTCATTAATGCGCTTGTAGTTAAATCTCACTCGGAATTGATCACTCTCGAGATATTGACCATTAGGGGAAGATTAACTAGGGATTTAAGTTCGCGTGATCAAAGAACTTGACCATGAACCAACTATCGACCATAAGAATTGTCAAGGGGATATTTTGGGCTAATAGAGGCTGATCTTAGGATGGTTATAGATCGATTCGTTAGGAATACAAAAATGGATCATGGGTGATTCCACCTTGCCATAATGTGAATTTGCGAACAATCCTAAAACCTATTCTAAACAATCGCGTCCTTAGGAACTAATGATTGATTCTTGCAATTATATGACAACCGAGGTCGCCATGGTTCAAGTGAATTTACATGCGTAACTCCCAAAAGTCGCCCGTTAGTCTGAGATGTACTCAAGTCACGTTAGTTCGATTTTAGCTATTTTTTGAAATCCGATTTTGGGTATTGAATTTCTCGAAGGTTCATAACTAATTAATTGGACGACGTCACAATTTGCTTGGCCAACCTGGGAATTGATCAGATTTTTCGGAAAATTTAGAAATTGGACCGAGAGCGAAAAATTACCGTTTTAACCGTTGTAATTGTGTGAAGGCTATTGGTTATGTGGGAAGGGCTTAATGGTCTTTGTACAGTCCCGATTATAGACGAATTACATGGACTAAAATGCCCCTTATCATCTTGGCTTTTTTCCTTTTTCACCCTTGGATATTTTGAGGATGGAAGTGATCTTGACCATTGATTGTGGATGAGCTTGATTTGTAGCCTTTGGATCTTGTTCTAGAAGAGAGGGTAGGATGGTCTTTTTGTTTGGGGTGGTTAGCACCAATTATTAGTGTTATCCTTTTTCTTTCTTTTTTTTCTCTCTCTCCCTCATTCTCCTCTCTACCTCACGCCAAAGCCACCACCAGCCCCATCTTTCTCTCCCCTTGGTCGACCCTTCCTTCTCCCTTGCATGCGCCGTGCGATCAGCCACCGCTGGAACCACTCGTCACCGTTTAGCCCCGCCGGAGCGGCCATTTGTTGGTGCTGCTATCTGCCCCCCTTGCTGCCTCTTGTTCTTGCTTAATCTTAGCTTTTAGTGAGACAAGTGATCCTCTAAACCTTAATTAGGCTTATGGGTATTTGTAGACTTGTTTAAGGGTTAATTAGAGGTAAATTCGGAGTTATTTTAAGCTAAATGGTGAGCTGAGCATATGGACTAATTTGGAGCTGATGGTTGGACAAATTTGTGAGGTTTTGGAGCCCACATTAAGGGTTGAGCATGGTTGGATCGAATGCTTAGGATAATGGTTTTATTTGATGAAATTCGTAGCTTAAATGTAGCATTTTGTGGATGTACTTAGAAATGATATTATCGCTGATATGTGGGTTGGTTTATGATGATCTAGAGATCAATTTAGGGGCTGACCATTGTTAGTTTGAGAGTAGGAAATTCGTGGGCCTTTGCCATTGAAATTTTGGCTTAAATTGTGACTTATGATGTGTTTGCTTGACAAGAGTGATGTGGCTGATTTGCTTACTATTTTTGGTGAGTGGATTGAGAACTTGAGCATGATAGTATATGTGATTCATGGGCTGAGTTGTGTTGGTTTCACTATGACCAAGTTTGTTTAGTAAAAATGAATCAATTAGTGAGCATTGTAGCTAAATTGGTGCTTGCTTTGAATGAATTAAATTGATTGGTAATCGTGTACATGTGAGTGGCATTGAGAATATGGGATGTGGTATATGAGAGTATTAATCCCTGAGGTGTGTTTACGTGGGAAAAAGAGATTGAATCGAAAGATGGTACAAGTAGGATCGCATAATCGTTGAAGCATGTTTACCCGGGAAATTGGATAAGTCCTGAGGTGTATTACGCGGGACGAGCATGAGGCGTGTTTACGTGGGCTAAGAAAGTGTGAATGACCTGAGGCGTGTTACGTGGGTCAAGTGAGAATGTTGAGCCTGAGGCGTGTTTACGCAGGCTAAGAAAGTCTAGAGTGCCTAAGGCGTGTTTACGCGGGCTAAGAAAGTGTTAATGACCTGAGATGTGTTACGTAGGTCAAGTGAGAATGTTAAGCCTAAGGCGTGTTTACGCGAGAATGTTAAGCCTAAGGCGTTTTTACACGAGAATGTTAAGCCTAAGGCGTGTTTACGTGGGCTAAGAAAGTCTAGAGAGCCTGAAGCGTGTTTAAGCGAGCTAAGAAAGTGTGAATGACCTAAGGCGTGTTACACGGATCAAGTGAGAATGTTGAGCCTGAGGCGTGTTTACGCGAACTAAGAAAGAAAGTTGGACCTGAGGCGTGTTTACGCGGGTTGCAACTAAGTTGCACATATGTGTTCGAAGGTTTAACGATTATGAGGTGGAGAGTGTGAGACTGAATCATGTTCGGATTAATGTTGATGCATGTCCATAATTTTAGCCATGTCATGAGATAGTGTGTGACTTGTGATGATTGTTTGTTGTTGTGATCAGAATAACGTGCAAGGTTCTGCTTATGCTAAAAAGGTAAGACATCTATGTTTGTGAATGTGATAGCATGTTGAGTATTAATTGTTTGTGTGTTAAAACTTGTCTGGAGGTACGTGTTAGCCTAGGTGGGGTTTAGGGTTTCGCTTATTGAGAAGTGTCCTATGGTTGTTAAATCAAACCATTTCAGATCCTCGACCGGGATAATGAATATCTGTCCTCCACAACATTTTGGGATTCCGATGCACACGGATCATACAGTTTTGGAGTTCGCTATAGATGAGAACTTTACTTGGATTAAGCATACCAGTATAGTTTGGGTAAATGTGAGTGAACAGTTGTGGCAACCCTATACTTATGTAGCATGGTGCTTCCGAGATGGGCTAGACCAGTTCGAGCCAGTGCGAGGTTTCAATGACCCATTCGATGGAGTAGGTGATTAGGACCCGTCGGCTATACCTCCCCCAGAGGGCGAGTTGACCAGTACAGGCACCAGTCTTGCGGAGTCTAGGCACCAATTTGCACCTTTGGAGTCAGATCAGATGGAGATAGCCTTCGAACCAAATACCCAAGGAGCCTTATCAAGAGGAAGCACCGATAGAGTTGAACCCGGACGAAGAGCCTATGGAGTTGGAGTTGTAAGAAGACCCCGAAAAAGACCCGAAGGAAGATCCCGAAGAAGATCTTGAAGAGATGGAGCCATAAGAGGAGCCCAAGGAGGAACCCCCGATAGAAATCTTAGCAGAATTAGAGTCTAAGGATGAACTGATTCAGATAGAGACAGATTCTGAGCCATCAGAGGACTGAGCAGATGCTGAGGAGATGGACCTTGACTCTAAAGGTTTTGACCCTAGTTGGACTCCCCCTAGGTCTCATAGGGGTTAGTTAAATCGGAGTGGGGGTTGGAAGCATTTTTGAGAAGTTGTCTTTTGATGGTTGCTAACCCAAGTAATTGGTATGCTTGTAATCAATGGGTAATGTAAGTTGAGGATTATGTTTATATTGATCTCTCGGTACCCCTCTCTTTAAATTTTGTCTGGGTGTTTTAAGTGCTTTCGCTGGTGCATTATCTCTAGTGTATTGTGAGGTCGGCGATAAGTTCTGGGACGTTGCATTCGATACGACCGCCGTGGTGTGTTGTGGCATTCCAAAATTCCATTCGCTAGTTTAACGAACGTGTGTAACGGAATATTTCGTGGGAATTAAATAATCGACGACGAGCTATGGAAGCATCAACTTCGGAGGACACGGACGTTATTACGAAATCACCGTACCGTCACTTTGTCAACCACCGCAGGACCATCCTACAATTATCTGTCATTTTATTCGTTAACGTTGCGCTATGAATTAACTGTCCTGACCTTATCATGTCCTTTATTTACACTATAAACTTTAGTCACGTTATTCACCCAAGTTGAATTCTTGCCCAATATTTCCTCTTCCACCGACTTCATGCAACATGATCAGCCCACTCTTTTATTTGCTTTCCATTTTTTCCACGCCATTTACTGCCCCACCGCCCAGTTGTCCCATTTCCTTTATTCAGTCAACAAAATTCTGCTCTTCCTCAGTCAACCAGTGAAGGAGAATTGTCCAGCAAAGCTCCCAACAAAATTCTGCTCTTCCTCAGTCAACCGGCGAAGGAGAATTGTCCAGCTAAGCCCCCAATCCTCTGATTTTTCTTCATCCTTGCCGACCTACCCTTCTTCTTCCCCAAGCCTCCGTTGGTTTTCTTCTATTCTGAATCAAGAGCTTGCTGTCTATTCTGGTGAGCCGTTTCCAGACCTTCACGCCGCCAAGTTCCTTCTCACCGTGGGCTTGAGGTGCAACGAAAGGCTTGAGAAGAATTTTTTGTGGTCCCCTTTCCATTTCCGAACCGCGCCGCGCCGTATTCAGCCGTTAAGGCAAGTGAAATTCTGCCTCCCTATAAGAGATCAGAATGGGTTGCATGTTAGCGTGGCTTTAGGATATTGATGGAAATGGATGGTGGTGATAGAGATTAGCTGCTGGTTTGGGTGTTTTTGAACACCAAATTCGTGTAGAATATGTCATGGACAATTCTTGGACTTGAGTTGTGATTTCCAGATTCGGTTTCCAGTGGACCTTTACTGCTTTTCAATTTTGTAGAGATTTCTGTGGTTGGAATTTTGCAAGACTTCCTTCATGAAAGTTGTTCAAAACATCTGAAACTACAACATATTTTAATTTCATAAGTTTTAGAGTTGTTTTGGGTAGCACGAACACCGAATCACTAATCCGTGCTTGACTGCCCTGGTACTCTGTTTCAGTGACCCTTCCACATTCTTTAATTTTTATAAAATTTTCTAGGATGATTCTGAACAAACTTCCTTCACAAAAGTTCTTGAGGACATCTTTATCTACAACATATTTAAATTTTAGAATTTCTGGAGATGATTTGAATACTGAAATGAACTCATTTTGAGAGGCAAGGATTCTGTTCTAATGAACAGTTTTTAGTCTGATTTTAAGCTCCCGAACGAGACATTTAAAGACATATTTAGACTTTGAATACTTCATGAAAAATGTTTATCAAGGTGTCTTCGGTGTCATATCCAAAATTTAGAATTTTTAAAGTTCATTAAATATTTATTTAAGTCTGATTTTAAAACGGGTGCAGGACTGCCCAGTTTTACCAATTTATAAAGAATTACTATTTTCCACATGAAATTGTTGGAATCTCAATTTGATATCTTCTGGAGACAAAATGTATTAACTCTAATCTTTCCAATGAGTTATGCTAGACCTTGATGTGGTTAGCCACGTGTCGTGGGATGTGTTGTTGACGACTAGTCAAAGCAGTGCTTTAATGAACGAGACCGCGAATGCGACTTAGAATATGTCCTACTAAAGTGGTAAACTACGAATTATGTGATATTGAGAAAGGATGATTGTTGTTGATGAACTGTGTACTGCATGAAATGATTTGTATGCGTGGGATTGCTGGGTTATTAAATGCCGTCGGTTAGTGAACCTACGATGCCCCGAGGAGCCGTAGGGAATGCGGGATGCCGTGGTCAGCGGACTACGATGCCTAGGATGAGAATGCCCTAGATGCCCCAGGAGTTTGATTGGGATGCCGTGGTCAGTGGATCACGAAGCCTGCGCGGGCCGTTGAAAATTCCGGCGTACACCGCAGCGGATCGGAGTGCGCACCGAATCCTGCTAGACAGGAGTTTTCCTCCTTGCATGTCCGGCGAGCGCACCGAGCATGTGACTTGGAGTGAGATAATGATACCCAAGCAAGAGTGAAGTTGTGTATGTTTGAATCGTGCTGTTGAATGTGATTGCTAAGTTAAAGTATCACACTTGAGATGATTACTAGTATGAGCACAACAAAATATGATTTTTATGAATAGTTAGTCTAGCTAGAAGACCATGATACCTATGCCTGTTGATATGCATTCTATTCTTGTTTGGTATAAGTTGACAGATATTTTACTTGTTGAGCCTAGCTCACTGTTGTTGTTGACAACTTCTTACAGATCTTTAGTTATGCCTATCCTACTTGCCTCCTCTTCAGTTAGCTATGGTGCCCCGATCGACTTCTCTGGACACTTGTCAGAGTTCGAGATTCCTGATGTCCCTGGGATAGTGTTTGTGCGATGTATCTCAGTTTTGACTATAGATGTTGGGCCCCCTGTTGGATCTGTATTGTTAGGTTTTTTTGGCGGTGTATGCTCGTGTTGGTGGGCGACTGGTAGGGCCCATACCGTATGTGTCCGATGATGGGGATGATGATGCTTCTAGTGGGGTGGAGTGAGCTATAGTGGAGGACGAGGAGGATCATTTTTTGGACATGTGACCGACACTTTTTGGGATAGGGTCACGTGATAGGTGATACACTTTTGATAGATGAAATGGTGAGTCTTATGTTGATAGCATAGTGATGGGAGTAACACTGTGCAGAGCCTCCTTAGTATGAACTCACCCTTGTATCATCCATGTTTATAAATAAAGAAATGTTGAAGTTTAGTGCCAGTGATATCTTTACATTTTTTTGATTAGTTATAAATTCAAGTTTTAAATGCAATAAAAAAAAAGAAAGAAATGTTTCCACGTGCGAACTCGTATAATCGTGAGAATAGAATGATATATAGGAAGGGGCGTGCCTGGGACGCCACAGGTGTCGCCCGTGGGGTGTCGCGAGCTCGTTGCGGTTCGGGGCGTAACACGCCGTCCCGTTCATTTTTATCTTTGTTACGTTCACACAGAAGCATATTTCATCCCCATACAATCAAAACAATTTTGGGATTAGGAAAAGCATCACACTTATATTTTACATGATAGCTTTATTTACAAGCCCTTCTTTTCTATGGGCCACAATCCGCATGCACATCCGCTATTACATATTTTGATCGCATGGTCGGGGTACACCTAACCCCGCTACCGTGGATATCCACAAAATGCTCTCAACAAGGGCTCTCAAAAATTGTTTCTCCTCCTATGCTAGGCCAGCCGCCTAGGCACCATTTACGGCTTCCTTGGACACAGGATCGTCGGCTCCCCCGAACGGTCCGTTGAAACCATGAAGGTGGCCGACCAAGCCACCATCGATCCACATGTACCATAATAAGTAAATGTGGGAAACGTGGTTGTCTAGGTCCTCGTCTACTATAACGTGGGTGATGACTCTACGATAGGCCCGGCCCTCGCTCGCATCAGTGACGTCGGCCACCTTAACTTCCAACTCAACCAAAGTGTCGAAACGAATCGGTAGGAACACCATCCGACAAGTCTGGAAAAATAACCGGGGACGAGTCATAAACTCAGTAAGTAAATTCACTAATTTCAAGTTAGGAGGAAGCAATCGCAGTTAAACACGCTTTCAACCTTTATCGGCCCAGGTGTCGATAGCACATCAATAGCAAAGTCGTGCCTTACCTCAACTATGTACAACACATGATTCATATCCACGACAATGATGTTCAACACACGTTTCAAATATGGTGATGTCATATTTCTGGACCAGTTTAGCAAATTAACTTAGCAATTTACAATGAGAATCCTCATCAGGGCTGTAGAGGAGAATGTCGTCAATATAAATTTGGACATTGGTCAGAATATCCCATCCAATGATGATATCTTTGTTCGGTGAACAAAAATCAAGGGTTTTAGTGGTGAGAAAACACTGTGAGAAGAGCTTAAAGGTAATGGGTTTGCTTCGGACTCTTGTAGCAAAAGTGTCTCCAGAAGCAGAATTAAACAAGCATCAACACACGATATCTCAATTATGCGAGAACAAGCACACGGGATCTCATTTATTCTTAATCGAAATCCATCGGTTCTTCTGAAATCCATCAGGCATCTAAAATTCACCAGGTATTCAAAATCCATTAGGTAACGTCCCGAAATCCCTCGGTGACGGATTTAGTTTCTCGTGTGCCCATGCATCAAAATTACACAATCTAATTTTTATATTTTCTTTATTAGCCCATACAAACAAAAGGGCCCGAAGGCGTGCGTGCTAGTGTAACTCATGAATAATGATCCGTAATCCTCTAGTATGTTGGCCACGGTTTAGGGCTCGTGGCTTGATTTGACGCGCCAAATGTGGAACTAGAACCCAATTTAGCTCGGATTCAATACGCCTCAATATCAAACCTTTACCAAGCAATGTCCAGTCTGTAACGCCATAGCATGCATACAAGACCATATGTTCCCTTTTTCACGGCCGAGTCATGCTTCGGCTCACGATTATGTTACACAAACGACAAAATAATCAAACAAACATCAAGCAAGTCCCAATCATGGATCGGGTCAAACATAAGTCAACAACATATCTCAATATCCTATCCCGAGATTAGGGAATTTACTTACTACTAGAGACCAAAAGAGGTGGTCATAATGTTTTCGGTAAACACAAAAAGGGCAAAATGAGTGGGATCGAATGAGAGGGAAGGGTGATGACCGAGGGAGGGGTAGGCGTGAGGAAGTGGTGGTGGTGGCGTGAGAAAAAATGGAGGTAAGGTGGGGACACACCTATTTAAATGCCAAGACTTATGGATGGCCTTTCTTAAGGTTACTGATTAAAGGTTGCTTAAAGTCTTATCAAATGATTATGGTTACCTAAAAGTCTTTGTGATGATTAAGCTTGTCTTACAAGCCTTTTATTTGGATCAGGTATCTCTAAACTTGATTCCCAAGTCTCTAAATAGAGTCATAATGCCATATCAATTCATTTATGGCTAAGCTTTCAAGACAAGTTTCAATAACTGCTTCCAAGACAAGTTCCAATAATTGCCTCCAATTGACTTGACTCACTTTGGCTTCTTGTTTCCCACGTTTTGGGCGTGAAAAGCCTCTTAGGCGTGTGAGGCTTCTTGCCTCTACAAGACACTCCAATTATTAGTAAGGTGAGTCACCCCTTCTATTATTGCTCATGGGACACTTAAGCTTGCACCAATAATTGAGTCACCCCTTTTCTTTAGCAAAAATCTGAACCGTGAGAGGCCTACAAGCTAATTGGTTCCATACAAAAACTTCTCAGGCCAATCGGTTTACACAAAATCAACTAAATGACGTTATACTTGTAACCCAACATCATACTATTTTTAAATTTTTTGAGGATTGTCCATGCTTAGTGGACCCGTTCAACCTGAGGTTTGATGTGAGAATATTCACGAAACCCATCTAACACAACCAAACCAAGCCTAAGAAAAATGAAACAAGCCCAAGCAAATCGAGTTGCTGGGCGCATGGTTGGGCCTGACCGGGTGCAGTACCGGGCCACACGGGCACATGGCTGGGCCACACGGGCATATGGCTAAGCCATGACTGGGCCACACGAGCGCTACGTCGAGCCGCACGAGCGACATGCCGAGCGCCTTACCTAGCTGCACAAGCGACGTACTGAGTGCCTTGTCGACCGAATGGGCAACATGCCAAGCACCACGCCTGGTCACACGAGCGAAGGGTCGATTCACAGCCAAACACGCGCAACGGCTCATGAATGGCACGATGCACAGCTCAAGGCCATATTTCTTGGGTACGGGACGAGATCAAAATCGGATCTTACGGGCACAACACCTAGCACAAGGGTTGGGTACAATGGTCGGCACACGACCGGGCACATAGCTAGTCCATGGCCTAGTTGACGGGAACGATGGCCGATCATGATCGGGCACATGGCCTTGGCCGACGAGATTGGCAATTTTGACTAGCCGCGACCAAGCTACTAGGCACATGGTCTGACACATGTCTCATCCATGACCTACCCAACTCAACGCAATGATCCGTGGTCAATTAGTGACCGAGCCATGTTTGAGTATCAATGACCCATTGTCGACCCTTAGTTGTCATGTAGTCTCGTGGAATCTAGTATCCCGGAATTAACTCATGATCACCCGGGACTAATGCATGGCCATGCAGTATCACCCGCGACCGACACATGCCGACAACGAACTGATCCACAGTTATCCCGGACCATTCTACTAACGGCCCTTATGGTTGAAAGGTCGTTCCATAATCATATTACTCTAATCATTTGCGTAGTTAGGAGGTCATTTCACTATCGATCCCTAGGCCAATTTATGGACAATCTTTCGATCAAACCATGACCAACCCTCAGTACACTCGTTCCGATCATGCTGTCCATTCCATTGCTGACCCTTGGCTCAAGTTATCCGCTCATCCATTTATTACTAGCCCTCGGCTACCTAGGTCCGAAATCGGGGATATCACACAAGTCATGAAGCCCAAATTCTCTAGTAGAATGTATTCTCCTCAAGTTCCAGATTTGATTGGATCCAACACTCCTTTCGATAACCTTACAAACCTCACATGGGAATATTAGTACAAGATCTTCAGGAAATATGATGGGCTGAATCTTCAATCAAGTGGCATACATTCGGATTGTCCGTTTATTCATCCTTGGTTTTTCTCCCCAAAAGATGAATTTTCGGAAGAACTCAAATGATTTTTTTGGTATACATTTAATTACCATATTTTTGTCATTCAATTTTCAACAACAAATATGCCAAGAATTATCAACCAAACAATTCAAAAAATCTGTGACGGTGGAAAATACCATCATGCGAAAATGCTTTGTTAATTTAAATCCTTGGAAGCATGGAAAGGCTTTTTCACAAAACAACTGAGAACATGTAAAAGCTACATACAATCGTTCTCTTTTACAGGCCATGGGTATTTATCAAGCCTAACAGCAATGTTTTTAGATACCCGGTGGATGTAAAAGTCACAACCTACAAAGCTTAGGAAATCCTTATTAAGCTTTGTAAGACATTGTCATGTTATATTGGAGTTAATCCACGAGAATATAGGATTATCCAGTGAATACTCTATGGATATAATTACACCATTCCTCCAGGAGTTTGGTCAAAAGAAAATACTGATGTGCCATGAGATTGTTTATCCGATTATCTAAAGACAAAACCCCTGATTCAGGCTGCTTTAGCGAAATTCTGAAAAGATAAATGAGACGGGCCATCATCTTCACATGACTTATTGGATGGACTAATTTTTCAAGATCCCTTTGATTTAGACCATCATTAAGTCTTAGAGACTTCTCATTAATGATAAATGTGGACAGCTGGCCGCGGCCTGTTATGTTAGGAACATATTTATCTCTTAGTAATATTCCTATAGATCTAAGTGATATCCCTTCAAGATCAAATGATGTTCCATCAAATTATCATCGGTCTCCTCCTAAAAAGTTGCGATAAGAATCTGTATTGAGATCCTCCCATATGGATTTTTGTGACCTGCTAAGGAAAGTATCGAAGAAATGAGAAAAATGTGCGATTGGGAAGTTATCATACACTGCTCAAAAAACGCAATAGAGACATGATGCCTGCAATATTCGGACAAAAAAAAAAGGTCAAAAAGTCAAAAGGTCAAAAGTATCTACAATGGATGCTCAGCTCTTCTTTTTAACCGAGAGCTCGCGCAAAAAAGGGGAGAGAAGAGAAGAGAAGAAAGAAAAAGAGAGAGAGGGAAAGAAAAGGAAGAAGAAGAAAGAGGAAGGGCTCACGTCACCGGAGCCTCGCCAGCTCGGATCAACTTCATATCGCAATGCCTAGTAAGCGTTCGCGTCCCTCGTTCCTCCGATTGGAAAAGTTTTCCAATTTAGGGTTTAAATTCGGAATATTGGAAAATTTGAGCAGCGAAGTCTGATTTTTGAGTCATAGAGCTGTGTATTTTTTATAGAATTGATATTTTATGGTGTTATGGGGCTATGGGATTTTACGGATCTTGATTTGAACTTACCGTTTGCCCAAAACGAATTTTTGAAGTTGAGCGCACGTAATGAACAGTGCGCGACCAGCAGCTTTTAGGTTGATTTTCGTCGGTTTTTGGCTCGATTTTAGGACAGCCAAGTTGGGGCTTTTGTAATACTCGGAACGGGCTTTCTTTTGACTATAGGCCCACTTGAAACGGGGTTCGGTGGAAAAAGTTATGGCGCGATCAAGTTTCGCATTCAAGTTTCGCGTTGCGGACGATTTGGATAATCGCTTTAGAGGAGCAATTTGTGGGCGTGTTTGAGTAGTTTTGATTAGCGTCTAAGCTTAGTTTAGTCTAGTCGTTAGTGAAATGGTGTTTTACTTGGTGTTGACGTCGATTCTCGTTTAATTAATAGGATTACGAGATCTTCGGTTTGGATGAGAGCCGTGGTGTGATTTTTGGGGATTCCAGGTAAGTGGTGCTATCTCTTCTTTGAGTTTATAAAATCATGTTTTGAAAATGATAAGAATTTGTGTATTGTATGAGTTACTAGAGCATATTTGTTGCATAAAATTTTGGATCGGGCAATTACTACCAATTTGATATTTGAGAATCGTTTTTAGAAATGTATTATGAAAGGATACATTTGTATATTGCGTTACGAACTAGTTTATGAAATGACTTCGGAAATTATTTAAGAAGTGTTCTACGAAATGTATTTCTAGAAGTTGAGCCGTGTTGCGAGAAAGTTATTTGTTTGGTTTGTGAAATATATTGTGGATTGGAATTCTGATATTGGATGATGATTGTTTGATGCTCAATATGGCTATGAGCCCAATGAGGGGCTTTGGGGTATGCATACCGGGTTTAGGATATCTTTCTGAGCCGAGCCACCGGCTTTATAGGTGGAGACCTTACCGAGGGGGAAATCTTGGTAGCCTTGTCACAAGGCTTTATGTCATGACCATGATTTGATATTGAACAGTAGATTCGTCGATGGAATAGACCATTGATGTACGATTTGAGATTAGTCAATGGAATGGACCATTGACGTGGTTTTTATAAAGATTGATCAATGGACTTGATCATTGATAGTTTGAATTGTGACGATGGATTTAAATGTGTATTTGGGACTTGTACAAAACTTTGATGAAATGAAACAACTCGTATTTGAATTGATATGTATTTGATATCTTGAGTTTGGCTTCTGAAATTCTGATATAGCTTTATGTATACATGCATAGTGGTTGCTCGATCTGCTTAGAAGAGATACGCACTGCTTACTGAGCTGTGATTGCTCACCCCCTCCTTTTCCCAACCTTTCAGGTTCTTTATTTAGCAGCCATTAGAACAAAAGAGATGTCATTGGGACTTTTGGGTGGTTTAAGGCTGCGTCCTTTAGGCGAAAGGACGGCCATGTCATTCCCCATCTTGGTAGGTTTCGGATTGTGACAATGCCTATCCCCTTCGTCATCAGACGATGAATAAAAAATAGTATCTGGATGATTCACGTATTATAAATGATATGTTGATGAGTCACAATAATGAGTCATGTTATGTTGATGAGTCACGTGTTAAATCATAATGTTGTAATCAATATATAAGATGAGTCACAGTATCATGATTATTGTTTATGGCAAGTCATGGTCTTAGGTGTTCTAATGTGATCTATGTGTTTTTTTTAGGTATTAATCTACCTATGTCATCAATGATGTAACTTTACTTGTATTTTCTTTTCCCTCATGCTTATAAAAGGCATCATTTGTGACAACATGGGCAAGACTAGCCTTAATAATAAAATCATGTGTTTGAGTGCCTAAATCATGCAATGCTAATTCTTTATTTTTCTCTCCAAATTCCTGTCCGGTATTAGAGATTTTATAATGGTACGATAACATCATATCCTAGTAATATGTTTTGCACTTGCCTCCGTGAGGATCTTGTGCATAAAAAATTGAGGCCAGAAGGCTTTATGTTGGAATAAGGGTTTTGTTGGATGCTAAAAATCGATGCTGATAGAGTAAGGCCTAAGAGAGGCACCTCGAGGAGACTAAATACCTGCATTTGCTAAGTTGTTATTCTGAACATAGACCCTTTCATTACTTCCTTTGTAATAGAAAGATACATTTCGAATATGTGGCAACTTCAATCCCAAAAAAGTACCGAAACTGTCCAAGATCCTTCATCTCGAACTTTTGTCCAAGAAACTTCTTCAACCTACTGATTCCATCACTATCATTCCCTATGACAATAATGTCATCTATAAAGACAATGAGAATAGCGATTCTAGCACCCGATCTTTTCACAAATAAAGTATGATCAACATTACTCTATTTATACCCAATAGAGACCATAGTTTCTTGAAACCTATCAAACCAAGTTCAAGGTGACTGTTTAAACCATAGAGTGCGCATTTCAGCTTACACACTTTATTTTGAGTTTTGTCACAAGAAAAATATGGAGAAATCTCTATATACACCTCCACTTATAACTCTCTATGAAAAAAGGCATTCTTTACATCCAACTGCTAAAAATCCCATCCAATGAGGATATTTTTGTCTAGTGACCTAGAACCAAAGATTTTAGTGGTAAAGAATTATTGTGAAAAGAGCTGAAGGATAATGGATTTGCTTCGGACTCTTTAGCAAAAGTGTCTTCAGAAGCAGAATTAAACAGGCATCAATACACAGTATCTCGATTATGCGAGAACAAGTACATGGGATCTCGTTTATTTTTAATCAAAATCCATTAGTTCTTCCAAAATCCATTGGGCATCCATAATTCACCAGGCATTTGAAATCTTTCGGGCAATGTCTCGAAATCTATTAGTGACAGCTTTAGTCCCTCGTGTGTCCATGCATCAAAATCACAAAATCTGATTTTTATCTTCTCTTTATTAGCCCATGCAAACAAAAGGGCCCGAAGGCATACGTGTTAGTGTAACTCATGGATAATAATCCGTAATCCTCTAATATGTCGGCCAATGTCTAAGGCTCGTGGCTTGATCTAACGCACCAAACGTCGAACTAGAACCTAACATAGCTCAGATTCGATACGCTTCAATATCGAATCTTTACCAAGCAAGGTCTAGTCCATAACGCCATAGCGTGCATACAAGACCATTCATTCCCTTTTTCGCAGTCGAGTCATGCTTCGGCTCATGATTATGTTACACAAACGACAAAATAACCAAACAAACATCAAGCAAGTTCCAATCATGGATCGGGTAAAACATAAGTTAACAACGTATCTCAACATCCTATCTGAGATTAGGGAATCTACTTACTACTAAAGACCAAAAGAGGTGGTCTTAATGTTTTCGGTAAAGGCAAAAGGGGCAAGATGAGTGGGGCCGAATAAGAGGGAAGGTGGGCATTAGAAGAGTGGTGACTAAGGGAGAGGTAGACGTGAGGAAGCGGTGGTGGTAGCAAGAGAAAAATGGAGGTAAGGTGGTGACACACCTATTTAAATGCCAAAACTTAATGATGGCCTTTCCTAAGGTTAATGATGAAAGGTTGCTTAAAGTCTTATATAATGATTATGATTGCCTAAAAGTCATTGTAATAATTAGGCTTGTCTTACAAGCCTTTTATTTGGATCAGGTATCTCTAAACTTGGTTCCCAAGTCTCTAAATAGGGTCATGATGCCCTATCAGTTCATTTATGGCTAAGCTTTCAAGACAAGTTTCAATAACTGCTTCCAAGACAAGTTCCAATAATTGCCTCCAATTGACTTGACTCACTTTAGCTTTTTGCTTCCTACGTTTTGGGCGTGAAAAGCCTCTTAGGCGTGTGAGGCTTCTTGCCTCTTCAAGACACTCCAATTATTGGTAAGGTGAGTCACTCCTTCTATTATTACTCATGGGATACCTAAGCTTGCACTCACAAAATCCCATGTGAAAATGATCACATGAGTTTAATAAAATATATATGCATCTTCTTATATTAACATTAGCATTACCATACAATGTCTAAGTAAAATACAAAATACATAATTCCTGGAAAGGGTTAGAGTTACCTAACTTCAATATTATACTCTTACTCCCAAAAGTCTGCATATACACTATTGAACCATTAACTAAGGGTCAACAACTTCACCCATCGACAAGCCATCATCGTCAAAACCTAGAGGACCATCAAAGCCCCTAAGTGATCCAACCAACTTGCCCTCGATGTTAACATACCAAGCAACATATTGATTGGTAATCCACTCTGGTAACCCCATCTCGACCCATATGATTGTACTATGCTTAGCATATATTATAGTGGATTTAAGTACAAACACGTATTCACAAACACAATCGACTAGCATGGGAGCTCCCAAAGAAATGTCGATTAAGGAAATGGGTTGGGTGCATTAATTGATGTCCAAAAAATAAGAAGAGAGAAAGTGGTCATCATCTTTGTTCTTTACGTTTTGTTGTGGTGCAGAGCTAAAGCCACTGGCGATGGAAAATTCGACTTCCCGGAAGAGGAAACTTGCCAGAGAACAGTGGAAGGGGGACAGAGCTGAGTGGAAGAGACTCGAGCTATACTTCAATGGGATCTCTTATGGCATCACGGCCATATTCATTCTACTCTTGATGTTCTTCTTCCTATAGCCCTTCTTTCTTCGCCTTTTCCGATGAATATCTCCCTCTCCCTTTTCATCACTGGCAAAACATGCGAACCAAGACCAGCATCCCGTGGTAAGCCTTGTCTCGATTTTTGTTTTCTTTCTCTTGCCAGTCTTAACATTATTATTGAACTGGAAAAACCACCCACCAGTTTTCTTCTCCTCCTTTTGATCTTTCCTTGGTGATTTCTTTTCGATTACAGCTTGTACAGGTGATCCTACCACTGATGCCTGGAGAGCTTTACCCCACTCACATTGCCTAACACAATCTTCTTACTTTGATTCCAAGAAGAGGCTCTAAGATGCAAATTAGGGAAAATAAAGACAAGACTTATGGCAGGTATGCTATCCCACACATAAATATCTCTATAGGTTTTTATAAAAGGAACTGCCTTTTAGCCACTAAGCCCCTCTTCTAATTTTGATTCGCACCTTAAAATTGCTTTATAGTAGCAGAATTCTGATGTACATGTTCCATACCATAGCAAGTGCAGAGCATACTACCAAGACTAATCAGTGCACGTACATTTATTTAGAGAATCATACTAGACAGAAAGGTAGAAGTAAAGATTTAGAGATTCATAACACAAATTTTGTTTCTTGAGGCTTTTTTTTCTTAGAGCATATCGTGCCTCCAAATTTTACAAGTGTGGCCTCTTATAGGCTCAAACAATTATACAAACAAACAATTATTTGTGAGGTTCTGGAAGTCACCAATAATTTAACACTCTTCGACTGACTTTAAAGACTTTTACATCGACATATGACTTTTTCAACCTACAGATGAGTGACAAATACATAATAAGCTTTCGGACGACATTTTTCTTTATTGTTACAGTGCCGCTATAGTATTGCTACAGTGTCAAACTATGCTTGAACATTAAATGAACAGTGCGTGAACAATGCATTTGAATAGTGCATGAATAGTAATTTTTTCGACAACTAACTAATTTTTCAAACGCGCTTGTCACGGCTTCAAAAGTCATATTTATGGATAGGTTTTTTGGTATTGTCATCATCAGAGTTGTTCAAACTACCTCTATCCTTTTGTCTCCTGTAATTTCTGAGGATTCGTTCAATTTCCACTATCTCAATGTCCACATCTTCATGAAGTTCCGAAGACTTTTGCTTTTTTCATGAAGACTCCGGAACGTCTGCAAAACTTAAGGCAATATTAGCGGAACTCGATGGCATATGTGGCTGAGGAAAATTCTCTAAATTATCTTTGTCATTGCCTAAACTGAGTGCTAATTGTAGCTCACTGTAATCATACGGATTTTACAATAATGGTCATTCCCATGGATCTTGTGACTGAGGGACCTAAGATGAGGATGAGGCTTCTTTGAATGTGGATGAGGCAACTTTATATGAAGCAGCAATAGCATCCATATCTGTTCACATATCTATGCCATAATATTATCCCAATGCTATATCAATTATTGTCTGATAGCTATAATCAGCTAGATAATCCCAAGACACGCTGGTAAAACTAGCTGGCCATACTTCTGATGGTATCACGTGGTTGTATTGGCACAGAAATCTCTAGAGTTCTCTATATTCATGGGGAAGTGTCAAGATTTTGCATGGAAGGATTTTGTATAACTTTTTTGGAACTGGCTAAAGTTTATAGGTAGTTACTCTTACATCAGATGGAGTTTTGCTCACATATCCATTTAGACAAATAAAAACCCATGGTCTGCTAAACATAATTGTTATATGCAAATCTAGGTTGGGTCTATAGGCTCTAAGCTGCTCCTAAAACATGCATTTCCAAGCTCCTAATGGCTTGAACCAATTAAGCATGTCACCCAAATGCTTAAACTTCTTTTCTCCCGAGAAAATTCCGCCAATAATGAGAATAATTTAGATCATTGAAAATTCAATGGCAATGGTATAAAGGTTGAATAAATACCAACAAAATCACTTGAATTCCTTTGGGAATTTGTCTTCAAGATTGAGGGAGATAGGATGAATGAAAGGATATTCTGGATACAACTCACTAGATTTGAGACTTAATCCTCCGAACCTACTGAAAATCAGTTGTTGATATTTTCACTCTAATGCTAGCAAATTTTCGTAAAGGGTGTTGTTCTAAATGTATTTAGGAACTTTTGGCGGGTACTGCCTACTTGGCTAAGAAGGTTTCATTTTGGTGGGTTTGAATCCACCAAATGGATTTCGCGATATATACCTGTTTATGGAAGAAACTGCTGTAGCAAATTCTTTTGGCTTGGATAAAAAATCAGCAAGCACATTCTTTTTTCCCGCTATATGCTTGATTTCGAAGGAATATTTTGAAAACCATTCCACTCATATGAGGAGTTGAGGATAAGGAATTTGCTTTTGTTTAAACTTCATCATATGGGAGAATGAGGACATATCTAGTTCCACTAGAAAATGAAGTCCAATAAGGTGAAATTCAAACTTCTTGATGTCATATTTTACCGTCGAGATTTCCTTGAAAGTTGAGTGACAATGCATTTCACTTGGTGTAAATTTTCCACTTTTGTATCCATAGATCTTACGCTTTCCATCAATTTCTTCGAATAGAACAGTAATCTAATATTCATCACTAGCACCTGTTTACAGAACTCTCTTCCTAGTACAAGGGATTTGTAAGAGAGGAAGATGCTGCATGACTTCCTTAAGGTGGGGGATTGATTTAGTTTGCTAAGGTCCCCATAAAGGGGCATCCTTTTTTAGCATCTGCTGCAATCGACTCACCAGGTTGGTGATTTTTGGAACAAAGTCTCTAAGATAATTGACTATCCCAATAAGCTGTTAGATCTATTTGAGAGAAAGATTTTTATCAGGAAATTTTTGCAATTCTTTAGCAATATGGGGACCGGGATAATACATCTTGTCTTTAAGATGTATTCCGAGAAATTCAATTTTCCTTTGAGCAATAATCATCTTTTTATAGGACAGTATGATGCCATATTTTTGCACCAATTCAATAAATTGTTAAGACCAATTCGGCAAATTGGCTTAACAATTTACAATGAGAATCCTCATCTAGGCCATAGAGAAGGATATTATCAATGTAAATTTGAGCATTGGTTAGAATAAGCTAAAAGATTCTGCACTAAAGCAGCAGCAACATCTATATCTACTTGCATATTTATGCCATAATATTGTCCCAATGCTATATCAATTATTGTTTGATAGCTATGATCAATTGGATGATCCCAAAAAGCCTCATCCTCGTCTCAGGCCCCTTAATCATAAGATCTATGGGGAGGATCATTATCGCAAAACCTGTATGATTACAGTGAGCTACAACTAGCACTCAATTTTAGGCGATGACAAAGATAATTTAGAGAATTTTCCTTAGCCACGTATGCCATCAAGTTCTACTGATATCGCCTCAAGTTCTGCAGACATTTCGAAGTCTTCACAAAAAAAGCAAAAGTCTTCGGAACTTCATGAAGATGTGGATATCGAGACTGTGGAAATTGAACAAATCCTCAGAAATTACTAGAGACAAAAGAACGGAGGTAGTTTGAATAGCTCTGATGATGACAATACCAAAGAAACTATCCATAAATATGACTTCTGAAGCCGTGACAAACGCGTTTAAAAAATCAGTCCGTTGTCAGGGAAAATACCGTTCATGACTATTCACATGAACTGTTCACACATGGTTCATCACTGTAGCACATTGTTCATACACTGTTCAAGCACTGTTTGACACTGTAGCAGTACTATAGCGCCACTGTAGCAATAAAAAAAATGTCGTTCAAAAGCTTATTATGTGTTTGTTAGTCATCTATAGGTTGAAAAAGTCATATGTAGATATAAAAGTCTTTAGAGTCAGTCGTAGAGTGTTACATTATTGGTGACTTCCAAAACCTCACCAATAATTATTCGTTTGTATAATTGTTCGAGCCTATAAAAGGCTATGCTTGTAAAATTTGGAGCTCAAGAAATAAAACTTGTGTTATGAATCTCTAAATCTTTGCTTCTACCTTTCTACCAAGTATGAATCTCTAAACAAACATACGTGCGTTGATTAGTTCTGGTAGTACGCTCTCCACTTGCCATGGTATGAACCTATGCATCAGAATTCTGCTACTATAAAATAGTTCTAAGATGTGAATCAAAATTCGAAGAGGAGCTTGGTGGCTAAAAGGCAATCTCTTTTATAAAGGCCTAGAGAGCCATTTGTGTATGGGAAAGCATGCCTACCACAAGCCTAGTCTTCGTTTTCCCTGATTTGCATCGTAGAGCCTCTTATTGGTGTCAACTAGCCATACTTCTGGTGGTATCACGTGATTGTATTAGCACAGAAATCTTTGAAGTCTCAAACGTAGTGGGTTGTATCCAGAATATCTTTTCATTCATCCCATCTACCTCAGCCTGTAGACCCAACCCAAAGTTGCATACAATAATTAGTTCGTTTGTATAATCGTTCGAGTCTATAAAAGGCCACACTTGTAAATTTTGGAGGCACAATCTGCTCTCAAAAAAAAGCCTCAACAAATAAAACTTGTGTTATGAATCTCTAAATCTTTGCTTCTACCTTTCAGCTTGGTATGATTCTCTAAACAAACGTACATGCGTTGATTAGTCCTGGTAGTATGCTTTGCACTTGCCATGATATGAAACCTGTGCATTAGAATTCTGCTACTATAAAACAGTTTTGCATTTAATCTCTTGTCTTCCACATTTATTTCATATTAAATAGTAGTTTGAAATCACATTTATTAGCTAAGGTTAAAAATAATAGTGCTAATTAACCAGAGTTAATAGTAGATATAAAGGTACTGGTTAAAAATATAAGATGTCATGCATGAGGAGAGAATTAAGACATTTGTTGAAACTAAAATAATGACAAATGGCATGGTTTGATTGAAAAAATAGAGATATTAGGTTATTTTGGTTAGATATTTTTCATTGCGGTAAGTAAACAGGAAATTCAGTATTCGTTTAACATGTCAGGAAATCAAAAAATTATTTTGAAACCATTAAAATTATTAACAAAAGGTATAGAACAATAGAAACACCATAACCAAATAAAATTTTAATGTTTAAAAATTATTCAATACGTATTTTGGAAAGTATCGGTTCCCATTGACAATTACTAAGCTAATTTTTTTACTTTAATAACTTTCACTAACTTAATATCTTAAATATCATGAACTACGAAGAAAATTTCGAATGTCATAATAATAGGATTTAGACTTGTGAAAAATCACGTCCAAAGATATAATAGCACACCTAGAAGGAGGATGGTAACACTTATAACCCTTTTGAGTAGCAGAATACCAAAGAAAAATGCAGTGGAGACCATAGGGTTCCAACTTACTCTTAGAGGTGATGTTACGAGCATAACAAACACAACCAAAATTTTTTGGGGAAAGAATAAGACAATCCCGGTAAAACATCATTTGATGTGTGAGAATCAAGAATTTAGTCGACATCCAATTGATTAAATTAGGTAGCAGTTAAGATAGCATCACTTCAATACTAAACTGGGACATGACAAGCAAACATAAGAGAACTAGTAA
Organism: Syzygium syzygioides; assembly: GCA_031216285.1. Classification (NCBI taxonomy): domain Eukaryota; kingdom Viridiplantae; phylum Streptophyta; class Magnoliopsida; order Myrtales; family Myrtaceae; genus Syzygium; species Syzygium syzygioides. The sequence continues at coordinate 39,571,212 of CM062243.1, forward strand.
CTCTAACAAATTTTGATTCTTTTTTTCGACAACACCATTTTGTGTTGATGGTGCTAGGGTATCAACACAAATGGTATCATGAATAATGTCATGATCAAAGAGATGCTGTTGAAACTGACCCTGGGTGTACTCAATGCCATTATCACTACAAAGAATTTTCACGGTGGTGTTGAACTGAGTCTGAACCATTTTGTGAAAGATTTGAAAACAATGCAAAAATGTCACTGTTATGTTGCAACAAATAAACACAAGTTGTACGAGCATGGCAATCGATATAAATGACAAACCATCGATGGCTAGAAATAGAAGTATGCCGAGAAAGACCCTACACATCAGTATGAATCACATGAAAAGGGAAATGAACTTTATTATTTAAAAATGGACATGTTTAGCCAAAACATAGGTTTAACAAAAAAACCTCATCTTTATCACTAACTGATATGAGATTAGGAAATTTTTTTTCTAAAGATGTTAGAGGGGTATGACCTAATCTATAGCGCTAGGGATCTACAAATGCCGAATTAACTTGATGAGGCGTAGAAGACAAAGTAGAATTAGAAAACCCAATTTCCTTGAGCAAATAAAGACCACCATTCAATCTATGATATCTAATCTCCTTCTCCGTTACCAAATACTTGGAAAATACAACAAGAAGGATAAAACGTTATTCTATAGATTAAGTCTTGAGTCGGACTACTAATAGAAAGGAGGTTGGTAGAAAATAAAGAAACATGTAAAAAGAAGACAAAGGAAGAGCGGAGGAACAATTGATAGACCATTTTCCAGAAATGGAAGAGAGGGTTCTGTCAGCTATGCGAACTTTGTCTCTACCGAAAATAGGGGTGTATTAATGAAAGAGATGAGAAGAACCCGTATCAACAATCCGTAGGCTGGAAATAACACATGTATTAAACCCCTTAGCTAGCTTTAAAGTAGAAGGGGAAGAAGAATTGGCAACCATGGAGGAGGTAGCAGCAACGGAAGCTTTCAATAGACATTGAAATGCCGAAAGTTCTTCCTAGAATAAACCAATATCAGTAGTAGGTGCAGTAAGATTGCCTTGTTTTTTGACTTTCTTTATGCCCTTTTTGCCTCAAAGTCTACATGTTTTTTGTCTTTCTTTATGCCCTTTTTGCCTCAAAGTCTACATGTTTTACTTGTAACTTCCAACCGGTAACCTTAGTATGATACGGCTTAAGATAATGCTCAAATTTCACAACCTTCTTAGAGGTATCATTAGATCAAGATGTCGAATAAGATTTGGCAATAATACCAACACTGGTTTGTAAAGCAAATCGATCAACAGCATAGGGATAGAGCATTGTTGTCTTACGGCTTTTTTTAAAGTGGACTAGGGCCTAGGACTATTCTATAATAGGGAATAGAGACCGCCTAAGGACTTGAACACTTAAATGATCATATTCAATATTCAATCCTACCAAGAAATCACAAATTATAATCTTGTCTACATGATTGTTGTAGGCAACAATGTCTGCAGTATTGATTGGGTGATAATTGAAATAATGATTTAACTCTTGCCTCAAATTCCGAAGCTTGGCATAATATTGAGATATAGTCATCTCTTTCAAAGTGGCGTCATGAACCCTTTTTCGAAGTTCATACACATGTGCATTGTGACATAAGAAATTTTCTTTGTAGTTTATGATATTTAAGATATTAAGTAGTGAGAGTTATTAAGGTAATAAAATTAGTTTAGTAATTGTCAACTGGGACCGATACACTCCAAAATACATATCGAATGATTTTCAAACATTAAAATTTTATTGAGTTAATGTGTCACTTTTGTTTTATACTTTTTATTAATGATTTTAGCGGTTTCAAAAAAAATTTATTTACCAGTATTTCAAACGAATACCAATTTCTCTATTTACCGCAATGTATAATAACTACCCAAAATAACCTAATATCTCTCTCTTTTCAATTAAGTTATGCCATTTGTCACTATATTATCATGGACAAATGTCTTAACTCTCACCCTATCTTTGCCACATGCCTAATTGAATGCACTGAACCTAAGCCTATGACCTCATGCATGACATATTACATTTTTAACTCTAGTAACTTATTATCTAATTGTAACTCTAGTTATTTGGTATTATTATTTTTAACCTAAGCCATTTAATGTGACCCCAAAATACTCTCCATTGTGGCAAAACTTTGGAAGACAAGAGGCTAAAAAGCATCTCTTCTTCTTCTTCTTGGCTTGGACATCACTTCCTTCCACTTCTTCAAGTTGCAAATTTTTCTTTTTCCCACTCCCTTTCAACAAAAAAAAAATTCAAAGTTCAAGCTCACTTTCAATCTAGTTTCTTGACAAGGTATATTGTTAGGCTTCCCTTTCCTTTTTCTTTATTAAATAAGCTTTATGGTTTTCTAAAGAATAAGAATTTTTAATTTTTTTAGTATCTATCTTGATTTCAAGGTGGTTAGAGGCTTGCTTTGTTGAAGATTTCACTTTGGGTAAGTGAAAACTCTAAGGACTAAGCTAGAATGATTTATTTAGTGCTCTTGATCTAGGTTGATTGATTGTTTGTTATTTAGTTTGGATCTTATTCTATGTGTGAGCAAGTTTCAATAAATGTATGTTAAGCTATGGTGATTGTTGACTTTGAAGTAAAAAGCTTTTCACGTGCTTGGGTGGTCTTTGAGAGATTACTGAAAGGTTTTGTTGCATTTTGAGTTGGAAAAGTGTGAAAATGGTAAAACTAGGCATAAAAAGGTTATTTAGGTATTTTTTTTTTCTTGTCAAGGTAAGGGATAATTTCGAATTTATAGAAATGAAGAGGTGCTGTGAACAGTGTTATTTTATGATTTTTAGTGTTAATTAGCGGGTTATTAATTAAAGGAAATCAAACCGGTTGAAAAAAAATGAGCTTATAAGCTTTAGGGGCAAATTTGCAATTTCACCAAGTTGAGGGGGTGAATCTGTAAAAACTGGAAGTTCTGGGGACTGTTCAAAGCATGTGGAACCTCATTTTGATAAGTGGTTAAGTTATTTTTTTGAAATAATTGCTTAATTAGGACATATGTCTAACTATGCAAAATTGGAGCAATTTGTAATAATTAATTAAAAGCGGGTAGTTTTGAAAATTTTGTAAAATATGTGGTGTTATAGTGTAAATAAAATATTTGTGCGTTTTAAAGAACAAAAATAATATCTTTTAGTGTTTTTTTTAAATTATAATGGCTTGGTTGGCTTGAAAATCATTAGTTAGGGGTAAAATTACAAAAAAAAATTACTAGGAAACTATTCTAAGTGTAAGGATTTGGAACTATAGAAATAATCTCTAGTATATGTGGTAAAAGTGAACTTAATTAAGGATGGTTTTAAAAAAAATGAAAATTAGATGAGTTACTCAATAATGAATTAGTAGTGTTTAATGTTATAGAACTTGTAAAAGTTTTCTTCTAAATGATACTGGCCAGTAAAAAGAAAAGGAAAGTTTTCACGTTGAAAGATGCATATTAAACAATTGTCTTATACATTTTGTGAAATGCCAAGATATTAACGTATAGTTGTTTGCATTTATAATTATGAAAATATGTGGCATTTATAGTGATGTAATTAATTGTGTATATCTTTAATGCTACATGATTAAGACTTTTGCCACGGCCTATTCACCACCGAGCGAATTCCCTTGTACAAGTATGTATATGAGACTCTAGAGTTAGCCAGATACTCTATCATATGAGATGGTCCTCTACAAGGTTGAGATAACACGAAATTTTATGATGACATGACTAGTGTGGTCATGGTATGACATGGATTGTGTAGCTATGGTATGATGTTAAGAAACGGTCAATATCATGCGAATGTACGGTGGTGTATTTATCCTCGGTAATGTAAAAGACACCCATGATGGATAGGCTAAAAGGCATGGCAAATGGGTATGTATGTTTTCGTTCCCCATGAGTTGGTGGTGACAATGCCTAGTTAGTCGAGATACCTCGTAAATGGAGATGGTCCTGGCTAGTGACGAATATGAATTCGTATGTGTGAATTGATAAGATGTTATGTGATATTTATGATATATAATATGCCATCCGCTTACACATGAGTGGTTGATTTTATGCAATATTTTGTTTTTTCATTGACATGTCATGATTGGAAGGGTAGTACCATTATTCATGTATGTTGCACTGTCTTAAACTCACAATTATTGTTGATACTAGGTTGAGACTTGGCTCACTCCTTATTTTTTAGATATGTAAGATGGATCCCTCACCGCCGCCGCCTTTTGGAGCTCTCATGTTTTTTTATTGTAGTTATGAAGATATAGTTATACTTGGATCACCAATAGTTTATACTAAGTGCACTTCCGTTATATTGGTCGACATGAGGTTACCAGAGTATATACTCCATCGTTATGTTGCTTGATATGTTAACATCAAGGGCGAGTTAGTTGGACTGCGTAGAAGTTTTGATGGTCTTCCGGGTTTTGGTGATGATGGCTCGTCGTCGGGTGAAGTTGTCGATCCTTAGTTGATGGTCCGACAGTGTGTAGGCAGGCTTTTGGGCGTAGAAGTATAATGTTGAAATTAGGTGACCCTATCCCTTCCCAAGAATTATGTTTTTTTTTTTTTGATGAATGTTGTATTGTAAAACTGGTGATAATGTATATAAAAAGATGCATATGTATGTTATTAAACTTGTATGGGACTTTGTGAATGTTTTAATATGCTTCCGCGCGCTTTAATAATTATAAGTAAAAATTGGAAAAGACACGTATCACGCGTGACGTTTTGGGGCGTCACATGCATCATTCCCGAGTTAACCATAAGTATCATTTACAGCCGACCAAATCTGTACCACAATATCAAGAAGCAATTGTCCTTTTGCAATATATGGCTGTATCGAGTAAAGCAAAAAAAAATTAGAAATTCCACTTGTCCTGAGTAATACCTGATTTAACGGACTTTATAGAAGTGTTGTTGATATATCTTGTAAGCCCACAGCCTGCAATGGTGAAGGGTGCAAATCAAGACCATATCAAATAATTTGTACTGTCAAGCTTCGCAAAGATCGTAGAAAAATAAGATAATCTATACGGCCATCTTCATGTAGGTGGAGAGCTCGGAGTTGAATTCTCGGATATTATGCTTAGAAATCGACTTGAAAAGTGTGAAAGGAGCAATCGAACCACAAAAACTTGCCAGAAAAGGCCAAAAGTTGGATCGACGTCCTCTGGTAGTTGGCAGAAGTTGTCCCAAAAAAATCGGCCAAATCAGATCAAGGAAGGCAAAAATTGATTTTTTAAGGGTTGTGAAAACCTGAAAAAAGAAAGAATATGGGGGTCCACAAACCGCAGTACTTTGTTCTTCACACACGAAAGAATTGTAGACCAGTGACAAGGAAAGAACAATCTCAAACAAGAAGATCCAAAAGAATTGCAGAAGAAGTTGAACCACAATATATTGCAAGGAAGCTTTAGTCTATCTCACAGAGGTGAGGTTTAAGGTAAACATTGGATTCAAAAAATCACCTAATCAGTGCTTTCCTACACTAAGAAAGAGAGAAAAAGAGAATGTGAGTAGGAACTGCGGTGGGAGCTGACGAAGGCGAGAAGACAGAGAGAAAATAAGGGTTGTGCAGAGAAGAGATTGGGTTAAGGTTATAATTCAGCCTTTATTTTGATATCATGTCGAGAGACAAAAAATTAAACTGAATGTTTAATTAGATCGATATGCCCCAAGCTATATATTTATAATGAAGCCAAGAGGCCATAACTACAATGTAACTCTTATTGCTGCTGTATATAAAATAATAAAGGACAATTATAAAGATGCCCCGTTGGCCAAGTACTCTCGACACTCACGTTGTGCCTCGAAGGCTCCGAAGTTAGTCCTGCAGAGATAGAGTTTGGCGTTGAAGTGAATTTCTTCTTTTAGTTTCTGCTCCTGCGGTGAACTGTGAATTTAATGCAACTACAGTTGTTCAAACTGTATTCATGCACAAATTTCATTATCTTTCAAATCCCACCAACCCCCCCCCCCCTCCTTTTCCTTTGGTATTGTTTGCATTGTATGGCACTCCTTTAAAGAAGGCATGTTTTCACATGTACTATCTCTTCTATAATGTTCGGTATGGCTCTTGCATGTGACATTGTTTCGCCTCACTGAGTCTTCGGTTCAACTGATGATGTAAGACGAGCGATCGTCTGGCGATGTTTAGCACTGGGAGGTTTGTTTCTTCCCTGGAGAATCACTGCTAATCCTATCTCTTGTATATGGCGGCCTTCGCTAAAACAGCTTTTGTCTTCCAGGTGTAAATACCAACTGAAATTTTCGTGTGAAAAAGAGCCCAAATAGTCATCCCGCGCACCGCAAGAAGCTCTTTGCAGATAAATCCCCAATAGCCATTCCCTAGAACTGCTGTTTCAATTAAAAATGTAACAATACTTGATTAAATTCTACGTGCTAAGTTCCTTATCTAACGTTGCTGACAGCAGGTAGACCAGAGCAATTGCGGCATGCATAAGACCTAGCTAATTGCAAAATTTTACGCTCAATTGTAGTATGGTGAAATTAGAAACTTCAACAGAAGAATCTCAAAGCAACATTATTACTAACAAGAACCCAAGTTTATAGCCACCTCTTCACCAAGTAAATTCCTGAACCAGGTAGGCAGCCCCTGCCTCGAACAGCAAGAACACAAATAGCATTGGATGCCGCAAAAGGTCTCGAGTACATACACGACCGCACAATGGATCATTATGCACACCGTGACATAAAGACGAGCACTATTCTGTTTGATGAGGGGCTCCGAGCAAAGGTTCTATTCAATTCCTAGCTTCACACAGCCATCATCCCGATAAACATACAGAGACTCTGCATTGAGTTTGTACCCAATATCGTCACCTGCAATTACAAGGATTGTCACTTCCTTTCATCTTGCAAGCTAGCTTAAACTTCAGAACCATGAGCATAATGTTTTGAATTTACTTCTTTGACTTCTCAAATGCATTCCTTTTCATAAATTGATCAAAGACCAGAAGATGCAAACTTTCTGCTCATGGGGCAGGAAATTTTGATGGAATATTGGCATCTACAATGTTAAGGGTTGTAGCTGCTATGGTGTCAGGGAAAATGAATTTGCTGCTGCAACTCTGATAGCTCCAAAATGGTTTGAACGACCTGTTGGCGCATCCTTTGGTTTGAAGGCAAGGTGGTTTCATTTCACACTCGTTCAACAGGAGGTCCATAGTCAATTCCTCAGAGGTATTGTACACGATATTGTTACAGAACAAACTTTAGTTTCGTCTAAATTTTAAGGCCACAAGGAGTGGTTGGCATGTCTCGAGTGCTATATATCTTACGTCTTCAGAAGTTAAAATTCAAATTAGGAAATAACGCTGGATTCTTTGTGAAGTGCAACAAAATATTGAGGAAATTTTCGTAGATAAAGTGCGTGTCTTCTTTCTAATTTTCCTTTATGGGTGCATGTCTTCTTTCTTCCACATACATAATGTGGTTTTGATAGGTGTGCTATACGAGCATAAAATGTTTGACGAAATTTTTGCACCGTCAGTTAAACTGTGCTTATCAACGATGTATCTTCTGTCACTCCACGAGCTTCGTTTCTCTTTTGCTGTGCTTGTCTGCTGGTTTCAGTAATTGATTCTTGTGATTCTCTCTCTCTCACTCTCTCGCTCTCTGTGCGCGCTTACACTCACTAGCACAGGCAAACAAGTGCGCAACAAAACGAACAGAAGAGTGTCAACCACGTCTTGATGTGCTTCAGATCTACACCCGTGTATTTTTTCACTGTATCAGTCGGAGAGTTTCGCCCTATCAGTTGGAGAATCGTTTCGGAAAGAGAGTGGCTGATAAAGATTAAATTTTTCCTTTAGGGCCATTTTCTCTTCATTCTTATCACATCTCGAAGATTTTCGCCCGATTTCACTGGTCAATGTACATTCCAGAAAATATCAAACAATTGTCCACGACCAGAATTGGTTAAAAGAACAAGATGTAAACGAGAGAAGTCTGGGTCGCCTAGTGAGTCAGTTCTTTCTAACCATTCTTATGTTGTGAATCTTCTGTTGCAAGCAGGCTGCGAAGACCTCCCAAAGTAGCATTATTAGACCAGTGAACATCATCAGTTCATCAGCTTTCAATATTCACAATTGTCTTCATCAGCTTTCAATGTTCACAATTTCAAACAAGATGATGCGCCAGCTGCAATGCCACTTCCATAATGGGGGAGGCACATAAGGCACAAGAGAAATTAGCAATGAAATGAAAATTGAACGCTCTTCTGACTCTCCCAGTTCGTTTGTGAATGAAGTACAATCGAAACGGTTCAGATTCAGTTCAACAAGTTATCCATGCAAAGAGTCTCCTCCAGCAACTGGAGTCCCGGGGAATAAGGAACTCGAACACCGACTAACTAAATGAAAAATAGAACCATATCAGTCTCTCAATTATTTTGGATGTTGTCGGGCTCCACCTTATTGTCACTGTTATACTTTAATGGAAGATCCTGAAGTTTTTTCCCTGCAGAATCCAATGAAAAAACTTATGAGAGCAGCCTGTGTGACATACATAGCTCACTATTTATATGGCCAACAGAACGAGAGAAACTTTGAAAAGCATTAAGGGAAAAGCCACCGAACATCAAAGGATGATAAGTCTGATGTAGCAATGACATGAGTGTACAGTGTACACACTCCCTGAAAAGAGCTTTTTGTGTGGTATTCAATTCCGGGCATAGCATCAAGCGACACCGGGAGTTCCCCCAAACACTTCATTGGGAAGTGCTTTCAACGAAAGCCCCATTGAAGTGTTCAGGAGAACTCTAGGGGACACCCGATTCATAATGTTCCTCTCCTTTCTAGTGTGTTGTCCTATCTGCCTTGAGTGGATGAGCAAAAGAAACAATGCAGTGCTCTATATATATAGGAACTGCTCCACTTGAGGAAGGAGCATCGCGTGTCAGGATAAGGCTCTTGCCATGTACCTAGACACACCTCTGTGCAACATGGAAGTCCCTGGAATGCATTGACGTGAATTATCGTGGTATGCGTCATGCGATTCTTTTCCTTTTTCCTTCTTTATTAGTTTCAAATCGCTTTTTCCTCATCTTCTGACAATGCAATGATTAATTCGCAGCTTAGCAAGAATTTTTGCCCATTTCTCGGCCTGCTTCATCTGCCACCGAGCATACACTTTCTTGGCCCTCGGAATCGAGTTTTCATTAGATGATTAAAGAGTGTTTGTGGCTGAAATTCCGATTCACGTAGCACCAAATTCCTGCAAGGAGAGGCTTCTGTGAACTGGACATACTACATAAATGTATGATCTAGATGTTCAGATGTGGTGAGTCGTTTGACCGAAAATCTCTATTGATTCAAAGTCAGAAATCCTTTAAAGTGCTTGAGACGTCCTCAACTGCTATATTTGATATAAACAGTATCTATTATTTGTAATTCTACAGTGCTCAAGACATCCTTTACGACGAGAGGTCATATAATTTGTATCAATGGATACGTTAGCTCTTTCTGTTTCCTTTTAAAGTGGTTGTTTTGTGTATTTTCGTGGTAACACCCCCATTTAGTTCCAATACCTAATTAAGCATGAAAGAGCCCTCTCAAGTGTAAGGGTGAAGGGAAGACTGAAGTGGGTGAGACAAGCAAGATAAGGCCGGTATGGTGCAAAAGGGCTTGTGGCAGCATGCCATCAGATAGTATTCTCGCTGTTCATCTGATGCATGAAGACGACCAGATTCATTTTTGTTAATTGCATCGATCTGATCACATCAGATGGTCCAGGACCAAAAAAGCATATCATTCCTTGCGTAGACAGAATCTTCACTTACATTTTTAGGTTTTTCATGAGATTTATCTTTGCCACATAAATCTTATCTCAAAAAACATATTATTCCTTGCACCACAGGAATTCTTGGCTGACTAAAATTTCTAAATCTAAACATAACTTGGGTCATAATTAACTTCTAGAGTAGTTGTCGTTTCGCTTAATACACGACATTGCATACGGTTAATCACCATATCGTTTGAAACAAGTTATCAGATTACTTAAAACTCCAACATTGCTTTTGATGTAAAGCATGCAGTTACTCCCTGAAACTTGTTTCTTAGGTCATTCACCAAACATGTGGATTTCAGTCGCTCATATTCTCCACCACATTACCTGAGCAAGCCATCCTTATTCAGAAGCATCGAAAGCAAACCCAGCATGTTAAATGCCAGAAATCTGAACACAAAACTTTCACATCCAAAAAAAAGGGATATTAACAAAACTTGTGGACATTCAACTTGATGTGATTTCTCCCTCCCTTATCAATCTACCCAGCAAATCTGGCCAGGTTCATTTTCGCCAATCAAGAATCGACGAATTTCTCCTCTTTTCCAGGTTCCTCCACAAACCCAACCTTCTTGCTCTATGGAATTACCAGTAATAAGTTATCATTATAAATAGCAGTTCTTACTTAGTACACCCTCAATACCCAGGCAAAAACACAAGAAAGAAGGAAAAGAAGAGCAAAAAAGAGTCGGGTGTTCCCTGGAGTTCCTCTGACCACTTCATTGGGGCACATGATCCCTTATGCAAAATAAAGGATCGTCTCAACTACATACCTACTGAAGTGTTTGGGGGAACACCGGGTGACATCTGACATTGATCACCAGCGTGTTGTCTTTGTTGAATGTGCTGTGTGTTTCGTTTGTTTCAGCGGTGCAAGAAATGACTGACTTGACTTTAGTCTTGAGCTTTCTAAGTAAGGTCTCTATCTCGTTATGTCGAGTCTCGAGACATTATCCACTCGAAGGCTCCAAAGTTAACCGTGCAGAAATGGAGTTTGGCGTAGAATTGAATTTCTTCTTCTAGTTTAAGCTCCTACTGTGAACTGAAGATATTCCCACCTGTTTTGAGAAAATTAAGATTTTGTCTGGTTGCGTGCTTTGTAGATTTAATTCCACCACAGTAGTGCAAACTGTATTTGTGCATCGAGTTTCAAGATCTTTTATATCCCCCCCATTTTGGTATTGTTTGCATTGTCTGGCACTCCTTCAAAGTAGGCATGTTTTCACAAATACTATCCCTACTATAATTTTGGTATGGCTCTTGCACGTGACATTGATTGGCCTCTCTGAGTCGTCGGTTCAACTAATTATGCAAGACGAGCGATCGTCTAGCGATGTTTAGCACTGGGAGGTTTGTCTCTTCCCTAGAGAATTACTGCTAATTCAACCACTTACATATGATAGCCTTCGCTAAATAGCTTTTGTCTTCCAGAAGTAAATACCATCTCAAATTTTCAGGGGAAAAAGAGCCCAAATAGTAATTCCACGCGCCACAAGCTCTCTGCAGATAAATCCACAATAGGCATTCCCTAGAACCTGCTAATTCAATTAAAAATGAAATAATACTTGATTCAATTCTACATCCTAAGTTCCTTTTCTAACGTTGCAGACAGCAGGTAGACCCACATACATTTCAGAACCTTGGTCTTCCTAACATGGCAGCAGCTAACAACGAGAGATTGGTCGAAGACTGAAAATCTCAATCCTTGGACATTTTAACTTACCAAGTGAACAGTAATACATCCGGAGCTAAATTGTTTCGACTGACAAATCATTTTAGCTTCTTGTGGTTTCTGAAGCATCCCGACCAAAACAGGTGGTCAATTTTGCCCCGGTCCAAGCTACATGCACTGGAAGATGCCTTGCTGATCAGCGCAGGGAAAAATAGAGTGTAGAGAGGAGACATTGCCCATTCACACTGCTTTCAAGCCAGTCAAATATTCACTTAATAAGAAGCTCACACTGCAATGGTTCTCAGGTTTCTCAATGTTATTTAAACAGGCAAGTGAACTATTTTCTCAAGCAGTTGAGCATCCGACAAGGCACACTTTAATCAGCAGTCCAGCTTTGCTCGACTACCTCACGAACTCTCCTATTGTATTCACGTTTGTTCTCACTAAACAATCTGGCAGCTTCTGAGTTTGCAGGAGAGTTTGGGTTTGGGTCACACAGCAATGACTGCAATCATAAAAACAAAAATAGACATGATGTGAATGCTCTGGAAAACAGATTATGCATGACAAAGAGAGAGAAGCTAATTTCAGAACATGCCAAATTCACAAAAAAGAAAGTCTTAAAGACGACCTCTAGATTTAATCAATAAGATAAAGGATACTATTGGGTGACTGTAATAGGCATCATTGATTTGACACATATATCAGTTAAACGATATCATCCATCCACAAATATAATCAAACAGGAAGAGAGTGAACTGTTATAGATATAATTATAACATTAAGTGGTTCTGCAAACACAGTACTTGCCCCCTGGGCTTACATAAACTCCAGTGGTAGACAAGCTTTCGCTAGAACATGTGATTATGTACTTCATCGTACTTTAGGAAAGATGATTCAATTCAGATACACTCCCCATATTTGACACTAGAGTTGCAAAGTAGGATTGGATGAGTTAGATCATCATCAGTATCTGGAATCTCATACCTAATCTTTTATTTAAAGAGCGATATATCATAGAACCGGTTAAGACAGATAACTGATCCTATTCAATGTTTGGCATGCATCAGATAGGACAGAATAGACTATAATCATTGTAAAATAAGCACAGATATGAAGGGGGGAAAACAAACTAAATTTCTTAATTTGTTGGCAACTAGTCCAGGACCATCGCTGGTGGCCCCCAAGCGAAGTTGAGGTGAAAGAGAGAGAGAGAGAGAGAGGATCGTGCTATCAAGATCAATCTGTGACAATTACTAGTAGTAGTGCACTAAGCTTTGAATATGTGAAAAAATTAATATGAACTTTCACTCAATAAACCATGCACTTCATTTAGCCTCTCATCTCCTCTGGCACTCAGCAGTCAGTGAAAGTGCTTGATCGAATTGTGTTCAATCAATAAAGGTACAAAAGTTGACGACACTCCATGCCCCAAGAGGTCCAACATGACCTGTAAGTCCTCCAACAAATGAAGCAGACTTGAGGAGGATGGCATATATAAAGAAAGTTGACTAATGGAGTTAGAGGTAAGCAACGTACTGGTGACAGTAATGTGGCATTAGGTACACTGGAATAAATTGCATCAGTAAAGAGTTATGAAGAAGGCCATATGATATACTTCAAACAATCCATTTTTTCTAGTATATATTTTTGCTACTGAGCATGTTCTTAAAAAAATAATAATAATGAATAAAGTACCTGGATAGAGGTCAAAATAGCAGCTACATCGTAAATAGGGCTCCACTGATTTTGTAGAATGTCCAAACAAATGCTGCCATCTGCATAAACTGTAAAAGGTGGACAAGTTATCCCGATTGTTATTTTATTTTATTTTTGTGGTGTGTGTGTGTGTGTGTGTGTGTGGGGGGGGGGGGGGGGCTGTGGTTGGGTGTGGCGCAGAGCAAGAGCAAGGCCATAACAGGACAGTAGCATTAAATTTGCATTTGTGCGAGACTAGACTCTGTATAAGTAAAAGATCAGCCCTGAATGTGTGTGAAACAGAGGGGAGAGAGAGAGACAGAAAGATCAATAGGCAAACAATTGTCCTTAACTTGATGCCAAATTGCAGATATGAGTATCGGGCATAGAATCATTAGTATTTGAGGTGTGACCCATGGATAAACTTATGAAGAGGAAACAAGGAAAAGGATCCGAGAACATTAAACTGTGAAAGTTTGCAATTAGCTACTCCATAAGCATGCTCAAGACTAAGAATAACCATTTACAGCCTGCATCTGAGCTGGCATATGATTTGTGATATGAGTAGAACTTACTGTTTGGATGGAACATCCTTGAAACAAATCGCACGGTTGGTGGCTTATTAGGATATTCTTCTGAAAACTGAAGCGTCAATTTGAACGTTCCTGCATGTCCAGAAAGATATAGGTCAGTCATGAGGAGCAGAGAGAAGAATAAACATTAAGCATTGACTGCACAGGTGACAAATTAGCTTTTTAGTCAGTTCCAGTCAAGCATTGGTTGAAATCAAGGCAATTAAATCTGAAAGACCATTGCAACGGGAAAAGAGAAAATTACATGTGGAATGTCTGCAGAAAACAGTTACTGCAACACCTCTAACTTCATCTCAATCACATATTCCTTTTCCTACTCTAGCTTTACGTTGTTGCCTAGTACTGGTTTCTACCACTTGTAAGATTCTTTTTTCATCTTCTCAAAGCTAATTGGAATCAAACAAAAGATTCCTTTTCCTACTCTAGCTTTACGTTGTTGCTTAGTACTGGTTTCTACCACTCGTAAGATTCTTTTTTCATCTTCTCAAAGCTAATTGGAATTAAACAAAAGAAATGATACAGAAAGATGACATCTCACATGGAGAAGTTGTAGGTGTGATCTGGACTTTACATACCCCATGCAAGAAAGATCAAAAATGGTCGAGTACAAAGAAGAAATCCACAGAGATAGTTGTGACTACAGCAATTAAGTATCAGATCTACAAGGATAAGAATTCCTTTATCAAACATTAGGCTTAACATCATAATTTGCTACTTTCTTAAGCTTTTTCAAGTCAAACTGTTTCGATGTGATCTGGACATGTTTGCACTGTATCACTAAATAGAAGGCACAAGATAAATGGATAGTCATGTGCTTCACTCTCTACTGCTAAGAGAAAGAAAATTAAGTGGTTGCGTATAGGCATTCCTTTCTTCAGCACTACACTCTCACTCAACAAAGTCAAACTTTTTGCAAGAAATAAGTCCTTATTAGTGCACACATATAGAATACTTTTCAATCACCCTCCAACATTATTGCTGGCACCAAAGATGGATGAATATTGCCATTATCCAAATAATTAAGTTCAATTTGTCTTAAAAACTGATGCTTTTCATCTTTTGCTTTCACAAACATCAATCTCAGCATATAACAAAAGCATAGACCTAATAAGTGAGCAAGTAACAGTGATAAAGCATTTATGTACTAGGGACTGGATGCACCGAGCAGAATTTTTTTAATACGTCCGGACAGTGGACCTAATATGTAGCTTAAACTAAACCCACCCAAAAGCATAGGTAGTCCAGTCAAGGTTGGCTGATAGATCCCATCTACAGGAAAGTCATTACAGCAAGTTCACAAAATGTTATTAACAATATGATGAGATCTTATGGATTCACCAATTCTTAGAAGCAATTTCAAACAGGTCCAATGAATAATCTGCACCACCCCAAAGGAACTCATCTAAGGGATTCATAAAGGCACTATTGTCCATGTACCAAATCAAATTAGAGATGGCAAAGGGGTCCTCAAGTCTTTTCATTCTTAATCACAAGATTTAAAGAAATTCTCATATAAATTAGCGTGAGTTTATGAGAAAATAAATAGTGGTATTGCGTTAATCATCAGAAGGGAACAATCACGGTTGTTGAAATCCCAACCTAGATAGTAGCATTTCCTAGTTCTATGATTTTTCTTTTCTTGGTCTGCTAGGTGTATTCCTGGACTTTGAAGCTCCGGTGCGAGGAGCTTGGCAGGCCCCTAGTGGGCCCACCTTGGGAAACACTATATCGCATAAACTCCCTATCCAAAGGAGGGGCGTTTCAAACTCCTCACCTCCCCATTCCTATGTGGTAACGATGGCCACTGGGCCAAACCCCCAGTAGTTCAGTTCAATGATTTTGGAAACTAAGGAAAAAATGTTATCCAAAGATTAGAAATGGTGCAATCCTACCAATCCAATTTTGAAAAGTACTCATCTAGAAGTATTTGTATCTTGATATTTTAGGTTATAGAAACATTGACTATTGTTTAACTCTGGCTTTGAAAAGGTGTGAGCCTTTGAAATCGCAATTTATTGGAGTTTTGAGCTCTCGAGACGTCATAATATGTAAATCTCAAATTACTATTCAATACTATTATACTCTTTGAAAATTTTAGAATCTCACAATGCTCAATTGAATCCCACAATTTGATCCTTCAGACACCCCCATCATACTAGCCCAGTCCCAGTTTTTACAGCCTTGGGAACAATATATATCCAAAATAAAACTTCAAGATTCACTAGCGCAACTATGAAAACAACAGTTTTCATAACCCTTCCATGATAAGAACGAAAGCATATCGCGAATGAAAAACATTTGATATGGGTATTAGAGGAATAATAGAAGAGCATAACCCAACACTATGCAATCACAAGAGAACAAAAACGAAGTCATTGAGCTTTACCTCCATCCCAAGGAGTGTCATCAGGGCTGCAACAGAAAATGTTCAAGTCATGTTAGATCAGACCTTCCCCAACCAGATTAAAAGGGCAATTACGGTGTAAACAACAAGAAGAAACTAAAAAAGAACTCGTGTGCAATTCAGTTCCGTTTACCACCACGCACCCAAATATAACAGCATTCCACAGCATTATGTTGTTTTCATGAGGGGCACCACTAACGCCCGCTGGAGGATCCTGTTGCAACCTCTTAAAATCCCTCATCAGTCTTTTCCTTGCAGGAGTTGACATCCTCGCCGCCTATTAATAGACCAAAAGCCATTATGAATGCGCTGCTCACTAAGCATCAGTCAGAATCAACCATACACACGACCATTGTTGCTTGTTAAAGTCATACAATGATATCAGCTACTGTGGCAGGTGAGAATAGCCAAAAAGAAATTATTTTTGTTCTTATAATGCTTGATGTAAGCTTATCAAGAGCCCCAGCCATACGACATCAAAACAAAAGTTACGCTCTGCAACCAAGACCAGTCTACAACCACCTGAGTATCTTCCCCAACTCTATGTAAACAGCTAGAATATGCAATGAAGAACAAAGCACTTCACTTCCCCGGATTTATTAGTATCAGCTATCAATTGACAAGACACTAGCAACATCGATGCGAGCCCGACCATCAATCCTTAAGAATTCGCCAGCAACACAGCGGCAAGATCAGATCGGTGAGCTAACAAAAGGCAAAACGCACGGTACGACCAAGGTCAAAAGCTCGGAGTACCGATTCTTACTCCAAAAACTTCTACTGATAAGCAATAACGTATACACACGCTCAGATCCATCACGAGCCACTACGCGCGCAAGCCTATCGCCAAACCGACGAGCATTCACTCGGCGGGATCGACCAAAACCGGCTCAACCACAGACGACCGAACCACAAAACCACGCGATCTGAAGCATCGAGTGACCACAGATGGCTGAACCAACGCCGACAAGTCGTACCGATAGCGAGGGCTTACTTGCTAGCAGACCGCGGCGAGTATCTGGAATTTCAGGATCGAAACGATCGGCGAAACTGATCCTTGGCCTTCGAAGGGGGCGGCGGCGGCGGGGGCGAAGGAAGAAGACGGCGGTGTCAGAGGAACGAATCCATGGCGGCGATCGGTGGATCGACCGGAGAGCAGGATCGTGCGGCTCGAGAACGAAGCTCGAGGCGGCAGCAGCAGGAGAGGGGATTTCCGTTTGCAGGTGGGAAGACTATTATAATGCCCGAGAGGAAGCGAAATGGACAGCATTTCACGTGGGTCCCGGGCTTGCTCTCCGTTTTCTTTTGTTTTTTTCTTTACGTTAATACCACGAAAAACCTCAAATTGATATAATTATAATAATTTTATTCTAAATTAACTTTTTAACTATAAAAAAATCTTATTTTAAATTAATTTTTTAATCACTAAAAACCCTACATAGATACACTTATAATAATTTTATCCCGAACTAATTTTTTAATCACCAAAAACCCCAAACTAATACACCTGTAATAATTTTATCCCAAACTAATTTGTTAACCAGTAAAAATCACAAACTGGTACAGTTGTAATAAATTTACCCTCCGTCAGTGCCCATTAAATTGGATTAATATCATGAAAAATCATAAATTGATAAACTTGTGATAAACAGGGTAGTAAAACCCTAAACTGGTATACCTGTCAACTATCACGTATCATCAAACTTAGCAATTTTACAGTAAAAATTAATAGAAATTAACGGAGGGTAAATTTATCACGGGTGTACAAGTTTGGGATTTTTTGTAATTAAAAAATTAATTCGGGTAAAATTATTATAGATGTACTAGTGTAGAGTTTTTTATGGTTAAAAAAATAGTTCTGGGTAAAATTGTCATGAATGTATCAGTTTAGGATTTTTTGTAATCAAAAAAATAATTTTTGGTAAAATTATCAGAGGTGTACCAGTTTGGAATTTTCCATGCTATTAACCCTTCTCCTAAATGGGTAACCGACCCAACATTCCGCGAAATATTTTATACATCAAAGCTGCAATTGTGGAATCATATCTTCTAGAGTTTACACAACGAAAAATCTCAAATCAATATATTTATGTGAAGTTTAGCCTATATTAATTTTTGGGTCATTAAACAATTAAAACCGGTACGCTTGTGACATATTTAACCTCTACTAGCTCCTATCAAATTTTATCGTGAAATTGCTCAGCTAAATAACACTTGTCAATAACATGGCAAGTTTAGTAGCATCCATATCAGTTTTGGAAAAATTTATTACAGGTGTACCGGTTTAAAAATTTTGATGATCTGAAAATTAATTTAATATAAATTTATCATAAGTACATTAGTTTGAAATTTTTTGTGGCATCAACCATTTCTTTTAATTATTAAACTCCAACCTCAAAATGGTTGGTTTCAAAGTGGGTCGATTCCCATCATGAAATCGAGAACCAGACTAGAAGGGTCAGTTCTTAATTTGTGAAATCGGGAACCAACCGTGATAAAAAATTTTCTATGTAAATGATGTGATATATCACCTCAAACAAATTTTTTTATGATGTCTTCATTACCATATTTGTTTTGCTAGCATTGGTATGTGAATTGTGTGTGAAATTACAACTACATCACAACACGAATATTAAGATGCTTCAAAAAAATAATTGGAATAGGTTCGCACATACAAGTATGCAAGGACTTTATAAATTGCCAAAGAATAATCCAATTACAAATCCCTCTACTCGATAAATACTACCTTATATATTGCCAATACGTCACATTCGCTGCTCCTAACCTAAGCGAACTAAACAAATTGATTTTTGTAATATAAGAATTAAAGTATATGTGCGTGTTTGTCGGTCCACTCCGAGTAGTCCAAGTTGGTGTGTCCACACCTGGAACCAAAAAGCATATCAATATTCATAGATTCCACTTTTGAGGAACTTGGAAGTAAATCGATTCTCTTAGGAAGCGGACCAGTTCGATTTGGTTCTTTTGCTCACCCCTATTCCAGCCCTTGTTTTGTAGAATTTTGCTAAAAAGTGCACTCAGTACTTGTTAAACAACTAATAAAGAAATACTACGATTTTCAATATGTTGATTTTCCTCGTAATATATGAAAACGGTATTTAGAAAATCAAATATTTCTACATTAAACACATCGGACGATTGCATCGAAAACGCTCATTAAGAAGACCCTATTTTGTATAATAGTTAAAACTTCGCTGCAATGTGACCTAATTTCGAAGTATCGCAACTTGAGAGTTTGTTAGAAATTGAATGGGCGGCTTCTCAAAAGCTGTCGCAATTATGAGATGCTTTCTATCTCGAAGAAGTAGATAAATTCCTCTTTGCAGTTGAAATTGTCGCGGAAAAACTGTACCGAATTTGTTCTTTTAACTTAGTAATATTTTTTTAATATTTGGAAAATTGTGGTACGTTATCTTGTTATTGTCAGTGAGTAAGAAAATCATATGGCGGGGAAAAAAGAAGTGGTTGTTTCGAATGCATAATGTCTGGTCTAAGTTCAGATATATTATTTGCATAAACGGGAGAGGTGCTTCTTCGTCCATTTCTCTCATCTTCCCTTGACCTCGGATCAGCTGCTTGTTATTCCAAAGGTTGCACACGAGCAGATATGTTGTAAAAATCTAAACAATCTTAAACGGGAATAACCAAAATTTCCACTGCCCTTTTTCGTTTTACTTAGACCAATCAAAATAGATCATAAACTCATTTCTTAACCCATATATCAATTAATGGGTCATAAATAAGTTAATTATATTTAGCAAATGGGTATATGTATAATATGGGTGTTAAATTAGTTATAAATGGATCGTAAGTGGGTCATAAATGGTTTTACAACTTATTTAAACTTAATTAATCTCTCTCGCTCTTACTTAATCTCGCGCTCACTCATTCCGCACTCTCATATTAATTTATGTATGAGTTTTTCTAGATTTAATTTAATATAGAAGTGTTTTAGGAATATAAGTTGGGTCGAATATGGGTCAAGAAAATTGTATTACGTATAAATAAATCATAAATGGATTAATAGATCAATTTGGATTGGACCATTTGAAATCCGATCCAAATCTAACCCGACTTATCCATTTGACAGGTCTTTTACTTAACTCTCAGTTTTCAAATTGGGGTTACCATAATTTTTTTTATACAATAAGCAATAACTAAATAAGGCATTTTACAAAGCGATAAGCTGTTTCCAGGCTTACACGTGGAAATTCCTTGCAATTTGAAGCACGCATGAATTATGTTGGAATTATGAAAGTGTGAGGAAGGACTGTAGTTGACAAAGCGTTGTAATGCCGTACGGTATCCAAAAAGCCCTAATTTTATTATACGGTGGGTAGTTCAATTCTAAACTTTTTACTTTTGCTAATTCAGTCTTGAATTTTTTGATGATTTGTCAATTATGCTAATATAGTCATTTCGACTAATTTTGATCGAAAATTGCTGATATTCATGTTAGTGATTGCTAACAAAAATTGGCCGAAATGACTATATTGAAAAATTGTCAAAAATTTTTGAACTGAATCATCAAAATCGAAAATTTTAGGACTAAATTGGCCTAATAGATTTAAGATTTTTTCGATAATTTTTCCTAATAGTACATCCTAGGAAAATTCGATGCGAGTTCGCCGATCGTGTGCAGGTGGGCCCCCAATAATGCCATGTGGGACCCTTGTCGTCGTAATTTGCTGTACTGGGCCGACATTGTAGGCCCGTTGATATGACCGTGGTCAAGATACAAATTAGCATCGAATATAAATCGTGCGGTAGCGATCGATGACCAAAATCTTAGTGGGCCATTAGTGCCCTACACTAGTCCTCCACCAATTGAATTTGATCTTTTGCGTGATAAGCCTAATGATGGGGGACATTATATATAATATCGCTTATTCACTTTAAGGATAAATATTACAAAAAATCTAAAACTGATATACTCACAATAAATTTAGCCAAAATTAATATTTTGATTATGAAAAAAATTTTAAATCGGTATATCTGTGATAAATTTATCCAAAACTAATATTTTGATCATCAAAAACCTTAAATTGATACATTTGTGATAAATTTATTCTCTATTAAATTGGATTAATAAAAAAAATGACAAACTAGTACATTCATGACGAATGGAGGGTAAAACTCTAAATTAGTATATCCGTCAACTGTTGCATGTCATTTAACTCAATAAGTTAATAGTAAAATTTAACAGAAACTAATGGAGGGTAAATTTATCGCAGGTGTACTAGTTTGGATTTTCGATGATTAAAAAATTAATTTTGGATAAAATTATTACAGATATACTAATTCAAGATTTTTCGTGATATTCTTACTTTAGTCATCGATGACTAGGATCATGATTACTTGATTGATATCATTGGCTAGCAAAATCCAAACGTGAAAAAATCATGACATCTTAACTTTCTGAACACATCGGAGTGCGAAGTAACTTAAAAAATGATAATTTAATTCGAAGTAACGCAAAAAAAATGATCTAACTTTAAAAACGCTATTACTTAAAGGAAAATAAAAAAAAATAGTTTCGCTTTCTCGGATCAAATCAAAGGAAAACTTTTCTTTCCTACGCAACTCGTGTTTATCGCCATTAATAACGAATAACTTTATTCTTTCTAAGGGTGTGTTTGATAACTGACCAAATAATAACTGATTTTATTCTTTTATTTCAGAAAATAAAAAAAGAACATAAATTCATTTGTTAAATTTTTTGTTCTCGGGCACAAATTTGCACAAATTTATTCCCACAATCAGTTTTGGAACAAAATCTCCTGAGAACAAGAATCAGAAATGGAAAATAATTTTTTCTACTTCTTCTTCTTCTTCTTGGGTTGCGTTTGGCAACCTTTCGAATAGTGACTAATTCTATTTTTTTGTTCTTAGAATCAATTTCGGAACAGAAATCCGTTTGGCAAATTTTTTATTCTCGGGCACAAATTTACAAAAATTTAGTCCCAAAATCAATTTTGGAGCAAAATCAAGAAGCAAAAAAAAGTTACATCTTGATTCTGGAAATAAGAATTAGAAATGGAAAAGAAATTTTTTCTTCTTTTTCTTCTTCTTCTTCTTGGCCTTTGGCTGGTTGTTGGCTGCTGATCACTAGCAACCGCCCATAGGCCAAGGTCGGCGAGGGCATCATGGCCTTCGCTGGATCTGGCGTGGGCGACCCTCGCCGCCGCCCTCGCCTAGGCCTCAAGATGCCCTCACTTGTGGCCGACAAGGGTCGCAATGCTCTCATCGGCCCTGGCTTGTGGTCAGTCACCAGCACCAGCGACCTAGCCATGGCTAAGGAAGGGGAAGGGGAAGAAAAAAAAGAAAAATTGAAAAGTTCAAAATATTATTAATAAAAAGAATTTTATGCAATTACCAAAAGCATTTATGTTATTTTTCTATTTCAAGAATAGAAATTTTAGACGGTTACCAAACACCTTCAAATAGGGGTGTCAATGGGTCGGGTTTTCATTATACCCGACCCGACCCAAATATTGGACATATGTGTTCGACCCAACCCGAGACAAGACCCAAACAAGATAAAGCTACACGATCGGGCCGGGTCATGTCAGGTCGGGGCGGGGCGCATTTTTTGTTTCAAATAATGAATTCAGAGATAGAGATAGAGAGAGACGCCATTGTTGCGGATCCCGAATTCATCATCTTCCCAACAACACCCCGTGCATCACCGCCCCGGCCTCAGCGATTCAACCGCCGCTGCGGCATCACCGCCTTCTGCGCCAGCCGTCCCGGCATCATTGCTACCGCAGCAGGAGGACTCCGCGTCGTCGATGAGCCCCACACCGCCGCAGGCATCGGCCTCGACCTCGTTGTCCTAGGAACCGACGCCGCCGCAGGCGTCGGCAGTATTTCCGCCATGAGAGCTCTTCAGAGATCCGTGGAATGGCTGAGGCCCGTCGTCGAGTGGGTCGGGTGCTGCTGCTGCGGAGGTTCGTCGAAATTCGACGGCGTCAAGTAGGAAAAGCGAGAGGATGATGGGCATCAGCTCGATCGTTCGACCGCCGTTGCACTCTACAGGGACCTTCGTAACGAGCGCCCCGTGAGGACGAGAGCTTGTGGGGCCCTTGCCCATTACCCTTCTTTTTCGCTTCTCTATTCTGGGTAGGAGCCCGCTTTGCATTTTCGGGAAACGAAGGACGGGGAGAAAATGATATTTGGTTTGAGTTTTCTTTGAGCGACTGTAACATTTTCGGGGAAAATTTTCATGGACCTCTTGCGGTGGTGGTTCCTAGGGACAGAGACGGCGGCGGCGGTGTTGTTGTTGCCGGTCGATGATTTCGCTCCGCAGAACTTGGGGATGATGCGGTATTTTCGGAGGCGGCGGCGCGATGGCCGCGAGATCTAGTCAGGCGGCGTGGTCTCCGGCGAAAGGATGAAATCCTCAGCCACCTGGCTAGGGTAGAAACAGGTCGTCTCGTTGGTGAGCTTGAGGACGCCGCAGCAGTCGATCTCGACGACATCGCTGAGGGTGATGCTGCCGGTGGCAGCGGGGGCGCGGCGGAACCCTGGGAAGAAGAAGTTGGCGGCAGGGTCCCGGGAGAAAGAGGGATCTTAAGGATTTTGGTTATTGTTTGGGTTAACTTATAGTTTGGATTGGGCTTGGGTACCTAATCTCGATAGATCTAAACAATACCTAATTTTTTTTATTATTATCCAAACAAGTTGAGACCCAACCCGACCCAATAAGAAAATTTCGTATTCGGATCGGATCGGTTCGTGTTTTGATTCGGGTATTGTGTTTTGTTTTGACACCCCTATGTTCAAATGCTTAGAAATTGTTCCCGGGCACAGAATAAAATAGAATTATTTATGAGTGAAATCAGTTTTCAAGAATAGAATGGTTACCAAATGCACCCTAAGTAACAAAATATTCTTCGACAAAAAAAAAGTAACAAAATATTGGATACACTAGCACAAGTGTATGCGTTTTTCATGCATGCAAAAGTTGACATTTGGGAACTTATGCAAAATCGCCTAGTTACGGAATATTTGAGGCATTCATCAATGGAAAGAAATTATTTACACGGTGTTGAGAACCAATGCATATATTTGAAAAGAGAAAAATTACAATATTGTTCATAAGACGAGAAATATTCAAAATTTTAAGATCAAAATACTCGAGAGATAAAAGAGAACCATTATTAACGCATTTATCAATTAATAGGATATTTATAAAATAGCCGGTTGAGTATATTTTAGTGAAGAAGAAGAGGAAAAAAGGGTCGCGAAATAGACCCGATCGTGGTTTCGGGTGGCCACAAGCCTGCCCAAGCCCGACTCGAGCTGTAAACGCCCGAAGCATTTCCGTGTGAACTTGGATAAGGGTATTCAATGAAAAGCCTAACTCGAAAAATTATATACCGTCATAAAAATTATGATGGCAGGATTTGGTCGAAAAATTTAAGGCCGGTCTCGCCGATGATCACCTATACCAAAATGTAGAGATGCCTCATATAACTGTAAATACAAAGCTATACAACATTTTTCTTTAGAATTAATAATATAAATTTATCCCTTTTTTTTGTTTTTGGGTCGCTTTATCGCTTTGGTTTGGATAGAAAGGCGGCGAATCCCGTCAAAGACGGCGTCGTCTCGTCCGTGGCAGGGGGAAGCTGCAAGCACGACGTCGTCCTCGTCCGGGCCGGAACCTGCAGCTTCGGGCGTTGAATTTTTCGTGCTTCTGCACACCGCCACAAAAATTCCACGACGCCCCCAACAGCCTCCTTCCGCTGCCCCGCAACGACCAGCCGAAGTCGGTTTCGCTCTCTCGTCGAATCCGCAGCGCCACCGGAGGAGAGCGGCCATGGCTATGCAAACTGGGATAGGGCTCTCGAAGATCCTGGTCCTCGTCGGAGCCGGTTGGTTCAGCTCTCTCTATCTCTCTCTATCGGCGCTCGCTAATCGCTTACTTGTAAATTAGTAGTCTCGCGATCTGAGAGCGCTGCGTGGTCCGTTCGTTTTTGCAGGCTACACTGGCACGGTACTGTTCCAGAACGGGAAATTGTCCGACTTGCTGGGCGAGCTCCAGGTACGGATGCCGAGAAGAGCGGCTACTTTTGCTTCCTGGCGGTCAAAGTTCGGCTCGGATTGTTTAGCTTTGAGTGTTTAGTATAGAAACGGAAGCGGTTGATTCTTGTTTTGTGGCGATTTGGTTGAGTGCGATTCGGCCCTCGTTGATCACGGCCTTTGTGTTGATTTTTACGAGGGGGGGGGTGCGGGGGTTCGAGATGGGGTTAGGGGAGCTGGAGAGAGGGAGGGATTGGTCAAGAGCGTGTCTGAGATTTGAGGTTCTTGGAATAGGTTTTAAGCTCGAGCTGCGTCTCTGCTGGATTGGTCTTGGAAATGTTGGGCTCGGCAATCAATGTCTTCTTTCGTTCTATGACTTGATCGATGTTCGGTAAATATGTTGATCAAGCACGTAGAGGGTAAGGAGTGGAAGACCATAGCCATTTTTTGTGCAATTACCTGTACACTGTTATTTAAGATGAGTACTTTGCCAGTATGAGTGATAATTGTCGTCATTCTTGCGATCCACTCTGTTGGGATTTAGTGGTCTTCCTGTGCCATATGCAGGGTTTGGTGAAGGGATTGGAAAAATCTGGTAGCCAACCAGATGGAGATACAGACTATGCTGATGCTGTAGCCGCACAGGTAATAGACCATAAATGCAAACATCCTGCTTATGAATGGCTTTCTAGGTATGGTTAACAATTGGGTATTTGACCTTCTGCTCAGGTGCGTCGATTGGCAATGGAGGTCCGACAGCTAGCCTCTGCACGACAAATAACTGTCCTGAATGGAAATTCTAGCCAAATGGGTACTCTCCTCCCCCCCCCCCTTCCCCTCTCTCTCTCTCTCACACACACACTCACACACGCACTCCTTTGCAACATATGTGCTCCCCTTTCACCGCACAGCCCTAAAGATTTTGAAGCCCATAAGCAGGCATTGCCTTCCAAGTCAAACTAGTCGGAGAATGCGCTATATTTACCTTTATCGTGCATCCAAAATTTTGATGTGGTATAAATATGATGTATCTATCTAACATTCAAGTTCTTGAAGGTTCTTTATGTTTCAACATATCACGTGCATTCACCTTATGCTACTAATGAAGCATCTCTGATATACTTTTCCTTTCACTGTTCCCCAGGCAACCTAACTTCTATGGTTGTTCCAGCAGCTACACTGGGGGCACTGGGTTATGGCTACATGTGGTGGAAGGTATTTAGGAATATCAAAACTGCTTCAGCTTTCCATGCTTCTTTTGCACTTCTCCGAGGGCTCATTTCCTAAAATTGAATAATAAGTGTTTGGTAATTTAAGTACAGAATATTAGATGTTGAAGTTTTTAGGAACTGAAAACGAAAATAAAAAGTTGTTTAATAACAGATGAAAATTGAATAATAGATTCTACTAGTTACTTACCATGTCATTAACCCAATAATTGGTAAGATTTCAATTTCATGAATAATTCATTACAGAACCAGTTGAGTAAGCCCTTTCTTACTTGCTGTATTAAGTGATTTATTATTTAAACAACCAATTAAGCTATGTGCAGTTAGAGGTAATCAGCCGCATATAATGACATTAAGTGCCGTAAAATTTAATTTTCGGCACTTACTCTGTTTATAAAAAAAACCCTAGGTATACTCCAAGTTAAGCTTAAATTCATTTGCGGTCCTTGCACCGACCCCCCATGCCCAACCCAGGGATAGATTATAAGAATGGCTGACTTGCTTATTGTAACTTTGATCTTTAATCACTCTGCGTGAAGTTAGTTATCCCTGCATTATAAACTGTTCATTGATCGCATTCCATATATTCTGATTTCATCAATCTCTTTTATAACGTTCATTACTCAATCTTTTTTGTTGATTTGAGAGATTTACGTTTTTTCTCTTTAAACTCACTTTTCTAATGCCCATTGTCATCTAACTCACAAGCAATGATCTGCATGGATTAATCTTCTTTTTCCTTCAATTGCAGGGTCTTTCATTCTCAGATCTCATGTACGTAACTAAGCGCAGTATGGCCAATGCTGTGGCAAACTTGACCCAACATCTAGAGCATGTGTCAGAGGCTCTCAACGTAAGTTGGCATTTTAGTTTGTGTGGATTTGAGGAAATAGTTTATGCAGTACGTTGCTTTGAATGACTTCAAAATTTAAATTATTAGTTGGCATTAAGAGCTTTTTAATTGTTATTTCCTCTTTGTATTTTCTACCATCTGATTTCTTCATCTTCTTCTGATGCTTATTAATGGGCTAATTTTCACCATTCTTTTGTGACAGGCGGCAAAGAGACATCTAACCCAGCGAATTGAGAACTTGGATGGCAAAATGGATGACCAGAGGGAGCTATCGAAAGAAATAAAGAATGAGGTATCTTCTCTCTTCGTTGATTTATATGCACAGTTGAATTGTTGGAGTTGTAGATATCCAGAAAACATGAGATCATCTTTACTTGGTACCATATTGTTCTGGAAAAGTAATTCATTAAGGTTTTGTTTGGTTATACTTGACAACTTTTAAGTGCCATATAAGTCTTGTTGTTTTTTTTTAGACACTGTTAAGTCTCTAAAGTTCTTATTGTGCTATGGTCAGGTGCATCTCATGGCATGGTTTACAGCTTTATAGTTCTGTTCAAAATTTGAATTTTAATTATAAGCTCCATTTGTTTCGCAGAAAATGAATGATTTGGAAAATATTTTCCTAAAAAGGATCGCCTTTACCACTTGAAATTTTTAGTCAGTGAAAATATTTTCAATATCGACAATAATTTATGTCTGAATATTTTTGTGGATGATGAAAATACTTTGCAATTCATTCATTTCTGTAAGTGATATAAGTGATTATTTCTAGGAAAATATTTTCCAAATCATTAATTTTCTGTGAAACAAACAAAGCATCTTATTCTATTCTAGCAGTTTCTTAATCAGTTATTTTTTGTTCTCTGACTCAGGTTTCTTCTGTTAAAGCCAATCTTGATGGTCTGGGTGATGACCTGGATTTTTTGCAGAGAATGGTTTCGAATTTGGTGAGTTTTAGTTTACTGAGATTCTCATTGACTTTCCAGAGTGATGAAATCATGAAATAGTTTCAGGATCTTGAAATGCGATTTTTCTTAGAGCCAATTTAAACATTTTCAAAGTGAAATTAGATTGGTTGCTGCTAATATACTTTTGCCCCTTATCAATAACTGTTTTTCAAAGGGAGAATCAAATGCTTCCGATTGACCCCTAAGCAACTTGCATCTGTATGTACATGGCAATCTCAATCTGGCAAGTTCCTCATTGCTGTTATTTTTGTGCTTGTAGGATGTACGAATGGGATCACTGGAGTACAAGCAGGTCAAAATAACCTTTCTTATTATGAAATTCTGTGATCACATGCACACGTGCACATGGAATCATGTAGCATTTTGTTTTTTATTCGTGTGTGTGTAGTGTATCCATTATCAGTATGCGTCATTATAACTGTTGAACTTGGGAGATTCTGTTTTGGGGTTCTCTCGGACTAGGTAGGACACTATCCGACACAATAAAAAAAGAGTAATTGTGATTTGTATTTTATCTATCTTTTGTATTGAAATTGATGTCATATTTTGTCAAGTTCTTGTTGGTTTGGTGTTGCTTGATGAGGAAAGGCTATGTGTGTCAATGTTTTTGGGTATAGCTCCTGCGCTACTAATCTCTCTGGACAAAATTTGGTATGAATCATACATATTTTTATTTGCTATGCAATAAATTACAGGCTTAAATACTTTTAATTTTAACTAGTTATCTCGACGCTCGATTAGGCTTAAATACTTTTAAGCTTAACTAATTATCTTGATGTTTGATTAGTATTAGTGTTGTGATTCTTCTGGTGTGAAATTTCTGAATTTATTCTGCTATCCTCAGTCCTGCCTCTTTACCCCCATGGAAGTTCAAGTATGTATTTGTGTGGCGACAGGATTGGGCAAATGAGGGCGTGAGGTATCTCTGTGGTGTGGCCAGTGGACAGAAGGTGGAAATGCCAAAAATGCTGCAGGTTGTGATCGCCCCCTCCTCCTCCTCCTCCTCCTACCTTCTTCTCTCTGCAATTGTTTAATTAATCATTTTGACCAACGGTTATGATATTTCATATATCAGCATATAGAATCTTGACTTGCTTTCCCCTCGTATTTTCCCTTTTGCCTTCCCAGTGAAGAAAAGAGTTCTTCATTTGTTGGAAACTTTTTATAGAAAGGAATTTTAAGGAGTTTGTCCATCGACTGACAGTTCTTTAAAATATTTCTTCCAGGAGCAAATTAAGATTTCAGGCTCGTCTCGAGGATTACTCTCATATGCAGATACTCCAAGTCTTAAGGTTCCTGCTTTGCCTTGAACTTTGACTTTTTGACTTCTACCAAGTGAAGAAAAGGGTTCTTCGGGTCTATTAAGTTTTCTGATATTGTGCCTTGCTGTCTTTGATGCACAATTTGTCAGATTGTAATTTTTTTTATTTTTTATTGAAAGTGTTAATGGATGAAGTGGTGAGTGCTAATGGCAGACATTGCACGGACCTTCATTCTTTCAAGGCTAACAAACGTCATTCTTGGTCTGTAGTAGGAAAGAAAAGGTCTATCTGCAAATAGTGTTGGGTTTATGGGAAGAATCTTTTTTTGAATTAAACATGATCTGTTAAGAGTCTTAAAGACTTTTTTTGATAGTTTGGAATTTTTTCCTCCCAAGAAGTCTCTTTTCCTGTGGCAGATAATATGCTATGTCTTTTATGCCTCTGCAAACGTGGTTGAATTAGGTATTATGGCGTTTGATATCAATAATCTGCTCCTTGCTCTCAGGGTCTGAAGGACATTGCTGATGCATTGACCTTAAGTATTGATATATCAGCTTCAGATGCTGTTGTGCAAGAAGGAGTCGACAGATTAAATGGAAAACCAAAGCCATTGCCAAGGTATGATATAGAACTCTTTTTGATGTTTTGCTGCTCCATCACACATATAATACTTCCCTTTTGTGGGCACATGCCTAGAATACTTGTTTTGCTTGATCTTTTTTCTCTTTCCTCCCTTTACACGTGTGGATTCATTTCAACTTTTGCCTATATTTTCGTATGCAAATCACTTGCAGCATCTATTACTCTCACAGACGCGGATTGCATGTTATTACTGTGGTATTGCAGTACAGAGGTGCATAAAAAGCATAGACCATTTTCAATGTATTTTTGTGTTTGGGTATAATCACAGTCCCCAGTTGTGTCGTGTTTTGTGGTCTTTGCATATTTAACTTTATCAGGTTTACATTGAAAGTTGGTGGAGAGTGCTAGTAAGATGGTTAGATGATTTGACTTAGGCTCGCTTATGCAGCCCCATTCAGCAAATACTCTCAAGTTGCCCATTTTTTGCACTAATCTATCTACCTTGTATCATATGCTTAAAGTTCACTCTGAGATTTATTGTCATTGAGAACATTCTGAATTGCTTTGTATCACTCATATTTGATGGTGTGGACATGGATGAATGTCATGCAATGAAGTGCGAGATCTTTTTCTTTCTTCTGTCTTTTAAGCCACTTCTTTTACTTTTCTGGGGATTATGAGTAGTTGCATCATAAAGCTGCCATAATTGGGAAAAAGAAGGTTCTGGAGTTTATAGAAGTTACATGTCCACTGTCCTTTCTGAAGAGATCATGACTGGGAAATAGTTAATTTCTAAACTTGTAGTATTACCATGGTCATTTGCAGAAACACTAAGGAAAGATTGTTGTTTATACTTGTTTTACAACTCCGATGCTATCTGGCCATGTTTGAAACGGTCAAGGATGACTTTGTCATGCTGTTTATTATGCTGCAGCAGACTTGATTTGTTTTTATGCACAGTCCAAACTTGGCTGAATAGTTGCATTAAAACTATACTGACTACTTGTCTTTTTTGTGCTCGTTTTACCACCATATGGTACTGGTTCTGTTTATCTGGCTCACTTGCCATGTGCCTTTTAGAACTGATGATGCTGCGATATGGATGTAATATATTTATTTGTCTTAGCTAATAGACAAATTTGTCTATGTTTATGCAGGGCTAGCTCAACCAGGTGTTGATCGCAGAGTAATGTTAAGTTCACCTCGCACTGTGGTTCTTAACCATGGATGTACATGTGCTGGTTACGCCACCTTTTGATTCCTCAAGGTTGGACTTTGGCAGCATTAGTCCTCATTGCAGATTTAATGGTGGATTGGTATATAAATGGAATTCTCTTCCGAAGTATTGAGAGAATGAGAGTTATTATGGCGATGCGGGTTGGTGCCGTCAAAATAATAATTCAGTGAATCTCATCCCAAATGTTCTTTGCTGCTCTTTTTTATTATTTTTTCAGTTATGGTGTGAAAACCTCTGATGAAGTAGGTTTCCGCCCCTTTGTATTGGGGTTCTTGGATATGGTAATGAAATAATTCTAGCACATTCAATCTCTCTCTCTCTCTCTCTCTCTCTCTCTCTCTCTCCATTAACATTATATTTCTCTATAGTAGACACATGCGCAACATATGGGAAGACATTATAAAAGGTCATATCTGCAATAGTAGATTCGTCCTCTCTTTATATTAAATTTGATTTTGGATTTGCACACAGTATGCAACCAGCTGGAAATTCTTTGTAACTTACATTGTTGATCAAGTGGCGTTCCAAGTAAGGGAAATAATCTTTTGAAATGTAAATATTCAAGACGGGTATGTCTGATTCTGGTACAAAGTGTTTCATTTTGGTCGTGGGTTTGCATCAACCCCGTCTACTTCAATCGACTGTCTTGTCGGTTTGAGTTCATTGAGGGTGACTTCGCGACCATCTTGGGATTACACCTCCTGATTGATGTGCATGCTCTTACCAGAGTCATGTTGCAGAATTTATTCCTTAGTGTGTCTAATAATAGTCCACTGGCTTTGCGGACTGTTCTGTTTGTTATATTACCGAATGCAGTTGCAGATCATCCATATAACAATGACTGCGCTCTCTTTATACCTTTTGTAAGAAAACTGATTTGACAACTAAATGCATTTTTACTGTTCATTATCAGAATCAAATGCTACTGTGGCACGGGTACAGCTGCATGTGCATGGAGAGAGAGAGAGAGAGAGAGAGAGAGAAAAGCATAAGCTGCTTCGAGTCAATTGATACAACAAGCGCACAGCGGTTAGCTTGTGCTTGCAAGAAGACAGATGTTACTTTAGTTCCAATTCCACGGCTCTGTTCTATTGCCCACGAGCATCGTACCTTCCATTGATTCCAAACCCGGCATACTCTCACTCTCTCCCATTGGTGTAAACATGAAAGGGAAACCTCCAATCTCATTGCCAAAGCCTCCTCTGATATTATCCCTACCGCCTGCCTGCATGAAATCCTTGGTAGGGTCCTCCTTTTCTTCGTCAAGCGAACGTGGATTCTTCTCGACTAGCTCTCTGAATACTGATGACTTGAGCAGCAGTCCTAGTGCAGTTGGAGAAGTTGACTTGGCGGAGATACAAACTGCATTTGTGCTTGCATCCAGTTTCATTGGAGTGGCGTGATCATTGAGCACGAAAGAATCGGAGCGAAAGAAGATGGACGGCTTGGATTCTTCTTCCCCATGGACGTGGTTCAAGGAGGTCGGTGCGGGGTCAGAGTGCAAGGTTAACTGAGGCTTCTGGGAAGCATGAGAATTATTTGGCCCTGGTTTCAGCCATCTTATGTATGAGCTCAAATCAAAGTTGGTCACTGCATTGATCCCCCTGTACTCGATTGCTGCGATGTCATATGCACGAGCAGCCTCCTCTTGTGTACCTTCAGAAGGGCGAAAGAATTAGCAAAAGCAGTCAGATTGAAATTCCCTCAACGTACAAATAGAACTCTAAACAAAAATAGAAAGTCGAAGAACTAAGGAAAAATTTTTGATCGCGA
This sequence comes from Syzygium syzygioides, assembly GCA_031216285.1. NCBI lineage: Eukaryota > Viridiplantae > Streptophyta > Magnoliopsida > Myrtales > Myrtaceae > Syzygium > Syzygium syzygioides. The sequence continues at coordinate 39,604,374 of CM062243.1, forward strand.
AACTCAACTGTAAGTACCCAGATATAGATATTTGTTTCCAAACACCCTGCCGATCCTTGCTTCCCATCTCCCATTGTGATGGTGCCTGCAATTTCATCATCCAAGAACATATGACGCGATTATGTAACTTCCTCAAACTAAAGGAGTAGTCAGTCTATTGAACTTGCGGCAAACTTCAAAGAGCGTTGAGACGAAAATTAGTTCCAGGTGCGCTCTATTACTTTGCAACTCCTCTGTACTTTGATAAACCTCTTGAGAAACCGCTGCTTCGTCTGTACATTTGAAAATCGATTTGCATTATGGTAGCTGAATGTATGACGGAAACTGGGTCGACTTATTCAGCTGAAGGGCTAATTACCTTCTTAGGGAAGCCAGATATTCCTCTCTAGTCATGGTTTTCATAAGCTCAATTTCCTTCTCATAATCTGATATCTGCAAATTGAGGAGGCAACAGGAGTTGCAAACAAATGATCATTTTCCTTTTCCCAATTCAAACTTCCAAACTAAAAAGGAAAAGGGATGCAAGTTAAGCTGATCCTTCTTAATTTATATCTTACAGGGAAATTAGTGAAGGTTGAGATTCCCCAGTATTTGAGTGCTGCCAAATCATAAGCTCTTGCGGCAGATTCTTCTTCATCATAAGCGCCTGTTCATAGCCAATATTTTCAGATATATCAAATATATAAAGAACAAAAACCCAACTGAAAGAAAGAAAATAATGAAAAAGTGAACAGTCAATTGGATGGACCAAGCAATCACCAAGATAAACTTGCTTTCCCTTCTTCCTCTGTGTTGGATTCCAACACCCTTTGTCCCACAAATGAGCCTCATATCTCCCAGTCCATCTATGTCTGTTTAAGAAACGATGCACTTTTAGCTTCATATCTCAACTAACACTCACAAGAATGAAAAATAGAGAGCTACCTACTTCCCCAGTAGAAAACAATGACTATGTGGCCCTAATGTGATTTGCATTGGAATCGGACATTCTCCGTGTGTTGTAAGGACTCAGCTCTAGTTCTCGAGGCAAAGTATCGCAAACTTTAGGAAAGTAAAGGAAGAATAGAGCATACATGGATCAAAGTGCATAAGTTTGTGTGTTTTTATTGCCAAGCAGACTTCCAAAACCAGCAGAGGCAATTATGATATGTTTGATCACATACAGTGTTAGAAGTGTGAGTTCATACAACGAGACATAGGCATGGAAGTGTACTTTCCTCGAGAAAACATTCCATTCATATACACGATAGTAACATATGAAATTGTTATGACGGCTTGAAATTATTTCCAAATCATGCTTCAAAAGACAAATATCAATCTGCACACACAAATAATTAGCTCGACCTGCTTACGCCCCGGTACTTGGAGCTCCTCTTGATGGTCGTAGTCGCAGCGACGGTAACCCCATCGACCTCGTGATGCTTCTTCTGATCATCTCCAGCCGCCGGAACTCCCGCGGCAGCAGAACCGCCATCACTGACGTGAACTCGCCTCCTCCTCTTGACGCGCCTGCCGACTGTGCTCACAGGGTCGCACACCGCCATGCACAAGGGTCGCCTCACGCTCATTCCTGGGCTCAACTCCGACTTCACGGCGATTATGCTCTCCACCGACATTTTATCTTCTTCCTTCTTGGCACACTCAGTCCCAGATCAGTCTGCTTAATTTCTTGCTGCTGTTGCTTCTTTGTAATGGATGACCGAACAGATTTGGAGGGTTCTTATATACGATATCAGTGTGTTTGTTGTTGCTCTTGCTTCTTTGTACTCATTGTGATTGGTTGGGTGGAGACAAATGGAGCGTCGATAAAACCTGCGACAACTGGGGACAAAAGGGGGCACAGATGGAGACGGAGAGCTCTGACGTGCCTCCACGGTCACTAGGAGCCGCCGCCTGCCATGCCAGTGATCGGACTCCACAACTGCCCGTTGAATCCGATGCTAACCGAGGAGGCATTTCTTGTTGCCAAATTTCTGATTGGTGGGCTACGGATATAGAAAATACGCACTTCCTTCTATTCATTAATGCATGTGGGCGATTTTCTATATTTGTATCCTCTCAAATAAGAAGAGGTCGAGGAAAATATAACCCTCATAATCGCTATGTTGTCTAGGTGAGGCTAATAAGAGGTCAAAAGTTCCTATGACAATCTAACGGGAAAATTGTCCAATCAGTCCCGAATATATTGTACTGATGTCAAATCAGTCATGAACTTTTCAATTTTATCAATTTGGTTCAAAACTTTCGCACGAAATTCTAATATAGTCCTTTTAATCAATTTTCATCGAAAATGGAGGACACGGCCGTATGTCATATGAGAGGACCAGTGATGACAGGATTGTCACGTCAGTGATTTTTGCCGAAAAAATTGGCTAGAAGAACTACATTGGAATTTCGCATAAAGATTTATGACTAAATTAGCAAAATTGAAAACTTTATGATCTATTTGGCATATGTACAATGTAATTAGGACCGATTAGATTGCACCATCTAACACCAGTATTTGTTGAATGTAAAGTTAACGCGGCCTTTCACTTTTCTTTTTTTTTGGCCTTTTTCCCTCTGTGTAGTACTATAACAGCCATCACATCACCTCCAGAGAAAGAAGGAAGCATGCACGAGAATATCTTGTTCGGTTTCTCAGTCAAGTGGCTTGCTTACCTAGAATTATAAATCAAGTTCCTAATTATCATATGACGAAACTAATCATTGGTCTGTCTAAAATCCCAAGGGAGCGCAAGAGAATAGTAAAGAGTCATACCCCTCAAAGGGGACGCTGCTAAATTTCTCTGTTTTTCCTGATTTTTTTGCCTGGTTTCCTTGAGCAATGAAGACCCACGGGCGAACAAGCGACGAGACAACAAAAATAGAAATGCGATGTGGCGTTTGCTACTAGGATTAGTAACTCCAAAAGGAGCCTGCGAGGTTTTTGTTTCTAGGGATGGCGACCAATGGACTATGTTGTCGCCAGGAGAAGAAAGAGGACAACCTTTTGCAACCGATTCGGCCACCTTTTTCAGAACGCGTTCTCGTTTCCTTAGGATTCTTCGTCCGTGGAGAGCTCGGATTGCTGTTGAGAGTTTCTTTATGAAGTGGGAGTTTCTCTCGCTGCGAGCTCTTGTGGGAGTTCCGAGGGGGGAAACCTGCCCTTTTTCCTTTTGGCGAACTCCGAATGTCGGAGAGATTACCATACATAACGCGAAATTTCTCCTCCGCCGATTCCTTGTAGTCGAGCCTCTTGATCAGTAATTGTATCTCATGAGTTGCGAGAATACAGCCCGGAGAATCCGTTGATAGTTCAAATATATCCATAAATTAGGCCTAATTCATCCGCATACAAAGATGTCACCTGTGTTAAGTCAAGTCAGATGGTGCACATCTCAGCACACGAATACATTAGCGTTGCCCTTCTGCGACATGGCAGAGTATGTCGACTCTTCGGAGATAGATGAGGCGGGAAGACAGCTCGAAGCCTTTTTTTGCCCCTGTTGATTTGTCATCCACTCAAAAGCTGAACTAAAACGATTCTATTCTCTATCCTTGGCGAATTGCATTTTCCTGTGAAGCATCCTTTGTACGCTAAAATAACTAAGTTACTCCATGCGGGTTCACGTTCTTCCTTAGGCTCTTTGGCGGAGGTCAAAAAAGCTGCGCTTGCTTATTAACCTCAGCGTAAGCTGTAGTACATCGCACATTCATCCTTGATAAGCTACTTTTGTTGAATTTGGCAGCAGGACAGCCCAACTGGCCGTACCTTAGTAAATAAGAGAGATAATTCAAACAACAAGCAAGTTTAAGCTGCACATTGATCAAGATCATCGACCAAGCTTGAGTTCCAAAAAGACCACTTTCAATTAGCCATAATCCATATCTGTTGAACTTGCAGCAGATGTTCAGATTGATTCTTCAAACAGATCAACAACAGAATTCCAACACCCGGTAATCATCCCAGAAAGGACAAACAGTTAACAGGATGGTCCTTACAGAAAATGATTTATTTCATTCAGGACAGCGCAACCAAATCTATCGGGCTACAGTTTTGCAAATTCTTTGAGTGCCTTCAAGATCTGCTCCTCGCTCAAACCGTCCAAACGGATGCCCTTCTCTACACCGAAGTCTAAATTAAACAAGAAATTACATACGTTAATGGTTTCACAGGAATACTCAATTAAGGCAAGAAGAGAAAGGAACACAAACAGAAGATAAAGGCAAAACTTCCTTTGGATAGTAATTGGGCACCTACAGCCGGTAAATCACAGGGGTCACTTAAAAAGCTAAAATTATTATCATAAGATGTGCTGCTTAGGAGTGATAATTAAGATACCAAGCTAAACCTTTTATCATAAAAGCAAAATTGTAATCTTTGTTTTGCTTCTCAAAAAAGAAAATTTCATAGTTCCATAATGGATTAATAAGCTGTCTGACTGAATTTAAATTTTTCCGATTTCCTTTTGGTTGTGTCTACGGCATACCTCCTCTATACTGAGATTGAAACCATGTTCTCTTAAGGCACGGTTCATCATACTTAAATTATAATAAAAAGAAGGACTTCGATACTCTGTTAGAGTATTTCTTTGCTGTTCTTGGCCTAGCTTGTTTCACAGCATCAATAAACCAACAAGCTGCACACTTAAATAAAAGAACACATTGAAAACTACAAGCATGACATAATATGGCATGAAATTTGGGTAATACATGGGATTCATAGAAATCCTTTAGTCAGCAAACCACTATTATTGATTAGAGGATACAAGTGGCATCGACTGAAGTTAGTTGTTGTGCCATGATGAGAGATAATCATATCTGTCAACCTGTTCTCTACAAGTTTTGGTTATTCATACAAATAATCCAACTGAAAAGCAAAAAAATTAACATGGGGTAACAAGTTATTGTTTGATATTCTCATATAAAGCCTGTCAAAAAGTTTCTAATGAAGAAGAAAGAGGGAAGATGAGACATCAAAACTCACACAACTTTGGTAAATGCAGTTTCATATTTGCACGTATAGCAAGTAAAGGTGAGACAAAGGATGAAGAGAAATCCCAACCGCAGAAAAGCTTCCGCAAGATGAAATGACTAGATATACCATAGTGGTTGATAATGATTAAATTGACAGATTTCTACCTCATACATGGCAAAACTCGGGAACTATCTTTCCAAGGAACTGCTAAAGGTCAGTCGTAACTTCAAAAAATCATTCAACCACTTCAAGAGTTGTAATTAACAACTCCAGGAATCCCCCTTGTTAAGTTGCTACACAATATCATCCGGCAATAGACAATTAGCAAAAAGTATAAGGCACTTATTGGGCCAATCATTAATGTACTTCTAGCTTCATTCAAAATTCCATGCAATTCTCCAAGTCATAATCTGCAGCATTAATGGCCTTCAAGTTCCAGGACATTTCACTACAAAGTTATATAACCAACAAGTAGAACTAACTTGGCACGAGACAGAGGCCACGAGTTCCCTCAGAAAGACAACCGAATCAACTTGCATTTGGAAATCTACCAAGTACCGACAGCAAAATGGTAAGCAATTCCAATCTCCTTTCTCGTGTAGCATATATAAAGATTTCAATAAGAGGCACCAAGGCGTAGCAACCCATAAAATCATTTAGAAGAGGGAACGCATCTACAAATGTAATGGCAAGCCGGCAGCGGCTCTATCGTCCAAAATGCCCCGATCTACAACCCACAGAGGCAGCATGTCGGGCCATCATCTATTCTAATCACAAATTAGCCAGTTTCCTCTTCTCCAAACAATGCCTGCCCTGATCCATCACTAACCACGAAATTCCGACCGCCGACCCACCAATTCAGCGCGTACACGCTCTAAACACAAGTACACCCAGCTGTTAATTTAGGAAGCCCGAACAATTTAGCCACAAAAATTCGATCTTAATCTTACCGGACGACGAGTCGGATTTCTCGCACGGCAACGCACGCGAAATACTGCGAATTCTTGAGGATTGCAAATCACATTAAACTGAACGGGAGCGAAATGATTGCCGGGGGCGAAAGGCGCAATTACCGTATCTGACCCACAACTGGGGCTCGGTGCCGCGGCATTCGCGGATCAGGATGGGGAGCTTGGGGTTCAGCGTCTTCAGCTCCTTGTAATTCTTCTCCACGAACGACCTAAATAACCCACCCCCAAAACCGCCAAATCGAAACCCGCAAGACACATGAACGATCGACGGACGAACTCAACAATGCGGAGTGAGGGGCGAGGGCAAAAGGAAACACGAACCTGGCGGGGGAGCTGGCGGGGGAGGATTGGCAAAAGAGGAACCTGAGCTCCCTTAAGTTCTTCGACAGCTGCCCTCTCCACGCCATTTCTCTCTCTCTCTCTCTCTCTCTATCTGAAGAAGAAGAAGAAGAAGAAGAAGATGAAGAAGATGATGATGATGATGGATGTGCTGCTGCGAAGGAGACGAAGCTCGCGCTTTCTGCTTCTTCTTCCTCTTCCGCTTCGCTTCGCTGTTTCTGCGTGCGGTAAGTCTTGAGATGCCAGCACGCTCGTCTCGTAAATGAATGGAAAACTGGGAATTAATTCTTCCTTTGCGAAAAATAAAAAATGTAAATTTTTTTTTAATATGATTGCTTATATTATTTAAAATAATTAACCAATTAATAATATTTTCATTATCAATAAAATAATTTTAGGAACAACGAACATATTTTTTGTTTATTTATTTTTGTAAATGATTTGAGTGATCATTTCTATAAAAAATATTTTTCAAATAATTCGTTTTTCGCGACGTAAATGCACCATTAATGTAATAAACCCCATACATCCTTAACTTCAAGGTTTGATTATATTTATAAAGACATTAAATGGGGGTTAATAAACAATTAAGTTTAGAATCTACGACCAAAAATTGGGTTTAGTAGAATAAGGACGGCGCGATAGATGAGCATAACAAGTTGATAGCTATTTACTCTTGTGAATAGTACGACAAACGTGATTTCTTTGTAAAACATCCGGAGTCGTAGTTTCATTATTGATTTTGGCCTTTCATTCACTATAAACAAACATGGGTTTAGCAGGCAACTGTATATCTTCTTCGTAATTGCATAATGGTCTTCAAACTCCTTACAAAACTTACGCACTCCATAGACAGACAACAGCACTGGAATCGCAAACCTTCTGCTCATCCATTATTCGTGGACAAATGCCGCTTCTGTCCATCAGCAATCGATCCGAGCGAATAAAGAAGAAAAGTCCAGTAACTGAAAAGAAGAGATCCTGGAGATTCGAAGCCGAACGGCGAACGGCGAGAATCGAGTATTCTTTGCTATTTGTCATTGTCTCTCAGAGAGATTACGCACTCTCAAGTTCATCTTCTACAATGCCAAGTACTATCCCACCATGGGGTGATACAAAGAATGCTTTTCTCCTCATATCCTGCTATACAACTCGTGATCCCAAGCGATACATCCAAAATGCACTCAGTTTCACATTCAATTCAACACAGCGACACACCATCTGAAGCGCCGATGGAACAAGGAGGTACATATCGGGCTACACGTCAAGAGCGTGAACACGACATGCAACTGCCTGATGGCTCAGCGCCGAATCTCGAATTTTCTCACAAAGAATAACCGTCTGTACTATATGGATTCTAAATAATCCCCGTTGAAATACTGGAAGTGGCATTTATCTTCAGTGAGTGCTCTGGAATGTACGTAAGACCTGCAAATTTCGAAAGAAGCAGACAGATTGGATCTTCAAGTCTCGGTCATCTGAATCCAAGAGCAAGACAGAGGACGGCTAGATAACATAGTACAAGTACACTTGGTCTTCACATCAACACTTACCAAGAAGTTCCCAACAGTAACATTAGATGCTCAGCAAATCTCAAGCAGGCAACAAGAAGCACCTGATAAATGCACGACACCACTGCAAAGACTTATAAATACCCATACAGTTCTTTTCATTCTCCACACAAGATTCCCAAAGTCTGGTTATCAAGCGACATGCCCTATCAAGACATGCTAGCAATTGTACCGCCAAACACAAAGTAAAGGTGCCATAATGGCCATGTTATGCTTTCCTTTGGACAACTCATGCATCAAAAGGCAAGGAGAGAGTGAGATAATGAAGTTACCTTTCTCCTTCACATCAATCTGCAGAGTATCTAACGTAATTATACCATCAGTCAAAGGAAGTAATTCAAGTTTGATGGTTGCCGTTGTTTGAGAGGGTACACACCTGAGATTAAAATGAGGACTCTTTCAATCACCACCGTGACTAATAATGGGAAGAAATAAAGTACAAGTGAATTGAACGATTACCCCAATGGAACTCTACTATGCAGCCATAAATGTGTGCAACTGAAACCGGAAGTTGAAATAGCATCTGATACTGGGGAAGCCTGCTCATTTAAAGATACTAATTTGGTTTCACTGTGAACATCGCTCTTATTTTCTAATGAAGGAGCCACTACACTTGACTTCTGCACTGTAGAGCCATGTGCGTTGCTGCTGTATTTTCCAGCAACTTCAGAAAGCCCCAAAAATGGGCTGATAGGTGACGTTGGCGAGGAATTCAAAGAGAGTACAGAAGGAGGTGAAGTAAATGAAGCTGGTGCAAGAATTGTCATAGTTAGATCTTCTGATGTCAAGTTTGAGGCCTGGAGTGTTAGAACCTGGAATTGGAATAATTCAGGTAAGTGTCAACAAACGGTTGATTCAATAAAGAGTTCCTCAGATTATGTCACACCTGCACGGGAAGCTGCGGGACCACGCCATTTGGTCCAGGACATTCTCTCAACATCTCAGAAGCAACAGAGATCATAATATCCCTCGAGATACGAGGTCGCCAACTTGTCGGCTGCTTGAAAAATAATCTTGATTCTGCATAGAGCACATAAAATATGCAAAAGAAAAGGAAGTTCAAATAAATGAAGCAGTTAAAAATTCTATGAGAGTTTGAGAAGCAAAATTAATCCGAAAGCATGATAAGTACCAGTGTAGTTGCAGTGACATGATACCATAACTGCATAATGATCGGATGCTGAAGGACTACCCTTCCCTTCTATAATTTTAGAGGAAACACGCAGAGTTGACATTGTTCCGCCCATTAGCTGTGATGACTGAGTACCTTTTCGATCCTGAGCACTAAACTTCTTCCATGCAGAAATTGCTGGTTTAAGAATGAAAGAGTGCTCTTCACCTCTCCTGCAATAAAAATCAATGACTCTACATAAGGAGATGGGAGTACGGATCTCTAATAAAGTAGTAATTTAAATGTCTAAAATTCATCAGCGATTACCAAACTCCGCATGGTCAAAAGCCTTATGCCATCATTTAACCAGAAAAAAAATTATAGCATTTAAATTCATTTAACCTGCTGACATTTCATTTTCCAAAATAAATGGTCTTAAATATTCTCACTTGCATGACCAGATTAGTATGGTGAAACTCAGAAGAGTCTGAAAGCCAATACTATTTGAAACTGGACAGAGACGAAACAATCAAGGGTCCACATGCTGGTCCAACCCCACCCTGAGAGTTTGAACCAACAAGCCATATTTTATATTGTCGTTTTGGTACTGCGTCAAGAGAAATGACATCAGATGCAATCTCACCATAAGTTTGGTAGCATGGTGGTTCAAAGGAAACAGCAAGCCCGACATTGCAGCCGACCAGATAGGGAAAATTAAGGTGATCCTTTGACAGAAACTATAGCAGCAATATCAACGGAGCACCAACCTCTGATGAATCCATGTCGCCAGGTCGAGGGTTCTTACCTCAATCTGAGCCCATCTCTTCTCTGAACTGAAACTGCCTAGGTGAACAAGTAGAAACGGTTTTGACCCAGTTTGACCAGTTAAAAATGGTCTGTGGCCCCAATGTACCCAGTTGACAACCCTGTTGCCAGCATAGGCATCTCTTTGGCTATCTACTAATCATTCACACAACTTATCAGCCAAAACTATTTGACTGAACGAGCATTACTTCAATGAAAGATGTGAGACAAGCTTGAAAAGCCACAAAGCATTTCTGCCTGCTGTCACTTAATGATTGGGCAAAATCTTCCTTTTTAGCATGTACTTTTCTTCTAGAGCACACAATGGAGCGTGATTGAGAATAATAGTTTAGGAATCCTACAAGACAAGTTCTCTACTGAATAGCAGATTCACTTATCATTTTGCGCCAATCGCAAAAAGGATGACCATCACAGAAATGTTATGACCACAAGAAATTAATGGCACAAAGAGATAGGCGTTGTAAGGAAAACCTGAGAGCTAGATTTGGCAAACTATGCTCATCTCCAGCTTCAATAGATGCAATGGGTAAGGATAGTGGGGGTCCACCTTTCACGGCCTCCTCAAGCACAATTGTTATAGCACCTATATACACCACAACCTCTGGTACATGTGCTGGAGAAACATTCTGCAGAAGCAGTCGCAACTAAAATAGTGAGTTCGAGCATTAGCACAGAATCCTCCGATTCATATGATTTCAGAAAACACATCACAAGATATACAGTTGTTTATGAGAAATAAAATGCTAGTTATGACATGATTCAGTTAGAGGCAGAGGTTACACCTTTATCTGCACACAAAGGAGATCATCGGTGTTGCAGTCAGCACCAAAACAGTGAATCTCAATGGGTTGAATAATTTCAAGTTTCCTCCTCCACCTTCTTCCTGGTACATATACACCTTCTAGCCCACAACAAACAGAAAATCTCTCTGGTTCCAGTGAGACACCTCTAAAAGATAAAAGTTCTTCTTTATCAGTCTTTTGGTTCTTAACAAATTTTTGGTATGAGAACTGATCCCAATCTTCAAGTTCAAATTTGGGCTTAGAGCTAGGCGTTGTGACAGGTGCCGGTGGTGGTGCAGTAGTTTGGGGAATTGCAGACATGGAGTAGCTTCTAAAATTGCCGAAAGAGAAGAGCTGAGAGCCAGAGGTGCCTGCAAGGTTGGGCCTTTGAGATGTACTGCCAATTCCAGGATTGGTAATTAAAGGTGGGGGAGATAACGAACGAGCGGGTGGAGAAAGAGTATTGTCCAAGGGAAGCAACCAAGTCAATAGCTCTCCACAAGGTTCCTGATTTGCATGAAAGACATCATCCCTGCTACGGGAAGACACATTTTTGGTCTGGTGCTTCTCAAATTGAAGAATCTCGAGGACAGGATCTTCCAACAAATTAGCGCCAACATTCACTTGGAGAAGAACCTGCATCCTTCCAAAGAAGAAACAGAATGAAAATGACCAATTGAACTAGCTAGTTCCAGTAGTTAATCCATCCAGCATGTCATACATGACACTGATAAAAAAATCACAGGGACAGCTTCCAGAAATTCTGGTGTAAGTTGGAGATTGGTGCACACCATGACAAAGATGACACTAAAAAAAAAGACTTCCTATGTATATTTCAGGAAAAGTTAGTAATTACCAAGAGATCATGGTGTAGGGTTCACAAACCAAATGAAGGGTTGAAATGTTTGCCCAGAGAGGAGGATAAGCATATTGCATATGTGCTAACCATCCCGGCGCTAGAATAATTTATGTTAGCACAAAATGGAAGTAAGGAATTATAGTGGACGGGCATGTCACGCATACAAGGCATAGTTCACAATCTCAAAGGCCCTAAAAAAATCAAGTCCAACAACCAATCCTAGAATCGAAGCATATTTTATCGTGCTTTGGACTTGAACGAAGCTTGGCTTGACGGGATGACTGTTAAGGTAGAGACATAATTCCCATTCTATCGATGTGTGAAAAAATATCTAACTTCTCCAATTATCTAAGAAGCAACACGACAAGAAAAACATATTAGGAATCTAGAAGACTTGTCAAACATACCACTACATCCCCATTAGCAAGAGAATGACATTGAATGGTATTCCTTGCCACTCCACCAGAGACATTGGCATCAAAATTCCCTTTATCTATAATCGCATTGAGCCGTGACATATCTTTTGCAATGCTGCTCTCATTTGCAGTAGAACTCTGATCTTCCTTGACAGAAGTGTGAGAAGACGTATTATGAGCTCCTCTCTTTGACCAAAGCATCTCATTTGACTCAGCTATCCTGACAAAAAAATGAGAACTTTTGAATTTCTGCAGTAACATTTCTGTCTTTCGTTTTTGGTCTTCCATTCTAAGCAGAGATTCACCAGCAGTAAAGTCCTTTTGAGCATCAGAATTCCCTTTTAATTGGTTTACGCCATTCTGCTCTATATCTTGACCATCTGCATGCGTTTCTGCATTATCCGACACTGCATCCATGCCATCCCCAAGAAGTCCATTCACCTTTCTGCCACTCTGTCCAATACCATTTTTACTCATAACGGCAGCAACTTTGAAGGGAGTAATAATTTCAGTATCCTGCTCATTCGCTGACAAACATGCCAACACATGAATCTGTTCACCTGGATGAAGTTGATTTCAACACAGTGAGTACAACATCCACATGACCTGAAGAAAGATTACTACAAATTCAGATACCTGGAAAAACAAAAGAACGGTCCAAAGAGCGCAATGAATGTACATCTTGAGCATCGATCCAATTCTCGGGGAGTTTTTCTGCATGAGGAGATTAAGAATCGATGCAAGAGAATCCATAAATCTGGGAAGCTTTGATGTGTCAATCATGGTTGAGGATAAAAGCTTCAGTTAACAAGAACTTCAAGCAACGTAGGAGCTCAGCAAGATGATGTTCCTCACACTAGTTATCCTAAATAACTTTGATATGGTTAAATGTTTGCCACCTCATTCGTAGACTCTTAGTCAATGACATAATTGTAGGACATTCCATCTCATGTTATCAGAATATGCCTTGTTGAATTAGTAGATATGCAGGAGAATGGGAAAGGACGAGTCCCGATGATAGATGTGGAACCAAAAAATTGCAATCTCACTTCCAGTTAATAATGACATGGAATCAGATTGGACACTTCCAAATTTTCTTAAATGTCACATGTATCTTAGAATATTAAGCTTATAACTTTACAAAATTCAGTTTAACAAGATGAAAAATTTAAGCTGAGACAAATTTGTTCTAAATCTTAATAGAGTGCTGTACAAAGATGTAAAAGTCTCAATCGCATGCAAGAAAAGGCTAACTTTTGAACAATTTTTTTTTCCAAGTTACTCTTGTGTTTCTTTTTTACTACATACTATAGATAAGGTCCGGAATTTATCAAACGAGTGGCAATAGTTCAAACCCACAATTGCCTGCTCTTACAAAAACGCAGTAACTAGGGAGGCATTAATTTGGAACTTCATACTGATTAAAATTCATTTCACTTTGCCACACACGTCAACTAATGGGAATGAAACTACCCTCCATGGTCCATATCCAAATAATCAAATGAGTCTAAAGACCTAGGGTTATATCAAGAAAGAAAGACAGGTTTCTCATCTCATTTATATCGATGTGTACATGTGCAATGGATATAGGACTAAGTCCCAAGGATGTACTTCATAAGGTTGACCTTGTTTGAAATCCCTAGTCATTTGAGCTACACTATATCTTTGCACGCCTTTTCATCAGGTGCAAGTGGCACTCAATATCTCATTAAATGTTTTTTTTCCCACTCTTGTTCAATGCCCTATCCATGAGGCAAATGAAAGTCCAAAACTTTCAAAAATTTCTTGAAATCTTCAGCAGGCATTAGACTAAACGAGAAGCAAAACTCTTCTTGATAATACATGCTGAAAGATCATTGAAAGTGAAGGATGGCACTTCTTGAACATGTAAGCTCATACATGGCAACAAAAAAAATTCGTGTGCTTGTTCAAGTTAGTGTCATGTAAAACAATATACTTTAAAAGAACCAGTGTGATGGTTAGGACTTACTGGACGGGATGGTTATCCATCCTTCTTCTTCAGAAACATCTGAATGTTTCCCCAGGAGAGAAGCATCACTGCTTGTACCTGAACCGACAATGCTCACATCCTCATATCTAGCAGCCTCCCCGCCAGAATCCTCAGCGCTATCAAACGGTGGAAACGAATCTTCAGCTATCAGACCCTCCAAAGTCGTCACAGGTCTTGACATTTTATGCATGTCGGTATTGCTTCCGTTGACACTCGGTTGTTCGGCAGCAACAGTTGGTGAGGGCCGCAGCAGAAAATTCATTGCTTGGACAGCAAAACTCTGCTAAAATATCGGGGCCTGAAGGTTATGATGAAGCTTGGCAGATGTAAGTATCCTGGCACCTCGAGAAGAAGAAGACAGGGACATCTGTCAGGTTTACAGACAAATAGTAAAAGGCACATACTAATTGGCATAATCTAATGCTTCAAAGAGGTGTCGCCTCATCCAGTTATCATCAATCGGCATCTAATCAGAGGAAGTGGACGCCTTTTGGTTTAGGTTGATCGGTAGCCTACCCAATGCCAATTTCAATTAGATATAGATTATCTACTAATCTGCCCAAAATTAGCCAGAGCATGCATCCTCCGCGGAATACATCAAAGAGAATGAACTTCAAACATTACTTAGCTCAAATGAACTCATATCAAGCGCCCATCAATGGCTACCCAGCAATTGCTCCGATCCAATGGGAAAAAATAGGTAACAACCAAAGCCCAATCACCAACTCCCTTAAGCATCCTCATCCCCAACACTCTTAATTTGACAAAGAAGGTCAACAGGCACGCCCGTACGCATCGGAATTTTAGCAAGCAAAGCATCTACAGTCCGCTAACTAAGACCGAAGCAGAACGAAGATCAAAAGCAGCAAAAGAACTATTCACAGGGCAAATGATACCAAAGGAGCGTCTAGAACAGATCAGAAGCGCCAGAGGATCCAACCGGATCTAAACCAAATGCGGTTGCGCCTGTGAAGCGTACCGAAATCGGAGCCCCGGAGAGAGGATCGGCGACCAATCTCGCGGAGCGGAAACCGAAGCGCAAGCTGCGAAGAGGAGGACGCGATCTGAGCTAGGCGACGGCGAAAATGCGCGCCGGCCGGCCGAGGAGAGCGCGGAGATGAGCGAGCGCGAGCTTCACCTGCTCGGAGATGCACGTTGAGTTCGCCCTGCGACTGAATTTGTGCTGGAGGGATCTGAACGTGAACGTGACAGCGAAAGCCGACGTGCTTCAGCTGCTGTTTCGGCCGATGCCGATGCTGGTGCGGAGCCCAATAGGCCCGACCCGAAAATGCCATATGGGCCGGTTCGGATTCATGGAGGCTTTTTTTTTTTCCTTATAATGACACAGATGATTCATGAACTTTGGCCCGGTGTATAATGTGATTATTTATCTTAGAAATTTAAACTAATATTCAATATAATCTCTGGACATTTGGTACATGTTCAATATAATCCCTAAATTACATGAAAATGTTCAATTTAGTCCCTAATTTTGAATTGAGCATGTACCAAACGTCTAGAAACCACATTGAATATTAGGTTAAAGTTTAGCGATCACATTGAATAAATTAAAAATTCAAAAATCACATTATACATTGGACTAAAATTCATGAACCATCTGTGTTATTTTTCCCTTTTTTTCTCTGGATAGCAGAAAAGGCTACTAAGGACTTGTTTGGCAACCTACCAAATAGTAACAATATTTATTCTTTTGTTCTCAAAATTAGTTTAGGGGCAGAAATCCGTTTGTTAAATTTTTTGTGTCCAGGCATAATTTTACAAAAAATTATTCCCAGAATCAATTTTCGAAGAAAATCAAGAAGCAAAAAAAAAATAGCTTATTGATTCTAGAATAATTTTTCCATTTCTAATTCTTCTTGATTTTCTTTTTTTTTTTATTTGTTGTTGTTCTTTGGCCTGTCGCCCGCCGCCCACCACTCGCCTGCCACTGGCCGTCGGCAACCAGCCACAAGCCAAGGCCGGCAAGGGTGGCTCGCTGCCACGACGATGAGGCCTCACCGGCACCGATGACCGGCCTTGGCCAAGAAAGGGAAGAGAAAGAAAAAAAAAAGGAAAAAAGAAAGAAATATTTTTAAAAATTAAAATATTATTAATAAAAAAATATTTTGTGTAGTTACCAAACGTATTTCTGTTCTTTTTCTATTCTAAGAATAGAAATTTTGGATAGTTATTAAACGCTTTCAAATGTTTAAAAATTATTTTCAAATATAAAATAAAAAAATTATTTTTTAGCAGAATCTATTCTATGATACAAAATGATTATTCTTCGCAGCCTAAAATATGTTTCCTTGAAATTACAACCTACACGTCTAACATTAGCTAAGAAAAGAATGACGATAAAACCTTGTACCATCATTGCGTTACCAGGCGACAAAATTCGTTCTTTTATCTTCACGAGGTCTTTTCTTCGAAAAGACCTCTGTACGTACGTCATCCTATGTATCAGCCATTCAACGGGGCGGTGATTCTAGACCATTTCGATTACGCCACGTCCCCGTTCGCCATCACGACGACCGCCCACTCAACGTTCGAACGAAGTTTCTGCGCACCCGCGAGCGTCTGCGGACATTTTCCTGACGTTTCCGAGCTTTACTTGCTCCGCATCTTCCCCACCGACCACTACCAAAAAGGGCCAGTTTCCACCCAATGACCGGCATGCCACCCAGCATCATCTTTTGAACTCTTTTTACAGCACAGGCTGGGATGGTCCTCACCAGAGACCCAAAAACTATTCATCGTCTAAAGTCGATCTGCTTTGTCTTTCTATGCAAAGCCATCGCCTCAAGGCAAACGATCGTCCTGCACGAGCTCTTAAAAACAACTCCATAAAGTCGAGCGGACTCTCGCGCTCTCTCTCTCCCCCCTTCCCTTTTCTTGAGGAATCAAAAGTTGCTCCGTCTTTCATTTCCTCGGACCGACCGCCGCCTCGGTTGTTTTGATGATTCAGATGGGGCTTCTAATGCACTGTGAAAAAACGGCTTTTCAAACGCGACGCCGGGATTTCACTGTGTCGCTGTCGCAGTTCGGTCGAATCCGATCGAAAATTGAGCGGCCGTATCGGGGTTGCGATTCAAAACTAGGTGCGGGGTGATGCGACGGGTGGGTAGGTCGCAAGGCGGCCTTGGCCGATCGAGTGGGGAAAGGTCTGCAAAAGAAATAAAGGAGAAATGAAAGCCTCCTTTGTACTTGTTTCCACAATGATTTTTATTAATAGATGCCCTCCGAATTGCTGATTAATTAACGAGGTAAACAAGAAAAATTTTGCGATTTTTCGACGTATTGCTTCTTCTTATTTTGTGCGCAACCAGTGTTTGGAAAATCAATATGCTACTTCTAGAGTTTGTTTGTCCAGAATTTCGAGGGATTGCTTGAATGATGAGAATATTTGTCCCCTTCCTTTTAAACCTAGGTTCAAATGAAAAAATATGCGCATTCACCTAAGGCGGGGCCGCCTTACGAGCACGGGCTTGTGATCGTCCGCAAATTACTGTAGGTGTGCGGAATAAGAGATTGTCATGCTCTTGATCAACTTATTTTGTCTTGTGGTATATCTCAATATAAAGTGAGAATTCATCGTGCGCTCGAAAAATTCCAGACACCCGTTGCTAAAAAAACCAAAAAAAAAAAAAGGAATGCTGAATAGTTATATGTGATACTCCCCAATCATACCCTTTTTAGAAATTCCCACTGTAGACAATGCACAAACGAAAATTGGAGTAAATTAACCATGTAAAACCAGCGAAATACTTGATCTCTGCCTCTCTAGAAATACCAGGAGAAGAATTTGAGGATTTTTTTTATTTTTAAATATGGCTTATGGTTTCCTATTTTATTTTAACAAATGATAGGCGCCTCGCTAAACAAAAGCGCCGCATCGAGCTTGATGTAAAAAGTCGAGACATGTGATTAAACCGAAAAGAAATTATGGTATCTAATTACGAAAAACAAAAAAAGTTCAAAATTCTCGTGGCATTACTAACCATCCTTCGTTGCAACGTGCACGATGCTAAGGATTTTCAAATTAGATAGATATATATATACTAAATGAAATGAAGGAATCCCCCAAAAATGGAACTAGACTATGGCCCCCCGAGATCGATCTCTCATTACGTGTTATCACAATCAAGGTTCATTTTTAGTCTAGTTTTTATATAAATGTAAATCGCAACTTTTATTTCTATATCACGATAGCTTTGTGTGGTAATCGAGACGGCCTTAACTCGCAAAGAGGGATGACGAGAGATTCCGATACCCGAATGATCATAGATCGCTTGAAAAAAAAAAGAAAGGAATTATTGTGTGGAACTTGGACGGGAACAGATGCATCACCCAGAAAGAAAGGAAGGAATTTCTCGAAGTGTTTTTAAGGGCCCCCTGGAGAACGAATTTCCACATCCTTGACGACGGCCGTCATCAGACCGCCCAAAAGGGTAAAATCCTCGATCATTTGCCCATAAAACTTGTAAATTTTATTAAATTTTTATACTTGCATTAGAATTACCAAAAAAAAATATTACAATTTACTACGAACCCAAGAATCATCCCCCCCCCCCCCACATTGATCATGTCCCTCAATTTTATTTATTTATTTTACTTTTTGTCAAAATCATATCCCTTGATTAAAGAGCACAGGTCGTGGCCAACAAAGGAAAATAAAGGGGTCGTAGCTCGTAGGCGGGGTAGGGGGGGGGCCGATGAGTCATCGCCTTCAATTTCCCCCCGACGCAATTACGATCCTACCCCTCGACAGCAATTGATTGGACGGGTTGCTTTTGTCTTCTCTCTCTTCCTCCCCTCACCTCGTTGTCATCTACACATCCCCTACACCCTCCCCCACTTTACCACTTTTACCACTTTGGCCTAGCCCATTTTTTCTCCCAGGGAAGGAAGGATTGTGCAATGAAACCCATAAATGTTAATCACGAGCTTTTAGCTCAACTAATCATCCGGCTCTTCATCGATCATCCTTCAATTTCGCTGGGGAAGGCGTCGCCTTTAATGATCATTATCTCATTGTCAAATGATTACGGATTTGCCAAAGATAGCAACGGAGGCCTGTTGATTGAGATGGTTGCAGTGCTCGTGGTCACTTCCATGAGCCACTTTATTAGCTCAAATGGTGCTTAAGACACTGGTCTGTAGTTACCAGGCCCAATTTAACGTCTAAGAACTAGGGACTAGCTATACCAAACTCGACATTCGACGAGATGATCGGGACTTGATGCGATAACTACTAGCCCCGATTTAACGTCTAAGAACTGGGGGCTAGCTTTACCAAACTCGACATTCGACGAGATGAGCGGGACTTGATGCAACATTTGCCCTGACAAGACTCGTGCTTATATAGTTTAAGAAATCTTCGGTTCGATTAGCAATGGATCTCTCGTGTGCAAAACTGAAACGGAAATCACTATTTTTGTCAGGTTCCCATCTCGACATTGGATTTTCGTTTTTCTTGAGAAACCAATGTGTGTAATTATTTAATGCGCCGTTGTGGACTCGTGATAACTCTTGAGCGCGATATAAAATTTAAGACCCTTGGATACTAGATGTCAATCCGATTACAATTAGGGTCTATCTTGACATAATCACCGTAGAATTTAGCTAATCTTTTCGGGATGAGTTTGGCTTCTTGTGTTCGGTTGAAAAACATGAGGATGGACAAAGGTATGAATCGGCTTGTCCTCATGTTGGTCACTTTTCTATCCCTTAGAAGCGACACAAATCAAAGTAACTTTACCTATGTTTTCACTAACCAAAGGGGTTAGCAGCAGGGGCCGAATCGTAAAATCGCCAAACCTGTCGATTTTGCCCGAGGAGAAAAGAAAGCCCAGTGTACCTTCAACGAGCTAGTCAAGATATAAGACTCTGCAAACCTCTCCTTCCCAAGGAGGAATTTCTCTCTCCTCAGCTCCTCTCTTCCTCCACCTCAAGTTTTCACCTTTCGATTCAAGGAAAGGAAAACAACAACAGATCGAGAACACAAGCAAGAAGGAAAAGAAGGGGTCTCAGCTTTCGAGCTCTCCTTCAACCAGAAAGAAAAGAAGGAAAGAAAAGAAAGAACGAACCCCATACTTCCCCACACCACAATTCTTGCTTTCTCTTGTGGGCGAAGTACTCGGCTCTTCTCCGCGCGCGCACGACTGCCTCTTATAGTAGTCTCCAGTTCAGGCCTGATACGTTCCCAAGGTTGTCCCACAAAAGCAAAGATCTTTTTGCTTTTAGAGCCACAATCATGGCCACTTAATGCTCCCTCTCGTAAGTCCATAATTCACAGGCACGGTACGAGGAACAAAAGAAAAAAAAAATGATGGCCAGTGAAGAACCCTATTCTGCCGACACAGACCCGGACGCTTTCGCTAATGAGGAAACGCTGATGCCAAGTTCTTCTGAGGCTCTTGAGTCCGTCTGGGTTCCTTCTTCTTCGACCGCTCATCATGGTAATTAGCCTGTACATTTGGAACTGCGAATTTTCTTTTGGTCGCTTTCTGGGTTTTCATTCTCTTTCAGGTTTTTGTTGTTTCGTTTCCGTTGGTAAGCACATTTTTCTTTCTTTGGTTTGCGATCCGTCAAGCCCTGCTGGGTTGTGGAAGCTGTGGCAAATTGGGTCTTGTTCTATTGGGAGAACTGGAGGAGTTCAAAGCTGCTTTTCCGCTCCAGTCCTCTTCTTGATCTCTTTTTTCCTCTTGAAAAGCAGAGCGATCCCTGGCCCTGTTGTGTATTTTACTTTATTGAAGAAAAGATGCCAGCTTTCTGCTTAAACTTCACATTAACAGTCCAAAGATTCACTTTTTACTCTAATGTTGTTTCATCTTCCCCGACTTTAATGTGGCACTGAGTCTAGTAAGTGAGGGTTCTTTCATCCATGCACTCACTCTGTTTTCTTACCTCAAATTGATGTGGGTTTCAGTAAATTTGCTGATTATGTTAGATGTAATGCTCTTCTTCTTTTGTCGAAATATCAGGTTCAAAATCAATGGTCAATTTTGAGGACGTTTCTGGAGGAGGAGATACCAAGTACCTCCGACAGATTGATCTGAAGGAGGAAACCATCGAAGGGGACTATTGCGAAGGAAGCTATCAGCCCCCTGTGAAGAAGCGGCGACTGTCGGTTGACCAAGTCCACTTCCTCGAAAGGCACTTCGAGGTGGAGAACAAGCTCGAGCCTGAGAGGAAGATCCAGCTTGCCAAGGAGCTCGGCCTGCAGCCGAGGCAGGTCGCAATCTGGTTTCAAAATCGGCGAGCCCGGTACAAGACCAAGCAGCTGGAGAAGGAGTTCGATTCGCTCAAAGCTCGCTACGAGAGCCTCAAGGCTGATCACAACAAGCTTATCAAAGAAAAGGAGAATTTGAAAGGGGAGGTAATGAAATGTTCTCTCGTTTAATTTATGAACAATTGAATATAGCAATGTCACGTGGGAATTAAAGCTTGCAAGAAGGTATGTCAGATGATAAAATCTATTATATGGTTGGGGTGACATTCTGAATCAATCTTTGCCTTTTGAGAGGAGGATAACAACATAGAGGAATGCAACATTTATGGGTCTAGACTTGGTAAATAGCAATTGCGCCAAACTTTAACGTGCGAGATGTGAGTAGAAGAACTGATCCGGCAAGTCACATTGTGAGACTAGATCCTCTTCGATTTGGGATTGGTTGGCTTCGTGATCATTTTCGCTACAATTTCATCATCAATTCATCTATGTTTTGCTTGTTGATCAGGTCCTCTCTCTCAAAGACAAACTGAGGAGCAGAGCAAAAGGAAGCGAGGAGAGATCGCTCGAAGCTGATGATTCATTGCACAGAGTGACTAAGAAAACATCCACGCCCTCAACTCTCGAGGATGTTTCGAATGAGGATGCCACGATCTTAAAGCAGGAGGACGCGAGTTCGGTCAAGAGCGACGTGTTCGATTCGGACTCGGTGCTAGAGCACGCAAATTCCTCCCGCGTATTCGAACCAGACTGCTCGGACTTCTCGCAGGACGAGGATGATAGTTTCGGCAAGATCCTCTTGCCCCTGGAATTCCTCCCCAGATTTGAAGATGGATACACCTTCCACCAGAACCCACCTTCAATTTCTTGCAATTTTAGTTTCCCAGCTGAAGAAAACCCCTTCTGGTCCTGGTCTTACTGAGTAAACGAAATGTTAACAGGACAAATGCCATGCATCTTAAGAGTAGGCTCTGGTACGATGCATCTAGCAAATAAGTAGAAGTAAATTCTGGTGGTTTCTAGAGTTGGCATCTTCTGTGGCCGATAATATCAGTCTTGACAGCACAAAATCAAGGCAACACGCGCATCACAACTTTCCGCTGCTGAATCTGTGGCCTCAGTTTCACTTAAACCAAATTCTGAAGCAGTTGATGTCTATCTGGAGTTCAAGTCTCGCCATTGAATAAAACCCCCCTTTCCATAGAAATGAATCAAATGCACAAACATGTTCATTTCAAAAGTTCGAGCTCTTGGATGAAGTTGGATGTATAAACCTGAGCCTGATAAAAATCTTTACAATTTATAGCTTGTCGCTAGAAAACAAGGTTCGGGACTTTTCACGGACCGACCTTCCAATGTTGGCATGCGTCAAGTAGCCATTCATTACGAAAACGTACGCTTAACCACGATCACAACCCATCTGCGGAAAGAAATATCTCCGCTGATTTTAAAGCAACTTTGAGCTGGGGGAAATCGAGCCCTGAGCGGTCGCACACCGGGTGCTGCTCTCCAGAAACCCATGGACGAACCAGGAAGCCATGGACTCGCTCGGTAGGCGACAACAGGACAAATCGCGAAACGAAGCTGGTGAAAGCGACCCGGGATTATAAAAGTCCCCAAGAAATGGTGCACACCATTTTCCCCGCAGTTTCTTTAACACTTCTGTCGCAGTCCCAGGCCCCGCCACGGAGCGTGACAGATATGGGAAAGGGACTCAAAAGTCAAGAAATGGGAATGGGCTTATGCAAATCCTCTGTAGCGTCTGCCATGGGCGATGCATTTTTCAAGCACCTCCATTTATGCTAGAGACGTCGACAGCTTCTGTCGTTTGGGACATTAATCAAATGGAATATGATAATCGACCCCCCCCCCCCTTACTTTATTCCATTACTATAGTGGTGCACATGGAACCGTCAGCGTGAATCGAGATTGCGTCCGCCACGGGATATTTTCTCGCTCATGTAAGCCGGTCGCTGGACGGACGCTGAGTCGTCGCCCGGGAATAAAGCTAACCTCACTCTCTCTCGCCCATTATAGATGGCATGTGAACCTGGTGATGCAATGTGTTCCTTAGGTCGTCGTCACCGAATGTGCAGTGCATCGCAGCTCGAGATTGAATATTGAGGGAAACGGAAAACGACCCACTTGTTGTTTGTTGGATCTCGTGGAGAGGAAGGAGATCCGCAGGGTGTGTCTGCGTCATTTGATTGATTCGATTTGCACATCCGGGCAGAAGAATATGCCCATTTCTGGTGCTGTTTCGATTTTTGATTTGACAAGAAGGTCCCGCGTGATTAGTGACCATAGACTAGCGATGGTAATTCGGCATCGATTAGACGGTAGAAACTCAGATTTGCAATTCCCTAATTCAGAAAGCGGAAATAAAAATGCCTGCAGAGTTTCATAAATTATCCGTCATCTGTAAAATAATCGCACTAAATGGCCAGGGAGGGCAACAAATAATCCTCGCTGGGCGTACTCGATATGTTATTGCACCTCTTTGTGATCGAATTTTGACTATGTTGACATCGTAACGATCTAAGTTTTGAATAGCCTTACAAACTCCTCCCTTGATCATTGTGGACATCTAGCTCTTGCTTCGCTTCTTAGAAAGTCCAATCGAAAGTCTTAAGCTACCAAGAGAGGGGGGATGACATGAAAATAACACTTTGAAGGTCCGCACAAAGTGAAGCAATAGTGAATGACTAAACGCATGTAAAACTAAGAACAGAAAGTCGAGTGCGCAAAATAAACTCCATAAACAAACGATGTCATAAGTCGGGTGCAATGTCGTAAGTCGGGTGCAGGTCACTGCTGCGAAAACAAACATCACATCTGAACCACTCGTGTCCCGGTCGGAATATCGTCCTGTTTGTGAGACTGGTGAGACATGTTTCAAAGAGCACATTTTTCTTGCGTATGCAAGTGAGTGTTTCGTGTCCAAGGAGGATAAGTAACCCAGAAAAAGCCGTACGTATTTCTTGTGGGAAACTGAAGGCTAAGTTCGTTTGGTAGAAAGAAAAAAAAGCGGAACACAATACAAACTTTGACTGTTGCGGCCGGGGGTGATAATTTCCGTCACGCTGCGATCACCTGTATAGCCCATTGAAATGAACGAGTTAGTACCATGCGATTGTGTCCCCTCGACTTTGTTTAATCTCTATTACTTTAGTCACGTCGAATCAATCGGTTAATTTTCGAGTCATGTTCGTATGGTGTAAGTAAACACAATTATCAGATCATGTTAGGATACACGAGTAAATTATGTTGAAAAAGTCTTATATTAAAGAATTAATGTAATATGAAGCAATTAATATCTCATAGTTAGCCCACAACTCATTGGCGAAAGTTTTTGAGTGAACGTGAATTCAGTAGACTTTGATTTGAGTTCCCTTTCAGGAATCTTCAAAGGCGAAAGATATCGATACGAGAGCAGATGCGAAAGATATTGGTATGAGAGCAGATAGAAGATTGATGGACCTCCCAATCTATTATGGTGTTTGGTTAATATCTAAATGAAGGAATCTAGAAACATTCTATCATAATTTTTTTTTGTGGACAAAGGGATCAAATGTTATAATTCTTTTGTTTTGTTGGTAGATTGGAAGATTAGAGACATGAATATAACTTTTCCAATTGGCTGTTTTTTTTAAGGAATCAATGTGGTTAAGTTGATATAAGTTAATGCGGAAGGCCTAACACTAAACTCACACGTGAATGGGAGATTTTTAGGTTGCACATTTGAATATCGGAAAACCAAAGTTAATATATCATAGTTGGCCCATAATCTATTAACTTAACTTTTTAAATCAAGGTGAGCTCAACTGAATATATTAATAGATTCGGACTTAAGCTTTTTTTGGTGATTTAGTCGAAGCCTTGCGCTCACGTTTTAAATCGAATTTTTATAACGCGATCTTGAAATTGACATGCGCCCACCCCGGCTGCGGCGTCCAAGAACCAAAAGATAGATAAAGAGCAAGAGCATGGCGTTGCGATGCGCATCCTCCATCCACGACCCACGTGTCGTCCAAGACTGGTCATCCCAAAGCCGCCACGCAACCCCCGGTGGTCCTTCACCACTCGAAAGCTCGGAGGAGTCGGGCACAGGTCGGGCCCCCCCACCGCGAGAGAGAGTCGCCCATGCATGCAAAGTGGCGACCAATGCATGGTGCAGACCGAGATGATTCCTGCGGGCCACGCCGTGGGGACACGGACGCGGACGCGTCTCTGTGAGCAGTCGCCGCTCGTGAGGGGGGGGTGTGGAGGGGTGGTTCAGTTCGTAAGGATTAAAAAAATGGAAGGAAGGCCCAATGGGCCTCTGCGGCTGCACTGCGCACTGACGACGCAAGAGCGTCCACGAACATCTCTCTCTCTCGTCTGGGTCCGACAGAGTCCCCAGACTCTTCTGCAGTCCCCACACCGCTCGAACTTGATGATGATGCTGATGTCGATGGCGATGGCGATGGCCCTCCCGACTCCGACCCCACGCGGCAGGGGCCGCTCGCTTTCGCGGGGCCCCCTCGTCCACGTGCCCCGATCCCATCTCGGTCGCTGCTGCTGCTTTTTCATTTTTTTTTTGTTAACTCCTGCTGCTTCTCATCGTTGGACCGTTCAACTTGAACGGCCGATGAAGGGCCGTACACAGCCCACTCCATCGCTTCATACACATACGTACGAAACGCTAAGATTGGGATTTGGGTCCTCAGATTTCCTAGGTGGGAGACTCCATTTCGTGTGTGTTTTGAAGAGAGAGAGAGAGAGAGTGTGGGTGGGTGTGTGTGTGTGAGCTGAGGTTGGCTGGACTTTTAGTCCTGGCCCTCTATACGTTTTCTGGATGTACACTGCACAGGTTTTTGGATTCCGTCCAAGGCTGATGACGGGGGCGGTTTCTGAAGTGCACCTTAAGCAACTTGACCCACCACATTTGTAGCGGATCTCCGCCATGCCATCGGTCTAGTCGGTCGAACATCCGGTCGCTCCATCCTTGAGGCGAACCGTCTAATTCTATCCCGACTTTTAAGCTGCTCGTATTGAACAATGATCCACTGGCGCAACGATGAGCGACCTACCTAGTGAGCCAGGTAATGCCTATCTCGAAGGGTCCATATTCCTACGCTCCATCACATTTAACGAGGAAAACGGAGACCGATGATCGATAAATTCTTTCTCGTTCTGAGGATCCTATGCACGACCCTATTAGATATGTTAATTTACATGTCACCTGGAAGCCGTACTTACGGATGTGAATAATGGATTCGCGTTGATTGGAGTGAAAGGCTTTTGGTCATTTTTCGGTTTAGAGAAAAATCTGATCAGTGTACCTAATTATCTAAAGTTGTGATGAGTATCCTTATGATCCTTAAAAAACAAAAAAGACTCTTCTCTTGTTCCAACCCCATTTTTTTCTATTGTAAAGTCAGATTTTCGTTTCCCTCTCTTTCAATATTTCTTGCTAGTTTCGATGTCTACCTCATGTCTCTTGACTCTAAGCTGAGATAGATATTCATGTCTCTCTTTCTATAAATAAATATATATATCCTTTACCAGTTCGGCTCTAACCATTGGCCCTCGCTTGTGGTTAGCGAGGTTTATCGACACCTGGCAGAGGCTTGGCTCACCTTGCCAACCATTCCCCCACCATCGCTGGCCTTCCCGAAGATGGTGGGGCAGCAGCAACAAGCCCTTCCAAGTCTTCCCCCTCCCCACCCCTCCACCTTTTCTGTTTTAGCTTATTTTTTAATTTAATTTAAATAAATTTTGTATTAAAAATCGGATTTGGACAAGTTACGTAATTGTCACGTAAGACTAGCATTTTTTCGCTAACACCAATGTGATAAATTTTAAAATTTGATTACACATTTTGTAAATTTTAGAACTCGATTATTATTTTATGATAAATTTAATGACTTTGAGTTCACAGATCATTTAAAAAGCACTTTATAACAATAGAAGAAAAAAGGAAAAAAATCTGGGACGGGAGACAAAAAGTCAAAATGGTCCCTGTACTTAGAATGGGAAAGAAAGAAAGAAGTACTTTAACTTATTTATTTTATTTTTATGTTTCCTTCAAAACTTTTGGTTAATCAAAGTATCTGTTTTACCTGGTCAAGCAGTCTCGTTTCCCGGTGCCAGTCCGGTCTCCGCCGCACAACGCTAGCGTTCCTCCGCCCGCCGGCCGCCTCCTTCATTCCCCCCCCCCCCTCCGCCTTTCCCCGAGGTTCAGGCCGACGCCGACACGAGGGACGATGGGCCGCAAGAGGGACAAGCCCTACTTCTCTCGCCCCGCCGCCTCTTCCCCCATCTCCAAGCGCGGCCGCCACCTCCCTCGCCCCGATCCCTCCTCCGCCCCCGACGACCCGCCGGCGCCGAAGCCGTCGCCCCCTCCAGCGCTGGTCGTGATGGGCCTGTCCCCGAACTGCTCGGTCTTCGACCTCAAGTCCCGGTTCGAGATCTACGGCGCCATCTCCCGCATCCGCATCGACGGCGACGACGTCGGCTACGTCACCTACAGGTCCAAGGACTCCGCCGACGCCGCCATCGCCGCTTCCCGCGACCCTTCTTTCGGAGTCTCTGTCGATTCCCAGAAGGTAGCTCTTTCCCGTTTGGCCTAGTTTACTGCGTGGGGGTGTGATAAAGTGCGGGTTTTTGGGACGCAATTCGGCAATTCATCTGATTTTGGCGTGGTTGATTTGAATTTGGTTTATGCGATACGTTGAGCGTGAATTTTTATCTACGAATGCTATCAAAGTCAGCTGTTTCTGTCTTCTTTGGGCCCCAATCTATGTTATTGCAACCGGACGTTCATCTTTGGCGAGCGTTCGTGGTGCGCAATTGATAAAAATCCAAACTTTACCTCCTTGTGCTTCAGAATTCCGTTTGTTTCTTTGTACGTTGCGTTGTTTGGCGCACCTGTGATTCAAGATGGGGAATTTGGTGCAGGTACAAGTGTTATGGTCGACCGATCCGCTCGCCAAATGGAGGGAAGGAGTTGGAGCCGGTGTGGGAACGAAGGAGGAGAAGAATGGTTCTACGTCGAAGCTCTTGCGAGCCGAGGTGCCTCTGAGCAGACATGGACGAGGTAATAAGCTCGCTTCAACTATAGTGAACTCTCGAAAGGGAAGTGGCAGCGAATCCACGCTCGAGGCGCCTTTCCAAGGCAGAGGGATCGTTGCTTATGACGACATCCTCTAAATCCGTGAGTCATTGTTAGAGATAGGAATGTGACTTGGTCTGCGATTGAGCAGGAAGTGCAGGCATCAAGAATTAGGAGATGTTAGACGGTTTGTTAGTTTCTGTGTTGCTTCATAGTTTATTAGAAATGCAAGTGCCCTCTTCTTTATTGATCGAGGTTCTGTCTGTATGGTTGAAATTGAGTTGCTTATTTCTGATGTAAATTAGTTCGAGGTGTTTGGTGTCTTATGGAATGGAATGGAATGTTTAATTCTGTCGTAGTTGCATTATTCGAGGTTTACCAACACGTTACTTGTGCCACCATGATGCCAATTCTTTTCAGTTGAAAATGTGCTCATGAAAGAGGGTTCAAGGCCAAGGAGGGGTCGCACGGAATGACAGAAGTTTAGTTTCACCGAGTAAATCTAATATCCATGCGAGCTCTATCTGGCAGGTAGTCTGGACATGGGCATTTGCCGCAGGGAACAGAAGGGTCGAAGATGTTTTGCAATATTGTGTGGTTCTGTGGAGCATTGCCGGCAGAATTGTTGCCTCATGGTGATAAATAATCGATTCCTGTCTTCCGTTTTGAACCCTTTTTTTGATACGTGACCCTCCATTCATTTGGTGCTCGGAAAAGAAAATTGCAGTCCACTCACAGGAGAGATTCTCAGACATACTTGTTGCATCACAATTCAGTATCGACGAACTTGTCTTTGGGGATTGCATTTTTAGGGTCCTCGTGATGGCACCGAGTTCTGTACCCCTGACCGCTTGAACTTGGGCATTTTCTCATCCTGTTTCTACCTACTTTCCTAATGGTTTATCTGTGTTCACGCAAGTCATTCCATTCGCGGTTTACCTGAGAAAGTTTGATGACATGGGGTGTTCGGAGGGTGGTTGAAGCTGCTCCCGAGTTGTTGTAGTCGCCCTTACATCTACCGGCCCAAATCTATGGCTCCGCATCCCAGCTGAGTACTGGCAAAAGAAGTCGCATTTCATGTGTTCTCCCTTTCCTTGATGCTTGCGGTTAACATGCACGAACAAAGTCCCGGCAAAATACGGTGGCAGCAGAGGAAGAAGAACAAACCGGACGAGTTGGCGGGGGCTGAACTTGAGTGTTTCACGAATGGGAAGAAGATGAGCATGATCCTTTACCAACAGTGCCGGTAATTACGAAAAGAAGACGAAGTGAGTGTCAAAAAATTCGAATTGGAAAGATGCTCTGTTTCCTTAGTTTGTAAGATGATCGATAGACCCATGAACTTATTTCCTCGGTGCTCTCCATCCTGAAGTTCAGGTCCAAATTCAAATTGGTAAAGAGCACACAGCTGTTCATTGTACCGATTCATTCGAAGAACATATGAGATCGACTAGAGAGCTCGAAAAAAACAAGTATACGTAAGAGAGGTTCATCGACGTATTTCCCATAAAAGCAAATTAGTCAAAATTAAATAATGGGCGTACTTCTAATCTGGGCTGGGCCAGTAAATTGCTGATGAATGGGCGAGCACTCAGTGGCGCCTCTCTGTCGCAATTTGAGCTCTGTTCAATGGAGCCGACCATTGAAGAAGATGATGATGATGATGGAAGAAGCAACGAAAGCATCGCCGTCAGCAGCAGCGGCAGGAGGAGAAGAGGAAGTGTGGAGTTGGGGGGCAGGCACGGATGGCCAGCTCGGGACGGGCAGGCTCGGCGACGAACACCTCCCTCGCCTCCTCTCCCCGTCTAGCCCCTCCTCCATCTCTCTCCTCGCCTGCGGCGGCGCCCACGTCATCGCCTTGTCCTCCGGTACCCCACTCGACTCGGCTCAACTCGACTCAACGCGCTCCCCCTCCCCTCTCTCGACGTCGTTTCGCTTTTTCTGAATTTCCCTTTTGGAGGCAATTCGCCTTCTGGGATTTTACAGGTGGGAGGGTGTTCAGCTGGGGAAGAGGCAGCTCCGGGCAGCTCGGGCACGGTGAGGTGACGAGCAGTTGCTTGACGCCGAAGGCCGTGACGTCCTTGGAGGGTTACTTCATCACCGGTGTTTCTGCTGGTTGGAGCAACTCTGGCTTTGTCTCAGGTGATCAGCTATTTTTTTTCCTTATTTCCGGCATTTCATTCGAGAGTTGTTAAGCGACAAATTCCTTGTTTTCCTGGGAGATCTGTCTGTCATGTCCAAGTTCGATGGGTAGAATCTAAGTGGGTCTCTGGTGTCAAAGAGTAATGGATGGAGTGTATCAGTAACCGCCAATTCTTTCTTCAGAGACTAATTGGCATGATCGAAGAACACCAATTCACTTCTGAGCTCATTTAGTGTCACTAACTAATTTGTCGAACGTGAGTAGGATTCCGTGTTTTCTGCGATTCAATTGTGTACATACCCTTTTGTGGGTTCAAGATTTGATTTTCTTGAATTTCATCTTTTGATCTATTTCCCTTTGCACAGATACCGGACGCCTGTTCACTTGTGGAGATGGCTCCTTCGGTCAGCTCGGTCACGGAGACCATGAGTCGCGTTCCTCTCCCGTCGAGGTCTCATATTTCTTGTCTATGCACGTTGATCAGATAGCCTGCGGCATGCGCCATTCGCTTGTCTTGCTGAAAGGTATGAAGAGTTAATATCTAGTTGAATGAATGATACTAAATTTGCTGGGAAGAGGCAGCTACTCTACAAAGACTTGTTCTTCTGAGTAATCAAGTAGTCGAGTAGAAGTTGACTGTCGAAATATCTTGGCTAGTCGGCCATGATTTTTTCGATTCGCTTTCTTTTTGTTTGTATTATAAATGAAACGCAATCCATGCAGGCAATCACAAAAGCCAAGTTTATGGATTTGGGTCATGTAAACGTGGTCAGCTTGGTCCTACCTGTAATACAAAATCGACCAGTCTACCTCAGTCTATCCAAGGACTGGAGAACATTGAGATCATAAGTGTAGTCGCCAGTGGAGATCATAGTGCAGCATTATCCTGTAAGTACTTTGCACTGCATCTTGCTTGATTTGTTCGATCACGTATTCTCTTCATCATTTATGTATGTAATTGTGTACTTAAAAAGAGGGATGATTAGTGCTTTTTTTTTTCTCTTCCCATGTTTGATTTATCTTACAAGCTGATGGAAGAGCATACACTTGGGGAAGAGGATTCCCTGGCTTTTCTGATGCTCATTCTCCTGTAGAGTTGCCTTCTTCGTTGCCGATCAAGCAGATTGCACTTGGATGGAATCACGCATTGGTGTTAATGGGTACATCAAGTCAACTTTGCATCAAAATCCAGCCTATTTATTCATGACATTTCTCGACAGCGCATCATTGACAAGCCTGTGTTTGTATTTATCACACAGATGGAGGTGAAGCTTTTATTCTCGGAGGAAATCGCCATGGTGTTCTGGGAAATCCAGAGAAGCTGGCCTTGGCCAATCATACAACTGGTAGTGCACTTTGATATGAAATACATGAGAAATGTGCAAATTTTTTACTGATATGATCACACGGTTTTTCATGAACTAGACTTTCCTTCATGAATTATTAGTCATAAGGCGCCAAAGAAAATTGTCCAAGTTGACAGTACCACCCCTCATCGGATTTTTTTGGTAATACTGATCTTGAAGACTAACATTGCCTTTTGCTTTGGCAGATGTATCAGTGTTGGTTCTAGAGAGAGTCCCAGGTTTTTATGGGAAAAAGGTCATGCAGATCGCTGCGGGAGCTGAACACTCGGCTCTAGTGACAGGCAAGATATTGGCTGGTTTTTCCTTCTAAAGAAACAGACATTTACATTTTCCAAATTCCAATCCCTTGCTTTTGTTCTGATTGAAATGCAGAGGATCTGGAAGTAATGACATGGGGATGGGGTGAGCATGGCCAGCTTGGCTTGGGAAGTACTTGCGATTGGATTGAACCTCAAGAAGTGAGTCTAGGTGACACACTTTTAGATCATTGGGCAAAATGTAGTATTTATTGTGGAAGTGGCTTTACCTTTGTGATAAGGAGTCGCACTTTGAACGGTCTTCATCAAGATGATTAGTCAATCTCTTGGTGGTTGGCTGTTAAGGTATCCGTTACATCAATCTGCCAAATTATAGAAATCATCCTACAAATGTACAGGATGAGGAGGGAAATCTCCACCACCACAATGCAATTCTGACTGATGAGAGACAGATTCGGTTTTGGCATTTTTTCTTTCTCGCGCAAGTTACAGATAGTTGTATTGCAGATGTTAGCATCAGACTTGTTTATTTTCTTCTTGACTTTGTGACACTTGCTCATTAATCATCGACCAACTTCCGTTCAAGACTGTAACATTTGAACGAGGTACAAGATGGAAAGTTCTTTTCCCAGAGAAACATGTAGAAATTCCTTCATTAGAATAAGATGGCAATCAATGCGGTTAAAAGAGATATAAATATATATCAAACGCCTGGCATAGCTTTACAATTGTGTAAAAGAAAAGGGCAGAAAGATCTATGTAATCATCCTCCATCGGTTAAAGGATATTGAATCTTCTCGAGCATATGTTTGTGTCAGCTCTCTCTTTCGGATGGCTATGTGATAATGAGCAAGTTATTCTCATATCCGTTGTTATGAACAATTGGCCGCAATGGATCAATCCTCCATACTCCATCGACTATGAACTTTATCTGCATCAAAAAGATCATGAAGGTTGGGAAGCTTGTCCAGAGGCAGCAACGGCTTGTAATTTTAGACAGTCTCAGACTGAACTGGGAGAAGACCTACCTCATATCTTCCAGGATACAATTTGAGGCAAACAGAGAAAACCATGGTGCTTGACTTCTCCATCTTTCTCTGCAATGAAGCACATTACCGATCATCATTTGGACAAGCTACTCATACGTATGCACAACAGAACGAAAATCTAAAATGTCTGAATAACTTCTCAAGTCATACATAGCAGATCTTGACTCCCTCTCTTTTAACCAGTGCAGATGGAGGGGATAATATGCGTATCCATATCGGTGAGCATTTGTCGAGTCGAAATGTTTAGATCCCGTGTTATTAAAAAAATGAAGCTTTTACAAAGACAAAAAGAAGAAACATTATCACGTTATTTGTTGAGCCACCGAAAGGCTTGAGAATCACTATGATCCTTCAAACAAAAGGTTGACTGCGTGATTTTTTGGGGCAAGATGGACCTGACATGCATTGACCGCGCAGATTTTAGCATCCTAGAAAAAAGCTCCGTGCTCCTACTCGGCATGGATAAAACAACAATTTAATAAACTTGAAGATTATGAGTAACAAAGATTGATTCATGTGCCCTAATCAATTTGATATTATCCATTCTGGGTGCAAAAGATATAAAGCCATGAGGCTTTTTCATGGCCAGAGTACCAAACTTCCACAAGCAAACTGAATAGAAAACTGAAATATAAAACTCATATATACCAGTCCTTACTAGCTTTGAACACTTTATAGAAATGTCACACTTTATAGCTTTGAACACTAGTTGCAAAGTACCAAACTTCCCTCATTTCGCAATCTGCCCAGTAAAGTCTCGTTTTTGACAATTTACATGCATAGTTTCACGGTTTTAATAAAAACACCCATGCTGATTAATTAAGCATCCTAAATTCTGAGGTGGCTTGGAATGTGTCTTGATCTACAAACTAATTAGAAAAAGTCACATGATGTAATAAATGCCGGAGTGTCCTTCTTGATATTTTTAGATGTTTAAGAGGTAATTCTTCCAGGAAACATAAGTGTCTGGCGGTTTTGTCAATCGAGTCATTATCCTTAACAAAATGTTCCACTTCTCTGGAAATGTCTCAGTAAAATATTCTGAAACGTGACATAAAATTTGCATATAAGTTTAATAATTAGCTCATAGACGATGTCTGCCTACTCTGATTTATTAACTTTCACCCATATCTTCATAAAAAAATTTTGATTTCGATAAATCCACTAGCTAAACTGTCAAAGCAAATTTAAGGGGCAAAAGCAAAAAGTTCATGACAGAATTTCACAACTACTTCAAAGTTTACAGTGAACAAATACGTAGATCACAACAAAGCGAACTAACCTGAGTGGCCCAACCATCAAATGACCCAGCTAAAAGCACCTCTGTGGCTGAATTTGGCCAAACTATGCAAGCCGTCCGAAGAACTTGTAGAGCTCTACGAGCATCATCAATCTTCCTCTGTTTCTCTTCTGCAATCTTGTGAGCATCTCTGAGTAACAGGAATTAAAAAGGTTATTCTCTAGGATCACGACAAAGGAAAAATTTGTCAGCTGAAGGGAAATCTAACTCACATAATCGCCAGAGACATCTTTCCTTCAAGAACAGCTAACTTTGCACGCACAGAACGCAATTTGTCTTTGGAATTCATGATCTCATTTTCTTGAAACTCCCAAGCATCAGAAAGTTCCTGCAGGTCATCAGAGATGCTCTCGAGATTCTGCAAAAGAGAAACAATGCATGACAAAAATGAAATGGAGATCTGGTAAGATAGATCGACTTGCTCTGGAGATGCTTTCTCACAAAATGAAGGCACCATTAATCTCACTCAAGCTAGGAAACATAAGTCATGGAGGTGAAAATTCAGTCCATTCACTCAGAGAAATTAGGTTGGCTCTCACTGACTGCACTTTATTTCTTAACAATTGATTCTGCCATTTGAACAAAAGAAAAGCTGATTTTGAAGCACTGATATGACGAAAATCCCATGTCACCATATCACTAGGAAGGCAACTTCTCGCGAACTGATTTCTTTTAAGTAGTTGCCTCCATCATTTTTCCCATTGCAGAGAGAGAGAGAGAGAGAGAGAGAGAGAGAGAGAGAGAGAGAGATTCTCTTTTTCCCATTGCAAGAGGCAACCCTACAAAAGACCAAGTAGTGGGAACTGAATTCCTTGTGCATGTCAACTACATGCACGTTTACACTACAGATCAAGTGAAACTACCTAAAATCTTAGAATCATACAAAAACAAAGAAACTTGCTCCTATTGCTACATAGATGAAGCTCAGCAGCTCACATAATAATGTTAGAGCCATATAATACACCTAGCTTGAGACTATTTCAGCAAAGTATCAATTGATGTACCCGTTGCAGTAATATGCTACAACAAGCTAGATCAGTGCACCACATGCATGTGGATGACAGATGAAACAAGCATTTCATGAAAGATAGCTGGGTGTGTAAACCTGTCATGTAATAATTAATCTCTTCCATAACTACAGGATTCCAAAAACTATATTTATGAAGTTGTGAGAACTTATGCGCGAATGAGCACACAAAAGCTTATGTACAAAAAGAGCAATGTATTGCAATTACCCACCTCCTGCTCATCCATGGTAGATTTAGATCTCAACGAACTAAGTACAGATGAAAGCTCCAACTCTAAGTGCTGAAGCCGATTCTCTATGAAATTGTGATTAGCTTCTCCAGCAGAAATGTTAGACTCTTTCTGTCTATTGAAAGGATCACCATTTATCTCCCTCAATTTAAGAATATCACTTTTTTTGAACTCCTTGTCTTTGTCGAGTCTATATGCTGCGACATCTATTTCAGCAGCTGCAGATTGCACCAACGAGAAAATAACATTAACTTATACGTTAAAAGGAAAGAACCTGACCCAAATTCCCACCTCAATATAGTAGGTAGCACACCTTCAAAATCAGAATTTACACATCCAACCCTTTGAGAACTCCATGTTCTCCATGTACCTGGCTGAAGTGAGTTTCTCGCAATATTAATATCCAAAGAAGTCCTGTGTTGACTGAAATTTCTCCTTGTCTCATTGATGATGTCCTTGGAGTTTAATGAGGTAGATTCGCTGCTACTTTCATGTCTAGCAACTGTCTTTTACAAGATAACATGCATAAACAAGAAATTTTAGTATCTTATGGATGAAGTTACAACTTACTAAAAGATACATAAAAAGCATGCCTTTGGAAATGAAAGCCTCCCATTGAAATTCAGAGGAGTTCAAAGTTATGACATTATACAACCATGAAGACATTCTAACGGGCAATTTTCTAGCATATTTAATTGTGCATTGATGCATCAAAAGAAGACACAGAAGAAGGAAATCATGTCATGCCCAAAACAATTTCTCACTACATAGCTGGAAAAGATGATGTCAATTTAATGAATCTACAACCAAAATCGACATACTTCATCAGCTTGAGTTCCGCCAAGCCCATCATCTCTAACATCACTTCCCTTCCCTCTCAATCCAACACCGAATGTTATATCTCTCTCTATCTCCAGCCGACTCAATATGCCTTCAATTCCAGAATTATCCTCGGATAAAGATCCCCTGCAGTAACAGATAGTGCCGATCATATTAATTGTTTGTCCAGCCATCCGAGCTTGCGGAAAATAGCCAAAATGTTGAAAGGTACATTTGAGATAATTGAGAAGATCAAAACCTATGTATGAAAAGAAAAGCCATAGAAGAGGATAAAAAGATTGAAAGACGAAACTAGCTCAAAGAACAAAAAGCCACCAGCTAATCTGATGAAATTAGCAGACCATTCGAATCCAACAGAATATATAGCCATACATGATACCACATCTTTTTCTAATGCTATAGTTCAAAAAGGGGGCAAAAAAAGTGCTGCTGTACCAATCTAATTTTTTTTTGAAGATTCACCTACAAGCATAATAGACGCTAAAAAACCCCTGAACAGAATCACTTCTACAGTCTCATACATCTGTATCTTAAGTCCTAAATAAACACGAACCAAATTCTGTTGGATAAACCATGGCTGTGTGACTTGAACATTATTAATAGCTCCTTCCGTCCCCATGAATCGTTTGAGGAGTAGAGAATGGCCCTCAGGCTCGTTTGATCAGCTCGGGATGGTCATGCAGCTATTTGATAGACCACCAAACACCATCTAATCCCATGGCATTGGCTTAGCCATTCACAGGACTGGTAAGTCAGTTCCCCATATTTCCATGCAGACAATCATATTTGGACCGCATGTTTGGGTTTTGACCTACATCCTAGTTGATTCATAAGTTAATGGAATAGTTCATTTTTCCTAGAATATAAGGTTAGCGTTCCTCATCATCCATTCGCTCAAAAGAAGGCACGATTATCAGTAATGGTAGTACTCCTGTGTTTCCCAAATTTCATCACAAGTCTTGAAGAAAGCTCAAAGGACGTTGGTTTCTGTCACTCAAGAAAGTTGCAACAACCCCCTCTTCTGTCACTTTTGGGCATTCCAAGGCCAACGCTCCAACATTGTGGGGTTTGGGGTTAAAAATAAGCAACCTTACCCCTGCTTTTGCAGAGATGTTATCTCCATGATTTAAACCTATGACCTCTTGGTCACAATAGAGAAACATAACTATTATTCCATGTCACTATTGAGTTATTTAGAATTCTATCCATGCTCCGATTATTCATGTGAGATATTTTTCTGCTCCAAAAAAAAATTCACTTCGAGACGCTTCCTTTCCTACTATACTTTTGGGAAAAAAAAATTCAGGAAGTCCAAACACATAGCTATTCATTGTCACAATTGTGATGATGACAAATGCTAACCCACTGCTCAAAGGCTATAATACAACATGATATTGGCTGATTGACAAAAGCAAATGTCAATGTCTCTATGAATTTTCAAAACTACGAGCTTGGAAAGTGATAGATGACTACCGATTACAACTTGGACTAGAAGCAGGTGGGAGAGGAACAGCGGGTTTTCTGTTAACAAAGGAGACTGAAATGAAAACACTCAAGGATAATGGATGAACGAGATTGACGCAACTTCAGACTTGCATATTAAAATTCTAATCTGAAGCCTCTAGCTTGCCACATAAAAGTAATATAAGCACTTTCCCCGGCTTATGTCCTTTTCTATAGTGTGTTTTAGATATAGAAATAGAACGCAATGCCAATCTAGAATCCTCTCAAAGTTTGCAAGGGGTTACAAAGCACGAGAGATACATAAGAGAAAAAAGAATTGTTAGCTATAGAAATCACGAAAGAATCTCACGTTGATCCACAGGACGAAGAAACTGAACCAGAGAAATTAGAAGAAAATGGAGAAACCCCCGGGCTGCCATTGCCCTCTAAAGTTAAGCTCTCTTGATTTTCATTAATCCTTTCTTGAAGTACCCCGTAGTCGAAATCGTCCGATTTCGCAGACCCAAAATCCCTAAAGTCGCAGTCATCCTGAACCATACTTTCGTCCTCGCCATCCAAATCCCAGCCCAACGAAAGCCATCCACCTTGCCGCAGAATGGCTTCGACCAAATCCATCCTCCCCGCATCAATCAGCTGTTTCTTGGTGGGAAACAAGTCGGGGTTCTCAGAATCCCTCATGAACTCAAAAATC
The DNA here is from genome assembly GCA_031216285.1 of Syzygium syzygioides. Classification (NCBI taxonomy): domain Eukaryota; kingdom Viridiplantae; phylum Streptophyta; class Magnoliopsida; order Myrtales; family Myrtaceae; genus Syzygium; species Syzygium syzygioides. The sequence goes on from CM062243.1 coordinate 39,642,917, forward strand.
TCAGCCTCCAAATCCCAATCCCCTTCCCTTTCCCCGTTCCTCTTGCACCTCCTCGCAAACCCAGAACCCCCACGAACAGTACGACGTTTCCTCCTACCGTTATCAGGTTTCCCCAGCAACGAACCGCTCTTCGAAGGCGAGACGGGATTCAACGTCAAGACCTCCGCCCCAGCTCTCCTTCTTCTGGTTCTCGGGTCGAAAACCAAGAGGAGAGGAGGCGGATAAGCACGAGCACCGGTGTCTAGGAAGAAATGGCGCAGGACGACGAAGCGGGGGGAAGCCGGATTGAAGGAGAGCATGGCTCAGGCATTTCGTCGAACAGTTGGTGCGCGAGCCGGACAGATGGGGAGCCGAAACAGCAGTGGCCACAAGAAGAGCGGGCGCGAGAAGCAGAGAGAGGGGATGGGAAGAAGCCACGGCCCACGGTCTGTACTACGAACAAGACGAGAGCGAGCGGGGCAAGCAACGAACAATGCTTGCGGAAAAGCGTGACAGTTAATCAAGGCACCGTGGGACGAGCGCTGCGTGGGAGTCACAGCCACAGGATATATATATAGTTTGATAAAGCATCGATTAACTAATTGACCGAAGTTAATTTAAAAAGATCCAAGCCTTTTGTTCTATGTTTGGATTGGAAGCAGATGCCCCTGAAACTGAAACCCTTACTAAAAACCAAATTAATTATGAACTGATTCGATTTTCAAAACATTAATTACCATAGCCCGAGAGAAATTAGCAGGATAAGTGCCTCGGAAGTGCTCGCTAAGAAAATCCAACACGAGAAAAATGCATTTATTTTATCCAGCGCGATGCATGAAAGAAAAAACTAATCGATGCAAAACGTTATGGTCACTTGTTGACATGTACGCTACTGGTGATGGGCTCCTAGATTGGTAGTTTCCAAGATCCAAACCCCGAACGCACTTTGTCACGGTTGGTATCTAGTTTTTGAAATTTGAAACCGACCTTATTGACCATGGAATTGCACCTACCGGTCCAGTTCGATTCCAGAGTCAACGCGGGAACCGGCTTACTCCCATTTTTTTGTTTCGTTTTTTTATTTATTCCTTGAAAGCGAAAATTTTACCAATTAGTTATCAAAAGCTTAAAACCCAGATGTTGGTTCAGAGGTAGATCGAGATTTGTTCTAATTGCATGAATAGTACACTGGTTGAATTATCTAAACATAGTAGAAAAAATGGCTCTTACTCTTTCAATGTGCGTGTCCATCAGTATGCAATGTTTTAACCACGATACTAAACAATAAAACGGAGAAGTAAAACACTTGCGCAAAACAATGAAAATCTATGCGACGGGGAATGAGAGAGATAGAGAGAGTGAGAGAGTGAGCAACTGGTGAGCAACAAACAAATCCAAACCTTGTGTTGATTGGGGTGCAACTGGTGAGCAACGAACGAGAGAGACGGAAAGAGTCGTGAGTTAAGCAATTGAGCAATGAACGAAAGAGACAGAGAAAATGAGATGAAAAGAGCAAAAGAGGAAGAGGTGGCAACAAGAGGTCTACAAGAAAGAAATTAGGGTTAGTCTCAATCCAGTCCAAGTCCAAGGAACTGAACCTGGAATTGAATCGGTCAAGGGCGGTTCCAAAAGTTTAGAATTGGGAATCGAACAATCCTTGCAAGAACCAGCCGATTCAATCCGGTTCTCGAGTTGGACCAAATCAATGCACAATCCTAATGTACATAACTTATAAACTTTTCACATCATTTGATAAAAGTAAATTGATTATCTAAGGATAATGTCAAAACCGTTTCACGATGTCATTAGATGTTATTCAAATTGATCAATTTATTCATCTCTTTGATTCAAACTAATTTATTTCTTCTAATTGATATGGTTACTCTTTTTCTTTCCCCGTGTTGCTCTATGTTAGTACTTTTTAAATTTGGTTGACATGGCTATTGATGTCTACAATCACAACAGCAAAAAGTGGCCTTGCGGTTGATTGGATTTTGGTTCTAATAAGAGAATATAAGCAAAGTGCTCAAAATTAAATTAAACATTACCTAAGAGTTTGGTTATTGATTTTTAGGAAAAAGCTACAAAAAATCTCAACTTATATCCACCGTAATACATTTATCTTGAATTTACATAAAAACTCCAAACTATGCCCAATTTGACGGGAAAAGTGCCAAAAAAGTCATAAACCTTTTGCAATGGTGCCAATTCAGTCTAAACCTTTTTTTGGTGCCAATTCAGTCCTAAACCTTTTGCATAGATGCCAATTTAGTTCTAAACTTTTTTTGTGCCGATTGAGTCCTAAACCTTTTGCATTTGTGCCAATTCAGTCCTAAACCTTTTATCTTTGTGTCAATTCAGTCCTTTCGATCAATTTTGACAGGATTTTACTGACATAAACGCCGACCAGCCGGCGGCCAGTCACCGATGCTGATGTGGACAATTTTAATATTCTTTTGAATTTTTTTCTTTTCTTTTTTTATTCTCTCCCCTCCTCCAGTCGGTCATTGAACCGGCGACTGGCCAGTGGCTAGAGGCTGGTGTTGGCGAGGCTTGACCTCACCAGATCCGGCGAGGTAGGGCCTTGCCCAGCCATAGCGAGGCTCGAGCCCTCGTCGGAGGCCGCTGGCAAGGGCTCGAGCCTCGCCATGGCTTGGTGAGGCACAACCTCGCCAAATCTGGCGAGATCGGGCCTCGCCTGGCCATGGCGAGGCTCACCTTCGCTGTTGCTGGCGAGGGTGAGATTCGCCAGCGATTGGGCGAGGCCCGACCTCACCAGATCCAGTGAGGTCGAGCCTTGCCTAGTCGCCGACGAGGTCGCCCTTGCTAGTGGCCGGCGAGGGCGAGCCTCGCCGGCGTTGGCCTCTGGCCTCTGGCCACTGGTTGGAGGAGGGGAGAGAAAAAAAAAGAAAACAAAAAAATTCAAAAAAATTCAAAAAAATATTAAAATATTATTAAAGTTGTTCACGTCAACACTGGTGACCGATCGCCGGCCAGTCGGCGTCCATGTCAGTAAAATCCGATTAAAATTGACTAGAAGGATTGAATTAGCATAAAGACAAAAGGTTTAGGACTGAATTGGCACTGATATAAAAAGTTTATGACTCAATTGGCACTAAAAAAAAGTTTAGGACTAAATTAACACCAATGCAAAGGGTTTAGGACTGAATTGGCACAAAAAAAGGTTTAGGACTAAATTAGTATCAATACAAAAGGTTTATGACATTTTTTTGCACTTTTCTCCCAATTTGACTCATTTATCCTAAACTTTTTATATGATATAAAGAACTCAAAACTTGTACCAACCACCCGCCTGGGTGGCGCTGCTGGAACGTGCACTCTTCCTCTCGCAAAAGGTTGAGTGTTCGAATCCCGGGCGCTGCAGGGTGACTTAACCGGTGGCACGTGTGTGGTGGCTAGCACGTGTCACCCCCAGGGTTTACTCCCCGGCTGTAGGCCGTGCGGGGGTTCCCTGGGTTACAAAAAAAAAAACTTGTACCAATGTACATGTAAAGGTTCCGTTAGATGATTTTTCAATTGAAACAACGTCACTTTTATTTCACTTAAGTTACGTGGACGCCATGCTAATACTGTTTGTTTTCTAGTGTCTATTTGAATAGATTTTTAACGGTGCTCATTGACGAAACATCGACGAAGGGTAAATGTGTTGCACAAGCACAAGTTTGGCATTTTTTGTGTTATAAGAATAAGCAAATGTGCCACAGTAGGGATAATTTGAAATCTTTTTACAATATTTTTTCGAGAAACCGAACGCAAGAAATACACGGACTCAAATTTCTTTTCTCTAGAATGAATTCATGTTTGGTTCTGCTTCTCTTCAAGGGCCGTCAGTGCGATCCATCGGGAGGCTGGGAGCGAGGGAGAGGCACGTGACGTGGCAATGGAGTGGTCAGATCAGATGCGTGGGGACAGGACGAGATTCCCGTTCTGTTTTAAAACGATAGCGGCGAGACGAGGCGCCAGTTCCTCTCGGATTTGACCGGCGTCGGATCTTGAGCTCATTATAAGCTCCTGATTCGCCTCATGATTTAGAGACATAACCACCCGTGCGGTCACGTGGTGACGGTCTCGCCCCGTCTTAGCATCGTCTGTCGCTAAGGGCCATTTGATAACTTGCCAAATAATAAAATTTCTACTTTTTCGGTTATCAGAATTAGTTTGAAAATAAAAATTCGTTTGTTAAATTTTTTGTGTCTCGGCATAATTTTGCAAAAAATTATTTCCAAAATCGGTTTTGGAACAAAATCAAAAAGCAAAAAAAAGGAGCTTCTTGATTCTGAAATAATTTTTCCATTTTTGATTTTTCTTGATTTTCTTTTTTGTTTTGGTTCGTTGTTGTTTTTCGGCCTGCCGCCCGCCAACCGCCACCCACCGGTGAATGGCCACAGGCCAGGGCTAGCGAGAGGATCGCGGCCCTCATTAGTGGCCGACAAGGGTGGCTCGCGGTGGCGACGGTGAGGCCTTACCCAGATCTAGCGAGGCCAACCACACCATCGCCAACCTAGGCGACGGCGAGGTTGAGCCTCGCCTAGCCAAGGCGAGGCCGGGCGGCGACGAGGGCCGCAATGCCCTCGCCGGCCATGGCCAAGGAAGGAAAGGGAAAGAAAGAAAGAAAAAAGGAAAAAAAGAAGAAAGAAGCATTAAAAAATTTAAAATATTATTAATAAAATGAAATTTTGTATAGTTACTAAACGCATTTATGTTCTTTTTCTATTCTAAGAATAGAAATTTTGGGCAATTACCAAACGCCTTCAAATGCTTAGAAATTATTTCCGGGCACAAAATATAAAAAAATCATTTCTGAGCAGAATCTGTTCCCGAGCACAGAATGGTTGCCATACGCAGTCTAATTATAATGGAGCGAGAGGTGTGGTGGGAATTATAACGGAGGAATGGAAAGAAAAATCAAATCGACGGTCCAATCCATTTCAGTTTCGATCTAGTCTAATGAAATCGATTACATTTTTTTTTATCTCACTACGTGATGCTATGTTTTCATGTTGAATTAAGTGATATGTATGTAATGATTATCAAATTGAAAAAATGAATAAAAAAACGTGATTCACTTAAGGTTTAGTTCACATTTTACTAATTTTTTTGAAGAAATAAAAAATAAAAAATATATATGTAGTTGGTCCAATTCGGTTCCCTTTGGAACTGGGAATTGGACCGACAATCCCGAGAATCGAACCAAATTGGCTGGTTCGGTTCGGGTGGTTCCTGATTTGGGCGATCTGTTTTGCACATCCCTAATTTGGGACAACTTAAAAAGAATGGGACATGTGCACTAAAATTCTAAAATTTGTCACGAAAGTGCAATTGAGTTTGAAACTTAAGAAAATTGTAATCAAGTTATTAAACTTGTCGAATTGGTTTGATTGAATGCTTCCATTAATTCCGTCCAACTTGATTAACAACAAATGCTGATATAGTTTTTTTAAAATATTTTCTTTTTCCTACGTAGTAATGACGTGGCTAAAACACAAAACATAAGACTAAAATGACCTCGTTTTAATCCAAATTTGATTTTTAATACAAATATTATTTAAATTAAATTAAAAAATATAATTTTTTTAAAAGAAAGAACTAGGCGACTAGGGATTTGTAGCCCTTGTTTTGCCACCCCACCATCGTTGAGAAAGGTTGGCGATGGTGGAAGAGTGGTTGGCGGGCGTTGCCAAGCCCTGGCTAGGGGTTGGTGACCCATGCTAATCGCAGGTGAGGGCCGGCAACCCTCGCCCGATTTGGGTCGTTGACCATTCCCCCACCGTCGCGTTGGCCTTTCTCGGTGATGGTGGGGCGGCCCTTGTTGCCTGGTTCTTCCTCCTTTTTTTTAAACTTATTTTTATTTTATTTAAATTTAAATAAAAATTGTATCCTACAAGCTCACAACTTTTTTCCCATAAGGTACTCTTACTCGGACATCAAGAAAATCACAAAAAAAATTCAAACACAAATAGGGGAAGGAGGTTATGGCTCTGTGTGCAAAGGAATATTTAGAAGTGGCAATGAAGTTGCGGTTAGGATTTTGAACAAAACAAAATCTAATGGCCAAGATTTTATGAGCGAAGTGGCTACTATTGGAAGGATCCACCATGTTAATGTGGTGCAACTTGTTGGCTTTTGCTTTAACGACTCTAAACAAGCTCTCGTGTACGATTTCATGCCAAACGGATTTTTGGATAAACACATTTCTCTAAAGATGGGGATGATTCTCTTGATTATAAGAAAATATATGAGATATCTCTTGGTGTGGCTAGGGGGATAGAATATTTATATCGGGGATGTGATATAAAAATTTTACACTTTGACATCAAGCCTCACAATATTCTTCTAGATCAAAATTTCACCCCAAAAGTTTTTGACTTTAGGCTTGCAAGACTTTATCCCGTGGACCACGATATAGTGTCATTAACTGCTGCAAGAGGAACCTTGGGATGTATGGCTCATGAGCTATTCTACAAGGACATTGGTGGTGTCTCGTACAAAGCTGATGTCTATAGTTTTGGAATGTTGCTGATGGAAATGGCAAGTAGGAGGAAAAACGCTAAGGCAAATATTGAGCCTTCAAGTCAAGTTTATTTTCCTTTGTGGATTTATGATCAACTCAGCAAAGAAAACGAGGTTGAAATGGAAGAAGTAGAAGGCGAAAGGGAGACATCGAGGAAGTTGGTAATAATTGCCCTTTGGTGTATACAATTAATCCTTGATGATCGGCCATCAATGAGCAGAGTCCTGAGCATGCTTAAAGGAGATATTGATATATTGTGACTGCCTCCAAAACCGTTTCTGTATCCATCCAAAAAGCCGGTTGATGATATAAACACTAAGATAGAACTTGAATCATTCTCAATAATATTAAGTGCTCCAACAATTTCTGAAGGATATCGATTTCATAAATGCAATGAAATTACGTAATCATGCATTGTATGATTTTCTTTTCTCCATGTTTGAATGTATGTAACATAAACGTCGTTCCATCAGGAGCATAATTGACCATGTAATTCGTGAACGCATATGTTTTTAGCCTTTGTTACATCCTGTGTTTTGCAGATGAGCTGCCACACGGCTCTGTTTACATTTCTTGTTTCCTGAGTGCTCCTTTGTATGACGGACCAAGCTCGACTAGTATGGACCGATGAGTCTCTCTCTCTCTCTCTCTTCTCTCCACCCGCCGCCCGATCTCCCACCTTGATGTCGGCCACTTCCGCGGAGCAATCTCCCACCTCGACCTCATGTCCCGTGATGAGTCCCATCCCGATCTCCTCTCCTTCTCTCTCCTCCCCATGTCCTGCATTCGTTCTCAAGGGTTAGCGCTCGGAAGGTGCGTCCATTGCGTGCTCGCTCAATCCCAGCTTTAGCCTAACTCGGTGATTCTCAACTCGCTCATCAGTCTCTACTCAGAATCCAATGACTTGGCTGAGGCGCCGAGGACTTTTAGGGGCATGGGTAATAAAAGGGATTTGGTTTCTTGGAGTTCCATGATCTGTTGCTATTCTAATAACCACATCGCATTTGAAGCAGTCGATACTTCGACCAAAGAACAAAAGAAATAAGCAGTCGATACTTTTCGTTCATATGATTTTTTCCCTCTGGCTTGTTTGGTTCCGAAGAATGCGTCAATGGGTGATAAGAGTTTCGGGGTTATAATAAAGGAGGCTATCTTGATTCTGATGTGTGTGTTGGGTGTGCATTAATTGACACGTAGACAAAGGATAGTGCTGATTTCGTTTCGTTTCAGTTCATAAGGTGTTTGACAAAATGCTTCAGAGGAATGTGGTTGCTTGGACTTTGATGATGACAAGATGTACTCGGCTGGGGTGTCCAAAGAAAGCTGTTGATTTGTTTTTGGATATGCTGGTGAGTGGGCCTGTGCCAGATAGATTTGCCCACACAGCTGTTTTGCTGGCATGTCGGAGTTGGAGTTACAATTGCCTGGGAAGTCATTGCATTCCTGGGTAATACGGTCTGGGTTGCTTCGGATGTCCGTGTTGGATGCAGTTTGGTGGACATATAGGTGAAGTATGTCGCTAGTGCATGCTCATGATTCGAGAAAGGTGTTTGGTCGGATGCAAGATCTTAATGTGATGTCCTGGACAACAATAATCACAGGATACACGCACACTGAAGAGAATGAGGTGGCTATCAAACTCTTTCGGGAAAACAATAGGTCCAGTGAGGCCAAAGCAATCATTTGCTAGTGTTCTCAAGGCTTGTGGAAGTACTTGTGATGTAGATATGGTAAAACAAATGTATATGCGCTAGCTATGAAAGTGGGCTTTGGCTGTGATACTTGCATGGGTAAAACTCTAATTAGCATGTATTGCCGGTCAGACCACATGGACGATGCAGAGAGCTTTTGATGCACTATTTGAAAAGAATTTGTTTTATTATAATATCCTTGTTGATGCCTGTGCTAAAAGTTTGGAAGATTGAGTAGGGAGGAATCGGAATGAGTGCTTTTACACTAAGAGGAGCTGTCTACATTGGCGTTATGGGTAAGGGGAAGCAGATCCATGCAAGGATGGTAAAATCAGGGCTTGACTCAAATAAGTGCATTTCCAATGCTTTGATCTCTATGTATTCAAGGTGTGGAAACATAGAAGCTGCTTTTTGAGTTTTCAGTGAGACAAGAGAGAATTATTGTAACTTGGACTTCAATGGTCACTGGTTTTGCAAAACATGGATTTGCAATAAGAGCTCTGGACACATTCCATAAAATGCTTGAGGCCAGTGTGAGGTCAAATTAGATCATCTTTATTGCTGTTTTATCCTCTTTTAGCCATGTGGGTTTGATTTCTGATGGATTGAAACACTTTAGGCAATGTACACAAAACATATGCTCAAAATCAAACATTATGCATTCATGGTGGACTCATCGAGCATATCAGATCCCTTGTTGAAGCCCTTCAGTTTATAAATTCAATACCTTCCAGGGCTGATAAACTGGTCTAGCATAAATTTCTTGGAGCTTGCTGAGTTCACAGCAATGTTGAACTTGCAAAACAAGCTGCAGCAATAATTTTTTAGCAGGAACCGGACAAACCTCCTGCTTATAATTTGCTATTAAATATGTATGCGACGGCTGATCTATGGGAAGATACAGCAGCAATCAGAAAGAGCACGAAACTGAAACTTCCAAAAGAAGCCGGTTGTAACTGGATTGAGGTGAAAAATTAGTTCACGAGTTCTATGTGGGTGACACTTCACACCAAAGGCATCGGAGATCTATCACTACTAAGTGGAACAATTGGCCAGTCATATAAAAAAACTGGGTTATGTTCCGAATACTGAATTTGTTCGTCATGATGTGGAGGAGGGACAAAAGGAACAATATTTGCCTTAGAACAGTGAGAAAATTGCTGTTGTTTTTGGCCTTAGAAGCATCTCTAGTACAAAATCTATCAGGGTATTTATGAATATTTGCATTTGTGGATATTGTCATTCTGCGATTGAGTAAATCTCCATGGCAACTGGAAGATTATAGTCATAAGGGATGCAAACAGGTTCCACCATTTTATGGACGGAACATGCTCATGCAATGGCTACTAGTTGGTGATGATGCTTCTTGAATTGTATCGTTCGTTGGGTGCATCGAATCTCTGTTTTAGATGTTTCCCCTGTATACGTATGTTGCTTGAACCGGGATGTACTTATGCTCCTTGCAAGCCCAACAATGTAAACATCATGTCCTGAAGTTTTTATGGATTCGGTACTCCTACTGTTAAAATACCAAGCAGAAGACCTTAAATGGATCTCGCACCTTTCAGCAAAATGATTCATCGAATGTAAAACGGTCACGCCTTTTCCATTGGGATTTTCTTAGAGCAAGAAGTTTTTCGGATACCAGATATTGATGTTCCGTTCTCTTCCAGAGCGTTTCCAATGTCACTAGAATCTCGCAAACTCTCAGCAATATGATTCATAGAATCTAAAACAATCACATTTTTTTCCTTTTGGATTTTCCCGGAACAAACGGTTTTTCACATACTAGATATTGATGTTTTGTTCTATTCCAGAGCGCTTCCAATGTTGCTAGGATCTCGCAATCTTTCAGCAATATGATTCATGGAATCTAAAACAGTTGCACTTTTTCCTTTGGGATTTTCCAGGAGCAAGCAATTTTTCACATACTAGATATTGATGTTTTGTTCTATTCCAGAGCGTTTCCAATGTCGCTTGGGTATATCACCGCGGCTAATGGTTTGATCCTTAATTATAATTCATTTATTTTACCCATATCGTGATCTAGGCGAGTCACTACACACAATTGCCAATAGGCATGCGACCCTGCTGGTAAAGGGGTTGGGGATTGAAGCCGAGCAATGCCAACTTTGAGATTTAATCCCCGTGAACTTCGCACACACATGTACATAGAGGAGAGAAGTGAGACTAAAAAAAAATACACGTTACCATGTATCTATATTAGTTAATAGCGGACTAAGTTTAGACTTACTGTATAATTAGATTGTCAACACACAAGTCTAAACATCAGTATGAGGATACTAGGAGTATCATAACTTTCATACGGCGTTTACTTGAGTGCAATAATTTTTTTTGGCTCACTTAAGTGTCACTTCCGACAAAAAGTGAACACTTTAGTGCCATCGACCATTTGAAAGTCGAAAAATCCGACATGGACACTAGTCATCCTATGTGGCTTCATCGGAGCTGACGTGGATAATATTTTAATAATTTTTTGAATTTTTGAATTTTTGAATTTTTTATTTTAATTTTGCAAATTTTTTTTCAATGCCAGCGAGGGTTGCTACGAAGGCCTTGCCCAGATTGGGTGAGGGCCACCTTGCCCTTAGCTGCGAAGGCCCTGGGCAAGGCCGTCATGGCCTTGTTGACGGTGGTCGAGGCCGCGAAGGCCGTCGCCAGATCTGGGCAACCGAGGGCGAGGCGGCCCTCGCCCAATCTAGGCAAGGTCTTCGCGCCCACAGGCGTTGCCTCGCCCATTGCCGGCGAGACTGCGATAGCCTCGCCAGGGGTTTTGGGGCCATGAGCGAGGTAGCCTCGCTAGATCAGGAGAGAGCTTTCGCCGCCTCACCGGCGACCGATGAGGTTGCGATGGCCTCGCCAAGGGCCTTCAAGGCTGCGAGCGAGGTGGCGAAGGCTCTGATCAGATCTTGCGACGGTCTCACGGTTGAGGGTAAGGCGGCCCTCGTCCAATCTGGGCAAGGCCTTTGCAGCCGGAAAGGGTTGTCGGTGACCTCGCCAGCATTGCAAAAAAAAGAGAAAAAAAGGAAAAAAAAAAGAAAAATAAAAATTCAGAAAAATAAAATTAAAAACATTTAAGAAATTCACGTCGGATGGAAAATTAATAAAAAAATCCACGCATAATAGTTTGTCGGAAAAAACACTCAAGTGATCTTTTTTTTATCGAAAGTGGCACTTAAATGATCTTTTTTTGCTGGAAGTGGCACTTAAATGAGCGAAAAAAAGTTGTGGCACTCAAGTAAGCGCCCTACAAAAGTTATGGCACTCTTAGTGTCCTTATCCCTCTAAACATCATAAGTTAGTTTAACCACCACAACAACCGACTTATACAAACTCAAATATGCAAATCTTTTCACTTTGTTATTAAGGACAACATAGAAGATGATCATCTTGAGTAATTCAATCATCCTCCAGTGCCGAATTTAGACATCATATCAGTGCATAAAATTTGATGTTCAACTACAAAAGCTCAATCCCTATATGTGATGGGAATTTATGTGTTCTCTCAATGATGAGACATGCGATGGTGTCTTAACATTCTTCCTAACAAGCCTCATATTCCTCATTATTCTCCCCTCCGAATGAGTTTACCTACTAAGCAAACATCCCACCAGACAGTGATGTTAATAAGGAACGCGCGACATCCCAATCACTCAGAGATATGCAGACGGAGAGCCATAACCTGATGCCAAATTAGCGAGGTACTCATGAACGGCAGATGCAAAACAAGTTGATTATTAGGACAAAGAATACAAAGAAAAGTAGCAAAAGCACATGCTGCTCTTGATACTTGGGTTGTCTCACCAATTACCAAAACAAGTAACTTCCTTTCGTTACAATTGCTTCATATGGTTTTTAAGTACTTAGAAACAGATAAAGCAGAAAGGACCTTCCTAAATCTTGGTTTTTTTTTTTGGTAAGGGTCCTAAATCTTGGTTTGTCACTACTTACATCAATAACTAGCCAAAAGTCGCATCAGTTAGACTCAGATCGTTTCCTGGTAAACCCTACGACCTTTTGTTTTCGGTGACTTTGAAGTCTTCTAATTATACCAAACTATTGAACACGCTCTAAGATTCTTCCCAAAGATAGAGAGGGAACTATAAAGTTCAACTCTTTTACTCTAATGACTTTTGAAAAATTTTCTTCTATAATGGTGGAATAGAGTGGATAATTCTTTCGGTTTTTCTTAACATTTCTTTTTCCTATGAGTTGAATATATGCAATTCCTAATAATTAGAATCCTTTGATTCATAATTCACATGGATTCAATTCGATTCAAGGTCTGCATGGATTCCTAAGACGGCTTTCTTGTCATTTTAGAAATAAGAAAATCCATGAACATCATAAATATCTCTAAAAATGTGAAATAATTTGCTTATCTAAGAAAAATTCTCAAAAATATGAAATGATGTGGTAGAACGGCTAAATATATGGGTTGTCAATTGGGATGTTTTCTTGCCAAAAAGAGATGGTGATGATGTTGGGTTCTACTCGCTACTCCCGTAACATTCTCGACTTGATTGATTTTGTTTTGTTCGGTTGACATGGGCTTTTCAATAGACGACCCCAAGTCTTTGTATTCAACATCTCTCTCAATTGTCCACAGGCTGAGAGGGACTGGTTATTCCTCTCAATTCCACACCTCTACCATGTCTCATTAGTCTTTCTTGTTGTGCTACTAGGGACGTGTACTTGTAACACCCGCCATGAACGATCATGTCCAGCTTCATGCTGCAGAAAAGTTCACAAGATAAGCTTTGTCTTGCAATTGAAAAGCAATTCAAAAGGCTGTGATAACTCAAGAATTGAGCTAGCGTGCGAAAATAGTCATACAAATTACGTCATCGAATTCATCTATAGGAATAATGACCATGTCAATTCTGGCGACATTCTCGTGTATGACGTTGGATTGCAGAAGTGTAATTACTCCTCTCTTCTTCGTTATTCATCAACGGAACTCCGACTTCAGTTATGAGGGTTTATGTTTTATGGTAATTCAACAGTCTTTGCGAAGTGCTCAAGACCCATTGCTTCTCCTCATTTTTCAACGGAGCATACTGCTCGGACAAATCTTCTAAAATATCTCAAATGAGTAGGAGTATATGTGCTGTGATAGATGCAAATGCATCGGTTATTGAGGATTCTTGCAGCATCACCCATGAGGGCATGAGCATGTTTCAATCGTATACTTTCACCATACGAGCAACTCCATAACGCGATGGCCAATGGAGTTTTCATGAGCTACATACAAGTTACAACTTGCATCACGGAAGAAAGTTTCTAGCTCGTGCTTCCTTGGTTTGGTAAAAAGATAAGTACAGTGCAAAGACTGCTAATACACTATTACTTAATTTGATTTTCTGGCAGGGCATTTTTAGGTTTTTAACTCTAAATATCTAAAATTTTCATCACAAATAAACATTGAAGCATAACTTTTGCATATAATTTTTTTTTTAAATTCGAGGAGTACTTTAACAGTTGACGGGAAAGTGCAAAAGTTGCCTTTGCTTTAGTGAAGCAAATACAAACACGCCGGCTTCTCAAATTTTTTTGAGGTTCCGATAAAAAATCATGTCTGTTTCTCTCTCACTCCGTGAAGAGTTATAAGTTGAGGGAAGAAAAGCATAGACTTGATTTGATCCCTAATTATAATTCAATTATTTTACCCATATCATGATTCAAGCAAGTCAATACACACTGTTGCCAATGGGCATGCGGCCTTGCTGGTAAAGGGATTTAGGAGTAAGGCCAAAGAGTATGAGGTTTGAATTTCAATCTCCATGAACATCGCATACATATGTACATAAAAGAGAGAAGTGAGACAAAAAAAATACACTATTACCATGTATCTATATTAGTTAATAGCGGACTAAGTTTTGGTTTACTCTATAATTAGATTGTCGACACAGTAGTCTAAACATCATAAGTCAGTTTAACCACCACAACTGCCAATATAGACAAACTCAATTTACAAATCTTTCCCTATGTTGTTAAGGACAACATAGAAGGTGATCATCTTCAGTAAATCGGTCATCCTCAGGTCCCAAATTTGCACATCATGCCAGCGCATAAAATTTGCTGATCAACTACAAAAGCTCAATCCCCAAATATTGTAATGGGAATTTGTGTGTTCACTCAATGATGATACATGAGATGGTGTCTTGCATTCTTCCTAGCAAGCCTCAGATTTCTCGTTAGTGTCCCCTCCGCATGACTTTCCCTACCGAGCAAACATCCCACCAGATAGTGATGTTAATAAGGAACGCGCGACATCCCCATCACTCAGATATCTGTAGACGGAGAGCCGTATCCTAATGCCAAACTAGCGAGGTACTCCTGAACGGAAGCTGCACAAACAAGTTGATTATCAGGACTAAGAATACATAGGAAAGTAGCAAAAGCACATGCTGCTCTGGATACTTGGGTCGTCTCACCAATTATCAGAACAATTAACTTCTTTTCGTTACAATTGCTTTAGACGGTTTTTTAAGTACTTGGAAACAGATAAAGCAGAAAGGACCTTCCTAAATCTTGGTCCGTCACTACTTTCATCCATAACCAGCCAAAGGTCACATCAGTTAGACTCAGATCCTTTCCTGGTGAAACCCACCACTTTTTGTTTTTGGTGACTTTGAAGTCTTCTAATTTAAACTATTGAACACGCAATAAGATTCTTCCCAAAGATAGTGAGGGAACTATAAAGTTCAGCTCTTTTACTCTAATGACTTTCGGAAAATTTTCTTCTATAATGGTGGAATAGAGTGGATAATTCTTTCGACTTTTCTTAACATTTCTTTTTCCTTTGAGTTGAATATATGCAATCCCTAATAATTAGAATCCATTGATTCATAATTCACATGGATTCAATTCGATTCAAGGTCTGCATTAATTCTTAAGACGGCTTTCTTGTCATCTAAGAAATAAGAAAATTCATGAACATCATAAATATCTCTGAAAATATGAAATAATTTGCTTATCTAAGAAAATTCTCCAAAAATATGAAATGATGTCGTAGAACGGCTAAATATATGGGTTGTCAATTGGGACGTTTTTTTGCCCGAAAGAGATGGTGATGATGTTGGGTTCTACTCGCTACTCCGGTAACATTCTTGACCTGATTGATTTTGTTTTGTTCGGTTGACATGGGCTTTTCAATAGATGACCCCAAGTCTTCGTATTCAACATCTCTCTCGATTGCCCACAGGCTGAGAGGGACTAGTTATTCCTCTCAATTCCACACCTCTACCTTGTCTCATTGGTCTTTCTTGTCGTGCTACTAGGGACGTGTACTTGTAACACCCGCCACGAATGACCATGTCCAGTTTCATGCTACGGAAAGGTTCACAAGATAAGCTTTGTCTTGCAATTGAAAAGCATTTCCGATCGATAACTTTCAACACGAACTCTTCTTTTAATTTACACAAGCAAAAATACACACACTTTGCCTGTGAAAAGATTGTAATAATGAAAAAAATTTGAGTTGTACCACGGAAATAAGGTTTTTCGAGATACTATCTAAGTTGCGAAATGAATCGGTCTTTTTGGCTAAAAAAAATTTAAATTACAAAGGACTAGTTCCTTCGTACGCATTATGTGCATGCTCGCATTCAAGGTGAATTTGGATGATTTTTAGTAAGGGAACATGGATATGAATTCCAAAGTAATGATAGGTGTTTTGTAAAAAGTAGGAGATTTGAGATTGAGACGAAACACTGGTGCTTTGATCTTTCGAAAAAATGGACACCGAAATTCCGAAAGTTGGTTTCATATGTAGTCTATATACATATAAATAGATATACTATGTATAAGCTCTTTTAACTTTTCGAATTTATGGATATGACAGTAATATAGTACTTATTTAACGTTGGTTCGTGTATTTGCTTTGTTAGACGTGTGATGCAAAAAGATTATGGGCCTAATGCTTGAAGAAGCGCTGTCAAACTACCCAGTTGATGGGCCCGAGAATCGAGGCCCATCTTAGTTTTTCCGTTTTGTTGGCGCCAAATCCAATACAATCCACATATATATTCATGTATAATTGTTCCTCTATGATTGTCACGTAATGAGACACATGGTATAATTTTGCGGTGCGACTCGGCATCTGCTTTGTAAGGATGGGTTTATTGTATTTTCATAATCGAGAACGTATACATTACACTAATCAATATACCAATGCAAACTACAAGGTTAATACTGCGTACATAAATATTCGTTTGTAAAAGAACAATGCTAGAGAGGCTACGGCTAGCTATTGCAAAGCTGGTTCGCAAAGTTATGTGTTGAGTTGTAACTGGCATCAAAGACATCTGGTCACATTTGAGAGCCCTATAGAGTTTCGACACATCGTAGATTTATCAAAGGATAAAAAAAAACTCGAACAATTCGCAAACTTTTGTGCAATGCGCGATGTCGTTGCACTAATTAATGCTACAGTGATGACACTGCACACTAGACATAAAGGTCGAGTACTAGTAGTGTTGTTATCCGGCTTATCGACTAATTTTATTAGTTGGCTCTTGTATTATCCAATATCATTGATATCAGTAATTTTACCATCAGAAAGGAAAAAAGTATCAAAAAAGTCATAAATCAGCATTTGTATCAATTTAGCCCATTTGGTTAATTTAGGCTGGAAATTACTAACGTGGATGTCAGCCATAAGACTCCTGCAAATTGTTCCATTGCAGATTTTCCTACTCTCTGGTTGAAGGCCCAAAAGCTGAAAACTTACAATGTCTTTGGTGACAAACATTTTAGGGGTTGGAACAAGTGGCTATCCCCCCCCCCCCTCCATCTACTAGCGGAAGTTTTCAAGTTGTCTGAACATCTTCCCTTCTTCCCATAAAATTAGGCACTGTTTGATTACGTGAATGTGGCTAATGTTCGATGCGATTAAGCAAAGACTAGCGTAAACTGCTACTATCTGGCCAAAAAGAGCATTCTCGTGGGCTCCGGTTCCGTTGATCTCCCCACTTGAAGGGCAGGACGGCCAACGACTTTGGCTATTCCTGAGGACAAATCCTGAATCCGACAAATCCAAACCTAAATAATCGATCGAAGCTTAAGTTAGATACCCGCATCATATTGACCGATAATGATCTCCACCCCGGAAAATTACCAGAAAAGTTTTATATCTATTACAATTTTGCCAATCCAATCCTAAAACATATTTTTTTTGCCAATTTAATCTTAAACATTTTGCAATTGTGCTAGTTCAGTCCATCTAGCCAATACTGGTCGGCCGGCGCTAACGTGGATATTGGCCATCCGGCCAACGCTGACGTGGAATTTTTTAAATAATAATTTATATTATTTAGAAAATTTTAAAATAATTGTTATTTTATTTTTTTATTTTAGTACTTCTTCTTTTTTCCCCACAATGGCCGGCAAGGGTCGTGGCCCTTGCCATGGCCTCGCCAACTGCGAATGAAGTCGGCTTCACTCGCAATTGGCGAGGCTATGGCTGCCTTTGTTTGCATCGCTAGGGCCTCACCAGTCACGGGCGAGGCCTTGGCTGCCTTTGCCCATGTCAACAAGGCCTAGCGCAGGTAAATGTGGCCATGGCCTGACCCCAATCCTAGCGAGGATCGCAAAGCCCTCACCAGTCCCTATGGGTAAAAAAAGCAAGAAAAGGAAAAAGAAAAGGAAAAGAATAAAAAAAATTAGCGTCGGCTGTCTGTTGGACAAAATTGGCACAAATGTAAAAGATTTAGGACTGAATTGGCCAAAAAAAAAGATTTATGATTGAATTGGTGCAATAATAGATTTAGGCTTTTTTTGATAATTTTCCCGACAATTGTTTCATAAGCCTAAATGATGATTTGATTATTGAAAAGGATATTGCTAAGCTAATGGCTCCGTGAATTTTTTTTTTCCAATAACGGAGCATTCTTGATCACTCATATTTCATGGAAACCGGACCGCTTTCTTCACCGGTTTTCAAAAAAAAATTAAAATACTCACTTGCCATATATTATTATGATGCAACAATAAAAGGAAATTGGGTTATAAGTTTAGGAAAGAAACGATGCACGTGCACCAATCACTTTAATCGGCATACATACAGAGCTCGTAATATCAAGAGTATATAATATAATTTTCGTTACATTTAACTTTTCTGTCAAAATTTAAATCTTTTAAAATATTAAGTTTTAAAAAACTATGAAATACTATATATAATTCTGCATGTATATATATGTGTGTAGTTGAAAAGTTTCATATTTTTTTGCCAATTAGAAGTGAATTACGAAAATCGTATACTTGTGTTTGTGGAAATTAATCTTGCGACAAAATAACTATTCTCCCCTTTGAGTTGACTTTTCTCTCCTTTCTTTTCTTTTTACTTTCTCCACTTTCTATCCCCCTATTTTCTATCTCCCCTTTTCTAATGATTCTCGACTCCATCTTTAGTGCACGCATCCCTTCTTCATCAATTGGTACAAGAGCTTCTTTCGTTCTTGATCAATTGGTATCAAAACTACACCTCGTTCTTCATCACATCATCTCGGTTAAAGTAGGGAGATGGGAACGAACATAAAAAAGAAATCTCAAATTGTCCACATTCAAAGAGAAAAATCATTGCTCTCATTTTTCATTTCAATTCAGATGAGATAGTTACCGAACGCATTTTTTACTCGCCCTAGAAAAGAGAGAGAGAGAGAGGTTATGCTAGAAACTCAATTAAATTTTGAAAATGGCATTATGGTAGGTAAAGTGGCATGCCCACAACGAATAAACGGTTGCAGTCAATTTCCTCCTTTTTTCACTTGTTTTTTTTATAGGATGCCTTAATTTGGTCAACGCAATTGAACTTGCACTAGTCCAGTTGACATTTACATAAAACCAAATAAACCTATGAGCCAAAACCGATAAAAAAAATTCTAGATTGTTTTAATACATGGAGCATTTTATTCCTCAAAAACAATTCTTCATATTTTTTTTTCTGAATAAGTGTACGGGAAGTCTTAAAACTTATCATGAAAATGCAATTGAGTCCTACAGCTTTCAAAAAATGTAATTAAGCCCTAAAATTTGTCGAGTTGGTGCAATCAAGTTCCAAAACTTGTTAATATTTTCTATTTGTCAAGTTGGACGGAGTTAATGGAATGACTTGATTACACCTTTTGAAATTATTAGAACTCAATTGCATTTTCGTGACAAGTTTTAAGACTTCTAGCACACTTATCCCATAAACTAATTTTTTAAAAGGTTTAATGAGAAGGGTAAAATTACCAAAAAAATCATAAACCTATTAAAATTGTGCTAAATTAGTCCTAATCTTTTTTTTTTACCAATTCAGTCTAAACCCATTGCAATTATGTCAATTCAGTCCATTCGACCAATTTGACTAGCCTACACTAACGCAGAGAATTTTTTATAATATTTTTTTTTATTAATTTCTTATTTTTATTTTCATTTTCCTTTTCTTTTTTCGTTTCTTCTTTCTTCTTTGTTTCTCCACAATGGCTAGCAAGGCGGCCTCGCCCACAATTGGTGAGGCCATGGCTGCCTTTGCCCAAGTTCAGCAAGGCTTGCCAGCCACTAGGCAAGGTCGCCTCACACGAGGCCCCCATGCTCAGCACCCATATCACGAGGAGTAGCCGTGTGTGAAGGTGGCCCTAGCGAGGATCGCCTCACCCATTGGCTAGCGAGTGGGGAAAAAAAAGAAGGAAGAAAGGAAAAAACAAAAGGAAAAAGAAAAAACAAAATATTATTAAAAAATTATCCACGTTCGCATCGGCTGACGTCCACGCCACCATTGGTCGGTCAAAATTGGTCGGATAGATTAAATTGGCACAATTACAAACGGTTTAAGGACTGAATTGGCAAAAAAAAATTTAGGACTGAATTGGCATAATTGCAATAGGTTTAGAAAATTTTTGGTTAGTTTTCCCATCTCCAACCTGCTCAAGAATCCTCGCTCTGATATGGTTTGACGCACAGGATTAGTGGAAAAGGTGTTAGGTATAAAAGTATGAAGGTATGGGTCTAATCAATTCGGTATGTATCTTGATATTAAAGTTAATGGTTAATACCGCAAAAAATCTCAAACTGGTATACCTGTGACAATTTTATCCTAAATTAATTTTTTGACCACCAAAAACTTCAAATTAGTACACTTGTGATAAAATTACCCTTAGTTTGTTTCCGTTAAATTGCTTTTTTTAAATGACACGCAACAATTATCTGATGTACTAGTTTTATGTTTTACCCTCCTCAGTTTGTGATTTTTTTGTGGTATTAATTCAATTTAATGGAAACTAAAGGACGCCTAATTTGTCACAAATATATCGGTTTGAGATTTTTAATGGTCAAAAAAATAATTTGGGGTAAAATTATCATAGGTGTATCAATTTGAGATTTTTTGTGATATTAACCCTAAAGTTAACATGAAATCTATATTTTAAGAGCTCATGATTAGCTACGTCGGGTGAAATTAGGAAGATTTTTACCTCTGGCTGTCATCTCGATCTACTTCAACCCGAGAACTTGAAAAGAAATGACATCATCTAAGAGCAAGAGGGTAAAAACCAAGCATGTTTTTTAATGATTGGTCATGTAATTTGATTGTATACTCACGGCAAGGACTTAACTCACCGAAGATATATATATATATATATATATATATATATATATATCTAGTTAAACGAACATTTTGACGTAAATTATTGCCAAGACTCATTTTACTACATCAAATCAATAACAGATGATACGATGAATGAATCCCATAACCCTCGCTAAGGTCCTGCTAAGGGAAGTGCTTGTGCAGTTGTTGCACTGTCATTGATTTTGCCCATACAACTTGATAAGTGGAAATGGGTCTGCATCAAAATTGTTGCGCTTTCCACCTCAAAATAGGACAAATTTCAGTGGAACCGATTTCATTTGAAACCATGCGTGTAGATTGGGAGTGTCACGTTGCAGACAAAACACATGCATCCGAACGTAATTTCTTGTGGGACAGTAACCATTGTGTTATCGTCAGCCACTTGATCATCCTCTCCCTCCTCGGGACCGGTCGACTGAACAAAACATGCACCACCTCTCTCTCTCTCTCTCTGATTATTTATACTCTGGGCGGTGAGACTTCTTGGGAAGGGTGCCGACCGGGAAGATGATTCCAACTCATTAAAATCTCCCAAGTTCCAGAAAAAAGTGTGTGTGGATTAGGATTATTAGAGAGATTATAGAAGAAGAAGAAGAATGAGAGAGATGGGGTCTGAGGTTAACAACAATAGCACCAAGAAGCCTCCTTCAACTGCTTCTCTCTCCTTGTTGCTTCTTTCCACCAAATGCTTCCCTGTCAAGCCTTCATCGCCGCCACCGGCACCGAATTCTCTCGAGAACAAGGGCTCTGACGAAATGAAAGGGCATGGGGCAGCTTCGCCATGCCTCAGTGCAAAGGCAGCCTCCGCCGCCGCCATCCAAAAGAAGCCTGGTGGATGGAAAGCCATGCCTTACATCTTAGGTCTCTCTCTCTCTCTCGTACCCTAATGAAGATCTATGTTCTTTTACGAGTTTCATCACGTGAAAGTTCCATTCTTCTAGAGATTTCATCGGCTGGATGAGTGGTGGTATCTCGTCTTCTCTGTATTAGCTGACGAAAAGTAAATGGAAGTGATGAAATCTCTCCTTTTTTGTTCCTTTGAATTACAGGAAACGAAACATTCGAGAGGCTGGCAACGTTTGGACTGCTAGCGAACTTCATGGTGTACCTGCTCAGGGTGTATCGCATGGACCAGGTGACGGCCTCCAACGTCATCAACATCTGGTTCGGCATCACCAACTTTGCTCCGCTGGTTGGCGCCTTCATCTCCGACGCCTACGCCGGCCGGTTCCGCACCATTGCGTTCGCATCCTTCGCCTCTTTTCTGGTATTCAACCAACACCGAAAAAACCAAATAATTTCCACGGGTTTCTCCGATCGAATTCTTCATATCACAAAATCCACTAATCATCACATACTTCGGTGCATCACTAAAGATTAAAAGAAGCTAGAACCGCTCTTGCATGTTGTCTTCTTTACCACGAACGAGAAGAAAATTTGACCGAGTTTTCTGGGGTTACAGACAAAAGGTGAATCGAACGCACCCTTATATTTACCTCGGTGGTCCATTATATGCACGTTGACCCACATGTGCTGGTCATATGTGTATTGAGGCTCATAAAGTGGAAGCCAAAACGTGGTGGTACCACTCCACGAGAAGTAGGTCCACGTGACAGTATACTTTTGGTGGCTTTTATTGTATATTTTTCCCATTGCCTTCATTGTTGTCTCTCAAGGATTCTGCTTGTTCATCTTGGAGTCTTGGACTTCGATGCTTTTCACGTGTTTTGATTGTGTAGTGGCAAATTAGGAAGATGAGAGTTTCCACTTTGGCCATGCAATTACTTCCCCTTTGACCTATTCCGGATGGGATTAATGAGCTAAGCTAATGATTAATGACCTAATTTGGCTGATTAAAGCGATTTATACAAATTTGTTTCATGAGGTACCGGTATAAATAACCCTTAATGGTATGCATACGAATGATGCTGAATGTACTAAGACTTGTTTGATTTACAGATTGATGTGATGAAATTTCGTCGAATGCTTCCATCATATATATTTGCTCCATTCACATTTTTCGCATTGTTTTATCATTACGTATGATGATTAATATATTTTAGTATCTCAGCATGTATGATTTTTTTCCTCTCACCTGAAAGGAAAATCTTCCTTCCAATAAACTTCCATAAATTTATTTCTCCAAAATTTCTTAGTGACAGCTGATTAAATCTGATAATATAACTCCAACAAAAGGATATATTCGTCAGACCAAACTCGAAAGTGAAAATAAAAGCAGAACAAAAATTGAAGCCAAGTACTGTGAATGTGATCTTCCATAATCAATAATACATGGTTAAAAATGAGCTCTTCAAAATGCATTTCCCCCACCATCTGAAACGTTCAAAATCCCCAGGGCATGCTGATGATGACCCTGTCGGCTTGGCTGCCGCAGCTCCACCCTCCGCCGTGCACTGTCCCACCGCAGTCGATGAGCTACTCCCACCCGCCTTGCGTCAGCCCCACAGGAGGCCAGATGGGGGTCCTCTTCCTGGGCCTCGGCCTCCTGTCCATCGGCACTGGCGGGATCCGGCCGTGCAGCATCCCCTTTGGAGTCGACCAGTTCGATCCCGCCACCGAGGAAGGAGCGAGAGGGATCAACAGCTTCTACAACTGGTACCGTTTATCTATCCGCGTGTATTCATTTTTCTTAACCTAACGGCTTAAGTTTTTGGATTGATCCCATTTAACAGGTACTACGTGTCGTTCACGGTCGTGTTGCTGATAACTCAGACGCTGGTCGTCTACATCCAGGACTCGGTGAGTTGGGTCGTAGGTTTCGGGATACCCACGATCCTCATGCTCTGTTCCATCGTGCTCTTCTTCTTCGGGAAGAGGATCTACGTGCACGTGAAACCTGAGGGGAGCGTGTTCACCGAGATCGTCCAGGTGTTCGCGGCAGCTTTCAAGAAGCGGCGGCTGAGGATCCCGGATGTCGGTGGTGGCGGGTCAGAGGTGGTGAAGGTGGCGTACTACGACCCACCGGCGCAGGAGGCGGCGTTATTGTCGAAGCTTCCGCTCACAGATGAGTTCAGGTTATGCGTTGCTCTCTTTTTGCCCACTGCATCACGTTCCACGTCTTTTTCTCAAATCAATACTATTTTGATTTCCTAAACTTTTGATAATAATCTATTGATCGGATGCTTAAGCAAAAAAGTGAAGTACATATATCCACAAGATCTTGGTTGGTGCATATTATACATGCTGATATCATCGAAAAGATGATACACGTGAAGATGGACAGACATTCTTTATCATACACACTTGGCCAATCCATTTATAGCAGTCTATTGCCACCAAGGTTTGATGAAATTGCTAGTTTTAGACACTTAACATAAATGTACATAAGATTTGAGTTATGATATGTTTAACTTGGCATAGTTGTGATGCTTAAAAATAGTCCATTAGCTGGGACCTGCCTGATTAACTAAAAAAACCTGATCAACTAGCTTTAACGGTCAGCAATTTAACTCAGTAAAATTCTCTTCCTGTGGCCAGGTGCTTAAACAAAGCGGCTATGATTGTCGAAAATGACCTGACCGCCGAAGGCACTCCGACGAGCCGCTGGACTTTGTGCAGCGTCCAACGAGTAGAGGAGGTCAAGTGCCTCGTAAGGGTCGTGCCAATTTGGGCTTCGGGCATAGTTTCTTTCACGGCCATGACCCAACAAGCCACGTTCACCATCACTCAGGCCTTGACGATGGACCGCCACCTTGGCCCGAGGTTCCAGATCCCGGCCGGCTCACTGATGGTGATATCATTCCTCACGATCGGGCTGTGGATCCCCTTCTACGACCGCTTCCTCGTGCCTGCCCTTAGGAAGGTCACCGGGCACGAGGGCGGGATCACACTCCTCCAGAGGATCGGGATCGGGATTGTCTTTTCAATCCTGTCGATGGTGGTCGCGGGCCTGATTGAACAGGACCGGAGGGCCTATGCTAAATCGCACCCCCTCGCGCCAATCTCGGTCTTCTGGCTGGCGCCGCAACTTATCCTCATGGGCTTTTGCGAGGCCTTCAACATAATCGGGCAGATTGAGTTCTTCAACCGGCAATTCCCGGACAACATGAGGAGCATCGCGAATTCCTTGTTCTTCTGCTCCTTCGCCGGCTCGAGCTACCTCAGTAGCCTGGTGGTCACGGTAGTGCACCGCATGACCGGGAAAGATGGTCGGCCCAATTGGCTCGCAAACGATCTCAACGCCGGGAAATTGGACTACTACTACTTTCTTCTGGCAGGAATGGGGATCTTGAATTTTGTGTACTACTTGGTCGTCGCTCATCGATATCGGTACAAGAGCACTCTACAGCAGAATAAAGACGTTGAGCTAAGTAGCGCAACGAATGCATAGAAGGAGATAGATTATGTAGATTTAGTATATGGAAAAGCCGAATAAATAAAAATGTGACAGAGCTATTATAAGCTTAATTTGCCTTATTAGACCTACTTTAATATGGTCATGAAACAGTCTGTATTACATTACACGTACTTTGATCATGCCCATGGACAATATTTCCTTGTACTCACCACACCCAAGTGAATCCACATATTATGTTGTCCATTGTCGACGTGTGATTCACATATTTATATGATTTATTTCCTTTTGAGAAACGCAATATTTTCTAAGACAGGTTGGATAAGTATGTATACTAGCTGATGTGGCAAATTGTTATCAACTGTTGCGTATTGCCAACTTGTTTAAATTGACCATTTGCAATCTGCCACATCAATTAGTGTACGGCCTTTGTAAACCCGTCCTATTGTGCCTTGAATTGCTAGTTTCTTTCTTCCAATGCAATCGGACTGCTCCATTCCTTGCGATACTTCCATTGGTCGTATTCCTCGGTGTGCGGTCGTAGTGACCAGACCAGAGCAACTGTTTAGCGTGATCAACATTTATCATCCTAGAAATATACCATTAAGTGAGGAACGAGATCCCAAATAATGCTTATAAGCACGTATGTACCCGTTATGATAGAGACAAATTTACAAGTAAATATTTAGGAGAGGATTTTGTTGGACTGGACTGAAGTGAAGGGTTGTTAAACATCGCCATCTCTTAATAATAATCAAATTTACTAGCTTTATATTTCCGGTTTAACTATAGTTGGAACCTCTGTCTAACACAATCTAATGTCATTTACCACGCAGGCGCACTAGAAGGCTGCCATATATCGATTTCAATTCAAGAAATTCAATCATTCGTCTTCTTGTCTATTTCATTTGCATATATCGGACAACTTTCAAACACCATATAAGTATTAATATTATTTTTTTAGCCAAAAAAGGTGTTAATATTATTATATATATGCAATCATTTTAGGTTTTATCTTCAGCACGAGGATGCCAGGACATTGCCAGGACACTTGCTTGTCTCGTCGACTTTTCTCCGAGTAAGCTTTTGGCAACTTTTAGGTTTATCGCCTTTCATTTTAGTAACTTACCATCCGCCTGGGTGGCGCTGCTGGAGCGCGCACTTTTCCTCTCGTAAAAGGTTGAATATTCGAATCTCGGGCACTGCAGGGTGACTTAACCGGTGGCACGTGTGTGGTGGCTAGCACGTGTCGCCCCCAGGATTTACTCCCCAGCTGTCGGCCGTGCGGGGGTTTCCTGGATTATAAAAAAAAAAATATTTAGTAACTTACCAACCTAGTTACTAACTTTCGTATTAAGTTTATAGTTTTCATTCACATTACTGACCAACTTTGATAACGGGTCACTAAATTTCCTGGTGAAATTCCAATATAGAGTTCAGATACTTACCAACATTTCTTTGATTAACTGGGGGCTTCCTTGAATTCTTAATGTTCACTTAAGAGGTAACCTCATCAAAAAAACAGAGTTTTCCCTTCTACGAGGGACTTTGCGGTCTGTCCGTTTGATATACAAGAACGGTAGTTCCACGGACGCGTTCCTTATTTTAACGTATTGGTTCACCTTGTATTTCTAATTTCTCCTGAATCTTTATTCTTCCGGAAAAGCTAGAGGGAATACCCTTTATCTGTTTTTTAATGTTCCGATGGTCTCGAAATTCGGATGAAAATTGAGAGGAAGCCTTTAGTGCCATGCTTAGGACCAAACACAAAAAGTACAAAAGTTTCTCCGTCTCTTTCTTCTTATTGTTTCCAAGATGCCGTATCTGACTTTCATTGTGTGACTGCGCATGCCTTCCAAGAGTTTGGCATATATATACGGCACTAGTGAAGATGATATGCTGAGAGGTCAGGCACGCACTTCTTGGAAGTACTTTGACCTAACTAGCTTGCTAGTTCCACAATGAATGGTAACAATGCCGTCTCCTTCTTCTTCTTTTTAATGTTTGGATGATTGTCTAAGTTTCTTGTATTGTCATCCATTACATTCGCATTATCACCCAAAAAATAACGTGGCGTCGTGACATACATGTAATTGACAAGATCTATCATAACGTCGCCCAACATGAAATGATGCTTTCGTCGAGTTGTTTGTATATCATAAGTTCTAGGGAAATGAACTCAAAGCTCCATATGTAACAATCCAGTCAAGTAAGATAGCAAAAAGCCTTGTTCGCGTTAGGAATAAGTGGACCCAAGCACGTAGTCATAGTTCGATCACAAGGTGCCGACTGCCGAGTAGGTCACAGTGATCAAACAACTAGATATCCTATGGTCCACGAAGCGCCTTAGCTAGCCTCCAATAATGGATGCGATGGACCTCATTCTCCTTCTCTTGTGGTCCTTACCGTGTTAGGATTCGGAGCACATCGAGCCCAAATTCTTTATTGTTTTTCGCATAATATGGCGCGTACGAAAAATGATGTCAATGTCTGGACCCATCAAAGAAACAAACTTGACGGGGACACGCTGCCATTTAGAAGGAGAATCTTTCCCGTGGTGGTCGAATCATTTGGACTGATTAATTCATGCGCGATCTATCTATACAAGCTGGTGAAAGACGTTGTATGGAATTGTAAAAGATTCTTGCTCCAATCTGACCACGCTTATCCGATTGTTTCTGAGTTCCAAACAGAGTGTCAACTTCCACTAGAGAGAACTAGTTCGATTGTGTGGTGACAATAAAGGTCAGTGATGCAGCTAGTCGAGTTGACCTGGTCCCATATTGCTTACTGAAGAGTGAGCACATGCTGAGATCATGTGGTCCTAATAGGAAGTTGATGCTTTTGCACAGCCGTGTTCAGCTCGTATAGTCATCTCCCAAATGATACCGAAACAATGGAAGCATGAAGGATGAAGCAATTGGAGAAATTTTAAGTGTCGAATATCGCTTGTTAATGTTTCATTAGCGGGACTCTAACACATCACGTCCTCTTATTAATAGACTAAGTTTGACGATATAATCCTTTTTGTGTCGTGTGAGAATCGTGCTTCTTGGACTACCTCAATCATTTCCGTACTCCATCCCGTTTACCGGTGAAAAAAGTGTAAACTTGAAGAGGACTCGGGAAATACATCACACGCTCCAACTAAATAACTTACACTGTCAGAAAGATTCTAAGTAAAGAATTTAAACCAAATCATCGAATATTTTTCCAAATTTAATGGGGTTTACGACACGAAATCACGATGAGGTGCCATAGATCAAGAGAAAGTTACAATGTCAAATTAAGGAGAATCAGGATGCTTATTGAGATATGCTTTCATGAAAGGAGCTATATTCAGATAAAATCTCTAATTATCGAATTCTAGCAAACCGAAACTCCCGCAAGAGGCTTGGTACCATCGGGGAAAGTGGACCACTTTTGTTCATATCACGATCAAAATCAAAATCCTACAAGGAACGATAAAAAGGGAAAAGAAAATCAAGGGGAACTCCAATTTTGCTGGCCATTCGCGATCAACATCACCGATCCTCCACTTTCCAGTTTCCACCGGCAGTTCCCCTCGAGTGACCGATCCATCCTTGGCTTTACACTCTTCATGAGTGGCATCGTGATGTGTCGTCCGATGAACAGCATGTGTCCTTCCCATTCAAGGTTCACTTTCTGCACGATCTTTTCTTGAAACCACCCACCTTTCCGCAGCAAGCCAAACACACATGACCCGCCCACGTCCTCGATCCCCCCCACCTCCTCCTCCTCCTCCTGCTCCACTACTTCAAATGCCACCCATCACCATTGAAATCGCACAGGGAAATCGTTTCTCTGATCACGAAGGATTCTCCTTTGTACGATGCGAACAACCCGTCGCTGTTGCGCTCATTTGTATGTGTCGAAAACGTGGGAGAGACGCCTTGGTTCATCGAGTTTTACCTGCCTCAGACCTAAACACATTTAAGCGTATGAAGAATCTTTTCTGATGGAATGATGGTTTTGGATCTTTCACAGTCTGAGCTACTTGACCGAGTCCTCATATCTTTTTAGTGTTAGTGAACGCTTTTGGATTTCCATTACTAGTGACATGCTTGATGAGAGCGGCTGTCTATTTCTCGAACATTTCACTGTTCGTAGTCCACATGATAAAGAGTGTGCGCTTCGTATAATTTTTCCTCAGGAAAATGACGACAAGAGAGATTGACGGTGAAAAAAACAAAAGGTTTTCAAGTTCATCCAATCCTTCCTCAGATTTTCGACGGAGTAGAAACGCAAGAGCGTCTTTGTATGGACGAATTTATACTTTTCGTATGATTTCGCAGCACATTCTTCTGCCGGTTGATGGTCACAAATCACATGTCTTAAAAGTTAAGGCGCAAGGACCAATCCAACAATTTGCAGCAAAGGTAACCATACAATTCGAGCTGGACCGTTCACAGTTAGCAATAGAATCAGAGGTTATGGCCGAGAAGAAAGAAGGACGCCGTTGTTGAACAGGCCCATCAAGTTGACGTACATTGCAATCACAGAGCCCGTGACAAAGCCTTTGGGCCCCAACACAGGACCCAAAAATGAGGAGTTTGGAATTTGGACCGTCAGGGCCGAGGCCACATTCGCTTCTTCGTCTTTCCTTGTTTTTTACCTGCCCATACCGTGCAATTATCTGCTCTCTTTTCTCTCTGGGACTACGGGCGTTTGATTTAATTTTCTGTCCACGCATAGGCCAGAGAAAATGAATTCAATTGGTGGAACAGCTTACGGCTCAAAAGTACATCAGTACCGTAAAACTTGTTAGGCAATTGCTATGCTGGTGCAAATCCAGCCATGTTGGTGTGTATCTAATATCGTCTTGTTAGGCGATAGGCGCACCAAAAATGGATCGCCCAAAGACCATTTCACTCTTGGTACCGCAATAACTAGGCATGTCAAAATCAATAAAACTAACAACCACGAGGATGGAAATTACCAAACCTGAGCAGCACAGACCGAACTGTGGTCGAATGCGCATTGAAAAGAAATGACAGAACGAGTTAATTGAAAACACAGAGAACAAAAGGGATTCCAAATAATAATCTATTATTAGTATTGTACAGAATTTAATCCATGCATCTCAAAGACGCCAGGAAAATAGCCAAGATTTCATTATCCTGTTACGCCTTAAAACAATACCAACACTGTCGGCAACCTTCAAAACCCCTACTATGCACAGCATCTGCTCGACATTATATATTTACAGTCAACTGAACTTACTGTATCAATCAGCGTTAATGAAGTCTCACTGACATTTCTGGAAAACATAACTAGCTTTGAGCTCCTAATACCCTCGTCAAGTCGGATTTCTGTTCTGCAGAGAGACTCAGTGGGAACGCAATGTCAAACTGGATTTTCAAATTTCCCTTCTTGCTAGGTTCCTTCGAAACAGGCATTCCCTCATTCGGGATCGAGACCTCGTATCCGGGTCTGATTATTTCCATTACCGGGATGACAAGATTTCTCCCATCCAAGGTCATTAAATTGAGAGTCTTCCCAGTAAGAGCTTCCAGTAATGTCACTTTCTGGGTGACCACCAAATCACTGCCATCCCTCTTAAAAACATCGTGCGGCTTCTCCTCTATGACAAATATTAGATCAGGCGGTATGGTACCGGGTTCATGGTTGCCTTTCTCAGGAAAAGTAATCTTTGTTCCCTTTTTCCACCCTGGTTTGATATCAATCTTCAAGATTTCTTCAACTGATTTCGGATTTCTGCATAAGAATGTCTCGGATGTCAGGAAAAAAAGAGAGCATATCCCAGAGTTTCCACACACAGTAAAGATTCAGAGGGTGATCCTAAGA
Organism: Syzygium syzygioides; assembly: GCA_031216285.1. Taxonomy (NCBI): domain Eukaryota; kingdom Viridiplantae; phylum Streptophyta; class Magnoliopsida; order Myrtales; family Myrtaceae; genus Syzygium; species Syzygium syzygioides. Next base: position 39,673,894 of record CM062243.1, read on the forward strand.
CAAAGTTCTGCATATTGTCTGATTTCTGCTCAAAGAAAATAATTCAGGGGAGAGAACCTGAAGTATATACTGCCCAAGGTTCTGAAATTCTGAAAGTACAAAGGTTATGTTATAATCAAACAGTGTATGAAACTAAACTAAGAAAGACCCACGTAAAGTCAGAGCAATACTCAATTAAGGTCCCACGTGTTCATTTAGATACAGAACCTAAAAATATCTAAAATTACACAATTGTCCCTACTTCGGCATGTGCATCAACTCAGAATAATCAGAATGTAAAAGCAGACTTATGTATGTGTTGAGTTGACAAACTGAACTGCACCATCTCATGGATTTTTTTTTTTATGGGTCAGGCGGGTCTAGACGGTGGGCTTTCTAAGCCATTAACCTACTCTGGACAGAAATAGAATGGAACTGGCAAATGCAAGTATCAACAAAAAGTGATGTGTTCTGGTCCCCATGTACTGTAGATGTAGAAAGGAGAAACTAAATTTAGCAGGAACTGTATTTAAAATTGTGCAATCAAGTGGACCATGTGAAAATGAAACCCTGTTACTCTAGTTTCCCTCACTATTAAGTCTTGTAGTTGGAATGTTGGTATATGTGTCTAGAAGGACAGTTCAGCTCGATTCAGCAAAAATAGAAAGCCAGAGAAAATTTTCACCAGCCACAGAACAAAGATTTCTTCAAATTGATAAAAATAGAAAATTTAAGCAGCAGTGACAGATAAGAGCAATCTGTATGCAACAAATTACTAAATGTTGTGAAACTATCTACAAAGGTAATCAGACAGCTCAATTGACGCGATCATCCAATTACTAAATGTCGTGAAACTATCTACAGAGGTAATTAGACAGCTCAATTAACACGACCATCCAATTACTAAATGTCGTGAAACTATCTACAAAGGTAATCAGACAGCTCAATTGACGCGATGATTAACACAACTACACTGGAGACTTCACCAATAACTGGACAGTAACTGAATTGAGAAGACAGCAATTCAAAAGTAATTGCTATGAAGTTTAGCAATGGCTGCAAATTTCAATCTGACTTTGAAATTCACATTCTACAGAGAATTATTAGCTCCACATGATATACCCGATTGCAAAATAATTCACAGGCCTCACTCCTTCGCTCTCTTCATCGGATGTGTTCTTTCCCCACTAAAAGTCATCGTCCTGACATCCGAGAGCTAGAAACTCTGAAGGATAAGCAACCCAACAATAAATAGACCAGGGGAAAGTCGCGGTGACCACGTTCAATATCTGCGAGCGACTGATTGCATATCTTCAAAGAAGCAGACCGGAGATGAAACTTGTCAAAGTTTACCCCACTGTCAGCTCACCTATATCATTCAAAAAATTCACACAGAAAGGTAAAGCTACTTTCTTTTAAGACAACCCCTGGCTTCGGCAGTTAGATCCAATTAGGCAATTACCAAAGTCAATGCGGATTATCGTAAATCAGAAAAACGACTCGACTCTTTCTCTCAATTCAACAGTAAGAAAAGCAAACAAGAACTGCATATTGAAACATCTACCGAGCTAGCAGATAGCAAATCATACGGTCATGAGAAACAATGCCAAAAGAGACGAACAATCATCATGAACGAGATGGCAAGTAATTAACAAGACTTACCCAAATTCGTCATGGACAACCCGCGAAATCCTCATCTTCCTCCTTCCACCCTTGTAAAGCTCCTCCAAGCTGCAAACCAGCTTGCTCTCCACGGGCGGCGGCTTCTTCTTCTCCGGCAGATCCCGCCTCGCCTCCCTGTTCCCGTTCCTCCCCACGTTCTCCCCGAAGACCCTGGCCCTGCTGCCCCCGCCGCGCCGCCCCCCTGGCGATCCGCCGAAGAAATCGTCGTCTACATCGTCGGCGCCGCGCGGATCGAACCGGAACGACGAGTTGGCGCGCGCCCTCCCGCCGGCGGAGGCCGGGGAGGCGGGCTGGAAGTCGGCCGACTTGAGCGCCTCCTCCCCGTAGAGGTCGTAGATCTGCCGCTTCTGCGGATCGCTCAGCACGTCGTAGGCCTCCGAGACGAGCTTGAACTTGGCCTCCGCCTCCTTGCGGTCGACCGGGTTCTTGTCGGGGTGCCACTTCATGGCCAGCCGCTTGTACGCCTTCCGGAGGTCCTCGTCGGTCGCGCTCCGCTTCACGTCGAGGAGGTTGTAGTAATCGACGCCCATGGTCGCGGCGCACCGGCGGCGCGGGAGAGGGGGCAACGCGGTTTGGGGGATTATGTAAACAAGACGGACGGCCGTGAGGTTTTTAAATCGGGGCGAGCGAGCGGGCCGGCGGCGGCTGGCGACGGCGATTTTTGGGGGCGGGTCGTTGGAGTGAGTCAGTGAGCGAGTTGCGGGCGGTGGGGAGGGGAGCGAGGGGAAGGAAGGACAAACGGCGAGTCGGCCGGGAGTCAACTCGGTTGGGGAAGTGGGAGCCAAAAACGCGGTTAAGCTGGAGCAAATCTTTGCGTTTGATACGCGCCTCAGGATTCCTTTCCCGTTCGGAGATGAATGCTTCCGTAACAGCCACTCCCACGGGGAGAGAAGTCCTCCCGGGGTCACCGCTAGTTTTTTTTATTTACTCTCTCGTTTTTACTTTCTTCTTTCCTCTTTCCTTTTTCTTTTTTATTTTCGCGAGTATCGAAATTAAATCCCTAACTACTAATTCACGCGCCTTTTTTTATCGTCGAGCTTTCATTGAATTGTTATCGGGGTTTTTTTTTATCGAATTATTTTCTTTCGCGCCGTCGATTTTTCTATTTCCTGTTATGGAAGAGGGAAGGACGTGGCTAAAACATATCGTCCTTTTGTTTGAAATGTTACCATATCTATGCTTTGGATCTTTTTCCTGATATATATATATATATACACATGCAAATGTACAATGGTGAGTTGTACTAATTATTATATATTTTTGTGAACAAGGGCGACGGCTCCATCTTCCTAATGATTCCTTGCTTATTGCTTGACTCGCTCGTGTAAGATGCGAAAACACGAAACAAAGCTGTAGAAATTTTCGAAAGCTCCTAAAATATCGGGTCATCTACTTGTCTTATCAATCACGAGACGTTCTATATCTTAAAATGCCATCACTTTTCTTCAAAAAAAAAATGACACTATTTATATTTTGGGAATAATCCAATCGGACAAAAGATTTTCAATTATAGATGCAAGGGGCATAATCCATCAATCAGCCAAGTCCTTTTTTTTCCTTTTTTCTTTTTTTCGATTTTCTGGTATTTTTAAAGGGCGCAAATAACAAGCGCGCGCGCGAGAGTCAAGAAATTAAAATGAAAAATAAATTAACACGAAGGGAATAGAAAAGGGGGGAAAAGTAAGCGGGCGTTAGTTATACGGTGACAGGCTGTTAAAACTGAAAGCACGCAATTTCAGGAAATTAAAAAGAAAAGAAAAGAAAAGAGAAATTAGAGAACGTGCGGACGAGTAGTATGAGCTGGACTCGCTCATTAAACAAAGCAACCGATTTTATTAAACTAAATTAAATTCAGATCCAAGAATCTGTCCCGGGCCCACGATCTCCTGCTCCTTCAAGTTTTCATCCTAGTAGATAACGATGTCGTTTGGCCCACGTTCCTCGGCCGACTCCGCCGTCGTTTACAGGGTTTTTTTTTTTTATAAATCTTTTGTTAAATGAATATCACGAAAAACATTAAATTAGTATATTTGTGATAAATTTATCCAAAACTAATTTTTTGACCATCAAAAATCTCAAACTGATACAATAAATTTACCTTCCATTAATTTTCATTAGATTTTCCCGTCAAATTAGTGAGTTGAATGATACGTGACAGTTGATGAGTGTATATATTTGGAGTTTACCAGTTTATGATTTTTTATTATATTAATTCAATTTAACAGAAATTAACGTAGGATAAATTTGTCATAAATATACTGATTTAGAATTTTTAGTTGTCACATTAATTTGAAATTTTTCGTTTTATTAACTTTTTTTTTATTTTGGTTCGGTTATGAAATTTCTCCGGAAGTGCTCGTGGGCGAATGTTAAGTAATTAGGGTGATTATAAATAAATATAGCGATTTGCCTGACGAGCCGCTTTCGTATCCACGATATGTGTTATCGCTTTTTTTAAAAAAACAAATAAACTAGTTCAATTATACGATCGGGCTCATTAATATCATCGTGCCACTTGTTAATAAAGAATATCATATTATTTAATTTCTATTATTTCAGGAAACGAGCCGGGGAATTTCGTTGATTTCAGCGCCGGACGTGGAAGTTTCCGTGCAAATTTTGGACGAAGCGCGTCGCAATCATTCTTAAGCCGCGGATGCTTTGGGAGCACGAGATTTGTCGTATGATTAAGTCGGAAATGAATAGTAAATCACATCTTAGGCCTCGCATTAATTATGTCTAGCATATTGTCCCCTTGATGATTGCATTAATTATGTCGAGTTTTTTTGCATGGCCGGGGTTCGCATGGACTTAAAATAACCATGTATTACCACCACTGAATACACAATCGTGTTGATTTTATTATATAAAACAAAGCGGGTTTCGTATTTTTAAGCGACGTCAATAATTTTCTTTTTGCCCCCGAATATTCTGGATTGGTTATTTTAGAAATGCCGTGCGCATGAACGAGCACGTAAATTAATAATTTTGTTTAAATTTTCGATGCTAAAATTCCGATAGGTTTATTTCCTATAACAACCTTCAAAAAAAGATTTCCAATTTTGAAAATATTTTCTTTTCATAAATATTTATGCAATTTCTTTGAGCTGTAGACTTTTATTAATGATTTATTTCCATTGTTTAACGATTCATGCATTTGTAATGAAATGGTTTTGGTTAATCTTTCGAAAATTGCGGATTTCTATTTTTTTTTTTTTTGGTAAGGAAAATTGCGGATTTCTATTGATATAGCAAAAGACGAACAATTCGGTCAGTCGTATTTAACAAACTTATCAAAACATTAAAAGCACGTGGATAGATCAAATGTTTTATACTTCGGAATGATAAATATAGAAGAAGGCATTAGACCAATCAATGGAGGATCATCTAGTGGAACCTAATCAAGGAAGCGATGCGAAGGCATAGCTGGAAAGTCATGCAAGTTATGAAATACAATATTTTGAATATCGAGTAACATCACATTCCATAGCGGAATTTCCTATATCATATTAGTTTAGGTCGGGTTAAAGCTAAAAAAAACATAATGTTTGGTAACCTTACTAATTATCAATAATCGAAATTACCCATTATTTGTTACTTTTTGGACCCTCTTTATTGCACGTACACGCACATATAGAACTATGTTATTCACTTTTCAAGAAATTTTTTTAATGTGATTACGACGCGTTCGGAAGATGTAAGCACAGGAGATGTTTCATAAGGATATTTTCGTAAATAGGGAAAGCTTATTTCCAGTGGGCTAATTAACTCGGAGAATATTAAAGAAAAGCATGGTTATTTAGCAAAGCAAAAGCATCACGTGGATGCACAGAATAAACCACCTCTAGGGGCATGACAAATGTAATTGTCCATTAAGAACGCCATAAGCAAAAATTTAAATTACGAGCTGAAGCCCCACAGCAGATGAAGCTGAACCCCATGCACAGTTTATGATGGCATCAGGCATCCTTTTGTCTTGGCTCGCGGCTTTGGAAAACGAGCCTTGAATGAGATCGAATCTCGCGATGCGACTTGATCTGTCGAATCTGCTTGGATGGTTTTGAGCTTAAATCGTATCGACTCAAATCTTCAAGAGGGCGTATAGAACAAGGGTAATGATGGAGTGACTCGGTGGGGAATAATGGGCTTGCATATGCGTCTCACTTTCCCTTTCTCAAAAGTAACGTTTGATCAATTTTCACTAATCTAATATAGGCAAGAGCGAAATCTTTACGAAGCTCCGATTTCCTTAAGAATTAGACCTATAAGTGAAACTAGAGATTTTTTTTTTTGATAATCCAGGGAACTCCCATATGGCCGACAGCTGGGGAGTAAACTCTGGAGGCAACACATGCTAGCCACCACACACGTGCCACCGGTTAAGTCATCCTGCGGCGTTCGGGATTCGAACCCTCAACCTTTTGCGAGAGAAAGAGTGCACGCTCTAGCAGCGCCACCCAGACGAGTGGTATAAGTGAAACTAGAGATCGTATGTGCAAAATTCCAAAAATCTAGACTAAATTGGGGATAGGCTTTCAGATCAAGAGAAAAGTTTCACAAAATAGGAGGAAAGCAGAAAAAAGAGAACAAATAACCAAATCAATCAAAAGAAAAAGGAAGAAGAGAAGAAAGAAAGAGATGGAGCTCAAATTGAAGAAGCAAGTTATGTGAAGACGCGAGGGAGAGAAGAAAATCCTCCGGAGGAGAGAGGAAAATCGGCCTTCCCCTTTCCAAATTTAGCTGTACGACAAAATGCGAAATAGTTTCGATTTTTTTCACTATTTCCCACGTTCCTTTTTTTAGCTAAAACATACCATTTCTAATTAAACTGATCTAATTTTTTTTTTGGTCAAGAAAATGACCGAATTCGCCTTCGACTTTGTTAAGCATATATTGATATTTAATATCACCTCCTAAAGGACATTCAATGATTTATGGGTTGCTACTTTCCTATCTCGGTTAATTCAAAAAAAAATTTTATTTTATTCCTTTTGTACTTAGATTGAAGAGAACAATTTACTTTTCCCTCCAAAATGGCAGAAAGTAATATTCGGGATCCTATTTCTTTTGTTCCTTCCAATTTTAAAACCATGAAGACTGAAAAAAATTAGGAAAAAGGGACAGATCAAGACTACACTTTTCTTATTGTTTAATAAGTAAGAAGTTACTAACATTGCCCCTGAACAATGCTTCCAAAGAAAAAAATTGTAGTGAATAAGATTGAATGCGAAGAAACTATAACTAGCTATATCTTGACTTTCATCAAAATCACTTATTAGACAAAAGAACAAACGAACAACTTTCTAACAACTTAAAATTTAATAAAGCATTACATCTTCAACAATCAACGAACTCGTGATTGCAAAAACAGAAACATATTTCCGTTCGAAACAAAAAGTTTACTTAGAATCAAGACATGTTTAATCATTGAATACAGTAAGCAATTACATGTTTGAACGAATCAGGTTTAGTTAAGCCGAGATAGCAAGACCTTTGAATTCTCATATCACCGAATCATGATGTATTAACAGATGTTTAGATCGTAGTAACTTGTCTATCTTGAAGAGGCCTCGTTTGAATCGGGACAAACGTGATTGCAATACTAAATCTTATTGCTGGGCTTATTTATTTATTAGATCTTGCTCTTCTCTTCTAGATGTATGTGTGTGCGTGTGCGCGGTGTTCAAGAGGATTGAACTCTGGATCTGGTACTCTCCGGCTCCGGCCCTCGACCCCTTTATTAACAAAGCCACATGCCTTGTTAGCATTGTTAGGCTTCTTGAATCGGGGCTTAGACAGGAGCCGTATGTTTCGGCCGGCCCACCCACCCCTTGCGCTAGCATTGGACTTGGTCACGCCCAATTAGCAAGAATTGCATACCCAAGCGCCACCACTGAGGAAAAGCTAATTTTCCTTTTTTTTTTTTTGCTTAACAAGTAAAAGGATAGGAAGGGGACAACCGGCACCAGCAACCTCTTTTTATATGCTTAAGAACAAGCTTTTTCGGGCCCTTTTTTTTTTTTTGGTGAATTGCCCAAATACCTCTCATACTCGGCGTTTTTATCCAACAAGTTAAAAAACCTGTTAAACGAGTGAATTGGGTTGAATCGAATATGGTTTGATCCAAATTAACCCATTTAACCATTTTTGAACAATTTTCATGCAATAAAAATCTAATGACCTATACCCCAATTCATAACCTATATTATTAAAATACTTTTATATTTAATCCAATTTATGAAAACTCATACCCAAACTAAGGTGAGAGCGAGATCGAGTAAGGGCAAGAGTCATAGACATGGATAGAATCTAAATAAGTTGTGAACCAATTTAACACCCGTATAATTTTGGGTTGTAGCATTCTAAACTAATTTATGATTCGTTTACCAAATATAACTAAACCATACAATTTTTGATTGATAAACATGTCTAATTTGATTAGTGGAAGTTTGACGAGTCAAAATATACTACGATAGTATATAAATAGAAACTACCCTTATTTGCAGACAAACGAGATATCGCTGGAAACACAAAAAAGGGATCGGAGATCTCATGTCGCTTAGGATAACGTACTCTAAGCACACGAATAGTGTTAGAGATACATACCCTTGATTCTATTTATCTCTCGGCATTATAACCTTGAATAATCGTAATTAATATTGCAATATTAGTCATGGACGATTCATCGAAACATATCCAAATTTCGCGATTACAGAATCGGCGCGGACCCGTACAACACCCCCGCCCATACCCAAGTTCGTGCTAGCATAAAGCGTATCAGTACGTGCTAACAAGTAACAAGAAACGACAACCTCGCGTCGGGATGGCTCTCACAACCTCGCCACAGCCCCCTCCGCGCTCTCTCTCCGTCCCGACCAAGCCCAATCTCGCCGACCCTTACCACCATCACGGCCATCTTCTTCAGCTGGTGAACGACTGCTCCGACATCGCCCACCTCAAGCAAATCCACGCTCAAGCTCTGCGCACCGCGGCAACGACCCACGACCCGCGGGCCCACTTCCTCCACAGCAGAATCCTCCACGTCTCGTCCTCGCTGAGCATCGACTACGCTCGCCGGGTGTTCCGGCATGTCGAGAGCCCGGACGCGTTCATGTGGAACGCTCTCATAAGGGCCTGCGCGCAGAGCGGCGACCGCAAGGAGGAGGCCATCTCGCTGCTCCGCGGGATGCTGGAAGATGGGAGTGTTTCTCCGGATCAGTACACGTTCCCGTTCGCTCTCAAGGCGTGCGCGTATCTGTTCGCTCTGTCCGAAGGGAAACAAGTGCACGCCCAGGCTTGGAAGCATGGGTTGGGGCCGGATGTTTATGTTAACAACAGCTTGGTCCATTTTTATGCCTCCTGCGGCGTCTTGGAGGATGCGAAGAAGGTGTTCGAGAAGATGCCTGAGAGGAGTGCGGTTTCGTGGAATGCCGTCATCGATGCCTTGGTTCGGTTTGGTGAGTTCAATGCTGCGATGGAATCGTTCCATGAGATGCAGATGTTGTTTGAGCCGGATGGGTACACCATGCAGAGCGTGTTGAGTGCTTGCGCTGGTCTGGGTTCTCTGTCTCTGGGGATGTGGGCTCATGCTTACATTTTGAGGAAGTGTGATGAGGATGTGGTTGATGATGTTCTTGTCCAATCTTCATTGGTGGACATGTATTGCAGGTGCGGCTCATTGGGGATGGCTGAGCAGATTTTTCAGAGGATGGAAAAGCACAACGTGAATTCTTGGAATTCCATGATTTTAGGATTTGCTATGCATGGACAGGCCAAAAAAGGGTTGGATTACTTTGTCCAGATGGTTATGGAAGAAACGTTAATGCCGAATTCTGTAACGTTTGTTGGTGTTCTGAGTGCTTGTAATCACAAAGGTATGGTTGATGAAGGCCGTAGCTACTTTGATAAGATGATAAATGAGTATAGTATTGAACCACAATTAGAGCACTATGGATGCTTGGTCGATCTTCTTGCTTGTGCTGGGCTTATTGATGAAGCGCTAGATCTCATATCTGGTATGCCATTTAAGCCGGACACCGTAATATGGAGGAGTATTCTGTATGCGTGTTGGAAGAAAAATGCAGGAATTGAGCTGAGCGAAGAAGTGGCTATGCAGATCCTCGCATCCGGAGGGGATTCTTGTAGTGGTGTTTATGTGCTTTTATCAAGGGTTTATGCTTCAGCTAGCAGGTGGGACGATGTTGCGCTGATTAGAAAATTAATGACTGATAGAGGTGTAACAAAAGAGCCAGGGTGCAGTTTAGTGGAAATAGATGGTACCTTCCATGAGTTTTTTGCTGGGAGCACAACGCATCCTCGAACTGAAGATATATACCAGGCCTTGAAGGAAATAGAAGAGAAATTAGAGTCAGCTGGCTATGTACCCGATGTCTCACAAGCGCCTATGATCGATAGTGAGCATAGTGAGGAGAAGGAGCAGTCTCTCAGGTTGCATAGCGAGAGACTTGCCATTGCATTTGGATTATTAAATAGGAAACAGGGCACTCCTATTCGCGTAATTAAAAATCTCCGAGTGTGCAATGACTGTCACAAGGTCACCAAATTAATCTCCAGGATCTTTAATGTGGAGATCATTGTGAGAGATCGTGCTCGATTTCATCACTTCAAGGATGGCCTCTGTTCTTGCAGGGACTATTGGTGATGGTCAACACTTCAATTGTGTTTCAAAATTGTTTCGTTGAACTTTTCTCAATTGAAAAGTGTAATTGCTGGGAATATTCTGAAACAAGAAAATTTGCACATATATATCTGGCAACATGTTCCTCTCAACTGATAATCTGGTGCTGGACCTCCAGTATTGCAGTGAAAGAGGGTGGAAACCAATTGTCCGTAACCAAAGACTGCCTCGAGATAGTGGGTCCATTTGTTGCAATTCATCTCGAGTCCAATTGGATAAGCACTGTAAATAAGCTTTCGGGTTTGTTGCATGGCAGGAGTCCCATCTATATTATGACCACCGGATCTTAATCTACATCCCAGCCTCTATGCAGGTGCAGCATCACTCAAGTCTTTTGATGGTGCGTACTATATTTCACTATTTGATTCTCCAGTTCGAGTTGGTGAATTTTGTTATAGCATGCATTTTTATACTAGAGTCTGTGTTATATGCATTCTCCTTGATATTGTGAATTCCTGAGGATACACATACTCTCTAGCACAAGGGCACTGATATTGTTTCTCTGTGACTTCAGTGTCCATGATATTGTTTAGGGACAGACATATTGCTGTTCTTGTAATGCGGAGCCCTATGTCTCTGTAGTGCCCTCAATCTCCATGCGTGAAAATCTAGTTAAGACCCTTTCTTCATTTCAGAATCGCCCTTAAATTTCTTAAGAAGCAGCTAGCAACATAAAGGAGAAAACATTATGGTGCTTCTGAAGCTTTGAATTGGTAAACTTTATGCTTCGATATAAATATTTGCATTCCAAGATGCCTGCTTGCTTTATAAGAGTATTTTCATTAAGAGGAAATGCACAAGTCAATCTGCTTGAGCTTGACAAGTATAGAAGAATATACAGAAGAACTATATTATATTCACATGCAAACAAATAGGGGGATAGGGGAAGAAGCAATGACCATGAGCCGTATGATTATACATCTCCCACTTGCGGACGATCAATCGCAGAGCCAAAAATAAATTAAATACCTAAATCGAGCTCCAGAAAACTTGAAAAACACTGGCGGAGCATGAAACGCATGAATCGCAGGACACCCCCAGGTGCTCTATATCAACATGAGGATAACCAGAAGCCTAGGGCTGGGATCAGAATATACAATGCTTAACCGAGTTTGTGCCTATCAAAACTGAGATGCCCACCTCGATGCATGCTATAGGATTCCTTGATTTGCGAGGTCTGAGGCCGCTGAAAACACCAAAAGAAAGGCATGTGGTGAGGTAATCTTGAATTTGCTGATAGGACTTGTAAACAAATGATATTAGCTTAGCAGGAGAAGCTACAGAGCATTGAGCACAGAGGACAAGACGAGACAACCTAAACAAAGCAGAGTAGAGCTGCAAATTCAAAAGTTGGTCCAAATTAGTTGCGGTCGACCAAAAAGTACGGGCAAGTGGTGTCTCTGTGAAGTCAACGTTTACATAAGGGTTAATACCACGAAAAACTCTAAACTGATATATCTGTGGCAATTTTACCCCGAATCATTTTTTTGACCACAAAAAACCTCAAATTGGTACACATGTGATAAATTTACCTCGAACTATTTATTTGACCACCAAAAATTCCAAACTAGTATACTTATAACAATTTTATCCCGAACTATTTCTTTGACCATCAAAAATTCTACACTGGTACACCTGTGATAATTTTATCCCCAAACTAATTTTTTAACCACTAAAAACCTCAAACTGATACATATTTGATAAATTTACCCTCTGTTAGTATTAGTTAAATTATATTAATATCACAAAAAATCACAAATTAGTAAATTTGTGACAAACAGAGGGGTAAAACTCAAAACCGGTACACATGTCAATTACCACGTGTCATTAAACTTTGCAATTTGACTGTAAAATTTAACGGAAACTAACGAAGGGTAAATTTATCACAGGTGTACCAGTTTGGGGTTTTTGGTAGCCAAAAAATTAGTTCGAGAGTAAAATTGAGTATGGGGTTTTTAATGGTCAAAAAAATAGTTCGGGGTAAAATCATCATAGATGTACCAATTTAGGATTTTTTGTGATCAAAAAAATAGTTTTGGGTAAATTTATCACAAATATATCGATTTGGGATTTTTCGTGGTATTAACCCTTTACCTAAAACTTAGAACCAGTGCACAAGCCATGGCCTCATCAACGACTGTTTTCACTTGATAATGAGATCAGTGCATTGTAAAATGGAACGAATCTACTGTTCAATTAACTACCCGCACCAACTCTCCACCAGAAACTTGTCCAATCATTTCTCATTCTATCCGGGGACTTTCTGCAACTAATGGAAGAATAAATTTCACAAATGTGTGCAACTGCTTAGGATTCATCAGCTCAAACATAATAGAGAACCGAAGACAATCCTTTATGGCAAAAATGATGATGCAGTAGAAAGCACTCTGATTATTACCTGATGAGAACGATGGAACTACGACAACGCGCATGATGATGTTCGGAGGAAGGCGCAAGCGAAGAGGGAAGAGCCTCCCATTCAATGGATTGTGAGAACACACAACAAGGCTGTCGATTCCGGTCTCTTCCGACAGCTTACGACTCAGTTCCTCCACGCTACTCCCCTTGAAATTATTGAGGCAATAGCCTTCCATGTCCTCTCCCACCACTTCGCCGTTCTCGTCGGCTATGTGGTAGTATATGATCCTGCCTTCTGTCACATGAGTTGGGGGCGGCGACGCAGGTGGCGGAGGCAGCGAAGCCACTAATGATTCGCTCGACTGTCAAAGTAAATCATGTTTAGTTTCATAATCTCGAAAACAAAACGACCGGGGATAGTTACGAATTTGGATAAGAGTCGCACACCTCTTGCCTGGAAAGGTTCCCAGAAATCTCCGAAACTGAAGAAGAGAAGCTGTTCTCAGACACCATCGATAAATCCGCATCACGGTCAATAGGCGGCGCTTGGCCCAGCTGATCGCTAGCGCTCGGAGAATCAACCTCGATCTCCATTATGTCAACTTCCCAGAGTATCCAATCCTGCGTCGTGGTCCTTTGGGGGATATCGTGCGTCACTGAGTCCCTCAACGGCGGCAAACCCTTATTAGCCCTCAGGAAATTCCCGTACCGTGTCCGGAGTTTGATCCGGTTCCCCTCTCGGATTGGCTCCCACTCGACCGACGAGTCGAGCCGCCTGGGCAATGTCTGCAGGACCTTGCAACCGGAGATACCGAGCAAGAAGGGCTTGTTGGATGCGGTGAGGTAGCGGCCATAGCAGCCCTTGAGCCTGATGAAAATGCAGTCATTTTCATCGCCGTTGGAGTTCACACGCTCGACGGTCCACTTGGCGTTCTTCGAGGATCCTTTCCGGTCTTGGGAGACGGACTCCTCGTCCTCATTGGCGAGGAGGTATTTGTGGTGGTGGCTCCGGAGGCGGACCGCCTTGGCCCTGTGGAAGAAGTCCATTCCCGAGCGGTGCTTGTTGGAGCTGTGGTACGAGAACTGTGTAGGAAGAGAAGCAGAACCAGTAAGCGAATGCGAACCAGATATGAGCAAAAACCTATGCTGATTCACATTTGCGTGATAAGACAATGTGTTTAGTAGAAGTCGCGAACAGAGGAAAAGCAAAGTTTAGTGCTTTGAGTATATCTTAATTTTTAAAACGTACGTAGCTCAAGCACGACGGGGTCCTCTCCACTTCAAAACGACAGCGGATTTGTTAATTCGAGCGAGGGCAAAGTTTTTTGATTATTTCATTGGATTTGCACAAACGATGTCTACGTTAGTACTTACTACTTAGAAAGAATATCATGAAATTAGAGATCGTTAATTAAACTGATTAAGGACGCTTGGACTGTTGAAATACGAAGTTGCGTGTGGCGCATGCCTAAGGTACGCTCTCAATCCGAAGGCTCGAGTCGCCAGAGACGGGGCATGCGGGGCAAAGCAAGCTAACATCATCCCTTATCTTCTCGCGTTTTGAATTCGATTAAAATATATATATGAGACCAATTAGCAAGAAATATAGAATATTATACTATCTTGCAAGGTGAAATTTCTTAAATATTACGCTAGAACTAGATGGGCATGAGCAGGGGCTTCGTGAAATTTCTTATGATTCATTTTTTTTCTTATATTTACTTATTGGGGGTCTTACATCAGAAGACACTTATCCTTTTTTAATCATAACCTTGTTAACAATCCATGTTTTTTCATATCGACACACCAGATTTTAAGCATAAACAACACTTTCTTAATAGTATAAATCTAATTTCATAGTAGATGATCAGTCGAACGATGGTCCAATCAACATGTAATAAGTGCTAGTGATATTTACATGGTACGTGGGTTGCCTCTGCTTACTATCAAGACTTCCCATGTTATGCAAAGTGAGTAATGTGAATTGATCAAATTTTCCTTCGTAAAAAGCAAGTTGGAATGACTAATTCAGCATCGCCATGTGCTTTGCGATTTGTAAGTACTAAGTTCTAACGAATTTCACGCTCTTATTTTCGTGCTAATGACGAGGCTCACCTGATCGTGGTGGGAGGACAAGTTCGATACGTCGGACTTCCTGGGCGATCCTCCGCTCTCCGACCCGAGGACGCTCAGCGCGTCCTCCGCCACGGACGACATGCTCGACATGGACGCCAGATACTTCTCCAACGCCCCTCCCTCGGCCGCCTCCACCGCCTCCACGTCCCACAGTATCCACTTCCTCGTGCCCCCCGTGTACGGCTCGTCGTGCGTCACGCTGTTCCTCCACGGCGGCGTCCCGCCGTTGGCCCTCAGGAACTTCCCGCACCACGACTTCAGCCTCACCTGGAACCCGTCCCTGATCGGCTCCCACTCCGTGTTCCACTGGTCGAGCTCCTCGCCCCCCGTGGGCGACACGACCGCCACCTTGTTCCCCGTCATCCCCAGCAGGAACGCGTCCTCGGTGGCGGCCAGGTACCCGCCCTGGCAGCTCCGGAGCCGGATGACGTGGCTCTTCCCCTCCACCCGCTCGACCGCCCACGTCGAGGCCCGCAAGCGCCCGCCGCTGCGGCTCTGCCGGACGGGCTCGCCCTCGCCGGCGCCGGGGACGAGGTACTTGTCGATGTGGCTCCGGAGCTTGACCGCCGCCGTTTTGGTGAAGAAATCCATGAGAAGCCGATCGATGGTCGCTCTGGGTTTTCTCCTGGTGTGGGGTGGGAGAAGAGAGTTTGCGTCGTTTATGCGTGGGACTGCCTGCTCGTCCCTTTTTTATCCGGAGTAAACAATGTGGAAAGATCGGACTTGTCTGGTCGTTCTTGTTGGTATTTAAATTAATTGGAGGAATGACATTGGGACGTAAGAGGTGGAGGTGGAGGAGGAGGAGGAGAAGATGAGGAGGAAGCATCCATGGAAGACTTTTGGGTGAAGGTCCCTGCGCGTGAAGCTTCTTCCGGGGTTGAATGGTTTGCGAGGGGAGGGACGACGACGCGTTTTATTGAATCCTTTGAGCGAGAGAGAGAGAGAGAGAGAGTTTGACTGAGTATTTTTTTTCTGTAAATTTGACGATGGACTGAGGAAGAAGAAGAAGAAGAAGAGGAAGTACGACTCCGTAATGCCACGGAAATTCTACACATGGTTGGCGCGAACCTGGAGACTTTTCTAAGTTGGCGTGTCTAACAAGATGTCCTCTCCTGGAACTTTCCCTCTAGAATTCTCCTTTTTCCTTGGCATGTAGTCGTGGTACTTTGGGGGGAAGCAATTTTTGGAAAGCGGGACTAAATTCGTTGAATTATGGGATTGTTAGTTATAAAGTTCCTTAACGAGATAATGTTATAAACAGTTCCTGAATTTTGATTTAATATGTAATATGATCCATAAATTTTTAATTTATTTAATGTAATTTCTGAACTTTAATTTAATGTTCAATATAATCCACAAAAATATTCAATGGAGACTAAATTAAACATGTATAAAAAGTTCATGGATTACATTGAATGAATTAAAAGTTCATGGACCATGTCGTACATTGGATTAAAGTTCATAGATAATATTGAACAATTTAAAAGTTCATGGATCATATTGCACATTGAACCAAAGTTCGTGGACTGTCCGTGTTATTTTCTCTCCATTAATCGCATGAGAACCTCCGTTCTTTTACCCCGATGAACCGAATACCTCTTTTTCAAGGTTCGCTTAATTGAGTTGCACTCCCGGTCATCCCGATTTCATGTCAAACAATCTTTTAATCCGATAAAAGTACTTAATACATAGTATATATGGCTATTTCTTGTAAAAAAATTGAGGTTAAACAACTTATCGGTCGTAATAATTTTAAATTCATAGCATTAATTATATTCGCTTGGTTGACCAAATCTAGAGCCAATCTACTGAAATACACAAAAAGGAAAAAGAATTACCCCTTAAAAAGGGAAATATGTTTATGAAAAATAAGTTGGCATCAAGATCCAAGTTTGCATTTACCATTGAATCATATTTTATAAGTTTCCGGTTAGCACGAACAACTTGCACGTAGATAAGAAGAACAACTCTGATAAACCTTGAATAACTTTCATTTATCGATAATAATTTATGTTATCGTAAGTAAGTAGTGGTAACCTTATCTGATAAAAATTCACCAAGGTAAATCTCATCATATATTTACCAAGAACAAGTAGCTTTTACCACAAATAAACAACTTATATTCGTGAAGAACAGCTAGTATTTACCAAGATCAAATTGCATTTACTAAAACGAACATGGTTTTATAAAAACTAACAGTTGCCACAAACAACTTATATTCACCGAGAATAACTTCTATTTACCTAAAACAACTTGCATTTACCAAGAACAAATTAAATTTGCAAATAAAGTTTATTACAAGCAATATAAACTTTAACGTGAATCAGTAATCTTTACTACGAATGACTAATTTGTATAGACAAATAGACTCACTGTGCTCTTGTTGAATGCTGTGTACTACAAATAGATGATGGTTCCGATGATAACCACACTTTACTACACGAAACATTTCATTTCTTTTGAAAAATGAAGATTTACTAAAAATGAGGTCTACTTTACTTTTGATGTCGATGATTCGCTAGGCATAAGCTTTTGATTTGCTACCCAAAGTCGATGACCTCACCTTACAGTGAGGCCACCTCACCATACAAGGCCACGACCCGAACATCGCAAAAAAGAAATGGGCAAAGGTGACCAAACTTTCCTTGTCACGAACCCTTTGTTGCGGTTGCTCCGTCGCCCTCATCTATAGCGAGAAATTCTTTTTTTATTTGGTCGCCTTTTGTACCCGAGGCCACAAAACAACCAAAGGCGACAAACAATTACATTTTGTAGCCATGCTGGAGACGACTTTGAACTACCAGCCATACAAGTGGAGCCATGCTGAAGAAATGTCTTCATATTGCACGAGACAGAGAACAAGAGCCTATCACCGAAGAAAGAAAAAGAATAAATTGCAAGAATAGTCCAAGTTTCATCGGGCCGTTTTCGCTTGTCCGAGGGGTTTGGCGAAAGCTGGGCTGAGTTCAACATTTATACCCATGATTAAGGGTGGACCAAGTTAAACAAATCTCTTTTTTTTATGACCGCGGACGCCCGCGGGCTGTTCTCTCTTGCGCCGGTTGGGCGGGTAAACTCCACGAGGCGGCGAGGGAGCCCCCCCGCCTCCGGCACCGGGTTAAGTCCGAGCACTTGGATGCAAGGGAGATTCGAACTGTGCAAACAGGTTCGCGAAGCAGGGAGCCCTAGCCGGATGCCTGTTGCCCATGTGTTTCAGTTAAATATTTGCAATTAGTCAGAGGCTTTCGAGTGTTAAATCGAAACGCATGAGCTACAACTGTATAAAGATGTTATCTTTTCTCTAGGATGTAATTCCCTTTCTTAACTAGAGAGATGGTCCGTTTCTAATTGAACGTGTAGCATATAGTGATAACGTTGTTGGGCTTCTATGTTACTTGAATAACGGTATGCCTATAAAAAATAATCTGAAGATTGGTATGCCCAAGAGATTTGCAAATCGATACGCCGAATTTCTGTTGCTCCGATGACTAATTCTATGCAGGTGCAACACGTTACTTTTGATAAGAACTTCGTCTTCAACGTAACAGGACCGTTAAAAACCCTAAGGTAATAAATTTATCATCGATCTTATATATCGAATCGCCGATAATTCAAAGCGCATGCCTCGCCCAACGTAGAAAAGAAGCCCCTCCTGCTTTCGCGTCCGATTCCCAAAATCAACGAAAGAAAATTTCCATCTTCGGATGGGGGATTTAAGCGGCAATTGACCAAGCAAGATCAAAAGCGGTTGCTACCGTGTCAATTATTTTTTGGCGGGAGGGAGATGATAAGTCCGAAGGCACCTGCGCCAATCGGACATGCAGTTTAAAAGCCCCGAAAGGGACAACGCATCCATCGAACAACGACACGTGCAGAGTTTAAGCCACAAGTCACGGAGGATGATGAGGGGTGGGGACACGACACTGCAATTCGCAGTTGACCGAGGAGGACTCGCTGCTCGCGGCCCCGCCTTGAGCAGCGCGCGGGCCAGGCCCCCCACCCTCTCTACTGCGACGGCTGGTCTGCCCACTGTCCGCTTCCCCTTCCCCTTCCCGTCTTTCCTCGCATTTTCAACTGTTTCCGAAGCCTTTGCTGGTTCGGAGTCCCATCTCGAGACCCAAGCACCGTCTGTTTTTAGATGGCCGAGATGATGCCAAGTAGCTGTGATTTCAACAAAGAAATCGGGCAAAAGCCATCAAAAATTTCAAATTATGATTAGCGTGGTTGCTGTACAATTTTTCTTGTGATATAAAAATCCTTAAATTTGTAACTGTGTGACATATTTAATTAGCACCGTTGAAAATCTACTTACGTGGATGCCGGAAGCAAATGGTGTTAACATGACTCCTCACGTGACTTAACTGAAATAAAAACGATATTATTTTGGCCTTAAAATCATTTGACGAGATCTTGGCAGAGAGTATATGTATTACAAAGGTACAAGTTTGGGGTTTTAAAAAATTTAGGGTAAATGTATTACAATGAATATAGTTTTGGGTTTTTAATGTTATAAAAAGAAGTTCATGGTAAATATGTCACTATGAGCATAGTTTAATGTTTTTTTTTATGACTTTTTTCCTGAAATATTTTTTAACTTGTGAAGACTCTTATGCTAGTCTAGAAAGGTAAGTTAAATTTCGTCTGGCCGAAAAATAAGGACAAGAAGAGAAATGAAATTTCTGGAAATCCCCAAATGGGGATTGCTTTGGCAAATCGCCCCCTCTCGATTTGCCTCCTGCACCGGAGGCATTTGTCTCGAATGGCCAAGTGCTGGTCACGTGTTCATCGTCCGGCCAATATGTTTGGGCTGCCGGTGAGCTGGGGAGAGAGGCTTTGTGTCGAGACAATAGGCGTCCCCATGCAGAGGGCACATCGAGGCGACTCGCAAAAATGATCGAGGGGTATTTTTTAGACTTTTCCAGAAAATGAAGAAAAGTCTTTTTCCCAGCGAATAACATCTAATAACTTGTCAAACGGACTCTTTAACTTTGAGCAACGATTACAGCTTAGTTGAGATTAGAAAGAAATTTTAAATAAAAAAACCATTAGATTTTACGGATAAATCATTTATGGAGGATCGATCTTCATTTCTTGAAATTATAGTTATTATTTTTTAGAAAGCTATTAGGGCAATCTAGTACAACAAGTTCAAATAAAAAAAGCACTCGCAGAAGGATTTTCCTTTTTTCATTCATTTCTCTACTCTCTGCCTCTCCTTTCTGGCATTGCACGACGCAGCAGCTGCTGCTACCACATTATTGCCGCGATCGGCCGCGATGCCATTGCTGTTACGGTCGTCGACACTCTTTTCATAGAAAGAGAAGTCGGGGAAGATGGACTTGTTGTCCTAGACTAATTCTTGTCCGTGCCCAGTGACGTTGCCGTCATCTTTCGCCATCGACCGGCATCATCACACCGAAGCGAAGTTGCTCGTCCGCGAAGCAATGGCGGAAAAGGCGCACGATGTGAAAGGAAGGCCACCTAGAAATCTGAAAGGAGAGACCATATGCTGGGAAAGTCAGACGCGAGTCAACAGTTATTACTCAGTTAGTGAGCCCCCCGCGCACAGAGCGCGAAAGTAAAGCGACGGACGCAGTGGAGTGCGCCGGGAGAAAAGGATTTTGTTGACTGAGTATTAAAGAAAAGTGAATTGCTAAAATATTTATAAATAAAGTAAATTTTGTTATTTCAGAAACAGTTGTTAATCAGGTATATATATTTAAATTAGAGAAAATATCAAGTAAGCACTTGAAATGGACTTTGGGTCAAATAAGAGCATAAAATGACCACGACAGTTTCAAATTAGGACCCGACCTTGCTGGTCACTTGCCGGTTAAATATTCTAACCTGTTAAGAGCATTTTCGTCAATTCTTTTTCGTTCCTTTTTTCCGGTTTTTCTTTCTTTCTTCTTCGCCGATGGGCGACCCTTGCTTTGGGCGAGGCCGCCCTTGCCGGCCATAGGCGACCCTCGCCTTAAGTGAGGCTGCCCTCGAAAGCCACAGGCAAGGGTCTCACCACCCACTGGCGAGGCGATCCTCACCCAAATCTAGCGAGGCCATCCCTCATCCAACCCTCTCCAAGCAGTCGCTGGCAGTCAAGAAAAAACCAAAAAAAAGGGAAAAAGAAGAGAAAAAAATTCAAAAAAAGGGCAAAGGACAACAATGACCTTAACCATCCAGAAAGTTAGGCCCTTCTTTGAAACAACTCATATCATTATTTAAGAAAATGATGGCACTTTAAGGCTTCGTTCGTTTTGCGAAAAATATAACGTTCCAAGAAGCCATTTTTTAGGAAAATGACATGATTTTTCAATGTTTGGCTGAAATGTAAAAAAGATTTGAAAATTATTTTCTGCTGTTTGGTATGAAAATCAAATCTTCCATACACTACTTTCAATAATTTTTTTAAAATTGATTTTAATTATTTTTTAATAAACTTTTTTTCTTTTCTTTTATTATTATTACTTCTTTGATCTTTTTCTCCGACCAATTGCGCCTACTACGGCAAAGGCTAACGACCGCCCACAAGTGAGCTCAAGCGCGGCAAGGCTCGGGCCTAGCTAGATCACGAGGCTTAGGCCTCGCCGGATTGACAAGGCCTTGAGCTCGTTCGCCTTTGGTGACACTCGAGTGTCGCCGATCTAGCGAGGCCTGAGCCTCGCTACTCTCAAGCGATGCTCGAGCGGCGCCAATCTAGCGGGCCCAAGCCTCGCCGCCCTTAGGCGACGCTTAGCGTCATGGTTGACATCCAGCCGAAGAAGGTCAAAGAAAAATAAAAAAATTAAAAAAATTAAAAATTAGAATTTTTGAAAAAAGGAAATTAAAATAATTAAAATGAATGACGAAAGAAGGAAGGGTGAGGAAAACATTTTTCATACTTTTGAATGTGTTTTGTCCATCGAGAAAAAATGTTTTTCACAGTTAATTTATTTTCCGTGAAACGAGCGCCGAAAAACCCGAAAGATATTTTCTTGAAAGCTATTTTTTCTTGAAACGAACCGAGCCTAAGTTTATATTTAGAATTTTTCCTTTAAATTATAATACGAAGATAAAAGAGAAAGAAAAGGCTATTGCAAAATTGTAGCGCGTACGGCCTCAAAACTCAAAAAAAATACAGTCAAGACCGGACAGTGGGATGCGCAGCGTCGGTCTCCTCCTCCAACGTCCACCGTATTTCCTCGAGCTTTGTCTTCACGTCACCTCTCTCCCTCTGCACGTGACTCTCTCTCTCTCTCTCTCTCTCTCTCTCTGAGGAGTCTCCCCCACAAACTCTCGCCGTCTCGCGCTCCCCCCCAAGTAAAAATACTCTCCCTACTCACTCTCTCACTCTCTCTCTCTCTCTCTCTCGCTTTCCATTTCTGGGTGAAGAAGAAGAGATGCAGATCTTCTCTCCATCATCTTCCCTCTCTCACTAGACACCTCTCCCTCACCCCCCCTCCCCAACTCTCTCCCTCCGCCCACCGCCATGCCTCCCCTCCCCCTCCACCTCGCCCTCGCCCTCGCCGCCGTGCTCGTCCTCGCCCCTCCCCTCGCCCTCTCCCACCTCTGCTCCGCCCCGCCCGGCGGCCCCTGCCCGCCCTTCCCCTCCTCCTCCCCTCCTCCCTATCCCTTCTCCGCCTCCCCCGGCTGCGGCCACCCCTCCTTCCAGATCCGCTGCGCCTCCCCCCACTCCCTCCTCTCCATCAACGGCCTCCCCTTCTCCCTCCTCCGCTACGACCCCAACTCCTCCTCCCTCACCCTCTCCCCCCGCCCCGCCCCTCCCCCCCACGGCAACTGCTCCTCCTCGCCGCCGACGACGACGCCGCCGCCGTCGCGCCCCTCCGCCATCCCGAGCCGCGCCATCTCGCTCTCCGGATCCCCGTTCCGCGTCTCCGACTCCTCTTGCTCCCGCCTCTCCGTGCTCCGCCCCTGCTCCCCGCCTAACCTCCCCAACTGCAGTCGCTGCCCGTGGGAGTGTCAGCTCATCAAGAGCCCTGTCCGTCTGCTCAGCGACTGCGGGCCCAATGCGCACCGTTTCAGCTCCGAGCAGGGCTGTCAGGCTGACGTTCTTGGGTTTCTCGACAATGTCTTGAATTTTGGGATCGAGGTCGAGTTCGACTTGGCTCAGGACTCCTACTTCGCCAGCTGCCGGGCTTGTCGGGCCAATGGCGGCGTCTGCGGCTTCAACGCCGGCGACCCGGGAAAGCAGTTCGTCTGCTTCGGCGCGCAGTCCCGGTTCTCGCCGCCCTGGATCCTGCGCGGCGACCCGAACCGCGTTGCCGTCCTGTTGCTCGCCTTGACGTGCGTGCTGCTTCTGTTTTCGGTGCTCGTCGCGATCTTCCGGTCGAGGCGGCTCGAGGCCTCCTCTTCCTCGGAGGAAGATCCGACCGTCGTCTTCCTCCGCCGCCACCGCTCGGCGAGCCTCCTCCCGCCGGTGTTCACTTACGACGAGCTCGAGGAATCCACAGACCGGTTCGACCCGAGACGGAAGATCGGCGACGGCGGGTTCGGGTCGGTCTTCCTGGGGAGGCTACGAGACGGCCGGACCGTCGCCGTCAAGCACCTGCACAAGCACCACAACGCCGCGGCGGCGGCGGCGCGCGCGTTCTCCACCAAGTTGTTCTGCAACGAGATCTTGATACTGTCGTCGATCGACCACCCGAATCTTGTCAAGCTCCACGGGTACTGCTCCGACCCGAGAGGTCTCCTCTTGGTCTACGACTATGTCCCTAACGGGACTCTCGCCGACCACCTCCACGGTTGCAAGAGCTCGCACAAGAAAGGCTCGCTGACGTGGCTGGTGAGGCTTGACATGGCGTTGCAGATCGCCACGGCCATCGAGTACTTGCACTTCTCGGTGACTCCGCCGATCGTGCACAGAGACATAACGTCGTCCAACATATTTGTCGAGAAGGACATGACGATCAAGGTCGGTGACTTCGGGCTCTCGAGGCTGTTGGTGTTCGACAGGACAGGGAACCCATCATCGACGACCGGTTCGGAGTACATATGGACCGGTCCTCAGGGGACGCCGGGCTACTTGGATCCGGACTACCACCGCTCATTCCGGCTGACGGACAAGAGCGACGTGTACAGCTTCGGGGTGGTGCTGCTGGAGCTGGTGTCGGGGATGAAGGCGGTGGATCAGGAGCGGGCCAAGGCGGAGGTGGCGCTGGCCGACCTGGTGGTGTCGCGGATACAGACGGGGATGCTCCACCAGGTGGTGGACCCGGCAATGGTGGTCGGCGGCGGGGGTGGGGAGGCGGCGGCGATGGAGGAGGGCGTCTCCGCCGTGGCCGAGCTGGCATTCCGTTGCGTCGCCGCGGACAAGGACGACCGGCCCGACGCGCGGGAGGTGGCGGAGGAGCTCAGGCGGATCAGGGGTCGAGTGCGCGGCGGGGGGGCGCGCGGGGGCCCCGGTTTGAATGTCGCAGCGTCAGTGGTCCCCGCCGAGGTTTCCAGGGGATGAATTTGGTGGGGGTATTTTTTGTTATATATTTTGAGAATTATGTGGAGGCAAACGAATTTAAGAAGTGGGGTAAAAGCATGGGTGGGAGAAAGTTTGACTGGCGGTGAGTGATGATGAGGTTGCTGTCAGACGTCAGAGTTGTTCTTCATTTTCCTAGAGGCAGATTTTATTGGAGGGGTGTCGATAGATCTTTTTGTTTTCGTAACACGCCTCTGTCCTGTCCTGTTCTTCTTTTGGCTTTTTGCTCCGCAGATTTTTTTAACCCTCCTGAGATTTTTGATTGGCCCTGCGTTTTCACCGCCGAAAAGACAAGCGAGGCGTGAAAGAGAGAGAGAGAGAGCCATGCTTGTCATTAATGCTCTATGAATGCACAGATGTGCGATCGTGGTCATCAATGCAAAGATTGATTTCGGCCGTGTTGGTTTCCTTTTTGGTTTGCTCTTCAAAATCGCTGATGCATTAACATCATTTACCCCCGCTTCTCCTTATCAACAACGCATGAGTAGTTTTCTCCTTTTCTTGTAAGAAAGTCAAAAGGGGAAAAAAGCAAAAGAGAACACTTTCCGAGGAGACTGTATAGGCCAGTAGATTTTTGAGGTTCAAGAGAGTGCGGAAGAATTTTTTTGCAGAATTTGCAGGACGGGCCACCTTTACCAAAGGTTTTTATCGGTGGTGCTCCCAGCGAGCATGGAATTTACAGCAACTGCATTCTTCTCATTACAGGAAAGAGAGGAGGAAAATGTCGGTAATGTTGCCAGCTACTTGAAATATGCGCTTTCCAGGGCTCGGAGCTTTTCGCTCATGGCCGCCACTTCCGGTTTGCCCATCAGCTTGTAGCCTCTTTCCTGAAATGACACTCGACAAATTCCGAAAAGTTATGAGGTGCATGAGATTGTTTGTATCGAGTGTTTTTCACAGGGTCGAGTGCAGTACCTGCAACTGCCACAAGAAAGGAGCGCCCTCCCTTTTCTTAATCCGCTCCTGGATTGCTTCGGTCGCTGCAGCATTCAGAGTTGGGAATCAGAAGAAGACCCACATAATGCTTGGATCGCAAATAAGCAAGCGAAATGATATACCTTCTGTAGCTTGTCCTGTACTTAGTAGCATAATGAACCATACTTCATTAAATACATCTAGCTGCTCGTCCGATGCCCCGATCATCTAGCATAATGAAAGTGTATTAGTCAATCCTCAGTGCAGTATAGTCTAAAGAAGACCTCAGTCGCACAAGCTGACGGTTCATAAGAGTACCTTACAGTTGTTGGCATCAAAATCTGGACCCAGCACTTTCAACGCTTGTTCATACTTTCCACTCCCGTAATCAAACATAGCTTCTGCAAGCTGAGAGCAATGGAAATAAAGGATATTCGAATTCAAATAAAGCAATCTATTTGACGGCACAATAAAATTGAAAGAAAACTTATGCAGAATCAATAACAGAATAAATGATGCCTTGAAGTTTAAGAGCCAAGATTTGGTTGATGATCAGAAATAGCCGATCAAAATCAAGTGTTTAAAGTCACACATGCCTCTAGATTAGAAAGGTTGTTGATGACAAAAAAAAAATGTGGAATACTATAGAATGCAGCTTCAAGTGAAATAAAATTTATAAGTATATTTAAGTGCTAGAAGAGTGTAAAAGTCTAATATTCCTTAATAATAAAGTTGCGATGCATTGAAGAGCAAAGTAGTATTCAACAAACCAGGATCCCCCTATGCATAGATGATTGCTTCTTCTTGCTCATCCTAGAAAATCTACATCAATAAATAAAATATAATAAGCAAATGGCTGCTGTGAAATAAAAAAGTGTGGTTGCAAGAAACGAAAATCCTCGTAACCTGGATTTCAGGCCACTGAATAGTTCTTCTGCTTTAGAAAGTTCTCCCGAGTATGCCAAGGCCCATAAAGTCAACAAATCAAGATGCCATTCGATGTACCAAGTCTTCTGAACAATTTAACAAAATTTCATACATAACAGAACTATTAAGATTGTGAATTATGATGTGGAAAAGAATGTTCAAGTGATTTCATAATCACAAGTACCAAAACTAAGGGAATCCTTTTTCATAAAGAATTCATTAAGACATAATATTTCACACTGATGTAACGCTTACCCGGGGGGGTTGTGTGGGGGGAGAAGTATATGGTTGCTCAATGTGTCAATTTACTTTATTTCCATGAGAACAGTCTCTGTCAAACACTTAGACAACTACACTCATCTCACAAAAGCCAGCAACACTCAGAAGGCATTCGGTATTGGCAATGCACATGCAGGCCATTCGATTGCTTCCCAATCCTTGTCAAATGGAGGATCAAAGCGGAATATTTAAG
This sequence comes from Syzygium syzygioides, assembly GCA_031216285.1. Classification (NCBI taxonomy): domain Eukaryota; kingdom Viridiplantae; phylum Streptophyta; class Magnoliopsida; order Myrtales; family Myrtaceae; genus Syzygium; species Syzygium syzygioides. The sequence continues at coordinate 39,700,528 of CM062243.1, forward strand.
GGAAAATCCCGATGTACTCACAGCAGACTTATACAAGGCAAATGAGAAGTTTCTGATTTACGATTGATACGACAATATTTTGTGTAATTACCGCCAATTCGTCAACAGTTCAAGATGTCAAAAAAAATTCAACCAAATTCAATAGGAGGCAGAAAGGAGAGAAATGGGAATGAAAGAAAAGACTACATGTTTGATCCCACTAAAAGTTTCTGAAACAGACACGAAAGGAAGAGAAGGCAGAAGAGGCAGCAAGAAAAGCAAGTATTCTCTTTGCGCACTCAAAGATGCTAAGGTTTAGCAATCTTGGAGGGTGCTGCTCACATTGCTTTCCTTCCATGGCAAAACAAGCAAAATATAGTTTCCCATCAATTGCTATGTTATTCTGATATGTATGCACATCTTACTTTATAGATGAGGTACTGATAGGAAAAATTAGCTTTATGTCCTTAATTATGCAGTCTGATCAGGCACTAAATTCTTGGACAACAAGGGTAAGATATGACTCACCTGATCTGTCAAAAGGCTGACTAGAACTTTTAGGCGTTCCTCAAAAAAATTTATGTGACCACGCACGTGAACCCGCAACAGCAGAGCTAAAGCATTTAAGTACACCTGGATATACCGCATTCACAGTCAATTCATAGTCAAAGATGATCAATGCACCAAGTCAACTAAAAGCATAGACATCGACCTCGGCAGGCACAGCATCAGGTCTTTCCAGTTCCTTCCATATACAATTATCATATATATCAAGGACTTTTCTCATTGGAGAATGACCTTCCAAGTAGCAGAGTGCTACATGCCACCAATTGTGAGTTAACCTGAAAATGTAAAGTTACATTATAAACAAGAATATTGGAATTCATCATAATTCTCATCGATCGATACTCATACATGAATGATGAACAAGAGCTCCATGATGGTGAACATTCTTCCATGAAGTCTACTGCTTCTTTAAAATGACACTCGTACTGGAAAACATGGCACAACTGCACAAGGACATAGACAATATCACTTCGAAATAGTACAACAAGAAAAGAAATAGTTATCGTATTTGAAGCCTACAGAACTACTTGCAAGATAAGGAGGCAATTGCTCAAAAAACCATTAGCTGAAAATAAACTCAACGATTTATCCCAGATTCCAATCGTTAAGCAGAGAAGGAGTATGTTATCATACTCATGGCATGCTGTGCCCAACAATCTTCATTGTTTATCTCAAAACCCTTTTTTGCTGCTTTCTCAGCATCAGCCATTCGACCAAGCTCCAGTAAAGGAAAAGCAAGCATCCCATATACGTAATTTTCTTGTTGATTATCTGGTAAAACCTGTTGAATTAAAGAAATCATCATAACAGCAACTAAGGATGTGATTATAAATGAAATAAAAAGAACGTGACCAATCGAATGCTTTGCTTGTTCAAGAAAAAATAACAGCTGCAGTTATACTAGCTGGCACAGAAAAATATTGATATTAAAATGTTTCTAAGAAACTTGGAATGGTTGACAAAAAAAAAAAACATTGACAGAGGATTGACACTATATATATTTCTGTTCCTTCAAATTTGTCTACTGCTTTTTGCTTCCTTGCTGGACTAGTACATCTGGCATTGTGCTGACCAAAGTCTGTTTCTTTTACTAATGCAACTTCAACTTAAAGCCAAAGAAGAAGAAGGGTGAAAGAGAACGAGCAACCTGTTCAACAAGATTCAGGGAAAGATCTGCTCGACCCATGTAGAAGCATAATATTTGAGCCCTCTTCAAAGATACCAAATCTCGAGGGAAATCTTTTAAGAGCTGCAGAACATGAAAGAGAAGATGTTGCATCTGGACTTTGGAGCAACAGTAAATACCAAAATGCATGAAAATGGGAGCTTGCTTTAAGTACCAAGACAACTTACAGGAAGGAATGAACCAACACAATATCTTGATTGGCGATAAGCACTTGAGCAATTATTTCAGAAATATTATCAACATCTTTTGTGCGTGTCCACACACACACACACACACACACACACACAATACTCCACTTGTTTACGTGGCTCTGCTCATTAGATCCTCAACGGATCAAATTTCTCCATAAGCACTGTTCACATAAACAAGTTGGAAAGCAAAGGCTGGGACACATCTATGGAGGTTTTTCTTCTGCTTCAATGAGCATTCCATACATGACCCTTTTGGCTACCTATACAACTCAACTCTGACAAATTTACTCTTATATAACTGGCTCTGTTAGGTACTTGAATATTCCCCAACTGTTTCGGTCCATTTACAGTTAATGCTTCTATGAACATGTAGCTGAATAATCCCAACACCTTACATAAAGCAGATAAGTAAAACTGTTCAATTTTTTGCAATTTTTTCCATTCCTTTGTGTAAATAACTCAATATTGGTTGACAGACAATAAAATCTTCACCATCTAGAGTAAGGATGAGACAAAGAACACCATGCATTGATGGGTCGTGAGGTCCCATATTAACTGACATGAGGCCTTTTGACCAGTCACAAATTAACGCGTTCTCAGATGCAATATTAACAAGGTGCGTCAATCTAAATAATTATCCGGCATATCATGCTATTATGGCTTACAAAAGAACATGAAAGACCCATTTCGACAAGGCAAAACAAACTTCATAATGCAAATGTCTGAGTGGTAAACTAAATCGTTAGGATGAAGGCATCTTCTCACTAGCAAAACAAGCAATAAAAAGAACAACAGAGACAAGTTTGCAATTATGACAAACCAGTATCGATGACGTAAATCCATACGGAAGAAACTGAGACGCTTTTTTCCCAAAAAAAAGAAAAGAAAGAAGTAAAAAAAAACCTTTTGATGCAGCTCGAAAGCGACCTCGTCGTCTCTGTTATCTGAAATCAAACTGCTGACAGCATTGAAAACAGCTTTTTCATATGGCGTAGCTTGTTCCTGCCCAATTGGCAAATTTATTAACACACTAGAAGTCTAAATTTTCCCCTAACCTCCGTAGGAATTCAAGATAACAAGAGAGAACCCAAAAAAAAACTGAGAGAGAGAGATAGAGAGAGAGAGAGAGAGAGAGAGAGAGAGAGAATCTAACCAAACGAGACTTAGCAGCTTGAATACGCGAAGGCAAACGAGAAGGATCGGCAGAACAGAGAAAATGAGCGGCCAAAATGTTAGCTAAAACGCAATCCCCATCATGGTCCACCGCTTCAAGAATCACCGATCTCTTCCTACCGTAACTCAACACCTTCACGGACCCCAAAAGAGCTCGCGTCAGAAATACATCAAACGCACGGTACGCATCAAGGAAAAGAGAACCCCTACCAGGACACGAACCTGCAGGTAGTAGCCGTTGATGGCGGACACGCAGTCGTCTGACGAGGTGTTGACTCCGTATCCCCACGCGTCGAGCTTCACGCCCTCTCCTCCCATTCGCCGCTTTTTCTCCTCCTCCTCCTCCTCCTCCTCCTCGTACCTGATCCTGTCGCCGAAAGGGCCTCGTCGCCGGTGGGTGCTAGCTGGGAAGTGAGCTCGCGAAGAAGAAAGAGGGGAGCGGATCGGATCCCGGGACGAAAGGAATAGTCCGAGCGTGTCGGATTCTCCAGTGGAAGCTGCTTTGCCTGAGCCCCTTATCGCTCCGGGTTCGGACAAGAGTTGTCCTGGGATTTATTGGGAAGTTCTCCGTTGGGATCGTCACACCAATCCGTGGAAATGTACGTGTCAAGTGTCGAACGAGATTCCGTCGATCGCTACGGGGCCACCTGTCCGTTGCGGCTCGGTTCTCTGCTTTTGGATATATATAATCATGTGGGCTAATTCGATTGCTCGTTGGTTAATTATGGTAATAAGATAGTCTTCTTGTTTGGGCCAGGGTGTAATAGCGTGGTTTTGGTCAGTTCCTTGTATCTCTCTCTCTTTTTTTTTTTTCTCATTAATTTCTATATAGAATGGCTACGCATGATAATCATTAAGTTTATTTATTTATTTTTTATTTTTCTGTTCCGCGAACAGATTTGAAACGGAAATTTGTTCGGTAATGCAATTTCATTTTTTTTATATCTAGATCAAATTTTTAATTTAGAAATAGGTTTAAAATGGAAACGAAAAGTAAAAATTTCCTATTTTAATTAAAATTCTTCTCATCGCTCGCTCCTCGTCTGCCGTCGCCTATCGCACACGGCCGCCGGCCACGCCACATCTCGTGGCCGTTTGCTGACCCACGTCCCCCGAGGGCCGCCCGCCAGCCGCTGTCTCCTGCCAACGGCTACCCGGTGCCGCCTGTCGACCGTCGATGAATAGAAAAGAGCGCGAAAGAGAAATTTTATGTCGTTATCAAACGAATTTTTATTTCGAAAAGAGAAGTTTTGTGTTGTTATCAAATGCAAATCTATTTATTTAACGAAATGATTATCATTCGTGCTCCTAAACTTAGCTAGGGTTGTACAATCAAACGACGAAATTTATCTTTTCTTTTATCCTAAGGCCATCAAAGGTTTTTAAGGATCCTTTACTGCCCCTTTGTTAGAAATGTTTGACTGCGCTTTGTGCAGTTGCGTCACGTCACGTTCAATTAGAGATTACACATCCCCGGGAATATCTCTACCATGATCAAGCTATAAAATATAGGATTTACTCAATAAGTGTCTTGGAGGCATTGATTAAGCAACTAATAAAGGAGGTTTTGCGATTTTCAAAGTCCAAATTATTCTCGTGCTATGTGCAATTATAGATTGTACTTTGAAAATTGGGTTATCCAAATTTAGTACTAATAATGAGTACCCATGATCTTAAAATGTATTTCACGGCGCATAACATTGTGAAGTATTAGAATAAATTGGGAACTCAATCTGAACTTGATATCAAAATCGGGACTCTCTAGATGGAATCGTCACACCTTCTTTAAATCCATACTCAATCTAAATGGGGTTCTTGGGTCGTTATTAGCATTGGAAATAACAAGAACTAGGAGGGAAAGAAAACTATCAGTGGAACCTTGAAAAGTAAAAAGAAAAAAAAATTAAATAAGATTTCGTTTGTTTTGAGAAAAATGAATAATTTGGAAAATATTATTTCTAAAAATGATCATGTGTCTCTCTTAGAAAAATATCGATCGAAAAATATTTTTATTGTCTACGAAAATGTTCAAACATAAATTGTTGTCAATAATAAAAATATTTTCTATTGATTAATTATTTCAAAAGATATAATTAATCATTTTAAAAAAAAATATTTTCCAAATCATCTATATTTTTCGCGGAACAAACGAAAATTGAAACAACAATATCGTCAGTGACGGTGAGTTGTGCACCACAAATAGTTTTTCGCAGGTAATTTGCAACCCACGAGTTCATGAAATTGTTGGGGACAATCGAAAGGTAGATACATGCTACATTTATTTTTAAAAAAATAATTCTCAAATCATCTATATTAATGTCTGTTAATTTCTCTAGCAGAGATTAGAGCCTCTAGCTATGTGATTAGAGATGACCTATAGTGTATTATGATATTCTCGGTGATCAGAGGAAGTTTTTTTAGTGACCCCTATTTTTCCTTGCATTAGGTTTTTCACATAAAATTTGCGTGTATTGTTTTTGCCTTACTTTAATTTGAAGCACTATATTTGCTGCTACAGGCTTGATATTGCCAAAATACTGTGACTGGTTGCTGCTAGATTCAATTTGGTATTAGTTGGTAATTTTGGGGAAGATATTGATCCTAAACAGGTATAAGCAGTAAATGGTTACCTTTTCTCCCCAACACGAATCGCTTGATACTCTAGACACCGGAACAGACACTAATCATCATACGATCGAATTAGCTTATGCCAAAGCTGTTTGGCAAATATAAGAATTCACTTGGTGTGCTTTTCCTGTTTAAGCTTCAATGCAAATATCTGTTTACTTTCTGGAATGGGGAAAGATTGCTCTGGAGTTATGCAATTTAATCCTCCATTATGGTACCAACATCATCATTACACATTCAACGGCGCGAGGAGCAAAACGACTGTCGCGGAAATGCTCCTTTTATGATTCCGAGTGCTCCACTCATGTCTTGATGCTTTAAAATTTCTGTGGCTCGCCTTTTATTCCGGTGGAAGATCAAGTTGTTCCGGTTTCTCTTTTCCAGAACTCAAGGAATCTGTTCGGATGCTTTTGATGGCAAATTCTACTCGGAGATAATCATCATCCGCAGGGACCAACACTACGGGGCTCTGGACTTTTATTTAATGTGTAATGTCATCTCTAAAGCAAGTGTTAATTGATTGAATTAGATATTTGAAGTTTGATCTAATGTGCAAAACCGTTCTTGAACTTTCAATTGGTTCGATTAGATCCTTCAACTATTCAATTTGAACCGTGCACCGCCAACTGACAACGCCATAACATTGGAGAATGAATTTCCGGCATGTGTTAATCACTCACGAAGGTACGACAATAAGTGATCGGCCACCAATTATTTTGCTTGATAAATACGTTTTGTGAAGTGAGTGTGAAATTAGCTCTGCTGGTACTGAGTGTGAAATTAGCTCTGCTGGTGCTCCGTGATCCTCCTCATTTTTTGGATTTGGCTTTGTTTTGCAGTATTCTAGACTTTTCTGCGTTTCGGTTTGCTTTGCTATGAAATTTATGTACTTATCATGTATCTTTTTGAGCAATGACCATAATGTTTTTTTTTACAGAAGAATTACGAAAGCAAATCACCCCAGGGCCCATATTAAAGTAAAAACTAACGGTGGCATTTAATCATCCACGTGCTCGCAAAGCGTCTAGCTTTTCCCGAGTTACGAGTTAGCTTAAAATTAGAGTAATTAATGACGAGGGGAGTCATTATCATGATCCTATGCATTGTTTCGACATTACCGAGGCTTATGGAATCGAACAATGCACGTTCGCGGGTGCAATGCATACGATCCTTATTTACACCTACGAGAGCGTGGCCTGCTATTCTTCGAACGCACAGCGAATTTCAAGAAGAAGGTAGTACGTCTCTGCGATGGGGACAATATGTGTCATTAAGAGTTCACAGCAAGATCACATGGAACGGTATAAATCTTACTTGGGGTTTGATTACTCATTACGCAATCAAATAACGGAAGTTACAAGTTTTGATGTACTAATCATAACACTTAACCTCGAGGGTCAGCGCGATTTAATGGCATGTCATGGGATTTCCAATTCAGAAAATGGAGATCACATGTTCTAGTCGCGCCAAATGCATACGGATCGTTTTGGATCAAAACTGTAGGCATATGTTAAAGGTTTGGATTTAACCGATTCACGGGACTCGTTGAGCATTTAATGCTTTTTGAAATCCTAAGATTTCGCTGATTAAAGTATTGTTAAAGATAAACTCATTTAGGGTAGCCTCCCGTAGCTCCTTGCACGGTTGTACAATATGTTAAGTAGTTATATTCAGCTTTTCGCAATTAATGGATCTTATACGGTCTCGTGAACAACGCTAGATGTTGAAGGGTACACTGGAATGCCATGGCACGTGAAATTATCTTGTGCTAAATAGTTGCTCTTGAGATTATGATACGAAAGTACACGAAAAAACCACCATTTACATAGGCTTGCTACTTTATCCAGTATAAATTTTAGGAAGAATAGTAGTTCCGACCCTCAAGAAATTGATCAAGTAATCGACCGTTTGAATCGGATGGAACGCGTCTTTCATTTGAATAACCGCGTCTCCCGATCAAAATAGATTCATGTAAATTGATGCTTACAATCACATATGAATAAGGTAATTTGCAAGCATTCGCATGAATTAGTAAATGGGTAAGGTTTGAGTGCATCACGATGTTAGAAAAAATAAAGTAGGGAGAAGAGACCAGATCACAAAGCATCCATCGGGGAATAAAGAAAAAGAGAGCCAACCTACCGAAAGTATAACCCAAAAAACGAAGGAATCCACACAACAAAGAGAGGAGAGCACATGCTCCCTCCCCTCGGACTTCCCTAACAAAAGCCAAGAACGATTGGCAAGTCCGTGCAAACCGGTCCTTGGATCCAGCGAAGTTCAGACGAAAGAAAGGGGCAAACCCCATAGAATTCCATCACAGCAGCTGATGAATTGGGTTTTGCCCGCACGCAACTCGCGACTCCGGTATCTCCTCTCCAGCCTCGGTTCTCGGGCTTTGGTACTCTTTCATTTCATAAAACATCTTTTGTGATCTTGCAGTAGATTGAGTACAGTCGCTTAATCATTTTCCGAAAATTCATGCAAATCACACAGGATTGACGTGACAGAATCGCTCGATTGCGCTTTTAAGCTCCTTCCAATTCCCTTAAATAGAAGCAGCACTCCCCAACTCCTCTCCCTCCTCTCACTCTCGCACGTTCAGAACATACACCAAAAAAGAACATGAAGCAACTCAATCCCTCTCTTACAAAACTGATCATCCCCTTCTTCGCCATCTCCGCCCTCTTGCTCGTCCCCTCGACCTCCGCCCAGACCTGCCGGACCGCCTGCGGCAACCAGCCCCTCCGCTACCCCTTCGGGAGCGGCCCGGGATGCGGCGACCCCCGCTTCCAGGGCCGCATCGCGTGCGACGAGGCGCAGCAGATGCTCACCCTAACCACCCACACGGGGTGCTACCCCGTCACCGCCATCGACTACGCCGCGCAGGTCATCTACATCTCCGACCCGACCATGTCCACGTGCGCGTGCTCCCAAAACAGCCGCGGCTTCGGCCTTGACTGGGACGCCCCCTTCTCCATCCACGAGAGCACCATCTTCGCCCTCCTCGACTGCTCCACCTCCACCTCCCCCATATACAGCTCCGCCGCCCCGGGGAATTCCTCCTTCACCTCATCCCCTCTATGCGACGCTGCGGGCACTTCCATATGCGGCTTCCTCTACTCTTGCCAAGCCATAAGCTTGATGAACGAGCCTATCTCCACGTGCTGCGTGTACACGCCCATCGACCTCGGGCCGGCCTACGACATGGACCTCGGCAAGCTCAAGTGCAGCTCGTACTCGGGGTTCTACAGCTTCGACGGGCAGGAGGTGGACCCCGACCGGTGGAAGTACGGGATCGCGCTCAAGTACAAGTTCAACGTGTATAACGAGTACCCAAGCTCGTGCGCCAAGTGCGAGAGGAGCGGCGGAGCTTGCGGCTATGGCGGGGCTTATGGCACTTTCGTGTGCAGTTGCCCCGACAGCGGGCTGAACATCACCTCAGATTGCTCCTTCGGCGCGTCCTGGAGTGAAACTTCCGGGCACATTCTTGCTCCGCATACAGGTTAGCGCAGCGCAAACTAAGCCTCGTCGGAACGAACTCATTCTAGTAAAACGACGGCCGGTCTACTGAACTAATTTACCATGGGATATGGCATAGAGCAAATTTACATGAGGTGAGGAGATATACTGAAACACCTAAATTGATCGTGACACGACGTTTCATATATTAACTTTAGTATAGTGGGAATTTTCTCCTCGGAGAAAAAGACGAACTGATGAACTCACACAAAATTTATAAAATGAGTTTCGCTAGAATGATTCCCTCAAAAAGAGATTGATCTCACTCGTTTGCTAGATTATTATAGTCGATGAGCAATGCTAGGAATCTAAATCCGTTTTACAAAGTTTGCGTACTAACGATGTGACAATTCTACAAGTGGTCAATTACACAAATGATTCATATTCAATGACTTATAACAGTTTGCTGCTTCTTTCAGCATATGAAATTTTGGAAACCTGACTTAGCAAACGTAGTATTTCTACGGCATGTCGTTTCCTTTTTCGATTCGGCTGTTGTTTAAACAGGTTCTTGATATCTGCTAACTTTGGCTTCAGGAACATGGGCTTCGCTTCGCTCAGTGGTCTCCATTTTGTCGCTGGTCATGATCAGAGCGCCATAAAACCATCGGAGGAGTTCATAATAAGGCGTCCGGTCTCGGCTCATGCTTCGCGTGGGGAAGCTCATGATTCTTCGATCGCAAGAAACTGATGTTTGCTCCCGCGATGAATCGTGTAAAGAAAACCAAGTTAATCACTCACTGATAAATGAACTATGGAAAGACAAGCGATAGCCTCTCTATTCCCTCTTTTTCTTCTTCCTCCCTACCTACAATGATCTCCGCATGGCCAAGGAGCTGGAAATGGCTTTCTACTTCCATACACGATTCGCAAACAGGAGTCACCTCAGTTGTTGATTTCTACCCTCGAAACGAAAGGAAAACGCAAAGCTTTCCTATCTCATCTCTTTCGAGTCTCGCATCGGCATTGTAACTACAAATTAGTTAGAAGGGGTGGTCCGGGTGGACAACTCCCCGAGGTAGGGTCAAGAATGGGCCCGGAACCGGCGTGGTTGGTACGATCCGATCCGATCCGATCCAGTTCGTGAGAGATCCGATTCGCTTCCCCTTTTCTGAGAGCTTTGCGACTGGCCTCGAATGGTGCCCAGGGACCGGCTCTAACACAGCCGGTTTCGGGGTAAAACCAGCCCGGAATCCAGGACTTACAGGGGCACTATAGGCCGTTGTTTCGAAGCTGAATTTATTCTAGTTAAAGCTAACCGGCTTCTAAAGTTGGACAGTATCAAAGAATTCTCCTAGGCCACTTAGAGAGCAATATGATATCCCATCGAACATGATTCCGGGAATTGGAAGGCGTTACGCTTCATGCCCACTGAAAACGGAATCACTTTCATTCTAGAGGTTCGCCTAGGGCCAAGAAAATAGCATGTTGCCCCATATTAGCCAGCTCTTTCATTGATTAATGCCTTGATTACGTGTCGTAGAGAATATCTCTCACATGACCTGGGACGGACCTACATGTTTATTGAGTAGAAGCAGGGACTTTTCTAGAACTTACGAAAAAATCTCAAATTATGTCTATTATAATATATTTATCTTGTACTTTTTGTTTGTAACACATCAAAGATCTCAAATTATGCCCACTGTGACGCATTTATTCTAAACGTTTTCTTGTGATATGAACAACCTCAAACTTGTACCTATGTGATACATTTATTCTCCGTCAAGGTTCCGTTATATGATTTTTCTAATCAAAATGTCGTTTTTATTTCACTTACGTCACATAGATGCCATGTCAACACTGTGTGCTTCTGGCATCTATGTAGACAGATTTTTAATGGTCATCATTGACAAAACTTTGACGGAGGGTAAATGTGTCATACGAATATTCATGAAAAAATTACCAAAACAGTCCTAAACCTATTGTAATTGTGCTAATTCATTTATAAATATTTTTTTATGTCAATTTAGTCCTAAATATTTTGCATTTGTGCCAATTTAGTTTACCCGGTCAATTATGGCCAACTGGCACTGACGCAGATGTTGTCCAACCAATATTGACGTGATAATTTTTTAATATTTATTTTTTATTTTTGGAATTTTTTTATTAATTTTTATTTTCGTTTCATTTTCCTTTCCTTTTCTTTTTTCCTTTTTTTTTCCTTCATTTTCATCTTCAACCTCTGGCCAGTCGCTGGCAAGGCTCAACCTCACCGTCGTTGAGCGAGGCCGAACTTGCCCTATCTAGAGAGATCAGCCTCGCTCACCTCTAGCAAGGTTCGACCTCGCCGTTGCCGGGCGAGGTCGACCTCGCCAATTGCCGGCAAGTTCAAGTCTCACTAGTTGCCGGCAAGTTCGAGCTCGCCCGATTTGGCGAGGTCGAGCCTCGCAAGTGGTTCGCGAGGCCAACCTCGCCGGCCAGGGGTTGAAGATGAAGATGAAGGAAAAAAAAAAGGAAAAAGCAAAGGAAAGCAAAAATTTTAAAAAATGAAAAAATGAAAATAATATCAAAAAAATTGTCACTTCAGCATTGGCCAGACGGCCGACACAGATTGGCCGGATGGACTAAAAAGGTTTAGGACTGAATTGGCACAATTACAATAGGTTTAGGACTATTTTGGTAATTTTTTTAGGTATTTGTCGACCAATCGACTCCTACGTGCTAATAAAGAAACTTGTTTATAACAAATGTTCATCTTTGTCTATTCTGCGTATTGTCCGTTATGTATAACTCGCACGCGAAACCTCGAAAGTTTGTTCCGATCAAACTACACTTCATAATTGAATTTCGTCAAACCCTACGGATCCACAGCGTCCTAAGCCACTATTTCCATATAACTCCACAACTCAACGACTCCTCAATCGCATGGCCTAATTCCGAAAATCACTCCGATCAGACGAAAAATGGACTCGAATACTAACCAAGCGTCACAAAACGGAGTTGGTTCGGTTTATCAAGGCGTGCAAAACGATCGCGCGTGAAATTTTTTCCTTGTTTTCTCCGCTGGCTTCAATGCTTCACCTGTTGAACAGGAAATAAAAAGGGGTTAACTTGGGCTGGGCTGGGCTGGGCCCAGTACTACAGCTTGCACTCTCTAAGTCCGGCGATTTCAGCGGTCGCCGGAGGGGGAGTTCGAACATGTGCATCCGCAGTCCGCGAATTGGGTTACACCGATCGTCGGACTCGATCGATTGTGGGCCGACGATGGAGAGGGACGTTCGAACCGACAGCGAGGGCATTATGGCAGCAGTTGCGGTGTTTTAAGTGCGAGGGACGAAAGTTCTCTCCAGCGAGTAACTACCTTAGGTTAGCCACGTGAACCTAGGTAATCGATTGGGACTTAGCCTCGGGGAGCTTCCGTGCATGATCCGAGCAACAACTAACACAACACTGGCCCGATCGTCACGATCGTCACCGTCTCCCCCCACCCCCCGCGAGAAGGTAGGGAGGTTTCTTTTTGGGTTTTTCCGGGAGATATTCCGCATAAATTCACTCGTTTATGAACACGGTCAATCACCTATCTTATTGTTACAGCGTGCGTTTGATTCATGTTAATTTAATGCGCGAGAGACGTTAGATTCAGTGTGATTCGCATGAGACTCTCACGAATTGATTGCTCCTATTTGGAACCGACATGAACTAGGTGCTTGCAGAAAGTATCCCGCTCACTGTACATGAGACATGCTGAATTCATGCTCTTTCTCAAAATGGCCTCGTCTCGATTTGAGTTGCAGCGCTTCGTTAAAGCCAATGTTTTCAAAATCTTGGCGGGTCGAATCGGATTTGATGCCCGACATGTGGCTTGATCCTTCGAAATCGGACACCGACACTGGATCGGTACGAGGGGGGCTGAAATGGCTCATCCTCAATTCAATGCCTTGAATAGCAATTGATTTGATGAGTTGAAAGTGGGACAACATTTTCTTCAGACCACCAATTGATGATGGGAGCTCCGAAGTTGAATTAAAGGCAAAACAGGGGGACCTGTCTCAAGGCCAAAGGCACAGGAAAATGATGTGAAAAGCTCTGCTTTTTCCGAGCACGACAAAAACCATTTAAGAAAAAGGAGGGTTAAAAACCAATACCGCAACTCCCAAACATCAAAAACGTAATATTCCCTTTTATGTGAATCATGCATAGAGAAGCAGATGAGAGACATCGCAGGAGCTCAAAACAGGACAAGCCACTGGCGATTCCTACAAAGACACTAGATTTGCTCATTGCCCTTTTGTTCCTTCTCCTCCATCCTCGGTTACACCATTTTGTTTTGTCCTCAACCATTGGAAATCCCCGCATGTCATTCTTGTCTCAACGTACTAAATGCAATTCATAGGCTGTGTCTTCATACATATATATATATATATACATTAGCATTGGCACCATTGAACCAGCCCCAAGCAGAGATTAGCATAGAGCCTCGAGGACTTGGGACTTTCGGGGTGGGTCGCTCTTCAGCAATCAATCAATCATGGTGAAGCCCGCGTTCCCGACGGTCGATCATTGCGCGTCGATTGGGCGCGAGAAGGACGCTGTGGTGGCCGACCTGGACGGGACCCTGCTCCGTGGCCGGAGTTCCTTCCCGTACTTCGCCCTCATTGCCTTCGAGGTCGGCGGGGCCCTGAGGCTCCTCCTCCTGCTCCTGGCCTCCCCGCTCGCCGCCTTCCTCTACTACTTCGTGTCCGAGTCTGTGGGGATCCAGGTCCTCATCTTCGCGACATTTGCCGGGATGAGGGTGGCCGACATCGAGTCCGTGGCGCGCGCCGTGCTGCCCAAGTTCTATGCTAGCGACCTCCACCCGGAGTCGTGGCGGGTGTTCTCCGCCTGCGGGAGGAGGTGCGTGCTGACTGCGAACCCGAGGATCATGGTCGAGGGGTTCCTCAAGGACTTCTTGGGGGCCGACATGGTTTTGGGGACCGAGATAAGGACCTACAAGGGGAGGGCCACGGGGTTCGTGAGCCCGCCAGGAGTGCTCGTGGGGAAGAAGAAGGCGGCCGCTCTTCGCAAAGCGTTCACGGATGAGCAACCAGAGATCGGCCTCGGCGATCGACAAACCGATGTCCCCTTCATGGCCTTGTGCAAGGTCAGTATGATGCAGTTAGGGATTAGGAGTTATTTTTGGCCAAAAACATGCTATAGCAATGATCATCGTTTTCACCTACCCGAAGCATCTATGGTATCATTAGTCTTTCAGAAGCAGTAATAAACAGATTCCTTAGCTTTTTCCCAAGATCATTTCGGTAGCAAAATTGCAATGAGAGAAAGAAATCCACAATCATTCTTGTTGTGGTTTGACGTATCAAAACGAGAGGTAGGAAGCTAGAGGCTAAACTTTCAAGGTCCACCCAATTGATCTAAGCTAGGCACAAGTACTAAAACAGAAAGACAGTATTGGTCACCACAGCTTCAGATAGAAATGGAAATCTCGTCGTTAATTTCGTGGCAAAAACACAGATGGAAATTAGTTAAAAGGTTTAGATGGCGAAATCGGGGCGGCGAATTATCTGTACCGGCTGCTTCATTAGCCTGATCGAAGATACCTTGCGCAACAAGTCTTGAATACCGATGGAACCCAAAAAAATTGCAGGAAGGATTCATTGTGCCACCCAAGCCGGAGGTCAAGGCTGTGACGAACGACAAGCTTCCGAAGCCAATTGTATTCCACGACGGCCGGCTCGTCCAGAAGCCAACCCCTCTCCAGGCCCTCCTCACCATCCTGTGGATCCCCATCGGCTTCCCCCTTGCCTGCCTGAGGATTGCTGCCGGGTCGCTCCTCCCGATGCCCCTCGTCTACTATGCGTTCTGGGCGCTCGGCGTCCGCGTCACTGTCAAGGGCACGCCTCCACCGCCGGCCAAGAAGTCAACCGGCCAGACGGGCGTGCTCTTCATCTGCTCCCACAGGACGCTCCTCGATCCGATCTTCCTCTCCACGGCACTCGGCCGCCCGATCCCTGCTGTCACCTACTCAGTGTCCAGGCTTTCCGAGGTCATCTCGCCCATCAAGACCGTCAGGCTCAACCGGGACCGGGCCACCGACGCGGCCATGATCAAGAAGCTCCTGGAGGAAGGCGACCTGGCGCTATGCCCCGAGGGGACCACCTGCCGCGAGCCGTTCCTCCTCAGGTTCTCGGCCTTGTTTGCCGAACTGACCGACCAGCTCGTGCCAGTGGCGATGGTGAACCGGATGAGCATGTTCCACGGGACGACCGCCCGCGGATGGAAAGGGATGGACCCGTTCTACTTCTTCATGAACCCGAGCCCGGCCTATGAGGTGACCTTCTTGAACAAGTTGCCGATCGAGCTGACCTGCACAGCCGGGAAGACCAGCCACGAAGTGGCCAATTACATCCAGAGGACGATCGCCGCGACGCTCTCGTACGAGTGCACCAACTTCACCCGGAAGGACAAGTACCGCGCGCTCGCCGGCAACGACGGAACGGTCGCCGAGAAGCCGAAGCTCCCCGCGAACAAAGTCATGGGATGCTGACTTACTGTCCCCGCTTAGACAATCTCGCTTTCTGACATCGAAGAGCAAGCAAGGAAACCGATGCATTTCAGCTTTTACCAACCGGGTCACGATGACCCGTTATTTCTAGTTCGAAGTTTCGATTGCAGTGTTCTGTTTACCCGGAAAGCTTGGAATAAAATGTTAGGGAGAAATCTCCAAGACATTCTTAGAATTCGAGGCGATTGCGAACATTGCTCTTTTTTTTTTATCTTTGGTTACATGACAATATATTTGCTAATATTTTGGCTTTCGATATGGATGTTGGGATGCCTATTGCTAGTTCTGGATAATGAGGATCTCCGCGTCCGTTCCCTAGCCGGTAAAAAATTAGAAAAAAGAACCTATATAAATAGAATTAATTAAAAAGAATCATATTTTTATTTTTAAAAAAAAGTAAGGTTAATATCATCAAAAACCGTAAAAAATCCTAAACCGGTACATCTGTGACGAATTTACCCTCCGTTAGTTTTTTGTTAAATTTTACTGTCAGTCAAATTGCCGAAATTGATGACGGGTATATCGGTTTAGGGTTTTACCCTCTACTTATCACAGGTGTACCGATTTGAAATTTTTCGTGGTATTAATCTAATTTAACGATATCTAACGGAGGGTTAATTGTCACAAATGTATTAGTTTATGATTTTTAATGGTCAAAAAATTAGTTTAGGATAGATTTGCCACGGGTTTACCCATTTGGAGGTTTTGGTAATCAAAAAAGGGTTAATACCACGAAAAATCCTAAACTGGTACATTTGTGACACATTTACCCCAAACTATTTTTTTGATCATAAAAAACCCCAAACTGGTACACCTGTGACAATTTTACCCTGAACATACCACAAAAAATCTCAAACTGGTACACATATGATAATTTTACCCCGAACTAATTTTTAATATTATTATTTTTTATTATTTTTTCTTTTTTCTTTTCTTTTCTTTTTTTTCATTTTCAAACTCTGGCCGGTCGCCGAATCGGCAACCGGTTAGAGGCGGAAGCCGGCAAGGGCCGTCCTCGCCTGCCCAAGGTAAGGGCGAGGGTCGCCCTCACCCGACGCGGGCGAGGGTCGCCCTCGTCGACGCCCTCGCTAGCTCACCCTCGCCCAACGCGGGCGAGGGTCGCCCTCGCCGGCTCACCCTCGCTCAAGCCGGTGAGGGTCCCCCTTGCCAACGCCAGCGAGGGCGGCCCTCGCCGGCTTCCGTCTTTGGCCGGTCGCCGAACTGGCGACCGGCCAAAGTTTGAAAATGAAAAAGAAAAGAAAAGAAAAAAATAAAAATAAATAAAAATTCGAAAAAAATAATATTAAAATTTTAATTCAGGGTAAAATTGTCACATGTATACCAGTTTGGGGTTTTTTGTGGTAAGTTCAGGGTAAAATTGTCACAGGTGTACCAGTTTGAGATTTTTGGTGGTCAAAAAAATAGTTCATGGTAAAATTGTCACAGGTGTACCAGTTTAGGGTTTTTTATGGTCAAAAAAATAGTTTTGGGTAAATGTGTCACAAGTGTATCAGTTTAAGATTTTTCGTGGTATTAACCCATCAAAAAACTAACCTCGAGTAAATTTATTACGGGTGCATTAATTTGGGAGTTTTCTTAGTATTAGCCCTAAAGAAATATTAAGACTTTTAAGTTTTTTTTTTCCTCCTTTCTGTTTCAAACTGCATGAAGTACCTGAAATATTCTTCCCATCTCTCCCTCTCCCTCCCTCTGCCGCGCGCACACGTCCCCGTCGTCTTCCCCGCGAGTCTCCGCCTCTCTCTCTCTCTCTCTCTGCATTTCGATTCTCGAAAGCTCGATCCAGGACCATCCATGGCGATGACGATCGGGAGAGCACGCCTCCCTCGCCGAGCCATCTGAGAATCCCGGCCGCCCGCCCCGAGCACCGGAAGGAAGGATCCGGCTCCGGGGGAAGCGACCATGTCCTCCTCCCTCTCCGCGGCGTCCTTCTCCTCCAGCCGGGGCGGCGACTCGGCGGATTTCGACGCCGACCTGACCCTGAACGACAGGCTCAAGGCCTTCAAGTCCTCGCGCTTCGATCCCCACGCCTACTTCACCTCCAAGTGCCAGACCATGAACGAGAAGGTACCGGCCGCTTCCTTCCCCCTCCCGCCCCCGCCCCGCCCCTTCCGTGCGCGAGCGTGTGCGGACCGATCGATCGGCGGCGAAACTTTTGGAGATCGATGTGACGGCGATCTCCGCCGATCGCGAATTTTTTTTCTTCTTTTGAGCGCCGCGTGCATTGTTTTTTTTTGTAGGAGATTAGGCATCTGTGCGCTTACCTGGTGGATTTGAAGAAGGCATCGGCGGAGGAAATGCGTAAGAGCGTTTATGCTAACTATGCAGATTTCATACGGTTAGTGGAGTCTCGTTTGGAGAAGATGATCTCGCGTTCGTGCTTCGCTTGTATTCGGCTTTCCTCTCTGATATCCTGTACGCTAATGACGACTGAAACACTAGGTTTCGTCAGTCATTTACGGTGCATTGTTGCAATCCATGCATCAGAAACTGGAATGTGGTCGTAGTTTGTTAAAAATGAATGGAACGGATATGTTGATGCGGCACGACATGAGCCGGGGTTATCATTTTAATGCATTCGCCTTTTCATTTGCTTGTTTGATTCTTCTATGTGCAGCACATCCCAGGAGATATCAGACCTTGAGGGGCAGCTCCTGTCCATGAGGAATCTTCTATCCTCTCAAGCAGCTTTAGTCCAGGAATTGGTCGAGGGGGTTCGTGTCGATTCTCTAGACACTGGTTCTGAAGATTCGGCTGCAGAGGATATGCACAATTTGGAAGACACGCGACCTTCCAACATGGAGAACTGGTTAATAGATTTTGTGGATACCCTCGAAATTCTATTAGCTGAGAGGAGGGTGGAAGAAGCCTTGGCTGCCGTGAATGAAGGAGAAAGGATCAAAGAGGAAGCTAATAGTAGGAGGACATTGAGTCCAGCTGCGCTATTATCGCTGGAGACCGCCATAACAGAACAGAGACAAAAACTAGCTGATCAACTAGCGGAAATGACTTCCCAGCTTTCAACACAAGGAGTTGAACTTCGTTCGACAATTCTGGCTCTGAAAAAACTTGGGGATGGTCCTCGTGCCCATACACTGCTATTGAACTCTCACCAACAGAAAATGCAGTGCAGGATGCAAAGTCTTCGCTCATCTAATGTTCCATACGGAGGAGCTTACACAGCTGCCCTTTCTCAGCTTGTCTTTTTAACCATTGCCCAAGCAGCTAGCGATGCCTCGGTTGTTTTTGGTGAGGAACCTGCATTTGCATCTGAGCTTGTGACCTGGGCTGTCAAGGAAACCGAAGCCTTGGCTCTTCTTCTAAAGAGGCATGTCCTTGCCTCATCGGCAGCTGCAGGTGGCTTAAGAGCTGCTGCTGAGTGTGTTAAGATATGTCTGGGTCACTGTTCTGTTTTAGAGGCTCGTGGGCTGGCCCTTTCTCCTGTTCTACTCAGATTCTTTAAGCCTTGTGTCGAACAAGCTTTGAATGCCAACTTGAGAAGAATAGAGCAGAGCAGTGCTGCATTAGCTGCTGCAGATGATTGGTCACTTGCTTATTCTCCACTTGGCGGACGGCCGATGCGTGTTTCTTCTTCCACGTTCCTCAGTAGTGGTACAGTCGCAGTGCATCCAAAACTCTCAAGCAGTGCAAACAAATTAAATACGATGGTTCAGGTTAACTCCTCTTTCCATTCAAGTCTAGAGGCTGCTTTCTTTGAAGGCAATTTCCCTGTATGTTTTTATCATCTTGCCATCCCACCTTGCTACACATTTCTTGAAAAGCTAAAGGATCTTGTGCCGTCTTTTTTCTTCAGCAGCAGATTGTTATTATTGCCTCTCCTTGTAGCATCTCTCAGGAGTTCTGCTTCAATTAGAAAGTGATGAATCAACTCCTTGCATCATAAACCATCATTGAAGCATTGATTTTTGTCTCCATCACTTAATAAAAATGCCTCCGATGGTCTTGCCTCTACCACACAGGAATTTCTTGAGGATGTCAGTCCACTCGAAAGCTTGCGTTTAGAAGGTCCCACGTTGGAAGGTCTGCTACAAGTATTCAACTCGTATGTCAATATGTTGATAAATGCATTACCAGGGTCAGCAGAACATGAAGAAAACCTTGAATATTCTGGCAGTAGAATTGTGAAAATGGCAGAGACTGAAAGCCAACAGTTAGCTTTGTTGGCCAATGCATCATTATTGGCAGACGAGTTGCTCCCACGTGCTGCCATGAAGCTATTGTCCTTGCAGAGTACGAACAAACTTGAGGACCATGCAAGACGAACTCCAGACAAGCAAAATCGTTATCCTGAACAAAGGGATTGGAAGAGGCGGTTGCAACGTTCAGTTGATAGATTGCGTGATAGCTTCTGCCGCCAACACGCCCTTGATTTAATTTTTTCAGAAGAAGGTGACATCCGTCTCAATGCACATATGTACATCATGATTGATGACCTTATGGAAGAACCTGAATGGTTTCCTTCTCCAATATATCAGGTAAAGCAGTGCAGTTTGTATCCTTTAGATAGTCGTTTAACTGAAGCAGCAATGCAGTGCAGTTTGTTTCTTATCAGTGTTGTGAAACTGGGGTTTGATGCCCCAGGATGAGTTTGCATTAAACATAATAAGAAAATAACGGACATATCTTGTTTATTGTCTAATGATATCCACTTGGATATGATTTTCAGTGGCTGATTTGATTCAATGAGCATTACTCCATGCCAGACCATTGATATTTCTTTGACACTGAAATATAGTGAACTAGATTTATATATCAGAAACTGAGGCTCTATTACCTGAAAAACCTAATAAATGAATGCCACCTCTTTGTTTCTGGTTTTGCTTTGTGATGTCACTATGCAACTTTGAAATCTGCTTCATGTAATTGCTTCATGAAGCAATTGTCTTCGTGCTTTTTTTTATATTTTAAGGTCATGTTTGCATCGAAGCCTTACAGCAGCAATAACATCACCAAGTAAGATCAATATATATGAGTTCTCAGCCTGCGGACATGGCTATCATTACCAACTTCCTTATTGCTATAGTTCTTGTATAATGGTATCTAAGCATCCGGTCCCTTTGATTCGGTGTGTAGTCCATCTGTAATTGATGTTTGAGTGGCACGTATTTGATTTTCATCAACAGTTTCTTTTGCTATGTTGACTTGTCTTTTGGTTTTTCCCAATATGTTCAGGAACTTTTTGCGAAACTGACTCGAGTGGCTGGCTTCGCAACCGAAATGCTTGTCGGTCGAGAAAGATTTGCTACTATATTGTTGATGAGACTCACAGAGACAGTCATTTTGTGGCTCTCTGATGATCGGAGCTTTTGGGAAGAGATAGAAGAGGGTCCCAAGACATTGGGTCCTTATGGCCTTCGACAGGTTTGTATAAGAACTACGGTTTCCCGCACCTTAACATTTTGTCCAATTAGTTAAAAGTAACCATGCTCTAGTCATGCAGCTTTATTTGGATATGGAGTTCGTGATTCTGTTTTCATCACAAGGCCGTTATTTATCTCGGAATCTGCATCAAGTTATCAAAAACATAATTGAGAGAGCTATTGACATAGTGGCTTCTACTGGATTAGATCCATATAGGTAACGCTCTTACTGCAATTTAGCGAAGACTATTTGACGATCAGAACATGGTTGCAATCCATTCCGAGTCATGGAAATGATTTTCTGACATGTTCTTCGAATTTCTTTATGAATTATCCTCTTCATCGCTCTCTCATTAGTTACTGTGATTGTTTTTATAGTGTGCTGCCGGAGGATGAGTGGTTCGCCGACGTCGCTCAGATAGCGATAAAGATGTTGACCGGCAAAGCGAACTTCGCAAACGTGGATCGAGATGTCGCTAGCCCCAGCGCATCTGTATCAGCGAAATCAATTTCGTCGATTGTATCTCATGGAAGTAACTAGCTTCTGCAATCTATCAAGGTATCACGCTTTCTTGTTTTGCTTCATCTCCTAATCAAGTGGCCTTGATCACCCATGCATATCAGAGTCTCACGCAATGAGCGGACAAGCGTGTTCCTACAGAGAGAGAGAGAGAGAGAGATCACTTAACAATATCGAATTTGTTCCTCGTAGAGGTAACTCTCAAGTTTGAAGTGGAGAACGAGGTGCGGAGAAGAAACAAGAAGATCGAAGCTGCGAAGTTTTGAGCATTAGGAAGGATGCATGGGCCTCGTCATCATTTTGGATCTTTTGGCTATTTTATTTTATATTTTTCACTATCATCGCGAGATTCGTTTCTGTTCATTTCGTACGGTTTCTTCGAGACTAGCGAATCGAACAATAAGATCCAGCTTAGGAAGTAGTGAAGGATGTACAGAACGGTATTGCTTCGTAGATAACCGAGGAGCCGAACAAGGGGCACGAGACGAGGGAAAAATAAAGAGTTTATTTTGCGGGCCCGCCACGTTTCCAAGAAGTTGCTGCCCGTAAAATGGTCATCGGGAAACAATTTTCCGTAGAGAGCACTAGAAGTTGGAGAGAGGAATGAAAAATAAATCAGCAAACAAATAAAGACAATGTGGATGATTGTGTATCATCGGTGGCCTATGACCTCAATGTGTCTTGGCCTTGTTACTTGTGTTCTCTAAGGTCACGTTTGCAGGGTAAAGAAGGAAGTTATGAAAAAGTCTACGAGTGCGAAGGCAAATAGTGTCACATGACTCACTGTTTGGATGGTAAAACCTGTCTAGTCCGCGGCTCATGGCATCACGACCACATAATCTTGCCTTTGTGAGTACTTGCGAAAATATGGGTGAGAGAAAGCTAAGTCCTCGTTGTGAGTTCCTGATGATTGAGAACACATTGCCGGCCCTTTACCTTCATTCTACCCCATGAACGGAAAGACTCGAGTCTCCCGAGGGGCGAAAAAGCATTTGTGAACTCGAGATTTCTCAACTTGGACACGGTGTAGATGCGAACACAACACGAGCCACCTCACTCGGGACTTGGTAGCGGGGAGGAAGATTCTCAGACGGTAAACAGGAAAGATTAAGAAGATCAGCTTTTCTTATTAGTTGGAAACTTATGCCGGAGGGACAAGACTCCTGAGAGACTCGCGACATTTAATAAAAGTTATGGGTTAAAGGGATCTTGAATTTGACTTAAACCCAGTCGTTGATAATTCTTGTAGTCAATTCCGTTTAGTCTGACACAGCATAATATCTGCTCTGGCAACTCTTCAGCCTTGTTCCCCTGTTTCAGGACACACAACCGACAGTTTTCAGAAATCCGGAAAGAAATGGAATACATAGTATGAAGGAATAACACAGTAGCGAATTTACTGCAGAGAAATGAACTTGCCTGAATTGTGAGGCCGACGTCCAAGATGCAGAGCTTTAATCTATCTAGGAACGCTTCAAAACCTTTCCTAGAGATATAACTGAACCTATGCATATCCAGATCGATCTCCAAGTAATTTTCTCCCTGTACAATTTCGTTTTGCAGACAGCATGAGAAAGCATCCCAATAGGAAACATTAGACATCTAAATTCTGTAGAACAGGGACACTAGAGTTGCTGTAGAGAGCTTGCCGCAAGATTGCATACACATGGAACTCTCTGGCTTAATTCCTAAGAGCGAGCTTTCAAGAAAGACAGCAAGATGAAAAGTAGTGTACACACAGCCCGGCGAAACCGAGCATGTCAAAAATAAGAAGGGTAGTTTGAGTCTTCCAGAGTATGCACTTCATTTAGAGGAAAGAGAGATAGAAAACTGCAGCTAATAATAAGATGCACGTATACCAATATAAAGTTCAGATAACCTAGACTGCCTTGGATATAATGTGTTACCCGAGACACGCAATAATGCTATCTAACCTTGACCTAAGCTCTGACCTGAGAAGAGCATATAACTAAGGGGAAAGGACATAAAACTTCAGGACAGTTGCTCTACATCAATCAGACAATTGTGTCTGAAGAAACACACCAACGGTTCCATCTAAATATCAGAATCAGCATGGCTAGTTGCGAAAGGACTTACGATGTAAAACGCGTGCTGCGGGCGTGAAAGAACTGGTTTTTCATTGTACGCCTGCATAAGCTTCCTCTCGGCTGCACTCAGGTGTAGATCTTCCACATTTGCAACACGACCCAATATCTTTAATCTTTCCCGGAAAGAGATGATAGAATCTACAGGAAAACTTCTGACCTTTTCGTCCTCATTATGTATTAACTTCTACTATGAGGAAATTGGAGATAAGACAAAAAAGAAAATGGTTAAAATCGATTAAACCTTTCAAAAAAGAGAAAGTCAATTGAAGCGTCCAGATGATTTTATCTGAACTTGAATTTAGAATAAATGTCTATACTGCACCAAAAGACTTTCGGGTTAATATACCTCTAATTATGCAGTGAATTTTGTTTTACCTAAAGTACTAGATAAAAGGCAGAAATATATTTTCTTTGCATATATCACTGAAATAAATGCCTGAGCCAGACTTCAAAGGAAATAATAGTTAGAAACAGATTATATCAGCAAACCTACTGAGAACAAAGAGCAGGCATGAGTCTCACCATAATACTTTCTTGAAATTGTGGTGAAAGCTCCTTTGCATAGTTATCCGAAAGCTTAAAGTATAACACAAAACTCATTCCTTCCCCATCAGTTTCACTCTGAAAAATTGCGGCTGGGTATAAGGGTACCTGTTTGAAAAAAAAAGCTCCGTTACTTCTTTGACAAGAAACAAATGGCTATGCTATGACTGCAGGACAACAATGCAAATATGTGCTCAAAAGGCTCCATTAGTTCTTGCACACAAAAGAAATGGCAATCTCACAACCACAGAACGCAAGATATATTTTCCTAGAGCAAATAGCTCAATGGGTGAAGATGGCCGTGCTACAAAGCATTCCCCAAAGCCTTAACAAGGGGGTAGATATAAGTGACCCTCATGCATATGAAGGGTAGAGGTAATCAAGGGGGTATAGGGAAAAATTAGCAGGAGTGAGAGCATTCCCTAGGAAAAGGTAAGGATACCTGAACGTTAACAACAAGGATGGGTGGGAGTTTCCCAAAAGAGCTGATAGGAGGGAGTTCCACACATTGAGCTATATGATCTATTTTGCGTTGAGTTAAGAATACATCAACCCCAAATGGATAATAGGCAGCGTGATTTGAAGCAAATTCTTTCTTCTTGTCCCTGCCACACAAGTCATCAATATAAATATAGTTAAATAAACCAAAGATCACCCATTGATCTAAGAAATTTCTTTAGCAATAACTGCATTTGCCTCAACAAGATGATTGCTTGACAGGTTGCTGCACCACGAGTAGGATGGCATAAAATAACAAACGAAAGTGTCCTCGGGATGATGGTATCTGATACCTTCCACTTCTAAGTCTTACCTTAAATAATTCTCTCCTCGAACTTTAAAGGAACTTGGCTCAATAAGTGACCAACAATCAAGCATTTTCTTTTCAATTGGGCAAAATGGGACCTGGGAACCTGCTATGGGCCTCTGGAGAAGCATCTTTGACGAAACTGAAAACAAAAGAGAAATTGTTATAAGTCGAATAATTTAATTTTTCTCTATATACTAGAGATTACAATAACCACAATTGGTGAAAATAATCAATGTCAAAAGAGACAAGTAAAACCCATAATCATTACATCCAAAAAAAAAACCTATCGTCACTCTATGGACCACTATAAACGGAAACGCAAAACCTTTAATAGGAAATTGCAGTTGAAGTAGATCTTTTTAAAATTATATCCGAAAAGCAGGAACTTCAAAAGGCAATAATCTCCATAAAGATGCTAAAGATACTGCGCAGAATGTTTGATTATTTTTTGCTATGTCAAAAGAAGAAGAAGGTATCTGTACTCACAAAGAGTGCCATTACTGTGTGCTTCCTTCCATTTGAAGGAAAGTTTAGATGCAGACTTTTTTCTCGTGCTTGGTGGACTGGAGCTTAGTGATCTTCTTTTTTCAACAGACGGAGCGGTTGAAGCTAAACAAGGAAGACAATTGTTGGGTATAATTCCACAGTTATCCAGGAGTCCTTCCTCCTTTCCAGAATTTTCATCCACAGATGAGATATCGTCGAGAAAAACAGGTTTCTTAGCTTCACTTGGATGTTCACACGATTTATAATGGCTATCAGCATCATCCGAATTTGGGACATGATGTGCAGAGCTCTTAGCAACCTTGCCAACAGAGTTGTGGGCAGAGTTTCCAATTAACATATCGCCTGGTTTATGCACGTGATCTAGAGAAGACGCATGTTGTAAGCTGGTATTACTTTCTCCGTGCATGCAATCCCTTAACGATGCAGTGCTTTGTCTAGATACGCCTTCAAAGCCACCTAGAGACAGTACATCTGCAAAGCACAACGATAGAGCATTGGCCATTGGATGAAAGAACGATGTTAAATGTTACAACACGACTAAAACATGCCCATGCATCATACCATCTGCGACACTCTTGTAGTCTTCATCACAGTCTGACTCAAAAACTGCCACTGAGTCATACCATGCCTCATCAATGCTTCCTGCAGATACCACATAGGTATCATGATAATGATATAAAGGAGAAGACCCGGGAATAATCAAATCCTAAGCCCAAAAAAGGAGAAAAAAAATAACAAATGAATCCTTAAATCTGGGACTGAAATTACTTCCCCCATAGAAAGGTGGTGAAATCAATATAAAACGAGCATACAAAAACTAGACATGCAATCAAAGAGCAGAGAATGTTATTATGAGACATGAAAAAACATAAGATAAGGGACCGATAAAAATATTAGCTCATAAATCAAAAGGAATAACGCAAACGAAGTCGCAGTCCACCTGGTGCCTCAGCGTAGAAGAACAACAATGTAGACAAAGAAGAAGATGAAGAAAAGAAAATGCTCAAATAATAACTAGGGAAGAAAGTAGATTAGATGACCCAATAATGGTCCTTCCAAAAATGCTTTGATACTAGCGAAGAAAGTTATATTCGCTTCATGAGGAACGGACTCGAAGAGAAATAAATTCCAAAAGTTCTTTAATACTAGGGAAGAAAGTTATATTTGCTTCATACAAAAAGGACTTAAAGGGAAATAAATCAATCCAAAGCATCTTAAATCATATCCTCTTTCCACATCTTTAGCCTTAAGATGCAAGAAATTTCAACATCATGATTTCATGACAAATTTTGTTGTAAGTAGCTTAGACACAGTAAACAACAAAACTGACTACATAATATTCAATGGCGTCATTGATAATGCATTTGCAGATTCATTAGAAAGATAAAACCTAAAATGAGGTATTGCTGGGGATGGAAAAGACAGAGATAATTAAGAGAAAACACAACATTCGAAGTACTGTTGACATGTAAATGTGGAGAAAGAGAACACTCATCATTTTCAGATGCAGATCCATGGGACTTCCAATCTCCTTATAATGATTTTTGGACCCACCTCCATCCCCATCTTGTTTTTATAAGTAGATTGGGATATGCGTGATAGCCAGCAAGTTCTACTAATTCCAGTCTTCAACATAGACCTAATTAGAGCAATCCAAAGGATTGATGGGAACATCAACTGTATTTGCTCTTGTTCCCCATCTGTAAGTTCTCACATTGGGAAATTCAAGAATCATTCCTTATTATCTGTCCCTTTTTACTGAAAGATCTCTATTATATTTTTAGTTACCTTTTACAATTGACATCCCACTTTCTTTTGGTCAGAATTCACATCCCAATTGGCATACAAAAAATGAACTACAATTTTAGTTTTAGACCGAGACTTCTGCTGCTAGCCTAACAAAGGGCCATGTCTTTCCTTCTGAGCGGAAAACAACTTGCATATAATTCATACCGGTTACCACCCAGTGCTGTGAACTCACCATGACCATTTAATAATTCAAGGTTACGCTTATAACAACCAAAATACTTCGAGTTATGAACCAGTAGTTGTACTTAATTATGCCAGCAAGAGCGCAAGTGGATGGCACTAAAGCATTCCAAGTTTTAGCGAATCGACTTTAGACATTACTTTCATTATAGCAAACTCTTTCAAGAAAGCAGAAGCTCCTGTGCTATTTATGGCATTACAACAAGCAATAGCAAATTCAAGTTCAGGCCAAATAGAAGACTCGACAGGCAGTTTTGACAGAGAGCTGAGATCATTCAGATTCGACACGCGAAAGATTTGCAGAAGACGATTGAATTGATCAGTTCTCAGCTAACCTTCAGGCAGAGACTTCGACAACAATTTTTGTGCCATCCTTTTCATTCATGAGCAAGTAAAGTCTCTACCAGCCGCTCACCGATATTCTCTCAGGAAAATCCGAGTCCAATTTCACACCATCAGGGGAGAATAATATTCTACAATCAATTAATCCGTGGCTTGATGTCCTACGCTACCAACTTAGCCCATAAACCCATTTTCCTTTTTCATAAAATACAATGTTCGATTGCCCAGAAGTCCTTACCGATTTTCTCCGCTATCATACATGAAAAGACGATGCTTGGAAGTCCCAATTATTGAGAGACAACCCACTCGTGCTTGAACAAACTTTATCC
This sequence comes from Syzygium syzygioides, assembly GCA_031216285.1. Classification (NCBI taxonomy): domain Eukaryota; kingdom Viridiplantae; phylum Streptophyta; class Magnoliopsida; order Myrtales; family Myrtaceae; genus Syzygium; species Syzygium syzygioides. Next base: position 39,728,821 of record CM062243.1, read on the forward strand.
GATAGCTAATCGCCGATTGATTACTAGACTTGCATGCGGATCTAGTCAGGAAAACAAAAACCATCGAATCACTGCGACATTCCCACACCAACAACCTTCTCCGAGCAAACAGATTTCAATCGTGATAATAGGAGCCAATAACGCACTAACTGGTGCCCGCCGCCCGAATTGCAACTCCCAGAGGCCACTCGCTTACTTTTCACCGCACACACAATTCACGGCGAAACATCGATCGCGTCCTAGCAGCTCCACGAACAGAGCTCAATCAATCCAAACCACTCCTCTTAATCGAGACCGTAAACCCGAACCAAAAATCACTTCCACTTCAACAAGCCGACCGAAACAAACCGAATCCGGCACGAACGCGCGAAGCCGATCGCCACAGTCCGGATTTCCAGAGCAATGCCGAACTCGAGAGCTCGCATGCTCCGGTCAGAAATCACCTCATCTCATCCACATCAAAACTCGAACACTCCAAAAAATTTAAAAAAAAGAAAAAGGTGAAAGAGAGAGAGAGAGAGAGAGACGGGGAGACGAAGACCAACCTTGGAAGCTAGGATTGTTGAAAGAGCGATCGCGAGGCCTGGACCGATCGATCCTGTCCAGCGATCCGTCGGACAGGCGCGACGGGACTCGCCTCTTGACCTTCGCCCGCCGCACGCGGGGCTTCTTCCTCGACGACCTCGATCGCCCTTTCACGCACTCCTGGGGCGTCGACACGCACGCCCCCATCGTCGTCTCCTCCCCCCACGCTGTCTCCCTCCCTCCCTCCCTCTGGCGCTCGCGCTGCCGGCGGCGATCACCGCTGCGCGATCACCATCAAGGCCCAGAGAGAGAAACGAAATGGCTCCGGAGGAGCAGGAGCAGGCAGCAGGAGCTGGCGAACAATAATTTTTCTGGAGAGGGAGTGTTTCGGAACCGGACGAACTACCGTTGGATTGGGCGGAGCATCTTATTCCCGGAGCGGGGCATTTAACGCGAAGCGGAAGTCAATTTTGACCGAGAGACGGAGAGGGAGAGAGAGAAGGAGGGACTCGGCATGGCTCCACACGTGGCGGCGCCTGATTAGCCCCACCGCGCGAAGGCTACCCGATTCGCCATTACGGAATACGGACCGGCATTATAAGGTAAAAGAAGAAGTAAATAGTAATCGTTCCATGGGTTACGTGCAGATTCTTTTCCCTTTTCTCGAAATCCTTTAAATGACATTGCCCATCGTTCGCATCCGACGTGGCGGATTTTGGGAATTGGTTTTAGGGAAAAAGAGGGGGAGAAGCAAATTCCTTAGGAAGTAGGAAAATCTGACTTCTTAGTTGTATAAGAAGCAGGCTCACGAATGGATGATAGCTTATAAGAGGCGTGTTATTGAATGAAAAAAAAAAGGGCATTCCGTTCCTTGATTATGACAGAGCATATCGGGCGCCATGCGATGCGATCAACACTGTTTATGTTGATCATCTCAATTCTCGATTGTAAAAAACACAATTCGGGAATTATTTCTCCTCGATTTTTATTTAGAGCGAGAAGGGAAATTCCGACCTATCGTTGTTGGGCCACCTTCTCCATTCCTCCCGCACTCTATTTTTGTTCCCAACAGCACAAATTCTTCCCCCCACCCCTTCCCCGCCCCCGTTTTCTTCATTAAACGCAGCGTGCGTTTATTTCACGGAAAACTCAAGGCTTGAAAAATACTTTTCAAAAAAAATGATCATTCGCATCGCGTACGGAATTTAATGAATAAATAATATTTTCATTTCCGCGAAAATTGCTAATTATAAATTGTTGTCGAATTTTTTCGGTCGGCTGATATTTCTAATCTATACAATTAACAGTAGGTAGAGGTTTGATGCTAATTTTAGTCCTATCGCGATGTGGTCGGCCGAAGCTGCACCGTTGGGTGGGACTCGGCTTACGTGGTCTGCAGGTTCGGAGGTCAAGAGAAGGATCAGACAAATGATACAAGTGGGAAATAGGGAATTTGGAGATCCGACGAATGGTGAAAGACCCTCCTCCATCGCTGGTCAGCTTTGGATCTCTCGTGTGTGTTGTCTTTTGTTGAATCGAGCGTTGGATGGACGCTACCGGTCAGTTGTTGCTAAGCCCTCCCCCTCGAGGCGTGACTATGAAGGAATAGCAGGTGGGAATTCGTTTAAACCAAGGGACATTGTCATTGTCATTGGAATTGGAATATTGGGCACTCGACGAATAAACTCAATGGTCAGATATTTTCCAATATGGCATTTTAGCATTGTATGGTTCGGCTTCTCGAGCGTGCACGTGGCATCCGTCAATTTCAGACGCGGGGTGTCCACATAGAATCAGGGAACTGAACGGGGATGTCAGTTCTGAATACGACGAAGGCGTTTAGTAATAACGCGTGGAGAATGATCGCGTGGAAGATCGCCCGTGGAAGAAAGAGTAAGGAAGGCACGATAAATTATGCGGCTCCTCCAATGTCGTGTTATGAGGTCGAGGAAGAGAACATATGCGAGTGGTCCACTAAAAACTCGTACTTAACGCAGCGGGACGACACCTCCACACTCAACGCCAGATCGAGAACGATTCACATCCACCTACAGACACTCGGCTTCTTGCAGAGAATAGTCTGGCAATTTTTCCACGTAAATAATTATGACGATCACCCAGAATTTCAAACATGTCACTAGCCTCCGAGTTCGAGGAACCATGATGCGGTTTTTTTTTCCGAATATTTACTCGATAAATCAATGGCCCACCAGCTCCTCCATGGCCAGTTGTTGTTACGTCGCTAAAGACTAGAGAGAGTTGTGGGATATGGCCATCTTACCAAACCATTTGAAAGTTTGGAGTCCCTAACCAGTGGCCTTGTCCTCCACACGGCACGAGCCTTTGGCGTTAAGTAAACTAATGCTTAAATTCCGACCAAAAAAAAAACACTAACGCTTAAACGCCACGCCACCATAAGTCTCTTGTTTCGGCACATTGAGGTCCACGAGTTTGGCAAAAAAAGATAGACTCGAGAGATCGAGCCAAAACGCGAGTACATCCAAAAGGGTCAACCCTTCCAAATCAAATCATACAAGAGCTATTCTTGCTTGGGGGGAAAAGATCAGAGCAAATTGTGCAGATGCTTTATCCAAATTCTTGTTCTTTTGGCATCGAATTGTTCGGGGACAAACTTCAACGCGAGTATTATCCATACTTTTTTCCCGATTTTAGATTTAAGGCGAAGGTTTAAAAGTGGGTTGTAATCCCGACGGGTAAGCAAATTCCGATCAGCTTCATCTGGTCAAATCCAAGTTTTGCTTCGAGCGAAGACCATAGACGATAGCGACGATTACCACGTGGTGCACGCGAATTGGAGATTGGGGAACCGTTTCCGAGCCATCTCGTGTGAGAGAAAAGCTTTTTTTCTCCAAGGCCGTGATGATGATGACGAACAAAAAGTCGGTAATTGCACACGCAATGGTCCCGCGTGGACAAGTATCGACGTTGTTGTTGGTGGTAGTGGTGGCGGCTGTTGCTTTGGGTTGCGTGTCGAGCACTATCGTCAAAGGTTTGCCGCACCTTATTGTTGGTTCTGGTAGGCCCGATCTCGCGTTAGGGGTTGAAATCGCCTTCCCTCGTAGGGGTACATTTTATTGCATGGGTGTGATCCCCCCCCCCCCCCAACGAATTCGGTGAATTTCAGTGGTTGGGGCATGAGTTCCACGTCATTAGGTACGCAGAATCGAGTGCGCCGAGATTTGTCTCTAATTTGAGCTCGATTCTGATGAAGGCCGGACTCGAATTGATGCGCGAGATGGTTCGAATTATAAATGCACGAATTCAAAATCGAAATGGGCATTTAAAGCATGGATAGTACCTATGAAAGTGTCGAGCAACCTGGACGAGTAAGTCCGAATGGCTAACCTAGCAATGACGAGGCGACCCGTTATGACTAGTTGATCGCCCAATAATGGAGGCGGCCACTCGGCCCGCTATGGGCCTAGTTCAGGCGAGAGCTGAGAATGCATCTTTTCATCTGTGTTTCAAGCCTAACTGTAGCTCTAAGTCACAACCATTTGCGAATGCAATTCAATAAGGCTTTATTTATTAGAGAATCAGCTAATCTTAAGAAAAAAAGTTTCAAAGACTCATATATTAGTTTATTAGCATTAGGCCAAAACACGAAGAGTGCCTTTTGGGTTTGCACGTTCGGTTTGATTTCGAGCCAATCAAACACCCCATTTTGATTTGTTGTCTTTTTTAAACAAAGTATCTTAACGTTAAAAACCGTGAGAAAGATTTGAGCTGTCTTTAAATGTCGTTCTCTACATATCTGGAAATAGTCGAAGTATACAACACAACAAAAGTTTGATTATCAATTCTATAAAGCTATTATTTCGTTGGAAAATTTAAAGAAAAATCAAGAAACAAAAGCAAAAATCGCACCAAACGTTGTCAGAAACAAAGAGCAGGGGACAAAAAAAAGAAAGAAGGGGTCGTCCTCGTGCGAAGGAAAAGACGGCCCAGTGCCAAAAGCCAGCTGTTCCATGCCATTGCTCGTCTATGTTGGTCCTTTTCATTGTTCTCAATAAAGAAGAGAGTGCAGTACAGCACTGTTTCCCCAACCACTCCCGCCATTAGTTCTTTGTCCTTGTTTCATCGTCTACACTGGTCGCTCCATATAATTTGTAACGTCCGAAGTTGAAGCAGGTGTTGCTTTCTGTCCATTAGGCGTGTCGGATTGTCGGATTGCCCTTTGAAAATTGGTTGCCCAAAGCAAAGTGGCTCCCTAATAGCGCTTGCCCCGTCCCCCAATTTCCCACGAATAAAGTTTGTGGAGTAGCGCCGAAAATCTTCTAATATCGCATAGTACTTTATCGGTGAATCTTACAAAGAAAGGCATCCATGTCTCGCACTACGAGATTCACGTTTGAGTTTCAACACAACGAAGCGCACAAATTTCATTTGGTTTATTAACCTCATGCTCCACGTTAATGTTGCACTAAGGTGTGGGGTGGATGGAAAGTCCTTTTCCCCACTTGACCAATGCATTCGTCGCATCCCAATGCTGAGTTGCCAGCTACCCAGCCATTATGCTTTTCGGCCACCGGCGAAATACACCAGCGAACAGTTTGATGGTACAAAATTTTCAAAAACACTGATGACAGATATTTTGCTATGTACAACTGACAGTAATTTAATAAGCGCCGCACGCATTACTGAAATCCCAATAGAAAATTCAGTACGAAAAAGTAGAGTTCGATTTGCGAGGAGCTGCTTCCATTACTCCGGGAGGCGGGAGAATCGTCCGCTCAATAAAGACGGCCTTATTTAACTCCGATCGGTGCGCTTTCTTCTTCTCCTTTTTGTGAAATCTAATCGATGCGCGGTAAAGACTTGGTCGCGAGGACCCAGGTGTCGAAGTTGCTATTAATTGTCCTGGCTTTAAATTAATTAATTCACCCCATTAAATTATTTGACGTCGCATCTATCACGGAATCACAGATCTCCCTCCATGAGTCGTTGTCTCAATTTCAGTCTCAGTTCCTTTTCTCGCCTGACTTTTAGACTTGTGACCCTCGCACCGCCTCGTGGACGACCCCACCACTTCCAAACTTCCAGTAGCGTCTCCCTTTTTTACCGAGACTCAATAGGTAAATACCAAAGCTAAAAGAGCGGGTTGAGAGTTTAAAAAGTAACGAGAGGAGTGTTTCTACCCCTTCACGACCAACCCCACTTAATTCTTACTGGATAGATAAAACCGCTATCGATGGTTTCTATAATTGCACAATTTCCTTCAAATTTCGTATTTTCACCAATTGCTCTTATAGCAATTCATCCATTCTTCATCACTCCCACCTTTTTTATTTTTTGGGTCACAAACTTCATCACTCCTACCCAAAAGGCTCACTTTTGTGGTGAATTTGTCATTCGATTAGTCTTGGAAAAAACAAAATGAATGTCTTAACTGTGTCAAAAATATTTAACTGTGTCAAAAAGTCGTTTATGTTTACTTGTTTTCTGAATTCTTCTTAATAATTAATCCATAAATTTGCTCGACAACGTGAAAAAGGACTAGGCTATTCTAAAAATTCTCTCTTCAGAAAAGCTAAAACTGCAACATAAAATCTACAAGAAAATAAAGAAAAAATTTTGCTTTTATTATGCACGATAGCAGCCCACTTAGAAATTATTGAAAAAAAAATGAGAATGTGATATTCTTAACTATTGCAAGTAGATCATACATAGAAATAGAAAAATCTAACCAAAAAAAAAGGAGAAAGTTGTTAAATTTGGAGCCCACGACTTCATGACAAAATGTCTCCTACTTTATTAGGATCTGAGAATCGTGCCGTGTCATGTGCGCTTTTCTTGTGAAAAATGGACCATTAGATAAGCAACGTCCACGCATATTCTGACCCTACTTAGGAAATTGCGCCTTTACCTGTTTCCCCTATAGGAAGTTTCAGTGAAGTTAAGGCTACACTGCTCGCAAGCTGAACTTCGAGCAAAGTAAAGAAAAAATTGCACGCGGGCTTCCATTTTCCACCGGTCGCGGTTCCACGAAGGCGTTCTGAACGCGTCAAAGCTTTGCTCCTGAAATTCGGTACACTTCCATTAGTCAGCAGACCGTCGATTGCATTGAGTGATAGAAAACGAAAAACGAGGAGGTAACCTTCTGAGGCTTCTGCTTGGGTCGTCGAGCACTCTGACTCCAAGAGGTGCGAAAACGTTCTATGGTTGTCCTACATTAAAGTTACGAAGTGAGCAAAGAGCCTTAGTAGTGGGGGGTTTTGAGATTCGCTTGGCCCAAGTTTTCTTGAATTGTTATACAACAACGTAAATAACTAAGCCTATTTTTTAGCCCAATTGGCTAAATGGATCCTTGGGCACCATTTCACTTTTCATTCTGTCATTTTTCACAAAATCCATGCATGTTTAGTTACCGATTGCAGCAAAATAAGTCACTCTCCTAACGAGGCGAGGCCGAAGAAATTGCATTATAATAGCCGCGCCCCCCTTAGAGCATCTCGCTAGTGTGTCAAATATGAGAATGCGATACCTTCTCATCAGGGGTAGACATATTTCTAGCGTGATCCGCTGATTGAGGTCCCGAGCAGGCTGACTTTGTTGGAGAACAGGCAAACTGTCAGTAACATATCCAGATGACAGTTAGAAATTCATCTTTTGAAAGAAAAATGATAGGCTTGTCAACTCCCAAGCTATTTGCAATATATTACTTGCCTCAGAGGTGCGGGAGTTCAAGTGATTATCCTCCTGCAAGAGGTTCCGACATGAGTTATGCTTTTGACAACATGAGGATTCTGCATTCGGAGTAAACGTGAATATGTGGATTGAGGAATGACACACTCGACGCACATGCACACAAACATGTGGACCCACTTGCGCGTGTGCCCGCATAGAGCATGTAATGTACGCATGTTCCTTCACAGTAATTTTTTTTTTCCTTCACAGTAATTCAGACAGACCAAATAATTGAAAACACAAGGTTCATCTCCTGAAAATGCAACAGTTCTTTCATGAGAAATGTCACTGCTAATTGTTTGAAAGTTTCCCCATGGAGAAAACACACAAGCTTTGATCACACCATGTGACTGGATTCTTTTGTGCGGGAGACTAATGCCACCAAAAAGAATGTCCAAATCAAAATGTTTCTTACCAATAAAAAAGGGATGCAGAAAGATACATCTCAAAGGATTTTATTTAAACATATCCAACCTACATAGAAGGCGTTCGTGAAGGGAATAATTGAGTTTATCTCAGAAGACCATGAAAATTTGTAGCACTTCGTTACCTACTGTCTAGCTGCGGGTTACCCAATCTTGTACATTTCCTACACTCTTGTTATACTTCTCCGTCTAAATCTTGTCACTATCTTAGTACACGAGGAGCCAATGTAGAAAGGGGCACAGTGAACCTGAATTTGCCGCAGCACCTTCTCGGCAACCCTCAATTGCAGATCTTGAATCAGTCATTTGAACATCTTTCTCAGTCCTAATATATAAAGATTAAATGTACAGCATAAAGAAAATCTCTATCAGGAAAAAAAAATGTTAATGGAGCATCGTCGATTTGGACGCATCTCCTGCAGTCACTACTCAATCAATCCTACACCCCACTCCGGACACAATGTTTAAAGTACGAAAATCACTTCTTTGATATTAGGTCGTTTGTAGCTATCTTTAACCCTAATAGGGATGCATATTACATAAATCAGCATTGTTGCCAGATGCATAAAGAGAGAGGTAAGCGAGAGAAAATGGTGATGGGAGAACCAGAATGTCAAAACTACGTTACAGGCCAAATCAGCAAAGAGAAGAAGCACCGATTACATATGCTCTGTAGACTATTCTTCTATGCATAAAGTAGCAGTAATTGGAATAAATATAAAGAGTGGTCAGTCTCCTCAGTCAATAGTTCTCAATCATCTCATGATTGATTGTATAGATTAAATCCTGCATCTATCAAGCCACAAACATCTACACTACTTGCTTATATTATTCTTGGCGAGTTAGTGCCTTTAGCAATATGGTCTCCAGATATTTCATCATTCGACGTGTGGAGATGTTCCTCTTACAACTAAAGACTTCTACAAGCTAAGAAAGATGCTACTATTAATTGTCATCCAGCTTTCTAAGCAATTAGATTCAAACCGAGGAACATGGGTTTTGATTGCAATAGCAATTTATTCTGGGAAAATATACCACAGAGATTGCTGCCCTCGAAAACGAATGAAACTCCAGCGGAAATGTCGAGAGTCCGTAGATCTTACCCAGTGTTTTCATTTGGCGTAACCATATCAAAACTTTCTTTGTGTTCCACAGTTGATGAAAATCTGTTCTTGTCCTGGTAAATAGCCATTTCCATTCACAAAAAGGACAGTACGAAATGAGTATAAATGTCGTTGAAATTTTGCAAGAATAGGAATACAGTAGTGTTCAGTAGCTAATCTATCAGAAGATTCTAAAGGCATGACAATGTGCTCTAGAGAGTAACACCAAAACTTCAACACAATAATAAACAAAGTTACTTGACTGATCAAGCATATCGACTACTTTCCCAAACATACTCCTTACTTTAAAGTTTAACCATTGAGCCAAAATAATCACTCTGTTCACATTTTCTTGGTAAGTTCCATCTACTCATTGAGATTTGTGCAATTTTATGAGGTTCAGCTGCAAGATAAACATTCATAATGGCAGACATTGTGATCACATGAGCATAGATGTATACGTCAGTTCAACTTTATATAATAGACATATGAGATATGGTTGAGAACTCATGAGCAGCATTGGCAGAAAATGGACACAAATTAAGAAGTTAGTTTCCGGTATCTGACCTCCTCATTCATAATTTGAAAGGTGTCCTGAATCTTCTGCAGCACATTAGCCAAACCTCCTACTTCCAAGAGCAGTCCCTTTGATTTAGTATGTCAAGGAGGTCAGTACTAACAGGTAAAAATCAGAAACAACAATCAGCAGCTAAAGAAAATACCTTTTTCTCAGTAACCAAGTTTTGGATGACCACATCCTTCTTGAACAAGGCCTTTTTTAGGTAAGAAGGTCAAATGAAAACAACTGTAACAAATACCTTCAGATGAAGGAACAATTTGAACACTAGCAGATATCTTAATATAAATGAACAAATTAAATTCTACGATGAATGAAACAGACAGATAGTGGATATCTCTTCAATCTGAGTCTGGTGACAGTTGCTAATTTTTGCAGCTTCCAATTTCTCTTCAAGCTGGGCAATGACTCCATCTTTCCTCTTCAGCTCCTCCTCGTCATTTTCAACCTTGTCTTCCAGATAATTAATCTTTTCTGTAAATCATGAAATATATTTCTTACAACAAACTGCTGAATCATGCTTTAGGATCATAGTTTCAATAAACAAGTAGTTAGTATTGCCATAGTTACATAAGGTCAATATTACTAGAATTCGTACAGAGATGATAATGCCATAGCTTAAGAAACCCCTGCTGTACTTATTACAACTCTAAATATCTCTTAGACTACCTTTGATTGTCTATAGATTGACACTTGGCTTTTGAAGCCAGCTTCATTTAATAACCAGCATTGAAATATTCAACGTGTTTGGTGAATCAAAGAGCAGAAACTACCTATAAACAACTTGTCATAAGCACAGACCTCATTGACTTTGCTCTTCAAGCTGGATACTGTATGTAGCAAACAAATTTAGGATGGAAGAAAACGATGCTCGTGGAATGATAAGTTTTATAGTACTTAATAGATGGCCCTAAAGCAGTTAATATTCAGAAATACACGTGCCTAATTCCTCTTTGTAACTGATAAGGCCCTTCACGCTATCCATGACTTGCTTGATGGAAAGTGCCTCCTTTTCTATCGAATCAAATAACATAATGTGAGAATTTAACTTCTCTGATAGCAGAGAAAGCTTTCTATCCCTGGTTTCTACGGAATGCCTCATTTCACAAGTTGACTCCTGCATATTGATGAATCAAACAAACTTCAGGATAAGTCAATTTTGGCAAATCGGTCCAAGAGATTGAGAAGTAAACTTACGGAAATTGTTGAAGTCACTTATATAAATTACAAAAATCACCCAGAACTTCCATTTTGGCCATGGCATCATTTAGATAATCAGCCTAGACATTGCGCCCTCAACATAGCAAGCCCAGATCAAAGTTCGCATTACCAATTTGCATTCAGATTATGAAGTCCACTTGTTCCAGACGTTTCAATTAGCAGAATTACAACCTTATAACAGGACCAGCATGACTCACGTAATTATTGCATTTCACGCCGACTGTGTTCTATGGCTCAACTAGAAACTTCACATTCCCTAGAGTTAGAAAGAGTAGTCAAAGTGAAAGTCTGGGTGGTTTCTGCGTGATCTTCACCAATTAACAGTACAACCAAAACCATATGTCTTGCTAACGTTGCCCCTAAAGACATGAACATGACGGACAGTGAGAGACTAAAAACCATTCTGAAAAATGCCATTTACAATTCCTAGCGATAGTTTCACGTACAAATCAATCGCATATTGCCACATATCGACCAGCTCTGCTTATTAAAGCTCAGTCGGATTCACCCGGAAACTCATTATCAGCATCAGAGTTGCAATCTTTTGCAAGGAAGGAAGCTTTGACAGGAAAAGAAAATGATACAAAAGCACGGCCGACGGAAGCAAACCCGGTAGGCATTTATGAAATCATCTCTCGACTGGAGTAGGTTCTGTATGGTCGCCTTGAGCTCTTTTTGCCTGTTCTCGAGCAAGGCGTTGTCGTCTCGGAGACGATTCATCTGCAGAGGATCACTTAAGCCGATGGACATTAGTTTTCCCGAGAGAAACCAACCGCGAAAATGCTCTGGAAGAGAGATCGATCCACCTCCCGTTCGATCTTCTGGCGCATCTCGGCAGACGAAGCCAACTCGACCTGCAATTCCTGCAGCTTCCGACCGCGATCCTCGTCATTCTGCTTCTGTTTCTGCATTGTCGGAGCATCGAGATGTAATGTCAGACGGCGACCGGCGAATCGATTCGAAGGCTGGAGTTACGGTCGGACCTGAATCAGCGCGTGAAGTTGCTCGGTGGCCGATCGCTCCCGGTCCTGTAGATGTTCGAAGCGATTCGAGTCAGAGAGAGAGAGAGAGAGAGATGAAGATGAAGATGAAGATGATCGGAAGAAACTCCAAATTTGACCCTGAGATCGCGAGCTTCGGTGACTAGGGTTCGCAGCTGGAGCTTGAACTTGGACAGTTTAAGCACCTCCATTTTCCCTCCAAAACTGTCGACCAAACAACACGAGGGAAGGGACGCTGGAACTAGAAGAAGGAGCGATGCCAGACCTCGACTCCAAAACGACCTCGTTCTTGGAGGGGCCATCTCTGTGCTTTCGTGGTTTGATACAAGGGCAAGATTTCCGAATATGACGCGGCTTGAGTACGTCTTGACTCGTGTATTCATTTGAGATAACATGGTAACGGGAATTAATATGAATTACAAACAAGAATAGGACACCCGCTACCACGAATTGTTCACTATTTACGTAAAATCCACCAATTTGATCTATACAATGTCAAATTTACATTGGTAAAATTCGCCGTTGTAGCAGTTCGATGGCGACGAGGAATACTTTTTAAAAGGTAAAAGAATGCTTTTTAAAAAAAATAGGTAAACCACCAATGACGTTATCCTACATGGAAATGCTCTAATTGGGATTTTAAGCCTACGGCAATTCTTGATGGTGTGATATATTCTCAAAAACTCGATTTGGGCTGACTTCAATTATACGATAGCGCCTCCCCACTCTACCAAGTAGCATAATCCCGATCTTTGTTCTCAACGGCAAGATTCAAGAACATGACACGAGCTTTTTTTCTGGTCAGAAAAATGACACGGAATTTTACGGTTAAGAAAACCATAACTTGCTCATTTATCGGTTACTTTTGATTTTCACTTAATTTTTCTTCCTAATCTAAAAATCAACAATCGATTTTACTTAAAGGTTTTAAGTATGAATACAAGTTGAAGTGTGGATTTCACGAAATTTACAAAAAATTCAGCGATAACGCGATTTACACATGTATGTTGCCGTTTTGTAATAGGCATTAGAATTTTCGACGTATGAAGTTGCACGAGCAAATTCAGGACAAATTCATTTTGCTGTTGAACAACGATTTTGGTGTTTCAAGCACCTTGTCCAATTTTTTTTCAAAATTGTTTCCAGTGAGAAAAGTGATGATTCTCATGTGAATATTTTCTTCTTCCATTTCAATATTTCGAGTTTCAACTCTTCTTTTTATTTTATTTGTAATTTAGAGGCATGAGTGCATAGGCTCGGCTTGTTGAAGGTTATGCAAAACGCTGCAGGCCCTAACTTCTCGATGACTAGATGGCATTTTGAATTAGCTATTGTGTAAGGGTGTCAATGTATCGGGTTGGGTCGGGTTGGGCTTTCATAATATCCTACTCGACCCGAAATCTACAGGGTCGTGCTTGACCCCTTCGAGACCCTGTTTAGCATACACCCCTAAGAGAGGGTCCGGTCGGGTCGGGCTAGGGCGGGTTTTATTTATTTTTCAACAAGGGAGAGAGAGTCGTCTTCGTCTCTCTTGGTTTTTCGCTTCTTCATTTTGACCCTCTCTCATCGGCTTCCACCTCGAGCCTCCGATGGCATCCTCCGTCTCTGGCATTTGCTCGTCTTCCCCATCCCTAAAGCCGAAGGCGACAGCAGCGAAGCTATAAGGACCTCGGCCCCACCATGCTTCCTAAAGCCGAAGGCGACAACAGCGAAGCTATAAGGACCTCGGCCCCACCATGCTTCCGCTGCGCCACTTCTTGTGTAATATTATCAACTTTGGAACTAAGTCCTCACGGTTTTAAAACGCGTTACACAAGAGATAGGAGCCAAGCCTTATAAACTCACCAAGATCTCACTCCCTAAGCAATATGGGATAAGAGCAATGCATTAAAACGCATTACACAAGGGATAAGGGTCAAGCCTTATAAACTCACCAAGATCTCACTCCCTAAGCAACGTGGGACAAGAGCAATGCAATCCCCTCGCCATCCGCGAAATTTGCTGGGAGCCGTTCCTTGTCCGAGCCCTCTCTAGCTCTGGCGATCACTCCCTACCATCGTCAGACCGGGTCGTTACATTCTCCCTTCCTTCGAGCATAGCGTCCTCGCTATGGTCCCATGTGCGGTCGGAAATTGGCTCTGATACCATTTGTAAGGACTTCAGCCCCACCACGCTTCCGCTGCGCCACTTCTTGTGTAATATTATCCGCTTTGGAACTAAGTCCTCACGGTTTTAAAACGCGTTATACAAGGAATGGGGGCCAAGCCTTATAAACTTACCAAGATCTCACTCCCTAAGCAATGTGGGACAAGAGCAATGCAATCCCCTCACCATCCGCGAAATCTGCTGGGAGCCGCTTCTTGTCCAAGCCCTCTTTGGCTCTGGCGATCACTCCCTACCTTCGTCGGACTGGGTCGTTACAGAAGCTATTGGTCTCTAGCTGGAGAGAGGCAGTCATCTTGTTCTCGAGCGATGCCGCCAAGCTCGCCGTCGGCCAAGCATCGTCCTTGTCGTTGCTAGCGGTGGTGTCACCTCACTCTGTCACGAGGGAGATACCGGCAAACTTGTCAACAATGAAGAGCAAAACCACTATTTATTATAGGAAAAAAGGCAACAGAAAAACTAAGTCGAGTGAGCAGAACATCGATTTAACGTCCTACCCTTGAGAGGAAGTAAAAGCAAAGTCAACCCGCCCATACTCATCACCCTCCCACTTCAAGGCCTGGCCATTGACGACACGAGCGTACGTGCCCCTGCCGCTCGGGTCAAAGGCAAGGCTCTGGGGCCCGAAAGCTTTGAGGACTGGAACCACCTTGGAAGTGTGGAGGCAGTTGCGGACTCCTGGGATGAGAGGTGAGTGGGGGAAATGATGGGTCGGCAGATTTAGAGCTAGGACGACGGCCGCGATTGCTTATGTCGTCGTGGCTTTTCTGAGCTTCAGTGCCATGGCACCTCTTTGCTTAGGTGATGAAGAACAATATTGCTGTTGGCTTAGATCTAGGGTTTCGTCGGAGAGAGAGAGAGAGAGAGAGAGAGAGAGAGAGAGAGAGAGAGAGAGAGAGAGAGAGAGAGAGAGAGAGAGGGAGGTTTGTGGGTGATCCCAAGGTATCAATGGGTCGGGCCTGATCCTACCCTACCCTAATAATACCCACATCTAAAAGCCCTATCAGAAAAAGACTAAGGCCCAACCCCAAAATATTCCAAATTTTAAAATTGGGTAGGGCCGACGCAAGCTTTTTTGACAACCCTACTATTGTGTGTCGGGTCAAGTCTACCACTTTCGATCCTTTCAAAATGGCATGACATCAATTAGAAGACCCGTATGGTTGGACCATACAAAAGTTGAATTAGGGTACTTTTAGTAATAATTCTGTTCTCGAAAATAATTTCTACTCAAAAATAAATTTTTTTATTCCATTCTCAGAAACAATTTCTAAGCATTTGAAGACGTTTGGTAATTATCCAAAATTTCTATTCCTGAAATAAATAAAGAACATAAATGCGTTTGGTAATAGTATAAAATTTATTTTTATTAATGATATTTTGAATTATTTAATATTTCTTTATTTTTTTTTCTTTTTTTCTTCTTCTCCTTTCTTGGCCCATGGCCAAGTTGCCGACGCTGGCAATCGGCCACAGGCTAGGGTTGGTAATGGCATCACGGCCCTCGCTGGCAAGGGCAAAGGTGAGGGCTGGACCCTCATGGCCTGGGCAAGGGCAGCTCACTGCTCAGGCGCAGCCTGGGCAAAGGTTGCCTTTGTCGGATTCGGTGAGGGCGACTCGCAACTTGCGGCTTGGGTGAGGTTGGCCCTTGCCCTCGCCAACCACAAGTCAGGAATGAAGAAAAAGAAAAAAAAATTCTTTACCATTTCTGATTCTTGTTCCCATAATCAATAATAAAATTTTTTTAATTCTTGATTCTGTTCCAAAACTGATTCTGGTAACAAATTTGTGCCTAGAAACAAAAAATTTACCAAATGGATTTCTATTTTTTTTTCTCGGGAATAAAATAATAGAATCAAGCACTGTTTGGTTAGTTATGGTGCATTTGATAATAATTTTATTTTCGAAAATAATTTATGCTCAAAAATAATTTTATTCCATTCCCAGAAATAATTTCTAAATATTTAAAAGCGTTTGATAACTGCCCAAAATTTCTATTCCTCTAATAGAAAAAGAACATAAATGCATTTGGTAACTACATAAATTTTTTTTATTAATAATATCTTGAATTATTTAATATTTCTTTCTTTCTTTTTTCCTTTTTTTCTTTTCTTTTTTTCTTCTTCTCCTTCTTTAGCCCATGGCCAGGTTGCCGGCGTCAGCAACTGACCACAGGCTAGGGCTGGCAAGGGCATCACGACCCTCGCCGGCGAGGGCGAGGGCAGCTCACGGCTTGTGTCTGAGAGAGGGTCGCCCTCATCGGATCCGGCGAGGGTCCAATGAGGGCGTCTCACGGCTTGTGTGAGGGCGGCCCTCGCCCTCGCTGACCACAAGCCAGGAAAGAAGAAGAAAAAAAAAAATTTCCATTTCTAATTCTTTTTTTCAAAATTAAGGATCAACTTTTTTTTTATTATTGATTATGTTCTAAAATTGATTCTGGGAACAAATTTGTGCCTGAGAATAAAGAATTTACCAAACGGATTTCTGTTATTTTTTTATTCCGATAACAAAAGAATATAAATGGGTACTGTTTGGCCAGTTACCAAACAGCCCCTTACCAAACAAGCCTTTAGAGTCTCATGCCTCTTGGGGATTAAGATTCAGTCGTTTCACCGCTCGAACCGCTCGTCAAATTATTGGGTTGAATTTTTAACTTCTACGTTTGAGTGGAAGTCGCTCAACTGACAGAGAAAAACGTCGCGGTGATGTAACTTCTCCCATGCATTCACGAGTGCAAAGGGCGCTGTCTTCGCCGATTGGTCACGTGGGGTGCTACACAGTGAATGGCATGATCATCGAGCTTAATTATACGTTACATCGAATGGTCCTGGAAGAGACAGTGCGATGTGTCAATCTTGTTTTTTCCATCGGACAATGTTAACAGCTCATCTTTCGACAAAAAGCATAGAAGAGAAGATTCCGGATCTGGGATGGGGCAAGTCCTGCCGATACCGAGTGTTCTGAGATCTTCGCATGATTGGTTTCTTGGAGGGTCCGCTGCGTAGATAAGATCGGAGCGCGTTTGCTGATTCCTCTCGTTGCGTGCGCCCCCACCGGACGAGTTTTTACTCGAACTCTTTCATCATATGAGGCGGCAAAAAGTCAAATAATTTGATGCGGAGTCTTCACCTATTTCGATTAACGACAAGTGAATTTTAAACTTTCTTAACATACATAGCATTTTTCAATTAAATTTGGACAACCCATGTGATTACTTAAATGAGAGTCTATGTAAGGCTTAAAAGGTTATACTAGGTACGTTACGAGTGATGAAATAAATCGCACGCGTATGACTCGTGCACCCTACTCTAATTGCTATTTGTGGTGATCCGTCTCAATTCATATGGATTAAATCCGGGAAAATTATTCAAAAGGTCTTAAATTTATTGCACGAATATTAATTCAGTCTTAAACCTTTTAATTTTGCTAATTTAGTTATAAACTTTTTAACAATTTGTCAATTTAATCTTAAACCTTTCAATTGTATTAATTTGTCCTAAACTTTTTAGAGATTTGACAATTTAGTCCTAAATCTATTATTTAAATATTTGGCCGGAATGACTATATCGGCAAATCGTTAAAAAGTTTATGATTAAATTTAATATTTTTTGCACTCTCAGTCTGGTTTGGCCTGATTTTTCAATTTAGGTCGGTTTCGACACCTATAACTGCTCGGGTACGATTGGTCTAATAAGGTTTCAAGGTTTACCTTGGATCGGTGCCCACTCTTAACTCTTGGCATGATTGCGCAAAGTGAACAATATGCTTAAGCTTAATCAAAACTTGACTTCGTCAGAACTTCAATTTGACTAATACAAAAGATGCAATTCTTGTAACATTCGAAATTATATTCGTAAGACAGATCAATTTATGTTTTCAAAAAGCAAATTCAATTGCTCAGCAACATTTTGTACTTGCTCCACCCAAAACATATGGCAAGATCCACCTCGACTCGTGCCAAAACTCGATCGAACTCAATGACGGCCGCTTATGACGGGACAAAGTCCCGCGTGCAAATTGAGGGAAGGCAAGTTAAATTAGCAATTACCATTTCAAGCAATTCTCCACGTGCCACTTTAAAGTGATGTTTTAATGATGACAGAGAAATGGCCTCAAGTTACACATTTTACACGCGAAGAAATGCGAGCTTTCCAAGACGATGCCGATGTTCGAGCTCGTGACGCCAACACGAGCACATGCTCCACGAGCTTCGTCTTCTCCATTGAATTGTACAAAAGGGATTTTTCCAAGAGGACGCAAATGGTTTCTTTTCCATACCCAAATGGACTGAATCCCGAAAGTCTATGAATTCAATGGAGATTATCAAAAACGGAATTGGTAAAGGAACGAAAAGTTGCGTGCCCTTAATTTGACTAGACAATAGAGTTCTACTTTCTCCTTTTTTCTTGTGAGCGGTTTTCCATAGGCAAGATTCTAGTAAGTGTACATAGTTTATTGGTAAAAACAAGAAACCAATACAGACCAAAAAAAAAAAAAAAAGAAACCAATAATCCTTTTCAGTAACTTAATGATAACTCATAACACTTTTATGAAACCACTAACTATTTTGATAATTTGCAAATTATCAAATATTACACTAACGCCAATTTTTAAGTACATACATACTAACGCTTCGAATCTACTTACGCTTATATGAAATTACCAACCTAATTTAGAGTTACTTACTAGCTTTTATCATATTAAGTTATCAATTGGTTCTTGGTTACCAATTGTCATTTTATTCAATTACCGATGTTGAATTCTTTTTAATGACTAATTTTTTTGTTGAGTTATTTAGCTTTTATTTTCCTTGGCTAGCAATCTCTTAACTTTACTGACTTTCTATGTAGATTACTAATTTAAATAAGCATAACTCACCCGCTATTTTCCTCTTAAGTTATCACGTAGTATTGGTTTACTGACTCCTTTTCAAATTATATAGCACCGTCTATTTGATTTTTTAAATTTATCAACTTTTCTTATTATTTACAAATGTTTATTTGTGTTTCTTAGTAAGGTCTTGAATTTACTACATCCTTAATTACAATGACTTACCACTATCTATATGATGAAGTTACTAACTAGCTTTGGTCACCACCTCTCATTTTAGTTACTTACCAAAATTAATTTTCTTTTAATAATCAATTTTTTCTTATTTTTAACCAAAATTTATGAACACCGTTCAATTCCAACTTAAATTTACCTAAATCAAATATGAAACTCCCAACATTCAATTGTGCTATCAGATTTTCTCCGGTTAAGTTATCAATTAGTTGGCTACTAATTGTCATTTAAATTACTTACCCACGCATATTTGTTTTTTTTTAATTTACCAACTTTTCTTTTTAAGGGGTGAGAGAAATTGAGCGATTGATAATTTTTTTTTACCAACATTTTTTTTACACTTACCATCTCTTTCACAAATCTATCGGCACGGAAAAACTCAATTTTTTAGAAGGGCGCAGTAGAACTTCAATCAAAAGCTAATAGAATACCATTTAGATGGTTGGTTTAATGCTGAAGCGTTACCTATACTTTACGAGGTCATTAGACAGACTTGCCAACCTTCGGATTTTTGAATTAAGGCGGTGCAAAGTGGTAATGACTCAAACCGAACATTTCGTAGCAGAAACAAAACTTTATGATAATGTTTAGAGGAGATTGTTAGTGCAGGTAGCCTTTCCTCATCCTTTTAATTATCAAAACGGAAAGAAACAAAAAAGCTGGTAGATGTCTTATGACGCTTGAACTTCGCTAGCAAAAATGAACATGCTCGCGCTAGAACGAGGTGATTAAACCTTCTTTTAGGTTCTTCTTTTGGACAATTGTCTCGGCTGCGTATAACTTTTCTGCTTTTCTAGATGATTCGTTAGCCGCCAGTCAACGCGCGAAGCATGTACAAAACAACTTGCATAAAGCTGCGAAGAATATGAAATTTGGAAGTCTCTCACATATTGTATGCACAAGAAAATCCGATTAACCTCTTGAAAAAACACAAATTAACCCTTGTCAGATCGTAATCAACTGGGATATTAGTTACATCGATCGACCATGATATTGATTGCCTGAAACAGCTAACGGGAGCCCGCCATTGCCATCGAACTCACGGTGCACATCAAGGTGCGTACAATATGGCCATTGGACGTCGACGGCGCAAAACGATACAAGATGGAAATCGAATCGGAGCTGCCGTGAAGGTGAAGGCACGGCACGAGGAAATTTGTTGCGGATGGATCGATTCCATTTTCGAATTCATGCACGAGCCCAACGTGGAGCTACCCCGCGGAGCAAGGAGCAACTGTGGTCTTTCACGGCGACTCGTACTTCGCCTAACGAAAACCGGGACTTCCCAATTGGAAAACGGAACAGACAAAAGTCGAGGCCTCCATCACCGATCGTGACAAACAGACACTCGTAGCAACTGCATTCATCACTGCGGGGATCTTGGGTCGGGGCCCAGATCTCGTCCCCGACCTGGGTCCGTAGGGATCGGGTCGATAGGATCCGTTTGATCGCGTGATCTGTGTGAAAGTTGAAGGCTGGGATTGCATCGCACGTCAGTGGCCCAGGCCAGGGTTTCTAATCGCAGTTGTGGGGCTTCTCTTCTGATTAGGCGACCGTCCTTCCTGCTCTTTACTTTTTTTCTGACCACGATGGAGATTGGGAAGGGACCGGATTTGGCATTGCCAGCTACGTTTGCTTTTTCTGGTTGATGGTTCAGGGAATGAAAAGTAGGAGACAGAGATGGAAATGGAATTGACATTGCGAAGAAGTGGGGTTGTCCAAGTCGGGACTAGGTCCGGACGGCGTCATAGTTCCGTGATGCCAATACGCGTGAGTACGACTTGCCTCAGACGTTAAATCATGTGAGTTTCATCCGGATTTTCATGGAACACATCTCATCCCATGATATAGGTGAGTTTAAAGTGCAACCAAGAGTATTTCTTAAAATAGGATAAAAGAAATCTTGCATGGCGTCTGGTCTGTTGAACTGGACTTATCTTGATCGTTGATCATTTGGGCTGCAAATAACCACTTAGATGAACCCATTTGGACTTGGGCAACCAAGTTCTTTTGCTTGAGTAATAATTTTAGACACTGCAAGTGAATATCGATTCAAAATTTTTTTAAAATAAGCAAACAATCCAAAGGTAGATGACTTCAATATAGAAACTCACTAGGATTGAATTTGGATGAGAAGAGCTCCATGTATTCTTCGAATGTCATTGCTCGAGGCTATTTGCTCTAGCCACAAGTTCTTTTACTCAGGCAACGGTGAGAATTCCCAAGGTTGGTAGCTAGTTACGAACACGCAAAGCGGAAAGACGAAGTTTCTTGATCATAGTAGGAAGAGATGCGATGTGTTTTACACATCAACAACATTGAACTCTAGCGTGGGCTCGAGAGTTGAGACCACTGAGACTCTTGATCGAAAAGCATGTGATGGAAAAGAAAAACTACTAATTCTTATCTAGCTCAAGCTAAACAAAAGGTAATCTCATCATTTCAATGTCATGACAAATTGACAAATAATGGTGAGCCTCAAGATCTCGAGTCAATTCGCAAAGACAATTCTTAGTCCGCCGATCTCTATCGAAAAATCCAGTGGACCATCTTGTGATTATTGACTCTAGAGAAATAAATGAGAATCACGTAATCATAATCAGAACAATCATTGACCATCGAGACCACGTGTCAAACCTCGAAAGCCGTTGCTAATTGGCAACATTAAGATCCGCTCAAACATCTCGCGAGACGAAAAGATGGAGCTCTCTTCGTCCAGCACGTCTTCCTTTTTTGGTACGTGGGCTACGCGTACTTGCCGCAGCTCGCCAGAGGTGCGGAGGGGGCCCCCTGTGCTCGCAGGACTCAACAACAACGACAGATCTTAAAATTGCCGTTGTCGGCCGCATCACATCCCGTCGGCAGGCGCCCATCGGACGGTCCAGGAGTGAGGCAGTAGGTATTCCCTCGCACCACAAGAGGTTTTCACTGGTTATAGAATTTTTAACGAGAGGGTGAGCAAACAGAAAATAATTTCACTGTTTGCAAAAATATTTAAAGATAAATTATTGTCAATAACAAAATATTTTTAATTGATCGATTATTTCGAGCGATACACGCGATCACTTTCAGGAAAATATTTTCCCAATCGTTCATTTTCCATGAAATAAACAAAGCTCGAGTTTTAATCATTGACAATTTAAATGTAATGTTCGAAATCATCATGCGGTAACGATGCCATGTACTACTTCCCTTAAAACGTGCCTCAACACGTGTATTTGCCAACGCGATATAAAATTCCAACACCAATATATCTCAAAACTACCATAAAATATGAAGATATTATACAGTTGTAAAGTATTAATTAAGTATTTTGAAATATCTGAGTTCATATTTTTAAGTAAGTTTTGTTGCCTTCAAAATAATGAACGTGGATATTACGAATATCACGCGAACAATCGGTAAAATCTTTTTCCAAAACACTATTTATTTATTTATTTTTGTATCGCGTTAATCCGTGCAGGAAAGCAAGGGCCAAAAGCGCTCTCATTTGAGAAAATTGTGGCTATTCATGTCCGTAGTGGGAATTTTCTCCGAAAAGCATACCGTTTCCGTCACGAAAATGAGGCAGCCCGGGAAATTTTTTTGACGTCTCCGTCGCCACCGTCAACGTCAACGTCAACGCCAACGTCGCTCTCTCAGCGTTGGCGCGATGGGACCCTCCGAGAAAGCCTCACCGTGGGAAGTGACTTGCGCGGGACTCCCGAGGCACCTGTCCCTTCAACAGTACCACTACTAATACCACCCCATCCCCGAGCGTCCAGCCATACACACAAAGACACAGGAAATCTCGCACCAGCCAAAAGCCGAGAGTGGCAAGAGCAGCCCCAGTGCGCTCCGCCGTGCACCCATCCCCACCGTCCGAGGAGATCACCTCCCTATTCCCACTCGCTCTCTCACTTCGCTGGCCAACCCGTCCCGCCTCTCTCTCTCTCTCTCTCCCTCCCTCTCATTTGCGTCGTAGCTTCGCTCGGTCGCGTCCTCTACTGTCGTTCCGCACTGCGAACGCATCTGAGGCCGGTCGCGTTGCGATGCTACAAGATTCATTGATGGCGGTCGAGCTCGCTCGGGCTTGAGCTTTCGAACGAGGGTTGCGCTCCTCCTCCCGTGGCGCCATGGATCCACCCGCGGCGATGATCAACGGCGGGGCGTTCGCCGGCGGCGACGCGGCGCCGTACAACCTGCCGGACTTCTGGCAGCTGCCGGCCGGCGGGGGACTGGGGGTCGGGCGGCCTCCGGTGGCGCGGGGCGTCGGCCAGTTCCTGTGCGGCGGCGGCGGCGGCGCGAATCTCGAGGCCTCCGGTGGTGATCCGGTGAGTGCGGAGGCCAGGTATGGCGGCGGCGGCGGCGGCGGTTCTGGAAAGCGGCGGGACGCGGAGGACGAATCGGCGGCCAGGAGCGTCTCGACCAGCAAGGGCGTGGTATTCACTCAATCTGGAGGCTTATTAGTTTCTATTGACCTATACCGGCGTTGACACGTAGTACACAGCTGGTTTTTGATTTGCTCAATTGCATTGACTTTCTTTCCACTGTGGTCGTAATCATCATGTGCCAATTTGCATCATGAAAAATGAGGGACTGTTGAGGGTGATATAATTTCTTTGATTGCATCCAGTTTTGAATCGTTAAACAAATATGTTACTGTAGCAACTGTGATCTAGCTGTGCAATCATCAGGGAAAACACGGAGCGTGACTGAGAGACGCTTGTTGATTTTGTGTCACTCACAAGGCGAAACTACTGACTAGAACATAGCTTCGTGAATTCCAATCGAAAGTGTACAACCTCGGATTGGCAAAGCTAAAAAAGTTAATTCTAAATCAGTTTCTTGACGTGACTACTCACTGTTCTTATGTTCTATGAACGAAGCCGAACTGTGCTGATGGCGGTAAACGGCTTAAAACTTCCGGATGCAAAGACGACAGTGGAGATGCCGAAGCAGAAGGAGAGCCCAGCTCAGCCAGACCTTCGGAAGAAAGTAAGCCGCAGCCAGAGCATCCCAAGCAAGACTACATCCATGTGCGAGCCCGGAGAGGCCAAGCCACGGATAGCCACAGCTTAGCCGAAAGAGTAATGTCTTTTCCCCTAAGGTTGTCGTGAAGTTGCAGATTATGCGATTGAAATGACAAAAAATTATTTATTTTTGCCTATGCGATTATGTAGAGATGCATGTTATATTGGTAAAATATGCATTGGACAGCAATCGACTAGATATTTTACTGATTGAAGCGAGTGATGGTGGACAGGCCAGAAGAGAAAAGATAAGCGAGAGAATGAAAATTCTTCAGGATCTAGTGCCCGGATGTAACAAGGTATGGATTTTGCAATCCTTCTATATAAATTATAGCCAATCTCGTGCGGCCTAACTTACTGAAGTCTAAATGTGATGCGCGGTCTCTATTGATGCTTTCTTGGGTGAACATCTGTTAGGTAATTGGAAAAGCGCTGGTTCTTGATGAGATTATCAATTACATCCAATCGCTACAACATCAGGTCGAGGTATGTTTTTTTCGCTTTATTGCTGGCCCGTTGTATGGCAGATCAATTTCCTTCTAATATGGACTTGAGTGCTGCAAAAATTACTGATATTGCAGTTCCTGTCAATGAAACTCGAGGCAGTTACTTCAAGAATGACTCCCCCGATCGAAGCATTTTCTTCTAAAGAAGTAAGTCCAAGTCATTTTGCTCTTCTAAAGCACTTTTTAAATACACTTCAGAGTGCTTCTAGTTGTGGCTCCACTAGGAAACTTTCCGTAGGGAAATCTGCAAAGTTAAGCCACGGTAATCTGATAAAGAAAAAGTCTTCTTGTTGTAGCTTGCAGAACTGGACTTGTCACTATATTCGTATCTAACCCGCTTAGCAAGATCCGGAGATGATAAATAGTAGCTGCTCATCCTTAGCTTTTTCATTAAATCAAACGGACTTAGTTTTCCTTTCTGTCTCTCGGGAAGAACTCTAATGGTTCTCACGGTACTAGAGTCCGTTTTCTCATACTTACAGATACGGCCCAACTTTCGTTTGACTATTTGTTCGGTGTTGACACATGCTTCTGCTGTCAATGAACTACTGAATCAGGATTTTTTTTTTTTGGTTAAAACTACTGAATCAGCTTTAGTTGCCACTGAAATCAAAAGACTTCTTAGTTCCTCATTGATGATCTTTCGAATGGGAAATTTTACTAAAGAGTAGACGTCAGTTCATTAACAATGGGTGCTCGGTTTAGGAGAAGGGGATATACTTGAAACAAGTCAATTTAATTTGATATTGGCTTTATGCTGTTTTTCAATTCTCATGTAATCTTACGTGCTTTCAGTTTGGTCAACAGCCATATGATACTGGCGGTGTGCCTTTCGGTTCACAAGCTCCCAGAGAATATGGTCGTGGTTCCTCGCCAGAATGGTTACATATGCAGGTTGGCGGTGGCTTCGACAGGACAATTTGATCTGCGATATCCATGTCTACTAGGAATAAGAGTATAAGAAGCAAAGCTTCATCTCAATTCTTCGTTAGGTTGAAAAATATATCTCCCATGTGTCAATGGGTAGAAAAAGACGGTAGATCTCCATTTTCAAAATGGCCCCTTTAGCTGCGAAGCCTGTGATTGCTGTCTAGCACGACTGATGAAGTTAGTATTCTTAGCACCGGCATTGATCTTCTAAATTAATTCTTTTTATCCAGCTTTTTTAGGCTTCCAATTCTCCCACCACGCTAATATGCAAATGGGCTGCCTGTAACGAGTATCCTTCACTATATTGACATTCCTACTGCTTTACATCTTATTAGAACCCCTCCTATAGCAATTTTTCCAAGAAGTGAGTGAAGTGTTGTTACAAGATCGAATCTCTCGAGTGCCTGCATGCTGTTAAATCCCAACACAATTTTCGGATTGGTGAGTGAAGTGAATTTTTTCTACTCTTGGCAGTGAGCTGCACTATATGTCAAGTTGACAACATCGGCTAGAGTCTGGATTCCCAATTTTGTGAAACTTGGCAACGAGCTTCACCATATTGGCAACTCCCTTGCCACTGCCTGGGAAGTTTACACGGCAGTCCTTAAAACTTGAGCTTCGAGAATGCTTAAAATCCTTGCCCTGGAGTGCGGGTTGTCTGTTTGGCTGAAATCTAATGCTAAAATGTGGTTGTGTCATCTCCGATTCCATCGTAAATGATTAAATGACGATTCCCGAATGAAATGAGCTCATAGAATGGCTCAGAAGGGCAAAATCCATGGCTTGCGCACCTAATGGAAAGCTGCAAACCAAGCACCCTCCGAAAGGGACTCGGATGTAGAGAGCTCTAACTGTCTGTTAATGCGACAAATCTTCAGGGTTTACGCAAGAGCAAATCTCACGTGCTTATTTTTGGAGCGATGAGACCTTTATTTTCCACGCCTGCAATCTTGCTGTGCTCCAAGGAATGCTCTGGAAATGCCAATGAGGTGTATGAATTGAAACCACTTCTCATTGGCAAGTGTAACGTATGTTAGTTTCTCCAACTCCAGTCCGAGCGTGCTCCGCACAGCGGATCTTGTCCCGAGACTCAGAGTGCGATGCTAACAGTGAGGATCCTAAAACAAAGAAGGACCACAGGCACGTGAGAAGGGGACGCAACTCAAGTACACTATATTTCTCTTCTGTGAATGCGAAACATTGTCGTGCAATCTCTTGTCCGACATGCATTAAACGAAAATCGAATCACTATACCACCGGGAGGTGGTCCTATAAATCCGACTTTAATGAATGGGACTTTTCGATTTGAAGCTTTCGGGCCACCGGGCGTTGGGGTCCAGATGGGATGGGGAGTTTTGCGGGTAGGGACCGTAAGTCCGGGGTTGATCTAGGGGGAATAAGGAAATTAAAGCTTTGGGCAAATTCAAGATCGGTTCTACGCTCATGCAGAATCGTTTGCATAAAATCGTTTGGTCTTGAAATGCTGCTGCGATGACCACCTGGGGTGAGTGGAAGGGCTGGGGTCAGATTACGGTTAAACCCTCCGTGCCCGTGGGGTTTAGGAGGTTCTTTCGACTTGTTCGAGGTCCGGCTAATGGACCCGTGCTACCGGGCCTGCCGATCCGTCCTTTCAAGTCTCCACCCATTAACGACAACTGGGCGACGCCATTTCAGACCGGGCCTTAGTCACCTTTAAGGCAAAATCACTGACGTGGGCCGAGCCCCACTCTCTTAGGTTCTCTTTTCACCAAATGCTCGTTATCAGTCAAAATACCCCGCTCTTGCTCGAACCCAGCCCCGCTTGCTTTTCATAAAAAACGACAGGAGGAGGGCGGAAGCACGTGGAAGCGACGACGTCGTTTCTGCAGCATTAATTCCAAACGGAGAAGAACAGAAGAAGAAGAAGAGTCCTCTTTGACGCCTTTCGGGTTTTGGGCCGTTAACAGCGAAATTCCCCCTTCAACGCCCTCAAACACCAACCGCCGCACGACCCCACCCGCCACGTCGCCCCTCGCGCGCGTCCGCCGCACCCGACCCCGACGTTTCTCGTCGCACGCGCGCCGGCGGGCGCGTGAGCAGCAACCCGCCCAGCTCTCGGAAAACGAAAAAGGGGAGGGCAAAAACAGCACAAGTGACCAAATTAACAATTACGCGGTTTTTAGGATTTGGGAAGGGGAAACCGAATCGAATTAAGGAATTTAATTCAACGAGAACAGCGAAATCGCCGGGGAGGGTCGAGAAAGGGCAAAAAGGAGAAGAAAAACCAAGTCAAATCAGAACAGGCGAGAGAGAGAGCGAGCTAGTTAAATTTATTTATTTTATTTCGGGTGCGCGTATGTGCCCGCTGCATTCCTCTGTTTCATCGTCGTCGCGAGTTTGTGTTGTTGGGGGGAGGGGGAAAAAAGCTCTGATTCACCCGGTCGCTTGGATTTCCGCGGGCGCTTCGTGGATCGGGCGCGATTCGGTTGGAGGCGGGGGGCCGAGGAAGATGAACGGATGGGAGAGGGTGAAGTCGTCCAAGTCCAGATTCGGCCGCTACTCGCACTTCGGCAGCGACGACCGCGCGCCGTTGTCGCGGACGGTCCGGCTCGGCCACGTCCAGCCCCAGGCGCCGACCCACCGCACCATCTTCTGCAACGATCGCGACGCCAATCTGCCTGTGAAATTCAAGGTCGGTCGCGTTTCGTTCCGTTTCGATTCGTTCCTGCCCGATCCGGTCCGTGTTAGGTCGCGAGATTTGTGGGGTGAAAGCGTGAGCGGGGGCAAATTCGTTTGGTGGAGAGGTGGCGGGAGCGGCTCGGAAACGGCTCTCGGGTGTACTGCGTTTGACGCGCTCGATAGTTTTGTTTTTTGTCGCCTTTTCTCTTTGTCCCAATATCGCGGAGCGCGCATGAGTCGGCCAGTCATGGATTGAAGCTGTGCTGTGGATTTTGTCCTGTTGTGATGGGAAACTAGGCTTTTTTGAGTTTTTGGTGATGAGTAATTTGGTTTCTCTCGAGGTGGAGAGGAGTCTTTGCCACGCTTAATACTGTAGAGAGTATGATTTCGTGAGAGTTGGTGCTATTGTATGTTGTACCGGTGAATGGTGTAGATTAAGTCATTGGTGTAGCTTTTGAACTATAATGTGATTTTGCTGGACTCACGATAAGGGAATTATCAGGGGAAGCGAGTCATCTGTTGATATGCACCTGCAGTTTGAGCCATGTGAATTTTAATCTTTCTGCCGGGGAAAAAAATTGAATCTTCTTTATGTCGATTTGTAATGAGTATCATCTGAGAAAGAGTCATTTAACAAACATGAAAAGTTGATCACCGGTTTGTTTTAATGTATTTGTTGTTTCTCGAACTTTGTTTCTGTTATCCATGATTGTTAGCAAGCCTTCTGTTGTCTTTTTTTTTGGTCAGTACCCTTCTATTGTTTGAGAAGATGGACAATCAGTGAGTCTGTTTTTATTTTTATTTTTATTTTTGATAAAAGAGTAGACAATTAATATGTATGATGTTTACTAGTTCATCCTGCTAGAGGCCTTGTTGCCTGACTGCATATTATGTGCATGTTCAGTCATTTGGCAGTATAGGGAACCCTCTATATTTCCATGCCTGCCTGCACTAACATGTAATGTTAGGAAATTATGAACTTTTAAGATGGTCTTGATGGTTCCCATCCTTGTTGAGGCTGTTGGAATTCTCATCAGTAACGCAAACTGCATTTTTATTGGTTTTTTATACCCAAATGATTGCATCACCTTAACTGCATTTTTGTGGGCCTATTATGAGCTGAGAAACGCCACACAGTTTGATGATCCCACTTGTAATCGATTGCCTTTTAAATCCAATTTGTCTGTCTTCTTTTTCTTTTGTCCTTCCTATTTTCCCCTGTAGAATGCATTTGAAAGCTCAGAAAGCTTACAAACTCATATGTACCAATGATTTCCTTTCATTACTTAAGTAAACTCTTATTTTGAAAATATTTTACTTGATGATGCTTCTTTTACTTTAGATTAGCTCAGTCGCTTGTCTCTTCCAATGGATGATTAATTTTCTCGGTGATTTCACATTGGACCCAAATATAGAAGCTGTATTTCGATGAACAAGTTGTTACTTTATTTTCGCTATATAGAAGAACTGAAACCTGCTCTAGCTTTTTTTTTTTTATGGCTATCAAAGTTTTTGGACCTTATTAAGTTTCTTTGAGATGGACAAGAGCCCTTTTCATTCCTTACCAAAAAAAAAGAAAAAGACAAGAGCCCTTTTCAAGATAATTGTTCTGCTAATTGATTCATTGAAAGGGTTCTATGAGAATTTATCTAGAGGCTATGGTCATATCTTGCTCTCTTGCTGCATTTATGTTTATCTTAGATCCAACTGGCGACACTAATATTTGAGCTTGGACTCTCCAACTTGACCAGAATCTTTATGTTATATCCAATCTATTGTAGATGGAATTTCCATAAGTTTTGATACATGAATGAGATTATCTGCAGCTTTCATTTCATTCTATTATTTATGGAGCTTCCAAGGGTTCTTGCTCTCTTGTTTTGTCTTTAACCGCCATGTTTTTAATGTTAAGGGAAACTCAATATCGACAACCAAGTACAACTTCTTCACGTTTATACCTAAAGGGTTGTTCGAACAGGTAAATCAGTGTGAAATCTTTTGTGCCATAGAGTTTATGGTATCTTATATCCATTGCTCATTTCGTAAACATTGTTTTGTGTTGGTGCATTACTGGCCATGTGCCATTTCACTTGTGTAGATGTCTGACATCATATATTTCATCAAATTGACAGTTCAGGCGGGTTGCTAACCTCTACTTTCTCATGATATCAATTTTGTCGGCGACACCTTTCAGGTATGTTAAAATATTCTTGGAACGTACTGGCCAGGCTGATTGTATGAGTGAACATTGAGACTAGCGTACTCTTGGGTACCATCATTTTAGAGCTTTTCATCTGATTTCCAATCATGTCTAAAGCTGTCATTTGGCATTTTCTTTGCCATAACTATGATGGTCTTGTGGTGTTCATTCACTTTCAATTGCACTTATTTGCAATTATGTACTTCATATATTACACATTCATAGCCTGTTTCTAATATTCTGTACATTGTGTAACTGGGTAGTTATTTTCTTATGGTACTATGGTCTATGCCAATTCATGCCAAAAAGTGAATATCAGGAGCAGAAAATGAAGAACCTGGCTGGTGATAGATAGAATGGAGTGGACGTGCCTTTCCTTTTTTCCGAGCAACAGACTTGAGAGATTGAACTTCAATTTGGAATTAATGTTATGTCATAAAAAAAATCTTGGAAGTTCAATCTCTTATGGATTCTCTTTCAATTCTGGTTTCTTGCATTTGGTAGAAACTTTGCGCAGAACCAATGTTGTGACTTCAAATATCCTATCATGCTTCAGCATACAGGTTTCCAGCTGCTCAATATGTGATTGAAATGTTTCTGTATGTTTTGATGATTTTATGTGCTTGTAAACTACGGAAAGTTCTGGAAAGAATGCCTGCTCTGATATGATCACCTTATTACTTGTTTCCATGTCGGACCCTCTGTAGACACGTGTAATTATGTGCCTTCTTGGGCTTTTCAATCATTGCTTTGCCATATAGATAGATGTATGAAGTTCGGGACCTTTGTTCTGTTTGTATTAACCCTTGCTTTTTTATTGTGCTTCAAAGATGATATTTTGCTGTAACAAACTGCTTTTGCTATGTCAGTCCTGTGAGCCCTGTAACAAACATGGTCCCCCTCAGTTTGGTTCTTCTCGTATCTCTTTGTAAAGAAGCATATGAGGACTGGGTAAGTAAAACATCTCATCCGTAATTCGTCTTAATTTGCTTGCTGTTGAGTTTTCTTTTTCTTTCTTTCTTTTTTATTCGGTAATTTTTTTTCTTGTGAAGCTATTTGGTGCTTCTAAAGGGTTGGTTTTGTTTCCTATGTACTGAGTCATGTAATTGCGTAAGAGGAGATACTAGAATATGCTTAACCTGTTTTTTCCTTCTATTTTTGCATAACAGAAACGATTTCAAAATGACATGGCAATAAATAACACTCTTGTGGAAGTCTTACAAGATCAACGGTGGGAGCCCATCCCCTGGAAAAAGTTACAAGTTGGAGATATTGTGAAAGTGAGTAGTGTTTATGTTTTTGGACTGAATTTTTTTGTATGATTTGTCATGTGATTGTGTT
Organism: Syzygium syzygioides; assembly: GCA_031216285.1. Classification (NCBI taxonomy): domain Eukaryota; kingdom Viridiplantae; phylum Streptophyta; class Magnoliopsida; order Myrtales; family Myrtaceae; genus Syzygium; species Syzygium syzygioides. The sequence continues at coordinate 39,760,255 of CM062243.1, forward strand.
TCTTCCGGTGAAAAGCCTTGTATTTTATTGAAGTAAATCATTTGTGTGTGGAAGGATGTCATTATTGGGGTGTTATCTTTATGTTGGAGTTGGCAATATCATGCATCACAGTTTTTATCATTTTGCGTTAGTTCTCTGATTTTATATTGGGTGATTATTACTAATTGAGCTATTATAACCATGCCATGTTCACTTTTTATTCCACAAATGATAAATATATCTCTCTCTCCGACTTCCATGCTTGTCTTCTGCGTTTGAGACTTTAATATGTTCGAGAGATTTTTTTTTGGTAAGGATGTTCGAGAGATTTTGGTGCTTGGAAGAAGCCACTCTCTTCTAATTCTCGACTATTACATGCTCAATAATATTAAGTTAGTATCGTAGTTTTTGTTCTTTAATTTCATAGATAGTTAGTCTAGCATGCTTGAAAATATTAAGTTATTTTTGCTTATCTTGTTACATTTTACTGCTCCATGTCGTTTCATCACATTCTGGGGAATGGTGATTAAGCATTTTGTGGCTTCAACTAAGGATAAGGTGAGAGAAGTTTGTTTGAGATGATGTGGTAACGTTGAACAAGTGTTTTAGATGCTCCAATGATGAGAGGTGATCTGGGTATGAAGACTTGGGTTAGAAAGGGGAAGGGAAGACCTAAAAGACATGGATAGAGACGACAAAGAAAGATGTGGACCACATAGAGGTCACATAAGAAGACATGATGTATATAGCTGGCTTCACTTAGAGGGATAAGGCTCTTCTTGTTGTCGTTGTAGACATCCCCGTATTTGGGAAAGTGTAGCTTCTTAAAATTGGACCTTTGAAACTGAGAGGAACCTGTTATGAGAACCTCTATTGTACAAGTGTAGCTTTTAATAGATGCGCTACAATGCTGCATTCTGTTGGCTGTACTCTTCATAATCTTGCATTTGGCCATTGTCCCAGGTATAAAAAGAAGTCATTAATTTGGCAATGGCTGATTCATATTCTGATTTTCTTTTACTCTGGTGAAATTTTTGCTTGCACCCGTTGCAGGTTAAACAGGATGGCTTCTTTCCTGCAGATTTGCTTTTTCTTGCTAGTACAAATGCTGACGGAGTCTGCTACACTGAGGTTTAAAAACAATCATTCTCGAATCTTGATATGCTGGTTGCATTCTGTTGCTGTTATTTATCTTTGTCATGTTTGGCTTTGCTTTTTCAAATTTTCAGACTGCAAATTTGGATGGTGAAACAAATTTAAAGATCCGGAAGGCGTTGGAGAGGACATGGGATTATTTTACCCCAGAGAAAGCATCGGAATTCAAAGGTGAAGTTTTCTTTTGATCTCCTGTACTGTCTTCTTGTCTTTCTATGGACTCCATGCCCATTCTTTTTCTTTGTTTTTTTCTGTTGGGGGGGGGGGGGGTTGCAATATTAATATTTCCGTATGACCATCAAATTTTATTGGTGACAAAATGGACATATTTGATTTATATGCTCTAGGAGGGAAGTGTTGAAAGATACTTATAATTATTACTGTAGGTTTATACTCGGTTTATGGTGTACAGTGGGATATCTATAATTAATAGATTGAATGATATGAATAGTTAGGGAGACCAACCCCAATTTTGAATCAGAAAATTCCTCTCTTGGAATTCATTTTTACATTCGTTTATATTCTTCGCGACCAACTTTTAAGCAACACGTTTGTTGTTTTGTGCTATTATTACGCCATTAAACTTTCAATGATAAGATCATGTTATTTGTTAAAAATACTTGGGAGTCTGAGATTACTAGACAAGCATTCAACTTAAGTCAGTTGTTCACCGCGCATTATCCAATGCGGACTGGTTACAATGTCATTTTGCCATATAGCTTCTTGCATACCACACTTTTAAGAGCTCTTATTAGCGCAACTTCGGGCTACTAAAAAAGCCTTTACTATTTCATGGGAGTGAAACTTTTCGACTCTACTCTCCCTCTCTCACACATGGCAAATCTCACTTTTCTTCTCTCAAAGTTTTCCATACCTCCTGCTTTAATAGATTGGGTCTGAAATGATATTCTTTTTACCTTTGATTATGTTGGTAAAAGGTGCTTCATCTCTTATCTGATGAATACTAACATCACATGAGGAGAAGATAGGAGGAAAGCCCTATGAATGCATGATAGAAAGACTCTGGATGCAAATCAAGGCAACTAGTAGAGAATCTGAAAATAAAAAGGAACTTAGTCACTGTCTTATGAGAGATTCACTGTTTGGATATGCAAGAGCTTAAAGGTTGAGCTCTTAAATAAGTGCCACAGGTTTCTTATACCCTCCAGTTTGTTTGTCTGGGAAGATAAACTATGCCACTTGGTGTAGGTTCCCTATATTCATCTGAATTAATAAGCTCATCCATTTCCTGTGCAAGACCGTGTGCTTGCAGATCAAGTGGATGAATTCTCTTTTGTTGATTCATAATGTTACTTTGTGTTGTTCATTGTCTTCAATATTTCTAATATAGCTGGGAGAAGATGAGATTACTTCCTTCTTTTTGCTGAACAGTTTCTGGTGGACATAGCTTTTTTCATCGTCTTCAATTTTGTAATATAGTAGTGGGAAGATGAGATTACTTCATTCTTTTTGCCGAACAGTTTATGGTGGACATAACTTCTAGCATTTACATGTCCTTGTTTTGGAAATTTGCAGCAAGAAGAAACTTAAATAAGCATATCTCTACTTTTCTTTCCTTTGCTTGCCTTTTACTTCTTCCTGTTGTTCTGATTGATATCTCCATAAGATGAGCTCTAGGATCATTGATGGCTGTTGGGGATCTTCCTAATGGTGGTGTATATTTATGAATGAAACATGAAGATGTGAATGACCTCTCTAACCCCGTCCTTTGATGTGTTATACATGGACATGTCTCATTCATTGTTATTTGCACGATTGGTTGATTTTCTTATGCCAATAAATCTTACACGAAAAGCCAATTTTATCTGATCTTTATTCTTCCCAGAATCCTTTTGAAGCCAACAAAAACAGCCTTCATACTACTTTCAGTTAGTTCTGCTTTTTGAACCCATGCAAGTTCCCAAACATGTTGGTGTTCTTGTTGATGGGTTGGCATGCCTAGAATTTCCTTTGAAGTACTATATGTATTTTGTTACTTATGAAGCATGAGATCTGGAACTTTTACCTACAGATGTGCTTGTAGCTCCAATGCTGGAATGCTGATGGATCCAAATTATGGATTTTATAACTAGTTTTGAAATATTTGTCGTAAAGCATTCTTTTACTTGCTCTATAGTAGATTAAACCTCAAGCATTTGCCCTCCAGTTGGCTTTTGTGAGGCCTAAGCAGCTATTGTCTTCTCTGCTTCTGTGAACTAAAAGAAACATGTGCTCTGTTTACGCGCTTGCACCACAAACATAAACAATGGCTTTCTAGCATGCACTAAGCAACCATCTTGTTCTATCGTTTCTGCCTTATGAATCTCGCAGACTTACCTTCCAACAGAAAAAAAAATCATGAAATTTTTTGCCAATTGCAGGTGAAGTGCAGTGTGAGCAACCAAACAATTCGTTGTACACGTTCACTGGCAATCTTATACATCAAAAGCAAACTTTACCTCTCACCCCAAACCAAATTCTGTTGCGGGTATGGTTGCTTTTCTGCTTGTTTATTGTCCTTTATTTAGTTTGTAGGTCTTCTTTTTGAATTCATTGGATTGCTATAATGTTTTTTGATGCATCAACCTCTTACTAGAGTTCTCTGCATCTCTTGTGAATATATGCTGTAGAAATACATTAGATCATTCAAGGAATGTGGTTTAAGCTATTCTTCTGCTTCTAGATGTTATTTATTTTTATGTGGATTCTTCACTCACTGTATTGTGGCACTGTGGCATAACATGTTCTCAGGGATGCAGTCTTAGGAACACTGAATACATTGTCGGTGCTGTCATTTTTACTGGTCATGAGACTAAGGTATGCTTCCAGAAATCTAGTCAGACCCCTGTTTTGGTCCTTTGTTACTTTCCTTAGTAACGGAGATCTCTGATATGACAAACAGATTTAATTCTGCTGATGTGAAAATGGTACCTTTGTAATACAAATATGGCCCGAATTGTGGAAGGCAACACTGATTTTATAAGGTCCATCCTTTGTTGGCGCAAATACTTGCAGGTTATGATGAATGCCATGAATGTTCCTTCCAAGAGGAGTACATTAGAGAGAAAACTGGACAAACTTATACTCACCCTTCTTGCTACTCTCTTTGTCATGTGTACGATTGGAGCCATTGGCAGGTGCGGCGATCTCCTGCCATGGATTTCTCAAATATGCTACTATCATTACATGAAATCGCTTAAGCAAAAAAAGAAAGAATTTGCATCTCCACTATTGCTATATTTTCTCGTCATTATCTTCACATGATCTCATACATGGAGTTATGCAGTGCTACTCTTATAAATCGCAAGTATTATTACTTGGGTCTGGGGAAGGGAGTGGAAGCTCAGTTTAACCCTGACAACAGACTAGTGGTACTTTATAGTTGTGACTCTCTCTCTCTCTCTCTCTCTCTCTCACACACACACACACACACACACACACACACACGTACACGCACCTTCATGTCTTTTGAACCATAATTTTTTTTTTCAGGTATTTGCGGCAACAATGCTCACCCTTGTTACCCTTTTCTCAACTATTATCCCAATTTCTCTGTACGTATCCATTGAGGTTAGTGTTCCAGGCTTGTGGTCTATACAGATGCACAAGTTGTGTTGATCCACAGCAGAATTTACTTATCTAAATATAATTCTTTTGCCTACACATTCATTTTGTGTTTGTCCTCTTGTGCAAATTTCAGATGATCAAAATTTTTCAGTCCACGCAATTTATCAACAAGGATTTGCGCATGTACCATGCTGAGACCAATACCCCCGCACTAGCTAGGACTTCCAATTTAAATGAAGAACTCGGACAGGTAGATGGGTGTTATGGTTAAATTGTTGGCAATGAGGTCATTCTCATAACAATGCTTCATAACCATAACTATAAAAGTGTACATAAATGACCTTGTTATACTTTATAGAAAAGAAAAGCTGTTAAAGAGGTTCTTTGTCACTTGCTATTATCGTTTTACTATTGCCATGTCAGGAAATTGCTTTTCCAACTATTAATTATGGAAATTGCTGCTTGGTACAGGTGGAATATATATTTTCGGATAAAACTGGAACTTTAACTAGAAATATGATGGAGTTTTTCAAGTGTTCAATTGGTGGAGAGGTTTATGGAACAGGCATGACTGAAATAGAGATGGGTTGGGCGCAACGGACTGGCAAGAGAGTGGAGGTATAGTGGGACATTTCACATGAAAATTTATGATGCATCTGTATCAGTCAATAACTTTGTGTGGCATCATCATGCAGATGCACAAGTCAGCCAATGCAGTCCATGAGAAGGGTTTTAATTTTGATGATGCAAGGCTCATGCGTGGAGCTTGGAGAAATGAGCCAAATCCTGATATGTGCAAGGTTGGTGTTACATTATAAGGAAAATTGCCCGTCAGCTTTTCGCATTTGGTGAAGGTTTAACTATCGAAGTATGCTGACATTTAGGATACATTTTGATTGATATAGTTGTTGATTTTTAGGAGCTAGTTTTTTGCCCCTACATGCTATAGAAAGTAAGATTAGAAAAATGTTTATAGTTTAGCTCTCGCATGTGGATGTTTGTGCACATAGGTGGATGGGTGGTTTTCGGGCCCACATACGAATGCACAAGTTTAGACATCTCCTTAAATGTTTGAGTTATCTCTAGTGTCTTTTTAGATGCACCATGTCCAAAGTTATGCTAAAGAAGGCTTGGATATCTTCCTTTACGAGCATTGTGTGATTTGTGATCCTATCAGATTCAAAGATGTTGATTGATATGTTAAAGTTTGAAAGATCAATTGTATACTTTGTAGATAAGTTGCAAATAAACCAATCGAAGACGTTAAGAAGCAATATAGGCCAGGTAGTTTAATTTCTTGAAATATTATGCATTTGGGAATATGCTTTTAGATATAACCAGCTATTCGAGAGATGCTCACCTAGATCTAATATTTGTTCGTCTCCTTTTATTAATCCACCTTGTATGTAACCACCAAGTGTCTGAATGGTAGTAATTGCAATGCAAGTCTAAATCTTGAGAATTGTTGCTAGTGATCCCGTTTTCTCTTATTAGAAGCTTCAAATTGGATACTAAATCTAAGATATTTAGCATGATGAAATGCTGGCAACCTTTTAGTTTATGCTTTATATGGTTCTATTGATTGAGTAAACAAAAACATTCGTGATATTGGTTCTCTAGCCCTCTTCTCTTTTAATGAATGCTGATTTGTTCTTAATTTGCAGGAGTTTTTCAGGTGCCTCGCTATATGTCATACTGTCTTACCTGAAGGAGATGAGTCTCCAGAAAAGATAAGATATCAAGCTGCATCACCTGATGAAGCTGCACTGGTGATTGCTGCAAAGAACTTTGGCTTCTTCTTCTATAGGTTTGCCCTTATTTCATCTGCACATGAAAAATTTCTTCTTTAATTTTATAGCTTTCTTTGGCTACTAATGAGGAAGTTTATCTTCCATATAACTGAAAATATGCGGTTAATATAGTACAAATGCTTCATTATCATGTTAGGCAATATTCTTACCTAGTAAGTTGTTTGACCAAGTACAGTCTTTGTAATGTCAATTCAAATTATAAAGCATGCCACGGTGATGGTTCTCATGTTTGTCTAAGTCATTTGTAATCTTACTCAGCCAAAAGACTGTTCTATTTGCAGGCGTACACCTACTATGATATATGTCCGAGAATCGCATGTGGAAAAGATGGGTAAAATTGACAATGTTGCCTATGAGATTCTCAATGTCCTTGAGTTTAACAGGTGGTCAATATTTCCTTTTATACTCATGCATATATTTTTACATCAGGTGAAACTGACTTTTTTGTTGTCTTTGTTGAATATCCAGTACAAGGAAGCGTCAGTCTGTTGTGTGCCGTTATCCAGATGGCAGGCTTGTTTTGTACTGCAAAGTAATAAGATCTAACCTTTTTTTCCTCCCTTGTATGAATGAGATCGCCAAATGCTGCTCAGAATCAAATTTGACTTTCTGAGGAACGTACTTTCTGCAGGGAGCTGATTCTGTGATCTATGAAAGGTTAGCTCAGGGACAAAATGACTTGAAAAGAGTAACCAGGGAAAACTTGGAACAATACGGATCTGCTGGATTACGTACCCTTTGCTTGGCCTATAGGGATTTGAGTCCCGAGATATATGAAGGGTGGAATGAGAAGTTCATCCAGGCTAAATCATCACTAAGAGACCGCGAGAAGAAATTGGACGAGGTACATGGCATCCTAACACATCAATGTTACACTAATAGAATAAGCATAGAGTAAATATGCTTTTTTTCACTCTTTCCCCTTCATGTTTCTCCTGATCCATATGGAACATAAAAGATTTAGCCTTCTGAATCTCAATGTGCATCTATGTTTGAGAACAACTGTAACCAACCTTTGCGGAGTCTTGTGACTTATGTTCAAGACCTCTCGACATCCATCTCTCCCATTCTCAATATCTGGTCTTTTACGTTAAAAAATACTGGATAACCTAAAATTTGTCTCAGGATTCCTTTTTTAAAATGCTATGTCAATTTTAATTTTAATTTGCAAGTATGAAGAGTAGATTTTTCTTTTTGAAGCACATAATGAAAACTCCACTTGATATTTTGGAATATGAAAAGTCATGATTGTATTTTCAGTGATAAGATCCACATAGCTGACTCCATGAAGTTGTCATCACTGCTGTTCTGTCAGTGAAGATGAATATGATTGATTAAAGGGGTCAATTACATGGCTTGTCATGGTTTTTCTTGTGTGCTTCAATCAGTAGTATTCAAATTGTGATTCTTATGTAGGTTGCAGAACTAATAGAAAAGGAGTTTATATTGATTGGATGCACTGCAATTGAAGACAAACTTCAGGAAGGAGTACCCAATTGTATAGAGACTCTTTCGAAAGCTGGGATTAAGATTTGGGTGCTAACAGGGGACAAGTTGGAAACGGCTATCAACATAGCTTATGGTGTGTGACCTATCACAGAACGGCTTGTTATATGTAATTACCTGATGTGACTGAAAAATAAAACCTTTTTTGCTGCAGCATGCAAGTTGATTGATAATGATATGAAACAGTTTATCATTAGTTCGGAGACAGATGTGATTAGAGAAGTTGAAGAAAGGGTGAGAGGAACTACTTGCTTCAGCTGTTTGTGCTGTGAAATTTACAAGATCCATTCATATAACTATGTATTTGCTGGCCAGGGTGACCCAGTTGAGCTTGCACGTGTTATGAAGGAAGAAGTCAGAAAAGAGCTCAGTAAAAGTCTTGAGGAAGCACAACACTATTTTCGCACTATATCTGGTCCAAAACTCGCTCTTGTGATCGATGGAAAGTGCTTAATGTATGCATTGGACCCAAATCTGCGTACAATGCTGCTGAATTTGAGCTTGAACTGTACTTCAGTTGTTTGCTGCCGTGTCTCTCCTTTACAGAAAGCACAGGTAGCCTCTGATGACTGTTAATATTGCATATTACGAGAGCTCGAAGTAGATTCATGCTGATTGATTATGTATCACACAATTACAGAAATATCAGCTCCCCAATATTGGAAATTGGTGCTGGCTGACATTTTTACTTGTTTTGTCACTGGTTTCATTTCTTTTGAAGATAAGTGGTGCTTCTGATAACATTTACAACATGACTCTTTGTGCAAGTGATCCTGCAACTGGGTCATAAAAACTATTATATGCTATAGACTAATATTTCGTTTTTGAAACTTAAAATTGGTGCCATTTTTCATCAAGCGAGTGTATGAAGAACTTTCCCTCCATTATTTGATTTACTGATCAAAGAAGAAGTGGAGGAAGAACATTTAAAATGGAACAACGAGCAAACTAAGCGTTATACCACTTAGTTTGAGTCGGCTATCAGAATCCTTTAAGACCATAGGATTGTAACTATATCAAGTCTTCTGTAAGCTGTGAATACTGCATGCCTTTATTTATTATCTCCTTTCACGTATATTAGGAAATATATCGAGCACTTATAGCTTACAGAAGATTTGGTACAGAATAGAGGACAATAGCTTATTAAGATGTTATATAGCTGACCCAACTTATGGCTATGTGGTAAAGGTTTCATTTTTTTCTGGTGTCTTGAGTTTCCTCCCTTCATTTCAATGCCAACATGTATTTAATGGGATGTATGGAAGGAGTTTCATGAAGCTTATAAAATTTCGACTCTCAGTTATTATTTTATGTGTGGGTAATTTTTTTGATAAAGTTACGCATAGTTTCTTCCTGGCTGGACATTTTCTGGAGGTTAGTCTACATCAAGTGTAAATTATTGAGGGATTATGTGGTTTTAATATTCAGTTTGAGGTAATATCTTGAGAGTTTCTGTACCTCTTTATAGGTGACAAGTCTGGTGAAGAAAGGAGCTCGCAAGATAACGCTTAGCATTGGTGATGGTGCCAATGATGTAAGCATGATTCAAGCGGCTCATGTTGGTGTCGGCATTAGTGGGCTGGAAGGAATGCAAGCTGTGATGGCTAGTGATTTTGCAATTGCACAGTTTCGGTTTCTTTCAGATTTACTTCTTGTGCATGGACGATGGTCATATCTCAGAATATGCAAGGTCAAGCATATGTCGTGGCACTTATTATTTTGTCATATAAGATAGTTGGCCTGATAAACAGCTTTCTGTCTCTGCAGGTTGTAACTTACTTCTTCTACAAGAACCTTACATTCACCTTGACTCAATTTTGGTTCACCTTTCAAGCTGGATTTTCTGGTCAAAGATTCTATGATGATTGGTTCCAATCATTGTATAATGTCATGTTTACTTCTCTTCCGGTGATCATTTTTGGGCTTTTTGAGAAGGTAAGTTCCATTTATTAAATATACCACATCTAATTTCCCTAGAAGGATAAAAGTGTTTCAACTATTCTTTGTTTACTCAATGAGTGCATGAGATCTTGCATTTGGGTTGATAAAATCTGTTAGTTGCACTATCTAGTTTCAATCTATGATCTTCAAGAGAGAGGAAGAGAGAATCAATAAATATTACATCTTTACTAAATACCAATATAAAAGAGTACATAGATGGCTCTATTTGTAGATTATGAGAGATGATAACAAAATCCAAATTTCCTTATTTGTCACCACCCACTAACTATTGACTAATCTTCTTAAACATACTTCAACACTCCCCTTCAAATGGGTGCATCCAGCTTACATATGACAGGAACAACTTTCTCCCAAAGTTTGTGACCAAAGTGCTATTTTAGCCGGATCATACCCTAGATAATGGATGTCGATTCATTGGTTCTAAGACAAGGACAATTGCGTAAGCCGGACCTTACACAAAAAACTTAAATGCAATCCACACGAACACCAGATTTGAAAAGAAGTTGTGAGGAAACACAAAGTTGACACCTCTTTCTCAACAACCGGGTTGAAACGTGTGAGAACTTGACTTCTGAATTGCGCAAACTAAACTGCATCACCCCCATGTAGCTTGACTCTTGCTGTTCGACAGAGGTGTGCTTGACTCTGGTGCTCATAGCTGCCAGGAAACTTGACAGCGACTTCACTCATCAACATGTTATGTAGTCGAGATGATTCTCATGGATGACATCCACGTTAGGGAATGTAGATATTTCAGAGAAGTGGAATTGGGAAATTTACTGAAGAAAATGACCTATATAGGCTTGCAGTTGACAGGGAAACATACTAGGAGTGAACAAGCTGACACACATGAAGGACTGGACAATAGTAGAGAGCATAGTTGGACTTGATGAAGAATAAGACTTAGCTTGATGAACATGAATTGGAAATGATGGAGATTGACGTGAAGAAACAAAGACAGTGACTTGGGCAACACCCGACGGAATCCTAGATCAGAGAACATAGGGACTCAACTGGTGGTGTTCTCTGACCATGAAGAAAGAGATGAGAACAGAGTTGACTGGGCTAGAGCGAAGTGGACAGATCCACAGTGGAGAGAGCTCGCGTTTGATGGATGAAGGTCAACTAACGAACTGATGAAGATGAGCAATGAAGATGGCTCGCGATTGACGATGGACAATGAAAGAAGAGGGAGACTGACGAGCAGCAGTGAACAGTGAGACTCCCCTATGCAATAAGCAATGATGACGACGACAAGTAGAAGAGTTCGTGGCTGGAGACAAGCTTGACTCGTGACTGTATGGAGTCAATGACAACACTTGCTTGAATAGTGAAGGCTGAGAAGAACAGATGACGAGCTTTAATTGACAACATAGATGGATGCTTCAACAAGGACTGTCACCGCAGACAAAATGATGTGGACAAACACGGAGAGATTGCTCAGATGGAGTTAACCGAACAGTGACTGCTAGGGTTTTTTTACTGAAAGGCAAGAGGAAAGATAAAGTTGGGGTTTTGATTTAGGTCACTCTCTCTTGGTGATGTGGACAAACACGGAGAGATTGCTCAGATGGAGTTAACCGAACAGTGACTGCTAGGGTTTTTTTACTGAAAGGCAAGAGGAAAGATAAAGTTGGGGTTTTGATTTAGGTCACTCTCTCTTGGTGGCCCTTATACCATGGAAATATTTCTATGATCTGCAAGAGAGAGGGAGAGAGAGAATCAACAAATACTACATCTTTACTCAATAGCTGAATAAAAGAGTACATAGTAGTTCCATTTATAAAGCATGAGAGACGCTAACAAAGCTTTGATTTCTTTATTTGTGATTACCTGCTAACTACTTACTAATATTCATAAATATACTTCAACATGAATCACAATAGGAGCAAATACTTGACGGTGTTATTGAATGTTTTTCCAGGATGTTAGTGCGTCACTTTCCAAGAAGTATCCACAACTGTATAAGGAGGGAATACGGAATTCATACTTCAAGTGGAGAGTTGTGGCAATCTGGGCCTTTTCTGCATTCTACCAGTCACTCGTCTTTTATCACTTTGTGACAGCTTCTAGTTCTACTGGTCTAAATTCATCGGGAAAAATGTTCGGCCTCTGGGATGTCAGCACAATGGCATTTACCTGTGTTGTTGTCACTGTCAACTTACGCCTTCTTTTGATGTGTAATTCAATTACAAGATGGCATCATATTGCTATCGGTGGAAGCATCCTTGCTTGGTTTGTTTTTGTTTTCATATATTCACTTATAAGGGTGAGTCTTTTCCCTTTCTGGGGGTTCTTTCCTTCCCTTTACCTCAGTTAGTCCTATTGGATAGCAATTATTCTAATATCTGTCTTATTTTATGTATGTGCAGGAGAATCTCTCTTATGTCATATATGTAATAATGAGTACAGTGTACTTCTACCTAACATTTCTTCTGGTTCCAATTGTTGCGCTGCTTGGTGACTTCTTATGGCAAGGGTAAGGTTTTGGACTTTTATCTCGCCAAATAAAAAAGCTCAAGCTTTTTTGTTCTTAGGCATATTTCTTTCTCCCTGTACAATCGTCCTAATTAAATTTGCTCATGAATACTGATTGCAAATCTGCATCTTGGCTTTTCTAAAAGTAACGATGGATTTTTGTCGTGGACAATATAGTGGGGGACCTCCTTTCTCTCTCTCTCTCTCTCTCTCTCTCTACCCTCTTCCTCCTCTCTGGGCTGAACATATGCCTATTTCTGGAATGCAGTTGCAGGATAAATCCATATATTAACCTTTAATTGGCATAAGTTTTTATTGGCTTGTGGGAACTTGATAGCTCACTCGTCTCAAGTGATCATATGCCTATTTCTGGAATGTGGTTACAGGATAAATCCATATATCAACCCTTAATTGGTATCGCTTGTCTCAAGTGATTGTTTTGTGGATTTACCATATTCTATTTTGCGGATTTTGTTTACTAGCAATGAGTGTTTTCTTCAAGTAATTGCAATGCATACTTCCTCTAATTAGTTTCTTTTTTTTCCCCGTTAATTTTTCATGCACCTGGTTACAGGATTCAAAGGTGGTTCTTCCCATATGATTATCAGATAGTACAGGAAATTCACAGGTACGAGCCCGATGATTACACTGGGGCAGGGACCTTGGAAATCCGGAACCAGCTCACACCGGATCAACACAGGAGCTTTGCTGTTTCTCTACTTCCACGCGAGACATCTAAGTACACTGGGTTCGCTTTCGACTCACCTGGGTATGAGTCATTTTTCGCTTCACAACAAGGTGTATATGCCCCGCAAAAGGCTTGGGATGTCATAAGAAGAGCCAGCATGAGGGCGAAGCCGAAGACATTGCCCAAGAAATGAATTTCAAGTACGACACTTAGATTTTGGTAGTGAGGCGTATAGATTCAAAGTTGTAAAGTTAGCTGTACCATAGTCTTAGCTTTTTCCTTTTATCTTTTATTTGTGGACGTTATAGTTGCTCTCCATGCTTCATACCCGACACAGTTTTAGAGGGGCCACAGTGGCTAGTGCTTACCTAGTTACCATAGCTCGGATGTACGTGTATATGTTTCATACTGCCGCGAAATGAAATTTGTAGACTCTGAGTTTCTCTACCATTATCAGAATCGCAAACATACGATCTTTGGGATTCTCCCTTCCGAAATTGCCCTTCTCCACAAAGGGTCGTACTCATCCCTGAATGGAAGGAAATGGAGGGATGCGATGATACCGGACTTCCAGACTCCTTCCAGATGCCGAGAGTATCACTCATTTCAGAGCAGTAGGAATGCTGCTTATGCTCATTCTGTACATTAGTGATGCGTCTCATGGGCTAAGTTCAAGCCAAACTGGCCTGAAGTCTCGCGTGCCTTTGTGGAAATATCTTGTCATGTCCTGTTCATTATTTCTTGTCGAAGCTTTCTTCATAATGGCGGCTCACCTTTTACTCACAACCGGTTCACTGCTCATTCATTTCCTGCATTGCGACTACTTGGCTGGCGGCAATAAGGAGTTTCTTTGCCTATTATATTTCATTAATTCTCTGGTCGCTTTTTCTCTGGATGAGTGGGAAATCTGTTAGGTTATTTTGGGTGATACTTTGGGAGCCATCGCTAGTTGCATTCCTTAGTTGTTTGAGGATGACAAACCAACCGGGCCTCAGCCAAAAAAGTCGGGGGTGGTTATTTGGAATTGCCAAAAGTGGAATTGTGGAAAGTATCTCATTTGTTAAAGAAGGAAGAAACATCTCCACGGATTTTCAAAACTGATTCAACTTCTAAGTCCTTATCCTATGATCTCCTTTCAACACAAAACAATATATGGACTGGTTACCTGGTCCTTGTATAAGTACTAGCGGCTCTGTGCTTAATCCTTCGGTCTTACGCAGGTGAAAGGCCAAGGATATCTGTCGAAGCAGTATCCTATTCTATTCTGTAAGCAAAAGCCGTTTGCCAGAAAGCATGTATCATCACCTCACATACACAATTCCTCTTATTCTTGGAATGAATCCTGGACCAAATATTGCCGAAAGTGGCATGTTGTGAAGTGGTAGAGTGACTAAAGAGTTTCTGAAGTAGAAGCTTAGAGTTGCGTTTTGTCAATTCATTGTGAGTATAAAGAAAAAATATTTCACAAGGAGCTGAGGAACTTGGCCAGTTTCTGAGACACTGACTGTTGGGATTCGTCCAACCATTCTTCATTACCATCATAATCACAATCATTCTCGAAAACCAGGTATATCCCGCGCTTTTTCAGTGAGAGCCCAGGAAAGTAGCGCGGGTCTCGCAGCACTATATCTATCCTGTCTCCTTCTTTTAACATCCGAACCATTGGCTTGAATTCTGGAAATCTAATTAAGTAAAGCTGGTCTTTTTTTGTGTCGGGGACCCCTATCAGGTTTAATACCGTGGTGTTTATTGGATCTTCAATCCTGAGAAGCCTTCCTTTAATGTCCACGATTGCTGGTAGTGGAATGTTTCCCCGGTTTACACTGTCCAGAGAGACGACAACAGCGAAAATTATTCCTCTAACTCATGGTTCTTCGGAGTAGCAAAATGAGAAACTTCTTCAGAAAACCACAGGGGAATCTCACTCCCAGGGACACACAAGTTGTACAAATGCTTTAAAGCCACCCGCATTTTCCATTAAAAACACATTTAAGGTCAAACTTTCTGCATTCATGATTGAAGATATTAAACGGAGGAGGAAATAACTGAAAACTGATCTTCATCCATCCTTTAGCTACAGAAGAATAGTTTTCTCAAAGTGGGAGCCATGAGTTATCTTTTTACCTTTTCAATTCTTCTCTTCACTGCTGGGAAGCATGCCTTGCAACCACCCAAGAATAAACGTCTTAGAGACTTCAATACCTGGAGACCGGGGATGTCAACTAAATTGCTGAAATTAGTAAAATTCAGCTCCTTTAAATCCTCTACATTTGTCAAGTCATATATACTCTCCAATGCAGTACAGTTCGCCATAATCAACTCAAGCAAGCTCGAGGGAAGTGGAGGCAGTGATGTGAGCTTGCTACAATGAGACAAGTTGAGTTTTTTCAAAAGCACAAGGGCCCTCAGAATGGATGGCAAGCTAGAAAAGTCGTTATGACCCAAATTCAAGTCCTCCAAGGATGACAACCTTTCAAAATTATTGGAGATTCTTCCCGAAAATGCCCAAGCATGAGCATCCATCTCTTTCAATGAACAGAGATTTGTAAAGAACTCTGGAAGAATGATATGACATAGGGCATCGGATTGATTGGGTTCAGCCAGTTCTGGATTGTCTTCCACAATTAGAGGCTGTCCTCTATACGGCTCTTTTCTCATTTTCAACGATGTCAGGCTTGTGAGCATCCCAAATTCCTGCGGTAATTCTGTGACACAAGTTCCCGGCATTACTAAGTAAACCAGTCTTTTCAACTTCCCAAGTGAAGCAGGTAGTTGCCGGAGTTGTGCGCATTGACTTAGTCTTAAGGTGTGAAGACTTTCAAGCATTCCCATGGACATTGGCAGTGTTGTTATCATGGTGTTATCCAAGAACAGATCGGTAAGGCTTGACATATTTCCTATGGACTCTGGCAATGTTTTAAGCGAACCACACCATCTCATGTCAAGTTTTTTGAGCATGTTCAAGGCCCCAACCTGACTAGGAACTTCTTCAATTGCTGTACCCCTTAAATCTAACCAAATCAAAGATGATAAGCCACCAATTGTGTCGGGCAATTGGCTTAGATGTTTACAAAGATCGACCGACAAGTACTTTAACTGGGATAATTGACCCACAGAAGCAGGTAACTGTGTCAGCGAACTGGATCCAAGTAAAAGATGTGTCAATGATCTGAGATACCCAATCGTATCAGGAAGTGTTGTGAGCGATGTACACCAAACAAGACTTAATTTCTCAAGTTCTCTCCAAGACCCTATTGAACTAGGAAGTTCTTTGATAAGTGAACCATCAACAGCAATGCTCTTTAGAGACCTCAATTCTCCTATGCAATCAGGAAGTTGTTCCAGAGCTCTGCATCTTTTTAAACTTAACTTCTCTAATTTTGTTAGATGGAAGATTGACTGAGGAAGTTGCGCTATCGCTGTGTTATCAATGTAAAGTTCCTTCAAAGATCTCATGCCGCTAAGGTCTGTTGGCAGTTCCTTCAGCTTTGAACAACCAGAGAGGACAAGCATTTCAAGGCATTTCAATCCAGAGACATCACTTGGAAATTCCAAAAGATTGGAGCAGTCACTGAGGTTCAAACATATTAACTTGGTCAGGTCACCGACTGACTTAGGAATCTTCAGAAGTCCTTTGCAACGCACAAGAATCAATCTCTCCAAGATATCAAACCCAGATAAATCGGGGATATCAGTAAGGTAGTAGCAATCACAGAGATCCATAACCAACAATTTCTTAGCCAACTGTTCACAAGAGTATTTTAGAAGCAAAATAATTATGGTAGAATATATTGAGGAAATGATAGACTGGAAAAAAATGAAAGGGCGAAGATGGAAAGCAGAGGATAATACGCAAATCACTCATGTAAAAGTGCAAGATAACGATCAGGAAGCAAACGGTAGAGGCATCTTATAGATGAAAAGGCCAAGCTCACTTATGGAATTTAAGGAGCATAATTCGGTTTTTTCAGCAAGTAAACATAATGGGTTCCTTAAAGCCAGTCAAAGAAGAAAGATGGGATAAGAAGCGCTACCCTGTGTTAAATGGTTTGCTACATTCTCAACCTATTCTACAAAGAATAAAAAACAAGGAAAAAGTCTCTGAGTTCAGCCCAAACAATATAACCCTTTAACCGATTATGATGAACTACATACTCTCATCCCATCAAAATAGTTTACTGCTACTAAGGTTTAGGCGGCACTAAGAAAGAAATGTAGAATCATCTACCTGGTGTTAAAATTTTCATATAGCATACCTGTTTCTTAGAATGTCCCCGCTCCCACATGCTAGTGATTTTGCTTTCCGAGAGGTCGAGGACTCCAAGATCCTCGAGGCAACTGTCAAAGGAAATGTCTTCAGAGGGCACCCTTTCCATTGAAGCCACTTCAATTTAGCTGGTATATACTTGAAATCTCCGTCAAGTGCCACAAAATTAATTTGAAGCAGCCTAAGGTCAACCATTGGTTTAAAACAATCAGTTTGCAGAGTCACCGCCTTCTCATTTTCTTGCTTCAAAGGAAAACAGTTCTTGCACATTTCCCTGAAGTATGCAAATGCTGACCGAAAGAAGCTGTGGATGAAGTTATGTATTAACCCATTTGTAATGCTTATCTCCTGCCTTTTTCCCATGTCCAATGTAATTCCCTGAATATTTCTTGTTCCCTGTGACCATTTGACATAAAGAATTTCAGACATGAAATCAAATTAAGTTCACAAAAAGGGAAGGCCGAAATACAGATTTTAATTTGTGAATAAGATGTGACCCAAGTACCTGGTAGATATAAACAGCTTACAACGTTATCTGGTGAGAAATTTGAACAAAATTTCCATCACTGCCAACCTCTCCACTCCAAATTACTTGTAGTGTGTTTGTTGGACAAGTAAGAAACATAAGTATTAGAAGAGACGACTATCCAACAGAGGCTGGCATCAGTTATCGATCTATTTTGAGAAGCTTTATAGATCAACCACAACAGAAGTTTGTGACAGATAAATGTTACCAAGGTTTAAGCGATTCATTTGTACTAGTCGAGACCGAAAAAAACTCTTCCCTACCTTCTTGTTCTTCAGAACCGTGAGGATTTCATTGCGGTCCCATAATCTGCTGCGCATACCAGGGAATTCATAGTTTTCTCGCTGAACGATCTCTCTTCCCATGTCTCTTATTTGGTCATGCATCCACAAGATGTCATCCTCAATGATTTTAACGAGGGATTTTGCTGTTAGGACCTTGATTGTCATCTCAGGATTTAGATCACAACCCCTCAATACGTATATAGCATCTTCTCGTCATCTTCATCTGAACGAAGAAGCATGCAATATCGAGGAAAACGCACTTCTCTTGGTCATCGAGCTTATTGAAGCTTATTCTTGAGAACATCTTGCAAACACCCAGGTCGAATCCATCTCAGCTTCTGCAATGCATCTTGCCATTCCTCTGTCCTCCTCTTGTCATACAAGAAGGATCCAAATACTTCCAGAGTCAGCGGGAGTCCCCCTGTGAGAGACACAATTTGCTCTCCCATGCCCTTTAAATTTTTATTTGGTTGGTCCCTTCCAAAGGCATGGAAACTGAATAGTTGAAGTGCCTCAGGGAAAATCAACTCCTTCACCTCGTAAAACACATTCACTATGCACTCCGGGAGGACCTCTTTGTCTCGTGTGGTCACAATGATTTGAGTTCCTTCGAAGAACCAGTCTCTACTACCGGCCAGTGCCTTAAGTTGCCTTATGTCATTCACATCATCAAGCAAAATGAGCACCGGTTTCTCGTATACTAGCCGTTTGATCAGATTGATGCCGGTGCTAATGTCTTCGATTTGTCGTCCTGACTCTTTACTAGAGGAAAGATCACTGATCAGTTTGGCTTGGAGAGATTCTAAGCCACCTTCCATCTGTGAAGCCTCTCTTATCTTTGGAACAAAGCTGCAACGTGGGAAGTGAACCACAAGTTTATTGTGAAGAGCCTTGGCAAGGGTTGTCTTGCCAACTCCTCCCATTCCATAGAACCCTAAGATCAGGACTCCATTCAAATTAACATCCGTAATCCTCTTCAGCTCTTCAAGGCGACAATCAAGTCCAACAGGATACTTGGCCACTCCCAAGGGTGTGTTCTTCAGCTTAGTCAAAATTCTCTTCACTAAAGATTGGATTAGCTCTAGTTCATCCCTGTCATAAATGTGATCACAATGTAAGTGGAGTCAAGAGTTAACTTAAAAAGGGGTTTGGACAATGGAATTATGGCAAATTTCATGTACTTTGGCTGGCTTATTTAAATACTCACTCGTGATTTGCACTTTGTGAAATAATCTCTTAAAGCGATATTTGAATTCCCAGCATTAATTTAGAAATTTCAAACATAATTGCCAACTTCTGTATCAAGGATGGCATAGTCATCGATGATCTATGGCAAGGTCAGGTTCCATTTTCGAAACCTCACAATATAAAACACATTCATCTGCATACTGGGAAAGAGACGTCTTCTTTTATATGAGTCTCGAGTGATTAACCATATGCAGTTCCAACCACTTCCTAAAAGGCCAATATTTTTCTCCAATCTTGCGGTGAGAAAATTTTCCTCCAACTGTTTACAAATTGTAGGCATCACTTATATGTAAAATTAATTTAACATTAATATGGTTGATGTTCATATGGTTATAATCCACCTATAAGAGGGGTAATTGAAAGAAAAAGCGGCCCATACTAGAGTAGACACGAAGCACTTTTAGTTTGTGTTTTGTCCCAAAAAATTGATAGATTAATATTTCGATCCAATTTTTCGGTTCTTTTTGCTGTTACTACCTTGGAGCTTATGCATTTTTTCATTACATTGGTATGACATATCTCCGCATGCAAAAGCAGTTATCAGTTATAACACGTACTCGTGGCATCTAATGTGGTCTGTGAACTAACAAACAAGAACCCACTTTTCAGAAGGCCCGATGAGGACAGAGGCTCTGGAATTCATTACAGATTCCTTAAATAGATCGAATCTCTCTGAGCTTGGAATAAAGCTTGACAAGATAATCAGAAATTAATAATTGACCCAAAAAAATTAAAAATAACTGTCATTCTTTTGATCCGGGAAAAAGAACCATGTCATTATTTTCAACCCACCCTTAAAACTAGTGATAAAACACAAATACATGTACACTACGCAACCTTTGTGTACCTAGCTCGAAGAAAGACCGGTGCAGAACTCATATAGGTAGTTCACATGTGCTAACCTCAGATGAATCGAATCGAATACAGGTAAAAGG
Organism: Syzygium syzygioides; assembly: GCA_031216285.1. Classification (NCBI taxonomy): domain Eukaryota; kingdom Viridiplantae; phylum Streptophyta; class Magnoliopsida; order Myrtales; family Myrtaceae; genus Syzygium; species Syzygium syzygioides. The sequence goes on from CM062243.1 coordinate 39,780,661, forward strand.
TTTCTTTTCAAAGTCGCATCATCCACGATACCCGCGTGAGATATTTCTTATGGAAACCGATATTCGACACCATCATAAGCCAGAGGAGGATTTCATATCAAACACATGTTATTTTATTTTTCTCGAATATCTTCATTTGGTAACTTTACGTTGGCACAAAACTTTATGTAGTAACATTTTTTAAGGGAAAATTCCAAATAAGGGTCATTATTTGAAACTGTCAGGGCCACGGGTGTGCAAAATGGACTGCCTAAATCGGGAATTGCCCAGAGCAGATCGTACGGTTTGGTCCAGTTGCCGGGAGCGTCGGTCCGGTTCCTAAAAGTAGAGATTGATTAGCGACTGTTCTTCCGATTCTTCATCCGAATTCCCCCAATTCCAACTGCCCCAAAATTCAGATGTGAAATGTATTTTCCATCGTCTTCTGATTCTAACCGTACTCAACTTGAACTTTCAGAGTAAAGAAACGAAGGAGAGAATCGCGCGGTTATGAATTTACTCACCAGGACTTCGACTCCCAGCCGGAGATTCCGCCGGCCTTCTCAGTGGCGGTCCTCCACCGGCGGACCTTCTCCGCCCCGTACCTCGCCTCGTGCTCCCGAAACCCCTGCTCGAACGGGCCTCCCTGCCTCCGCACGTGCCAGGGGATCACGTCGTGGAACACCGGGAGCAACAGCTTCCCGCGCTCGACGGCCCTCGCGAGCTCCTCCAGGCACCGCCTCGAGGCGGCGTAGTTCTCGGAGATGACGGCCACGGCGGCGGCCGAGTCGTCGATGGCCTCCAGAAGGCCCGGCGCTGTCTCCCCCCCTCGCTCGAGGCCTTCCTCGTCCGCGCCGCGGAAGGCGCGGACGCCGCTGAGCACGAGCTCGCGGTGGAGGCGATCGACGATGCCGTGGCGGGTGTCGGCGCCGCGGAAGCTGAGGAAGACGTCGTAGCGGAAGCGGGAAGAGAGCATGGCGTCGTCCTCTTCGGGATCGTCCGTCGGCATCGTCGTTTTCTGGCTTCTTGACCGGCCTTACTTTGGAGTCGCTGGTCTTTTTTGGCAGAGGAGGTCGTAACTGACGGATTCGATGCTCACTCAACTGTGAAAATGTGCTATGTCTTCATTTTTAATGGGATAAATGTCCTCAATGTTTTAAAATTTATCGCGAAAATATAATTGAGTCCTAAAATTTTCATGAAATATAATTAATTCATATAACTTGTCATAAAAATATAATTTAGTCCTAAAATTTTTAAAAAGTGTAATTAATGAAATAACTTAATTATTTCAAATTAACAAGTTTTAGGACTTGTTTAGTTTGAAGACTCAATAGCACTTTTGTGATGAATTTTAGGGCTTAATTACATTTTTTTTTAAAGTTTTAAGAGTAAATTGCACTTTCGTGATAAATTTTAGAACTTTAGAAAAATGCGATCAAGTTCTACAACTTGTCACGAAAGTACAATCGAGTTAAAAAACTTTCAAAAAGTGCAATCAAATCCTAAAACTTGTTACGAAAGTACAATGGAGACCTAAAATTTTCAAAAAATGCAATCAATTGAATGACTTAATTATTTCAAATTGACAAGTTTTAGGATTCGTTTAGTTTTAGGATTCAATAGCCCTTTTGTAATAAATGTTAGTGCTTAATTGCACTTTTTGAAAGTTTTAAGAGTAAATTACATTTTCGTGACAAGTTTTAAGACTTCCAATACACTTACCCATTTTTAATCAACAAATCATCGCATTCGCATTAATTAAAAACTTAAATAACAAATTTCAAAGGTAGCTCTAATTTATTCAACAGTTGTCTTCCTTTTTTGAGATCTATCTTTCAAGATTTCCACGTTCATGCGTTTATTAGAATTACTCGATTTGTTTGAGACCGCCTACGTAATTATGACTAATGAAGTGCTCGAAAAATGTCAATCACGTCTGATAAAAACTTCTACCACCCATAACACCATACATCATAGCCAAGCAAAACATAAAGTTTAGGTTGTGATTCCATGATTCCTCTGTTCCGTAATTTCGAATCGAGGGATTCTCATTAGCCAAATCTGTGAGATATGTATGAGAAATTTGGAGTTGAAAGATTCTCTCGCGAGAAAAATTATGACCAAGGACCATTCTGCTAGCCTAGTGATGCTGAGGAAAAGGATTAAAATGCTAGTTGCGGTGTTCGAGCTGAATGATGCCAGTCACATAGTCAATTCCTAAAAGAATCAGTTTAATGTAACACCCGCACTTGCAAAAGACCAAAGTCCCAACTACATAAGATGCTTCATGCACTCCCGAGTACGTGCGTTATATATGGGATTTAACTAAGCATTCTCTGTCCATAAGCATGTTTTGGCATGTGCGACTCTTCAAACTGCGTTTGGTTGTCCGGATTCGAATTGGGATAAGACGGGATAAGGTAGGATTAGAAATCTTCCGAATATCCTCTGGATTATAAAATATCATATCATATGTTTGGTGTAATCCAAGATAGGATTAAAAATATTTGAAAATCTTTGAAAATCTCATTTGTCCAATGCAATCTCCCGTGATATCCAGATTTTACCTCTTGAGCTTTATCACTAGCTCGTTAAACCCATTCTCTTCGACTCCCTCCGATTTGTCTTCTTTGCCGCCGGCTTCCCCAAATCCACCGCCATCTCCACCTCTAGGCCGTACTCGTCACTCAACTTCACTTTGTCGCAGGCAATTCGGATGCCAGCCAATCGAGTCACTGATGGCGTCATGGAGCAACCAAGGGAGGTGTTGGGTGCGACCGATCTCGTAGACGAGGTAGCAGTGGACAATGCAGAGGTGAAGGGTGGCAATGGGGTGGTGGACACCGCATGCAAAGGTCGAACGCCACTTAACGTCAGAGCCCATCTGGGGGTAGTGAGGGCACCAAAAATCTCGAAAATTCTTGATTATTGATTGATCTGTAATTTACCTGCTCTAAATATCTTAGATTTGGTTTTAATGGATGGGATTGCAGACCGGTACGAGATTGTTTGGCAAGTTCGGGTCTAGATATAATGCAATTATAGTTATTCCTTGGCGGAGACAAAAAGTCACCATTATTGCACCTATGGCAAGATAATCAATGGCAGTGACGATTCCTTGTTGTAATCTGTGGCGATCAATCCATCTAAAAGAGGCGATATTATTTTTCTCACTTTTTATGGGCAGACACGCATTGCGGAAGACGATGAGCGGTGACTTCTCCTTTTTCACCTTAGTTGTCAGAACAAGATTGGCTGGCCAACGATGACGATCGGCGGTGGTCGGAGGCGAAGACGACAATCGATTATCGTGGAGGTAGTGCTTGTGCGGTAGTCGGCAAAACCAGATGCTTTACTTCATTGCTGGAAGATAAGTGCTAAGTTATTTTCTAATTTTTTTTATCCAATCCGGATTTATCCCACCCCTAGCCCGGATTTTTTTATCTGGCATTTTATCCAAATGTATCCAGTTGGAAAGCCGTTGCCAAACATTGAATGGGATGTTTTGTTATTCTATCCTGACTCAAATCTGGATTACCAAATGCGCATGTCGATCAGCACACACAGAACAACAGCCAAAACAAAATGACCAGCACGTAAAATACATAAAAGTCCAAGGGCAGACTGAAACAGTAGGTAAACGCATGGAGCTTGGCTATGAAATTTTGTCCCAAAGATGGCCCCAGGAATTCAATCCTGCAGAATCTGCTAGAAAGCCAACGTCTAAGCACACTGGGTTCGCTTTCGACTCACCTGGGTACGAGTCATTTTTCGCTTCACGACAAGGTGTCTCCGCCCCCTGCAAAAGGCTTGGCACGTCATAAGAAGAACCAGCACGAGGACGAAGCCGAAGACATCGCCCGAGGGATGAATTTTAAGTACTACACTTGGATTTTGGTAGTAAGCCGTGTCGATTCAAAGTGGTATAGTTAGCTGTATCATGGTCGTAGCTTTTTTATATATTTCTTTTATACATAGACATTATAGTTGCTCTTCATGCTTCAAACCCGATTCACTCTTTAGAGGAGCTACACTGGCTAGTGCTTACCAAGTCACCGGCTCGGATGTACATGTATATGTTTCTTACTACTGTGAAATGAAATTTTTAGACTGTTCGTGTTTCTCTATTCTTATCAGAATCGCAAACACAGGATCTTTAGGATTCTCCCTTCCGCAATTGCCCTTCTCGACAAAGGGTTGTACACATCCCTGAACGGAAGGAAAGGGAGGGATGCGACGTACTGGACTTCCGGACTCCTTCCAGATGCCAAGAGTATCACCCGTTTCAGAGCGGTAGGAATGCTGCTTACGTTCATTCTGTACATGCGACGTCTTGTGGGCTAGTTCTAGCCAAATGGCGAAGTCTTGCATGCTTTTATGGAAACGACTTGTTTCGTCTTGCTCTATTTTGTTTCTTGTCAAAGCTTTCTTCTTAACCGTGGCTTACCTTTTATTCACAACCGGTTCACTGCTCATTTCAGAGCGGTAGGAATGCTGCTTACGTTCATTCTGTACATGCATCTTGCGGGCTAGTTCTAGCCAAACTGCAAAGTATTGCATGCTTTTCTGGAAACGTCTTGTAATGTCTTCCTGTTCTTTGTTTCTTGTCAAAGCTTTCTTCTTAATGGTGGCTCACCTTTTATTCACAACCAGTTCACTGCTCATTCCTTGCATACTGCTTGGTTGGCGGCAATGAGGAGTTCCTTTGCCTATTCTATTTCATGAATTCTCTGGACGATTTTTCTCTGGGTGTGTGGGAAATCTGTTGGGTTATTTTGGGTGCTAGTCTGGGAGCCATCGCCAGTTGAATCGCTAAGTTGTTCGAGGGTGACACGAACCAACCAAACCTCCGTCAAAAGTCAGTGTTGGTTATCAGGAATTGCTCAACATGAGAATGTTGAATGTACCTCGTTACTTGAAGAATGAAGAAACATTTTCTCGGATTTTCAAAACTGATTCAACTTCTAAGTTGTTGTTCTGTGAACCCCTTCCAATAAAGAAGGAATTATAGACTAGTTACTTGGTCCCTGACACCTCGCATAAGCACTAAAAGCCCTGTGCTTAATCATTCGATCTTATGCAGGAGAAAGGCAGAGTGTATCCGTCGGAGCAGTATTGTATTCTATTCTCTAAGCAAAAGCTGCTTGCAAGAAAACGTGTACGATCAACTTACATGCACAATTCTTTTTACTCTTGGAATCAACCCTGGAACAAATATTGCCAAAAGAGGCATGTTCTGAAGTGGTAGAGGGACAAACGAATTTCTAAAGTAGAAGTTTAGAGTTGCTTTTTGTCACTAAATTGCGAGGATAAAGAAAAAATATTTCACAAGGAGCTGATGAACTTGGCCAGTTTCTGAGACACTGACTGCTGGGATTCGTCCAACCATTCTTCATTATCATCATAATCATCATCATTCTCAAAAATCAGATATATCCCGCGCTTTTTCAGTGAGAGCCCAGGAAAGCAGGGTGGGTCTCGGAGCACTACATCTATCCTGTCTCCTTCTTTTAACATCCGAACCATTGACTTGAATTCTGGAAATCTAATCAAGTAAAGCTGGTCTTCACTTGTGTCGGGGACCCCCATCAGGTTTAATACCGTGGTGTGTATTGGATCTTCAATCCTGAGAAGCCTTCCTTTAATGTCCACGATTGCTGGTAGTGGAATGTTTCCCCAGTTTACACTATTCAGAGAGACAACAACAGCAAAAATTATTCCTCTAATCTCACGGTTCTTTGGAGCAGTAAAATGAGAAACTTCCTGAGAAAACCATCGGGGAATCTCACTCCCAGGGACACACAAGTTGTACAAATGCTTTAAGGCAACCTGCATTTTCCATTAAAAACACATTTAAGGTCAAACTTTCTGCGTTCATGATTGAAGATATTAAACAAAGGCGAAAATAACTGATCTTCATCCATCTTTTAGTTACAGTAGAGTAATTTTCTCAAAGTGGGAGCTATGAGTTATCTTTTTACCTTTCCAATTCTTCTCTTCACTGCTGGGAAGCATGCCTTGCAACCACCCAAGAATAAACGTCTTAGAGACTTCAATTCCTGGAGACCGGGGATGTCAACTAAATTGCTGCAATTAGTAACATTAAGCTCCTTTAAACCCTCCACTTCTGTCAAGTCATATATACTCTCCAATGCAGTACAGTTCGCCATATTCAACTCAAGCAAGGTCGACGGAAGTGGAGGCAGATACGTGAGCTTGTTACAATGAGACAAGTTGAGTTTTTTCAAAAGCACAAGGCCCCTCAGACTGGATGGCAAGCTAGAAAAGTCGTTACGACCCAAATTCAAGTCCTCCAAGGATGACAACCTTTCAAAATTATTGGAGATTCTTCCCGAAAATGCCCAAGCATGAGCATCCATCTCTTTCAATGAACAGAGATTTGCAAAGGACTCTGGAAGAACAATATGTTTTAGGGCATTGGATTGATTGGGTTCTGCCAGTTCCGGATTGTCTTCCACATTTAGAGACTGTCCTCTATTCAGCTCTTTTCTCATTTTCAATGATGTCAGGCTTGTGAGCATCCCAAATTCCTGCGGTAATTCTGTGACACAAGTTCCAGGCATTACTAAGTAAACCAGACTTTTCAACCTCCCAAGTGAAGTAGGTAGTTGCAGGAGTTGCGCGCATTGACTTAGTCTTAAGGCGCGAAGCCTTTCAAGCATTCCTATTGACTCTGGCAGTGTTGTTATCATGGTGTTATCCAAGAACAGATCGGTGAGGCTCGACATATTTCCTATGGACTCTGGTAATGTTTTAAGCAAATGACAAGATCTCATGTCAAGTTTTTTGAGCATGTTCAAGGCCCCAACCTGACTAGGAACTTCTTCAATTGCTGTCCCCGCTAAATCTAACCAAACCAAAGATGATAAGCCACCAATTGTGTCAGGCAATTGGCTTAGATGTTTACAAAGATTGAGGGATAGGCATTTTAACTGGGATAATTGACCCACAGAAGCAGGTAGCTGTGTAAGTGAACTGCAACCAAGGAAAAGATGTGTCAATGATCTGAGATTCCCAATAGTATCAGGAAGTGTAGTGAGCGATCCGCAAAACACAAGACTTAGTTTCTCAAGTTCTGTCCAGGACTTTATTGAACTAGGAAGTTCTTTGATTGCTGAACCATCAAGAGCAACGTCCTTTAGAGAACTCAGTTCTCCTATGCAATCAGGAAGTTGTTCCAGAGCTCTGCATCTTTTTAAACTTAACTTCTCTAATTTTGTTAGATGGAAGATTGACTGAGGAAGTTGCGCTATCGCTGTGTTATCAATGTAAAGTTCCTTCAAAGATCTCATGCCGCTAAGGTCTGTTGGCAGTTCCTTCAGCTTTGAACAACCAGAGAGGACAAGCATTTCAAGGCATTTCAATCCAGAGACATCACTTGGAAATTCCAAAAGATTGGAGCAGTCACTGAGGTTCAAATAGATTAACTTGGTCAGGTCACCGACTGACTTATGAATCTTCAGAAGTCCTTTGCAACGCACAAGAATCAATTTCTCCAAGATATCAAACCCAGATAAATCGGGGATACCAGTAAGGCCGTAGCAATCACGGAGATCCATGACCAACAATTTCTTAGCCAACTGTTCACAAGAGTATTTTAGAAGCAAAATAGTTATGGTAGAAAGTATTGATGGAAACAGACTATTGAAAAAAATGAAGGGCACAAATGGAGAGTAGAGGAGCATATACTTGAATTGCCCATGTAAAAGTGCAAGAAAAGAGTCAAGAAGCAAGCGGTAGAAGCTATTGGTATCTGTATGGATGGAAAGGCCAAGCTGACAGATGGAATTTAAGGAGCATAATTCTTTTTTTTTTTTTCCGGCAAGTAAACTTAATGGATTTCTTGAAGCCATTCAAAGAAGGAAGACAGGATAAGAAGCGCACCGTGTCAAAGGGTTTGTCACATTCTGTACCTATTCTACAAACAGTAAATAAACCAGGAAAAAGTCTTAAGTTCAGCCCAAACAATAAAACGTTTTAATCGATTATCCACGAATCTTGTATAGAAGGTACTTTGGTATTCATTATCACGAGGCCAGATGTCGACTCCAGTGCTACATACTCTCATCACATCAAAATAGTTAACTGCTACTAAGGTCTAGGCAGCACGGAGAAAAGAATGCAGAATCATCTTACATGTTATGAGATATTTGTATAGCATACCTGTTTCTTAGAATGTCTCCGCTTCTGCATTCTATTGATTTTGCTTTCCGAGAGGTCAAGGACTCCAAGATCCTGGGGGCAACTGTCAAAAGGAAATGTCTTCATAGGGCAGCCTTTCCACTGAAGCCACTTCAATTCTGCTGGTATATGCTCGAAACCTCCATCCAGTGCCACATAATTAATTTGAAGCAGCCTAAACAAGCAGTTTGCAGAGTCACCGCCTTCTCATTGTCTTGCTTCCGTGGAAACCATCTCTTGCACATTTCCCTGAAGTATGCAAATCCCGACTGAAAAGAGCGGTGGATCATGAAGTTATGTCTTAATCCAGCTGTAGTGCTTATCTCCTCCCTTTTTCCCATGTCCAATGCAATTCCCTGAATATTTCTTGTTCCCTGTGACCATTCGACATAAAGGAATTTCAGACAAGAAATCAAATCAAATTCACAAAAAGGGAAGGCCGAAATGCATATATTAATTTGTGAATAAGGAGTGACGCAAGTACCTGATAGATGTAAAAGCTTAAAAACCTCATCTTGTGAGAAATTAGAAGAAAATTTTCGTCACGGCCAACCTCTCGACTCAAAATTACTTGTAGCATGTTTGTTGGACAAGTAACATATGTATGAGAAAAAACAACTATCGAACTGAGGCTGCATCAGTTATCAATCTCCTTCAAGAAGATTTTTGGATCAGCCACAATAGAAGTTTGTGAGAGATAAATGCTCCTAAGGTTTAAGCAATTCATTTGTACAAGATTGGAAAACGGTCTTCCCTACCTTCTTGTTCTTCAGAACCGTGAGGATTTCATTGCGGTCCCATAATCTGCTGCGCATACTAGGGTGTTCATAGTTTTCTCTCTGAACAATCTCTCTTCCCATGTCTCTTATTTGGTCATGCATCCACAAGATGCCATCCTCAATTATTTTAACGAGGGATTTCGCCGTTAGGACCTTGATTGTTATCTCGGGATTTAGACCACAACCCCTCAATACGTATATAGCATCTTCTCTCGTTATCTTCATCTGAACGAAGAAGCATGCAATATCGAGGAAAATGCACTTCTCTTGGTCATCGAGCGCATTAAAGCTTATCCCCAGAACATCTTGCAAATGCCCGGGTCGAATCCGACTCAGCTTCTGCAATGCATCTTGCCATTCCTCTGCCCTCCTCTTGTCATACAAGAAGGATCCAAATACTTCCAGAGCCAGCGGGAGTCCCCCCGTGAGAGATACAATTTGCTCTGCCACGCCCTTTAAATTTTTATTCGGTTGGTCCCTCCCAAAGGCATGGCAACTGAATAGTTGAAGTGCCTCGGGGTAAAAATCTCCTTCACCTCATAAAACTCATTCACTATGCTCTCCGGGAGGACCTCTTTGTCTCGTGTGGTCACGATGATTCGAGTTCCATCGTAAAACCAGTCTCTACTACCCGCCAGTGCCTTAAGTTGCCTTATATCGTTCACATCATCAAGCACAATGAGTACCGGTTCGTCGTACACTTGCAGTTTGATCTCATTGATGCCAGAGCTAATGTCTTTGATTTGCCGTCCCGACTCTTTACTTGAGGAAAGATCACCGATCAGTTTGGCTTGGAGAGATTCTAAGCCACCTTCCATCTGTGAAGCCTCTCTTATCTTTGGAACAAAGCTGCGACGTTGGAAGCGAGCCACGAGCTTATTGTAAAGAGCCTTGGCGAGGGTTGTCTTGCCAACTCCTCCCATTCCATGAAACCCCAAGATCAGGACACCTTTCAAATTAATGTCCATAATCCTCTTCAGCTCTTCAAAGCGACGATCGAGTCCAACGGGATACTTGGCCACACCCAAGGGTGTGCTCTTCAATTTAGTCAAGATTCTCTTCACTAGAGATTGGATTATATCCGCTTCATTTCTGTCACAAATGTGATCACCATGTAAGTGAGGTCGAGAGTCAACTTAAAAGCGGGGTTCTAGAGAATGGAATTGTTGCACGCTTATTTAAACATTCAATCATAGTCCGCACTTAATGAAATAAGATAAATGCTTATGTAACTATCCTGAATCTATTATAAGAATAACAACCTATTTTGGATAACTAAAAAATAAATAACAGAAAATTAGAAATTGTTGTACGGTCCATCAATTGAGTGCTAAACTTATCACAAAATGCAATCGATTCCTTGTCACAAAAGTGTAATTGAGTCCTAAAACTTTCAAAAAAATGTAATTAATGGAAGAACTTGATTGGACTAATTTGACAAGTTTTAGAACTTGATTGCACTTTTTGAAAGTTTTAAGACTCAATTGAACTTTCATAACAAGTTTTAAAACTTCCAATGCACTTATCTCCAATAGAAAATAACAATAACAGTAATCCCTTCCATGTACCAAAAGTCCAGAATTACATTGAACATTTTCATGTAATTCAGGGATTAAATTGAACATGTAAAAAAAATCCGAGGATCATATTGAACAAATTAAAAGTTCAAGGACCACATTAAACATTAAGTTAAAATTTAGAGACTATATTGAACAAATTAAAGTTCAGGGATCAAATTGCACATTGAGTCAAAGTTCAGGAACTATTTGTGTCATTATCCCTAGAAAGAAAGCACCATAGGAACAAGGATACTTAAATATGTACATCGAATGACACCTTGACTTGCTGTTACTCAACAAATCAAAGCATTCACGCCTGCTCCAAGTTCAAGGCGTGTATTAGAAATCACTGTCACATGTTTCTTTCTTGGCAGAATACAGAGTGAATTTCTCAGCAGCGGGAGGTGCGGTGTTCAGCGCAAGAAAAGCGAAGAAGTCAATGGAAGCCGCGAGCTCGAATAATGAGCTCAAGGCGAAGGCTAAAGAGACAGACGAGTACTTTCGATGAATACTTTAGATTGCATGTTCCTCAGCACAACACGCGCCTATGGTACTCTATTTGTCTGTATCGGAGTTCTTTAAACCACCATGTCCAACGCACCATCTCCCACACCCCACCCCCCCACCCCCTCATAAAGCGCAACTGTAAAGCAAGGTACCCTTTGGCAGCTTGTTTACAAAGCAACTTCTTTGTTTTACTATTCTAGCAAAAAAAAAAAACTTCTTTGTTTCACTCTTTCATTGTACGTCCCTTTTCAGAACTTTTACGTCGAGTTTGGATCCTCTCTTTGAACACACACAAGAGACTACTCGGAGTCGCCCTTTCCGGGGCACCCGATAAAGGACGGAGGCTTTGAAATTCAATACGGATTTTTTTTTACATAGATCGACCTAGTTCATGATACATTACCCAATAAGGCTCTTAGTAATCAACACCTTGATTTTCAGTTTTGTGATACGACGATATCCGGCAAGTGTTTGAAGGATGCCCGTTAGCAAAACAGCAGAGTGTTTTCATAACACTTGTGCGCTTGTTTGCTAACTACATCAACCTTTAATGACGATTCAATTTAAAGAGAGAAAACCTTCTTGACCCCAAATTTCTCCAACGTCTTTCTTTCTGCCTTTCCTTTTTAATTCAATTTATCGTCCGTTACTGAAAATTAATCTCTCGAAATCATTTTGGTAAAGAGTTGTTAACGCCAATTGTTAGTTCACAACAACTGCAGCACAGTTTAAGAGTTCTGATCAGAAGCAACCGATCGAAGATCGAAGATCGAAGAAGAAGGTTTAAGTTCAATCGACTACTGATTCTAAACTGTAATCAACATGAACTTTCAGAGTAGGTAAGATGGAGACGATCGCGCGGTTATAATTACTCACCTGACCTTCGAATCCCAGCCGGAGATATTACCAGCCTTCTCCATGGCGGTCCTCCACCGGTTGACCACCTCCGCCCCGTACCTCCCCTCGTGCTTCCGAAACCCCTGCTCGAACGGGCCTGCCTGCCTCCGCACGTGCCAGGGTTCCACCTCGTAGAACACCGGGAGCAACAGCTTCCGGCGCTCGACGATCCGCGCGAGCTCCTCCAGGCACCACCTCGAGGTGGCGTAGTTCTTGGAGATGATGGCCACGGCGGCCGCGGAGTCGTCGATCGCATCCAGGAGGCTCGAGTCTATCTCCTCCCCTCCCTCGAGGCCTTCTTCGTCGCGGAAGGGGCGGACGCCGTTGAGCACGAGCTCGTGGTAGAGGTGCTCGGTGATGCCGTCGCGGGTGTCGCTGCCGCGGAAACTGAGGAAGACGTCGTAGCGGTAGCGAGAGGAGGACAGAGCGTCGTCCTCTTCGGGATCGTCCATCACCACCGTCGTTGTTTTCGCTTCGCGAGGTCTCTGGACGGCGTAGGTGATTGCAGAGGCTACTGGCCAGCTTTAATAGCCGTCTCAACCGCTTCGCGACGAGGACTAACAATCATCGCTTATATTTTTTATAAAAATAAATAAATAAAAAATATTCTTATCGGTATAAATATTTGGATATATATTATTGATGATAATAAAAATATTTTTCTTTAACTAATTATTTTAAGTAATATAAGTGTTTATTTTTAAAAAAATAATTTTCAAATTATTTATTTTCATAGAACAAACGGAACCTACGTCTCTTCTTCTCGTTAACTTCACTTACCAGAAAATCATGTCTTTCTTAACAACATGTCCGATATGATTTTACTTGTATACACTCTTTAAACGACTTTTACCATTATTTATCTAGGACATTATAAACGAATATTTATCGGTGTTCTTATTAAGTAATCAAAAGTTTTCAATTTCCTATGACCTTTTTGGCGGTGTTGTGATTAGCGTTTTAAAATCTATTTTTTTAACTAAGCAAGCGAATTTTCTCGATGATAAATCTAGGAACCTAGTGCAAACGAAAAAATTACTCAATCAATTGTAAACTTAGTATACTGATACAAATTCAGATTTTTTCAATTGTGTCATTTTAATCATGAAAATTTACGTGAAATTCCAACATAGTTCTTCCAATAAATTTTTGCCGAAGATCACTAGATCAGCTGTCCTACGTGGCACACCAAGCTATCTTAAAAGCTATTTGAGCTATAGCTTTCCCTTTTAATGATTATAAATTCAATCAAAAGGTTAAGCCAATGAGTTAACTGCTTTATACCGCATTAATAACCATCGGCTTTGATACCATTTGTTAGGAACACGCAGTAGAAACCCGATACCTTTATCTGGAGAGATAGCCAAAAGGGAGCTCAAATTCGAGGCCATCAACATATCTAATTGACCCATCTTCACTTTAAAGCTTAAGCCAATGAGTTATGGGCCAATTAGCATATATTAATTGCTCTATACTACATCAATTTTCTGATATAAGACTTTTCTAATATAACTTATACATGTATCTCAACATATTATTTCTTTGTTCTAGTTTTCTTCGTACTTTGAAATATTTTCTATAGCCAACACATTTTTTCTTCCAACAAAGTCCAGGAGGTGTTTGGGTAATTCGCATAATTTATATCGAGCGAAATAAATCGCAGTTTCAGCTAAAATTGGTGATAGTTCGTTTTTATTGTAATTAAGTAATTGTTATTTATCACTATAGATTACTACGAAAGGCGAACGAACTACTAAGAAAAAGTAGGGCCGGACCGTGATTCAACAGGCCAAACCCCCGTTGAAATTCAATAGGGCTGGGCCGGTTGAATGGCATGGCCGTTACTGCTGTTTTCTCTTTGCAACACAATCCGATTTCGCTGAAACGATTCTTTTGACAAATAAATGAAAACCTACGATGCTCTTTGTTTAGGTTTAGAAATTTAGTCCAGCTAATTTTGATGATTTTGGGCATCTAGTCTTGTAGACTATTAAATGAGTTGGATCATAACGTCTCTTTGTCACCCACACAATTAGATAATTATTTACATAACAATGAATTAATTTCATGCTTGAAACGACATTTATGTGATTAGCAAAAACACGAATAGTCTATTGTCTCAATTATAATATCTTTATATGCATAAATATGGTTTTATGAGGCTATAATTAGTTCGAATTGTTAGGGGCAAATTGATGCCGAATTTATTTTTTTGTATATCCTCCCATGATTAATGGCGCTTCTAAGCGATTTCTTTGTAGGTAAATTTTCTATTCAAGTACTTCGCTCGTTTAATTTCGCAGCAAATATTTGATAAAATCGATCATTCATTGATGAAATTTCATTATTATGGGTGTTTGGCTTTCACGTGATTAAAATACTCATCTTAGAGAATATATAAGATGTGAACGACACAAAAGTTCTTGCACAATATATGTTCTTTATGCGCTGCCATTACTTCATCAAGTATAATTTTATCTATGTTCGTTTCCTATTTTGTTCCAGTTTTAGCAATATACGTTTTGATATTATTTTTATTGTTTTCACATTTGCAATAGTCACTTACATATTATTTTAGTATAATTTTTTTTATTTCTTTCTCCCTGATCCCGCTCTCTGGACGCCCATTCCCTCTTTCTACTCACGTGATCTGGCGCACTCCTAATCTCTCTCCAACGAGAAAATATTCAGCAGCTGATGCGGCCAAAACCTTTTTTTTACTCATGTTCATTTACAAATTGACACATATCATTAACTTAGAATCTAACAAAATAATTAAAAACCTAAATTTTCTCTCTCTTCCTACTCCGTCCACAGCCACCTATCCATTCGGCCATCCATTAACTTGAGAATCCTACTTAGTTGTCTTAAGTCGCTGTGACCTCCGTCCTCGACACCCATCGCCATTATGTGATCGCCGAACCCAACTGCAAGTTCCCTCCCTCTGCCTCTTTTGCCGCACCACGTTGTACCATACCCCTCTCTTTCTAAACTTGCCATTATCTATGTCCCAGCCGAGGTCGCTGTCAAGTCACGTTGGGCTTTCCCCCTTCTCTCTTTCTTTTTATTTTATTTATTATTTTATGGTTGTTTATTAGTGTTTAGGGCTTGGCCCATCTAATGTAAATGATTATCTATTTTAAATAGAAGAAGTGGGTCAAACCTAGTGACACACTGTATTCTCTCTCTCTAACGCCGCTCTCTTCTCTCCTTCTTTGCCATTTTCATGGTTTCAGAGCTGGGGTTTGTTTCATCCATTGTTTTGATCGGTCCTCACCTTCTTCTCTTTCTTCTCCTTCTTCTTTTCTTTTTCTTTTTTTCTATAATGGCCATACAACATCATGGCTTCTAAGCCATAGATTTGTACAACCTGCCCAGTGGTGTAGGCTGGTCTCCTTGTTCTAGTCCAGAGGTGCCGGTTTCTTTGCGTGGAGACCTAGCAAGTGTCTTCCTTTTCTTTTGCAACAACAATGGCAGGAGATGATCGACAGATTGAGGAGAAGATAGGTGATGGTTCTACGAGCTCCAGCAGTACCGAGAGTGTTGTCTCTTTTCCAACGAGACTGTTCGATGAAAAATTGGAAGGAGCCCTAAATTTTCAGATTTGGCGAAAGACTATTCTTGTTTGTTTAAAAGGTATGGGTAAGGCTAAATACTTGACTGATTTGTCTCCCGAGTCTACCGACCCTAATTATTTGAGTTGGGAGATTGAAGAGAACCGTATCTTCGGACTTCTTTTAAATTCCATGGATCGCAAAGTTAAGGTTATGATTGCTAATTGTCCGACGGTTCGAGATGTGTAGAATCGTTTGGCACTACTATATTCAAACACCAACAACAAATCTTGTGTGTGTGTGATGTGTTGAAGAGATTATTTCAACTCAATCAGGAGGAACGGCCTATTCAAGAGTTTTATACTAAGTTTAAGGCCCTCTTTGATGAACTTGATTTGTTGTGGCCGATTCCAACTAGTCCTGATGAGATGATTGCACGGAGGGAGCAGCTTGGTGTTACGTGTTTCTTGTCGGGTCTTCATCCCAGACTTGAGCCAATAAAAAATTAGATCCTCTCCGAGAGGGTTCCCATATCTATTTCTAAGGTCTATAATCAGCTAAGCAGTGTTACCATTGGGGCTCATACTCCATCTGTGCAGCCAAAATCTAGTGACAAATCCGCCCTATTCTCTTTTTCTAGGAGTGGTGGATCACGTGGTGGTAATGGAGGTTGTGGTGGCTGTGGTGATCGTGGAGGCCATGGTGGTAGTAAGGACCAACGTGTTTGTCATCATTGTGGTATGCCCGGTCATCTAATGAGCAACTGTTATAAGTTGCACAGTTATTCGAGTAGTAACAAGGTGGCTAATGTATCGGTACTTGCATCTTCTGAGATCCAGGAGTCCTCTCCCGTTTCCGAGAGGAGAATGATTGAGATGACTGATGAGGAGTTTGCACATTATACTTAGTTTCAGGTGGATGGGCAGGCTTCTACTGCTACATATGCACAGATAGGTAATCATACAGCATGTGTTTCCATGTCTCGTGGCAAATGGGTTGTTGATTCAGGTGCTTCAGATCACCTGAGAGGAACAGTAGGTAATCTCACAGCCTATTCCTCTTCATCACATGTTAGTGCTATTACTGTGGCGGATGGCTCTTCATCAATTGTAAAAGGGAGTGGGACTTCTAGTCTTACATCAAATTTAACATTGTCTTTTGTGCTTTATGTTCCGAAGTCACCTTTGAATCTACTATTGGTTAGTCAGATCACAAAACAATTGAATTGTTCAGTCTCATTTTTCCCTGATGGTTGTGTTTTTCAGGATCTTTTGACGAGGAAGGCTATTGGTAGAGGAAGGGTTGAAGGAGGAGTCTATGTTATTGAAGCCACACCACCGTTAGTAGCCTGCTCCACCATAGCCCCTAGTCCATATGAGATTCACTATCGTCTTGGCCATACAGCTCTTACCACCCTCCAGAAGTTATATCCTCAATTTAAGAATGTTTCCTTTGAATGTGAGTGATGTCAGTTTGCTAAGCACCATCGTATGTATTATTTTCCTAGAGTCAATAAAAGAGTCTCAGCTCCGTTTGAGTTAGTCCATTCAGATGTATGGGGTCCTTATTCTTTCGTGTCAAAGCTTGGCTTCAAATATTATGTAATTTTTGTTGATGACCACTCACGGATGACATGGGTCTATTTAATGAAAAATCATTCTGAGGTGTTCCAAATTTTTTGTGAATTTTATGCTGAAGTTCGAACTCAATTCTCCACTTCTATTAAGTGTTTGCGCAGTGATAATGGTCGGGAATATTTATCACATCAATTCATGTCGTTTCTTTCCCATAATGGTGTTGTCCATCAAACTTCTTGCCCCAATACACCTCAACAAAACGGTGTAGCAGAACGCAAGAATAGGCATCTGTTAGAGGTTGCTCGTGCTCTCTTGTTCTAGCATAATGTCCCTAAGTCATTCTGGGCCGATGCAATTTTGACCGCTTGTTATCTTATCAATCGTCTTCCTTCTGTTATTCTCAATAGAGAAATTTCTTTCCGTGTGTTGTTCCCTACTAAATCTCCGTTTCCTCTCTTTCCAAAGATGTTTGAGTGTGTGTGTTTCGTTCGTGATATGCGACCTCAGGTCTCTAAACTCGACCCTAAGTCTCTTCGTTGTATTTTTCTTGGCTATGTTTGGCATCAGAAAGCTTATCGTTGTTTTTCTCTTGATCTAGGTCGCTACGTTGTCTCTGCAGATGTTACCTTCCATGAGTCTCAATCTTATGGCACCAAGGATGATTCTCCATCTACTTTCTTGGAGGATGTTCTGGTCCATCGTTCTCGATCGAGTCCTACTTCTGAGACATCATCCACACCCACAGCTCAATCTAGTCCTACTTCTCAGACATCGTCCACCCCCACAGCTCAATCCACTGACATGTGGTATGTTCGTATGTATCATCGGCGGTCGACTCCTATGATTTATTCTACCCCATCCAATGTGCCTTCTGATGACTCATTGGATCCTCCTCCAGATGCATCTTCACCAATGCCACCTCCGCTAGATACCACTCCATTGATACCGGATCTTCCCTCAGATGATGAGCCTATCCGTAAAGGTATTATGCTTGCCATGATAGACATGTTTATACTGACTCTTATAAGGGTTTATCAGTTCAGACACATGCATTGATTGCCACTTTAGATTCCATCTCTGTTCCACGATTAGTTTCTAATGCCTTGGCTCATTCTAGTTGGCATGCTGCTATGGTGGATGAGATGCAGGCCTTGGTTTAGAATGAGACCTGGGAGCTTGTTTCTCTTTCCACAGGTAAGCAAGCTATTGGTTGTAAATGGGTTTATACTATCAAGGTTAATCCGGATGGGTCACTTGCTCGCTTGAAGGCTCGTCATGTTGCTAAGGGATATGCTCAACAATATGGTATTGATTATTTTGAGACTTTTTCCCTGGTGACTAAAATGGCCTCCGTTCAGTTATTTATTTCTCTGGTAGCCTCCCATGATTGGATCCTCCATCAACTTGATGTCAAGAATGCTTTCTTGAATGGACATCTTGACGAGGAGGTGTATATGGAGCAACCTCCCGGGTTTGTTGCTCAGGTGGAGTCTCATAAGGTTTGTCGGCTTCGTCGCTCCTTATATGGTCTTAAGCAGTCACCTCGTGCATGGTTTGGCAAATTTACTACAACTATTGTACGGGATCTTGACATGAAGCAGAGTATTAAAGATAGTTCTGTTTTCTATCATACTTCTCTTGCAGGTTGTATTTATATGGTTGTATATGTGGATGACATTGTGATCACTGGCAGTGACTCAGCAGGCATTTCTAGGCTCAAGGAGTTTCTAAATAGTCAGTTTCAAACCAAAGATCTCGGTCCTCTAGGATACTTCCTTGGTATTGAAGTTTCTAAATGTAAGAATTGTGTTTTTCTGTCTCAGAGAAAATATGCGTTAGATTTATTGCAAGATACAGGGCTGTCTGGGGCAAAATATTGTGAGTCCCCTATGATTCCTGGTGATAAGCTCATGCCGCAAGAAGGTGCCCCGATTCCAAAGCCTGAGAAGTATCGTAGATTAGTGGGAAAACTCAGTTATCTCACTATGACCAAACCTTTTGTTGCGTTTCCAGTTAGTGTTGTTAGTCAGTTTATGGCTGACCCTCGTGTTCCTCATTGGGAGGCTGCTCTGCGGATTGTAAAGTATCTAAAAAAGGATCCTGGGAAGGGTGTTATCTATCAAAATCACGGACATTCCCACATCAAAGCATTTTGTGATGCTAATTGGGCTGGATCTCCCGCTAATAGGCGATCTACATCTGGTTTTACTATATTTATGGGTGGTAATCTTGTCTTGTGGAAGAGTAAGAAGCAAGATGTGGTTTCTCGGTCTAGTTGCGAAGAAGAGTATCGCTCAATGGCAAGTACAACTGTTGAGATTATGTGGCAGCAGCAGCTTTTGACAGAGATAGGTTATTCTATTGATTATCCTTCTAAATTATGGTGTGATAATAGTCAGCCTTACATATTAGAGATAATCCAGTTTTTCATGAGAGGACTAAACAACATTGAAGTTGATTGTCACTTTGTCAGAGATGCTTTGCTCAGGAATGTCATCGAATTTGGATATGTTCGGACCAGTGATCAACTTACTGACATCCTTACAAAATTGAGTACTGGAAAGAGGATAGAGTCCATTTGTAACAAGCTGGGCGTAATGAACACTATGCTCCAGCTTGAAGGGGAGTGTTAAGTCACGTGGACTTTCTCCCTTCTCTCTTTCTTTTTATTTTATTTATTATTTTATGGTTGTTTATTGGTGTTTAGGGCTTGGCCCATCTAATGTAAACGATTATCTATTTTAAATAGAAGAAGTGTGTCAAACCTAGCGACACACTATATTCTCTCTCTCTAACCTCGCTCTTTTCTCTCCTTCTTCTTCGCCATTTTCAGTCTCCATTGAGCTTTGTTGCCAGTGACAAAGCTTGATGCTGCGCCAAGCTCCATGTTGGCTAGTGACGCCACGTTCAGATTTGAGGTCGTGCCTTCAGATCTGGCCTAATCGAACTTCTGGATCTAGAGACATTGTCATGACCTTACCTCGGGGTGCACCACCTAGGGGTTCGGTTAATTGATTATTAAGCTTAAACTTAACTCACACTCTTCCAAATCCATGACAATTTGCAATTTATGGTTCAAGTTCTTAACATGCAAATGCTTTTCAATTGGGAGTCACTACTAATCTATTTACGGTGGATCGATTAGATAACCAAGTAAAGTATCGAGAGGTATATTTTACTCCTATGAACCAAATATTATGAGTACTGAGATTTTATTATGTTAGATTGCTTTAATGCCCTTTAGGTATTTTTCTTTCCATGAAAATATCTGAGCTTGCAATTTGATTCGATTTTATTACTTCCGAACATGTGCAGTGATCATGCAGGTGCGCAAATCACTAAAGTAATACCTTATAATCAAAGCGATAAATAAATTGCAAGATAGGGAGGATATACTTACCTCAAAGCAATGGAAGCAACCCTAATATGATTTTTAATTAACATGCAATTCTACTCAATCATTTTTTTTTGTTTTCTCTTGAATATATGAAAACTAACCTATATGTAATAACGTACAAAATATGACATGCGATTTCTAATTAAATGCCCTAACATGCAATTTCTAAATGACGTATCATTTTATGATCCTAAGACTATATGACATGCATATGATGTATTTTTGTATTTTTTATTAAAATTCGTAATTAAAAATGCCTATTATCTAAACATGCAATTTTAATCTTAGGAAAGAAAATTAACCTATTCTAGGGTATTGTTTTTGGTATTTTCTTATTAAAATTCGGAATAAATAAATAACGTATATTAAACATGCAATCTATTCTAGAAAGGTCATTTAACTTATTCTGTAATGATTTCTTTTTTTGGGATTTTTCATGGAATTTCTTAATTAAAAAATGCCCTAAAGAAACCATCAAGCTTAGGATAATATCTAAGTTAAACTAGGAAATAAATTATTCTAAATCCTATTTTAAATTGGAAGCTATCCTATCTTTCCAGAATATATTCAAAAGTGAATCTAAACTATCCTATTCTATTTAAGGAAACGATTTAGATATATCCTAAACATGCAATCCTATCTACCATAATCAACATCTAATCTTTTTGGTATTTTTCTGAAGCAAAACAATCAAACAAAGATAGACACCATATCCCATACACGCAATCCACAAAGTTTATTTTATCTGGTTAAATTTGGAAATAGAATAAACCGACGATCATATCCAAGTGGTTATGGATATAATGGAAGATTTTCCTTTCCAAATCATATCTTGTGGTTTGAGATCGGATTGCCATCCAAGCACGTTGTTAAGTTATGAAAATTTCCTAACTTTGGAGGATTCTTTTGATATTTAGTAACATGCATCATCACTTGAATATTGAATAACTGTGATATCCACAAAATAGGTAGTAAAAGATTCACATCAATTTAAGATCAGATAATTACCTAGTTTTGCAAATAACTTTCCAAATTTAAACAATGGAATTGGATCAGGATTGCGATGGCAAGACTCAACGGGGGGCTCAAACGATGAATGGCAGGCCGGTGCTCAGCACAGTGTAGGCAGAGCAAGGAGGGTGTTGGCATCGCGGCAAGGTAGCAACTGGTCCGACATGGGCTCGGGGGTCACAGGACAGCATGACGATGTTACGGGCAGCTGTTGCGTCGTAGTGGGGGCACCACGCCTTGGCTAAATGGTGGTGGAGCAGCTCGTCGAAGGGAAATCAGGGTAGCAGTTGGCGTCGATCACGGGGCAACAAGTGATAGCGTCACAACATGAGAAAGGAGGCAATAAGGCATCGTCGTTGTTGCGAGGAGAGCGGCAGCAGGCTAGGCGTTGCAGTAGCTTGGCGGATCAGGGAGCAGCTACGGCAGCAATGTCGTTGTGGGGTGACCGTGATGCCGAAGCGCGATAGAAAAATTAACTGAACAAGAAAATTCGACGGAAGAACAATTCGTTCTCCAAATATGATTATCAAATCAAAGATATCCAAAGTCTGATGAAAGGAAACCCTAAAATAAGCTTATATGTCCCCAAACTTAACCCTACTAGGATTAGGAAACATCAAAACGTCAAATTCGGAAACTGCCATTTATTAAATTAACCTAAAAAATACTAAAAAAATAAAAAAAATCCATCTAAACGATCTCGAATCGCCAAAATCCATCATTAGTCACAGCCAAAGGCTGTGAGTATTGATCAGCACGCCGTTTCGCTTCAACCGACCAAATTTGAGCTCAATCCGACATCTTTGACTTCTAGCTCGCCGGTTTCGTCCAATCGCATAACGGGTCCGCCGGTCCCCTAACTGCATCAGACCGACAGAGGACAGCAGCAATGGCGCAACAAGAACTTCGGTGAGGCTCCTCAGCTCGGTGCAGGTGTGGCAGGACTTTGCGGGGCAACTGGCTTCGCTGCCAAGAGGGAGGGGTTGCGGCCGTGGGAGTTGGCCGTGATCTCTCTCTCTCTCCCTTTTCTCTCTTCCGCACATGCTTCGCTCTCATGCATTCTGAATAATGAATTGATGTACTCTCAATTAAGAGGCATAACTATCTATATATAATGTTAACCTAGGTTTATTTCACTATTGCGGACTTAAGCCTTTCTGATGTGAAGGGCTCTAATAACCTAAGTTCAAATTATAACTAAACTTTTTTTTTTTATCAGAACCAAATACTTTCATTGATAATAAGAAACACCATAACCCCTTTTCGGAGTCTCAAAACAAAGAAGGTCTCTAAGAGCCTGCAGAGGACAGATCAACCAGAAATCGGTGAGTGCTTTTTTCCTGTGGGTTTTCGCAACCCAGTCCGCAACAGAATTAGAGCTCCTATTACAGTACTGCAGCTCTAAATTTGGAAATAAAGACAAGAGCTCACGTGCTTGAGCAATTAGTGCCCTCTGTTCCCACGGCAGAGTATGAGAAGACTTGCAGGTGTTGACCAAGTTCAGGCAATCAGACTGTAGGATCATTCTTTCGTTCACACGGGGGGAGAGAAATTGGAGGGTTTCTACTAGAGCTAGGCATTCGGCTTGCTCGGCTGAGGAAGCTGGGACGGTTTTTGCAAATCCATCGATCAAAGAACCAGCTGAGTTCCGGCACACACAAGCGATTGATCCTTGGAGAGATCCAGGTTGGTGGGCTGCGTCTATGTTTATTTTGATTTCGCCCCTTTGTGGAGGAGTCCAGGCGTCTTCTTCTTCTCTGTTCTGGGGTGCGCTTACGTTCTCTGAGTTGTTCCATCTGCAGAAGTTTCTGAGCAGTTGATGTCCTCGTTCAACCAGCGACTGTGGCTCCGGGGCTTGTCTTGTAAATACGAGACTGTTCCTTGCTTTCCAGACTTCCCAGAGGACGACCGAGACCATCTCTACTCCAGGTAAGTTTTCCCTTCTGTGAATGAATTGCATCAGCCATTTATCAATGCTAGAAATATGGAATTTAGAGGTCTGGATGTTCAGGACAGGAGCCTCCCAGACTGCTCTCGTCCATTTACAAAGAAGAAGAAGGTGTTCTGGGGTCTCCACCTGGGCTCGGCATATTGGGCATAGCGGGTCAGGTACCATTTTCCTTTTGTACAGATTTTCCATTGTCGGGAGTGCGTTTTGACAAGCTGACAAGATGAAATGTCTGATCTTATGGGGAGTTTTCATCTTCCATATTTTGTTCCATAGCTGGGTTGGGGGTTGATGAGATGAAGATGCTGTTTGAGTTGCTGTTGATTCGCTTCTTCGAATAGCGTTATATCCGCTTTTGACCGTATACTCTCCCTCCCGTGTGCCTTCCCATATCAGTTTGTCTTGGTATACCTGTGTTCTGGGATATATTGTTAGAATCTCGCGCACCACCTGTTCTTCAAAAAGGCTTTGTAATACCGGTTCCTTCCAAGTGCTTGTCTCTTGGTTTAGAAGTTCATGAACCATTGTTGGGTCCCCTTCACTTGCCGGTCCCCCTATGGTTCCCCTTTTGAGCCACTTATCTTCCCTGATGTTAATTTGTTGCCCGTTTCCAACTGACCATCTGACCGAGTCTTCAATTGCCGTTCTCCCCATGAGAATGCTCTGCCATCCCCAAGATGGTCTGGACCCCTTTTCTGCCTTCCAGAAACCCTTAGTTGGGTAATATAGGCCTTTTAGGACCTGACTTGACAAGGATGTGTGGTTTGTAGCTAATAACCAAGCCTGTTTTCCGAGCATGGCTTTGTTAAAAGCTATTAAGTCTCTAAATCCTAATCCTCCCATGTCTTTTCTCTGTTTTAGCACTTCTGCCCTCCTCCAGTGTACGCCTCTTGTTGCTGCTTGGTTCTTCCACCAGAAAGCTGTTATTTTTCTTTCAATAGCCCGACAAACTGAAAGTGGGATCTTAAAGATTGACATAGCATATTGAGGTAATGCTTGGACAACAGTCTTGATCAGTATTTCTTTCCCTGCTTTGGACATCGTGTTCTCTTTCCACCCTTCCAGCTTCATATCGACCCTCGCTAGAATCCAAGCAAACATTTGCTTTTTGGTTGTGCCCCAATCAGAGGGGATACCTAGGTACTTCCCTGTCTTATCAATCTCCGGGACTCTTAATTCTCTTGCCATGTTCCTTCTTAACTCACTAGGGCTGTCTTTGCTGAAGAATAGACCTGACTTGTTCAGATTTACGTCTTGTCCTGAAGCATAGCAATACTGGTGAATTATGCCAGCAAGGTTTTGGCATTCTCGTACCGTCCCATCTAGAAAGAAGATTGAATCATCTGCAAATAGCAAATGAGATAGTACAGGACAGTTTCTGTTTAATTTGATCCCCTTTAAAGTGCCATCTTGGACAGCCTTTTTCATCAACATTGATAAGAAGTTAGCAACCAATATGAATAGGTATGGGGATAAAGGGTCCCCCTGTCTAATACCTCTAGTAGGCTGGAAGTAATTCAAGAGTTCCCCATTCAGCTTGATACTCAGAGAGGTTGTCGTAACACATTGCATTATCAGGTTTACCCACCTTTCTTTAAACCCCATTTTTAGCATACAGGCCTTCAGGAAGTCCCATTCGATCCGGTCATATGCCTTTTGCATGTCTAGCTTTAAGATCGCCTGAACTTTTTTCTTTCTCTTTCGGACTCTTAGCTGGTGTAGCACCTCTTGGACTACCAGGATATTGTCTTGGATTTGCCTTCCTCCTACAAATGCACTCTGTTCAACTTCAATTAACTCCGGGAGCCATGGTTTCAACCTGTTCGCTAGCACTTTTGATATGATCTTATACGCGAAATTGCAAAGGCTTATAGGCCTGAATTCTTCCAGCTTCTCTGGATGTTTGACTTTCGGCACCAAGGATATAAGAGTTCTATTTAACTGGGGGTTCAAAATTCCTGATTGGAAAAAGTTTCTGACCTCTAAGAATACTTCCTGTTTAATCTCTTCCCAGTAGTGTTGAAAAAATTGGCCATTCAATCCATCCGGACCCGGGGCTTTAGAGGTTCCAAGTTGGAAAGTAGCTTGCTTAACCTCTTCCATCGTTACATCTTCAAGCAACCTGATGTTCGCTTCGTCCTTCACACGGCAAGAGCACTGCTGAAGGATTGGGTCAAATTGTCGTTGTCCGACTGAGGTATAAAGATCTCTAAAGAAAGTCTCAGTCATCCTTTTTAATTGTTCTTGGTCTCGAGTCCAATTCCCTGCAGCGTCTTTCAACATAGAAATTTTGTTACGTTGTCTCCGTTGAATAGTTGAAGCGTGAAAGAATTTTGTATTTTGGTCCCCCCACTTGAGCCAATTGATCCTCGAACGCATTGCCCAGTACATTTCCTCCTGACTCCATAAGCGTTGAACCTCAGTCCTCAGCTGTTGCAGATGTCCTTTATCCTCCTCACCAGTTTGCCTATTTGTTATGATCTGGATTTGTTCCATTAAACTCTTGATTCTTGACTTCCCATTAGAGAACTTCTGTTTACTCCAGCGTTGTAGGGCAGCAGCAGTATTGGTCATCCTGCTCGAGAGGCCGTCAGTAGCTGACATCGTTGAATTCCATGCCTCGTGGATAACTTCCCTACTTTCCTCATCTTCAAGCCAAAATGCTTCGAAAGTGAAGCTCTGCTTCCTCCTCTTTGGCGCTTGAGTCATTGTCAGTAGGATCGGACTATGGTCAGACCCAATTGCCGGTAGAGCGTATGCTTCCGCCTCAGGGAATCGCAATCTCCATTGTAGGTTACTTACTGCTCTATCCAGTCTTTCTTTCACTAGCTCGTCTCCTTCACGATTGTTGGACCACGTGAATGCACAGCCCTTACTTTCAATGTCCATTAGCTCGCAACTGTTCAAGAGCTCTCTAAAAGCATGTAGTCTATAGTGTTCTGCCATTCTTTTTCCTACCTTTTCCCAATGATACATAATTTCATTGAAGTCCCCCAAGCACACCCAAGGCTGCCTGTTGCTCGTGCTGATCCTATATATTTCATCCCACACCTTGATTTTCTCCTGTTGGATAGCTGGAACATGGACAAATGTGACTCTCATTCTTGTTTTACAGTTCTCCTCTTCGCATTCAGTATCTATTACAGCATCTGAAGCATGTAAAATTGATAACGCAGCTGGGGCATTCCAAAAAATTGCTAAGCCACCCCTTAGTCCAGTCGGGTTGACCACTCTACACTCATCAAACTTCAGTTTCCTCCTCACCTGGTTGAGCTTATCCTCTCGGTTCTTAGTTTCCATTAGAAATAGTACATCGGGCCTTTCTTGAGCCACTAAGGCTCCCAAAGCTTGGACTGTCAAGGGTGTGCCCAACCCCTGACAGTTCCAACTTATAATCTTCATTTGAACCCCGGTGGCTTATTAGGGCTAGCCACCACAGCCCATTTTCCTGTGCCTTCGACTTCTCTGATTGGCGTTTCCAGCAATTGATCTTCGTCTATTAGCAGCAATTTGTCTCCTTGCGTATCGTATGGGCTAAACCTTCTGTTCTTCTTACACACTGGAGTTTTTTGTCCGCTTTGTTTCTTTTTGCTGGCACTAAAAGGTACCATTGTCAAAGCCGGTCCCGTAGGTAGTGCCTGTTCCTCAGCCAAAATACCAGGACAGTTTCCTAGTTGCTTGCTCTGACTTGTTGAAGGACTCTTGCCTGCCAGGTCGTTGTTTGTGCTGTCCTCCTTATTCATCCGAGTTTGCTGGATGTGCCCGGAGTTACTCTCCTCATAAATAACTAATTGTCCAGGGTGGGTTGGTATCTCCGGGCTGCTTTCCTCTTCCATACTCTCTGGTGTGTTTTTGCCATGGAATAGCTTCCGGAAAGGGCTGCTGGTAGTAACCTCAGCCTTAAGCCATGAGCCAAATAGTCTGTCCTCTTCCATGTTCACATCCTCTTCACTAAAAGGCACCTCCTCGCAGTAAGCAGCGTTATGCCCTATTTTCCCGCAAGAGAAGCAGAAGTATGGGAGTCTCTCATATTTAAAGTCCAGCCAGATTTTCTTGCCCTCGTTATCAGCCAGCATACCTGACTGCAGGGGTAATTTGAGGTCCAAACCCACCCGCGCCCTTCCATAGGACACCATTCCTCTCGTCTCTAATTTCACTTCTTGCACTTTTCCTATGGTACCTGCTACTTCTCGGACTACTTCCACCGAAAGCCACTCAAACGGGAGTCCCAGAATATGCACCCAGAAGTCGCATGAGTCAAAGTTATAACAAAGAGCTGTGGTATTAGGCATCCATTGTTGCAAGATCAGCAAGTGATTCATGAAAGACCATGGACCTTGCTCCATGACTCGTTTCTTCATTGCTAGAGATTCAAATGTGATAGCGAAAATGCCCTGTTCTAGCGGAGTAAATTCTACATTTTCCACTCTCCATGCTCTCCTCAAAGTGTTTTGGAGGGCTGGAAAGTTAATTTTAGGGTTCTTGAGGAGCTGCCCTATCAAGGTTAAATTTCCTTCCTTACCTTTCGTTGTTGCTAAGGTACTCTGGACGTTCTTGGTGACTTTATCTGACCACAATCTTCCTAATCTTTTGCAGAGCATTGCTAACCTCTGGTCCGCATCTTCTTCCGACTCCATGGAGGTGGTTAGGCACCGGTACTTCTGTAGTATTCCACCCCGTGTTGCCCGTAGACCTTTTCTGCGAGGAGAGTTCCGCCTCCAGAGAACAGGATGAGGTTAAACAAAGGTATTCGAGGGTAAAGGACTTCAGTGGGGAAAAAGGTTATGGGTGGTTGATTCGAGAACCCAGCAGTAGTTGTGGGATGAGCTGATGGTGGTTCAAGGAGGCCACGATTGAATCGGCAAGAACAGCGAGGGTTCGTAGAGGGATCGGGTGGACACTGGTGACTGTGCCTGAACGGGAAAGGGGATTGAAGGGATTTAGGGTTATCAAAAGCTAAACTACCCCATTGGGTAGAGGAAAGCTCTTCCGAAAGAGAAGAGAGAGTGATCCACTACTCGCATTTTGTCCAATTAGGCTGAACTTTAACGGGCTGAATTGTGATCAAATTAAGCTCAGTTAGGCTGTTCTTATCTGATCAGAGGCAACTGATCGAGAATCGAAGATGAAAGGTGCAAATTTAAAATCGATTAGCGACTGTTCTTCTAATCCTTCGTCCGAATTCCGTGAATTCCAACTCCCCCAAATTCAGATGTGAAATATATTTCCCATCGTCTTCTGATTCTAACCGTATTCAACTTGAACTTTCAGAGCAAGAAACGAAGGTGAGAATCGCGCGGTTATAAATTACTCATCAGGACTTCGAATCCCAGCCGGAGATTCCGCCGGCCTTCTCCGTGGCAGAGGAGGCCGTTACTGACGGATTCGATGCTGACTCAGAT
Source organism: Syzygium syzygioides (assembly GCA_031216285.1). Lineage (NCBI taxonomy): Eukaryota > Viridiplantae > Streptophyta > Magnoliopsida > Myrtales > Myrtaceae > Syzygium > Syzygium syzygioides. The sequence goes on from CM062243.1 coordinate 39,809,476, forward strand.
GTGAAATGTGCTGTGTCTTAATTTTTAATCCACAAATCATCACATTCACATTAATTAACAACTTAAAAAAACAAATTTCAAGGGTAGATCTAATTTAATCAATATGTTCGTTGTCCTTATTCGAGATCTATATTTCAATATTTCCACATTTGCACATTCATTTCGAGCCACTTTAAAAATATATATCCGGTTGTCTCTTAGAATTACTCGATTTGTTTGAGACCGCCTACATAATTGTGATTAATGGAGTGCTCGAAAAATATGTTGATCGTGTTCGATAAAAATATCTACCATCCATAACACCACATATCGGAGCGATATCTAGGCTTGCCCCAGCAAAATATTAAGTTTAGGTTGTGATTTTGTGATTTCGTGATTCTTCTATCCCGTAATCTCGAATCAGGGAATTATCATTAGACAAAGTTTGTAAGATATGTATGAGAAATTTGGAGTTGAAGATTGTCTCACGAGAAAAATTGTGACCTAAGACCAATCTACTAGCCTAGTGATCCTAAGGAAAAGGATTAACATCTGAAAGATGGAAATGAGGTCATGCAGAGGAGGAATGAAAACCACAAAGTTAAGATGCTATGTTGCGGAAGCCAAGCGATCGAACAATAAAATTGACAGAATAAGAAAATAAATCAGACACCAGATTTACGTGGTTCGGTCGTAGTGACCTACGTCCACGGGGAGAGCAGCACGGAATTCCACTATAGATCAAGCGATACAACGGAGATTACAACCACACTCGAATCACTCAAACACTCTCAATGTTTCCCAAGCCCCAATTATACCCAATAACTCACGCAGTGTTTAGCCCCCACAATTCCTCACGAAATAATTTCTCAATCTCGCAAAAGAATTGTACACAAATCTTATCACAAGATTTAGTCGCTACTAACACTTGAATTCTTGAATGTAATTCACGAACGAAAAATCTACGAAAACACCCACTGCCAAGCACTCACGAACGTCTTCACATCAACCGCGACGTTTCAAGACTTCTTTATCAACAATAGCTCTTCTTTGTAAACCAACGTATAAGCTATAAATAAAATATACGTCCACCGCCTCGGAAGAAGTCCAGTTCGGTCAGCACATATTGGTCAGGAAGGAAATCAAAGTTGACTGAATATTGTCCCCACGTTGGACTTTCCAATTTCAGTCCAAGAGCCCAACATAATATAGGAAAGAATATTTTCTTCTTTCCTCTTCTTACCGTGAATTCCACAAGAATTAGGAAAGAATAATATTCTTTCTTTCTTCGCTGATTCCAATTTCGTATTAGGAAATATCCAATTTAAAATATTCAGACATCCACACAAATAATTTCGAGTTGGGTTTTATTTATCGGGCTCAAACTCAAGACATATTTTCAACATGCTAGTTGCTGTGTTCGAGCTGAATACCAGTCACGTAGTCAATTCAAAAAAGAATCGGTTTAATTTAATGTAACACCCGCACTTGTAAACGACCAAAAGTCCCAACTACATCAGATGTTTCATGCACTCCCGAGTACGTGCGTCATATACGGAATTTAACTATTCCTGCTGTGTCCATGCGCATGTTTTGGCATGTGCGACTCTTTCGTGTATGAACCATGATTATCCACTTGGCTCTGTGCGCAAATGCGCATGTCCATCAGCACACGGGGAGCAGCCAAAACAAAATGACCAGCACATGAAATACATAACAGTCGAAGGGCAGACTGAAACAGTAGGCAAACGCTTGGAGCTTGGCTATGAAATTTTATCGCAAAGATAGAACCAGGAATCCAATCCTGCAGAATCTGCTAGAAAGCCAACGTCTAAGCACACTGGGTTCGCTTTCGACTCACCTGAGTACGAGTCATTTTTCGCTTCACGACAAGGTGTCTCCGCCCCCTGCAAAAGGCTTGGCATGTCATAAGAAGAGCCAGCATGAGGACGAAGCTGAAGACATTGCCCGAGGGCTGAATTTTAAGTACTGCACTTAGATTTTGGTAGTGAGCCGTATAGATTCAAAGTTGTATAGTTGGCTGTATCATAGTCGTAGCTTTTTTTATATATTTCTTTTATACATAGACATTATTATAGTTGCTCTCCGTGCTTCAAACCTGATTCACTCTCTTAGAGGAGTCACAGTGGAGAGTGCTTCCCAAGTCACTGGCTCGGATGTACATGTATATGTTTCTTACTACTGTGAAATGAAATTTTTAGACTGTTCGAGTTTCTCTATTCTTATCAGAATCGCAAACATACGATCTTAGGGATTCTTCCTTCCGCAGTTGCCCTTCTCGACAAAAGGGTGTACACATCCCTGAACGGAAGGAAAGGGAGGGATGCGATGTACCAGACTTCTGGACTCCTTCCAGATGCCAAGAGTATCACTCGTTTCAGAGCGGTAGGAATGCTGCTTACGTTCATTCTGTACATGCGTCTTGGGGGCTAGTTCCGGCCAAACTGCGAAGTTTTGCATGCTTTCCTAGAAACGTGTTGTTATGTCTTCCTGTTCTTTGTTTCTTGTCAAAGCTTTCTTCTTAATGGTGGCTCACCTTTTGTTCACAACCGGTTCACTGCTCATTTCTTGCATACTGCTTGGTTGGCGGCAATAAGGAGTTCCTTTGCCCGTTCTATTTCATGAATTCTCTGATCGTTTTTTCTCTGGATGAGTGGGAAATCTGTTAGGATATTTTGGGTGCTACTCTGAGAGCTACCGCCAGTTGAATCGCTGAGTTGTTCCAGGGTGACACAAACCAACCGAACCTCCGTCAAAAGTCAGTGGTGGTTATCAGGAATTGCTCAACATGAGATTGCTGAATGTACCTTATTACTTGAAGAATGAAGAAACATTTTCTCGGATTTTCAAAACTGATTCAACTTCTAAGTTATCCTATGACCCCCCTTCCAACAAGATCTATCAAATGGATGGGTCGGGTCAGGTTTGGATCGGGTTGAAAAATGATCCGACCCAAATAGACCCATTTAACCTGTTTTGATCAATTTCTATGTAATGCAAATATAATTACCCATACCTGACCCATTCGAAATTGCTAATATATTTCAATATTTAACTCAATCTAGGAAAACCCATACCCAAATTGAGATGATAGTGCAAAATGAGTGAGCATAAGATTGAGCGAGAGCGAGAGCGAGAGCGAGAGAGATGAGTTGAATTTCAACAAGTTGTAAAACCATTGATGACCCATTTAACACACATATTATGATTATACCACTCATTTATTGAATATAACTAACACATTTATAACCCATTTAATGATATGTGGATTAAGAAATGGGTTGATGATTCATTTTGACAGGTCTACTTCCAACAAAGAAGGAATTATGGATTCTTTGTTTTGCTAAAGAAGGAATTATGAACTTGTTACTTGGTCCTTGACACCTTGCATAAGTACTAGCGGCTCTATGCTTAATCATTCGGTCAAATGCAGGAGAAAGGCAGAGGGTATCTGTCGGAGCAATATCCTATTCTATTCTCTGAGCACAAGCTGCTTGCAAGAAAATAGGTACGATATGTTAGAAATTTAACTATAGCGAAAGACTGAAATTTCGATTATTCATGTATAAATTATAACCATGCATAATCATAATTGAGTGCGGAAACATTAAAAAATCTGTACTAACATTCAGCCATTTGATGAAATCGAGAACCTGATATACGGAGCTTTGACGATCATCGATAGGTACTTCTAGCCAATTGCCTTCTCAACGTCGATGTTGTGTTTTCCGATAGCTCAAATCAATGAATGAGAGATCGATCTTCTTGTTATGAGAGGGTTTAGCTTAAATAACTTATTTATATCTCAATTTATACTCTTATAGATAACTTCTCCCATCAAGATAGTTATCTTAATATTAGACGATCATAGTTATCACGCATTTTAATGTGCTCAATATACGTTGACGAAATTAATTAATGTGGGCAATAATAAATTAAATGTGGGATCACATTATAGATATAATAATTATAACATTCCCCCACTTGATCCCAATATTTCATCAAATGAAATATCGAACCAAACACAAAAACTTCATGTTGAAAATAAAACACATGAATCATGGCGATAAGTCCTCTTATAACAAGTAATATCTTCCATGTATCACAATGCGTCTTATCTACCCATATGTGATAACATAACTTAATGAATAAACCTTATGTTTATTCTAGGTCAAAAAATTATTGTTATTCTCACAATAATCGAATGTATACACCAGAATTGAGAATAACATCACAATTGAGTAAGAGTTTCACCAATTCATCCATGTGACGAAAATTTACATGATAGGACCAATTCCTATCCTAAACACATGATCCTTGTAACTCATTAGTGGCATGCCTTTAGTTAAAGGATCAGCTAACATCAAATTAATTCTAACGTGTACAATGATCACTTTGTTTTCTTTAACACTTTTCCTTATAGCTAAATACTTAACATTGATGTGCTTACTTCGACTATCACTTTTGTGGTTTTTAGCTATGAAAACAGCAGCTGAATTGTCGCAAAATATCCTTAATGGCTTAACAATGGAATCAACAACTCTAAGCCCTGATATAAAACTCTTCAACCACACACCATATGAAGTAGCCTCAAAACAGAAAACGAACTCAACCTCCATAGTGGAAGTAGCAACCAAAGTCTGCTTCGCACTCCCCAAGATACGGCTCCGCCAACTAACATAAAAATGTATCCAAATGTTGATTTTCGAGAATCAACCCAACCAGCGAAATCCGAATCCGAATAACCAACTACCTCCAGATTGTCAGTTTGTCTATACATAAGCATCTAATCTTTTGTACCCTAAAGGTACCTCGTTATCTTTTTTATAGCTCTCCAATGGTCCATTCCTAGATTACTCTAATATCTTTCTAACATTCCCACAACAAAAGCAATGTCAGGTCGAGTGCAAACCTGAGCATACATCAAGCTTCTAACAGCAGAAGCATATGTGATGTAATTCATCTGTTCCCTTTTCTAAATCATTCTGCGGGCATTGGTTCAAATCACACAAGGCGGTTGGACCGCTACCATTGTTCAAAAATGGCTATTTCAGTTGCAGTGCTCGTGTTAAAAGGAGTAGGCGATTCATCTTTCCTTATAATATAGTCAATATCCATGCACCCCAATTGAAGAAGGATTAACTCCTTCCAAACTTTATAATTTTCACCATTCAGTACAGTAGCATTATTCTTAAATTCAAAGAAATTCATAGGTTGTATAACTGCATGTCAAACATACATGCTCATGTCACCAAATTTGAGGCATATTAAACATATATCATGCTTTATTAATGTAAAACATGTCACAAATATAAATCACATAACATAAAAATTGCCTGTAGGCTAAGTTTTTACTTTAAATAGATTCATAATTACTTCATGAAGAAACTACCATACTATATTCCTTTTCTTAATCTCTGTAGGTAAATTAAGAAAAATAATATGATATTTCATCATAATTAATCATATTAATACAATGAAAATTCATGTAGGATAAAATTCACTATATTCATTGATTAATTACAATCAATGTCCTTTTCTAAATGTGATCCGAATGCTCTTAATATATAATTTTAACTAATTAAAGATACTGTGTCTACTTTCTAATTAATTAAAACTATATGGATCACTAGACATTTAATTACATGCATAAAAATACCAAATTGCATGCAAGGGAAAAACTGTAAAAATCATGCAGACAAGGGCAAAAAGTAAAGTCTAGTGGCCAAAGCGGCAAAATAGGAAATTTTTTTTAATGGAGAGGGGCAAAATAGTAAAATAGAACGAGAAGGGCAGAACAGTAATGTGACGCCCCAGAACGTCACGCGCAACACGTACCAATTAATATTATAAATAAAATGGCCAGCGGAAGTCAAAGTCTGAACAATTTTTGTGAAATTACTTTTGCTTTTCATTAACAACACTTGAGAGAATTACAAGTCCAGACAATACATCATAAATCACAAAGAGCAAACATCTGGGTAGGTCGAGGCTGTGACATCCAGAAATTTCGTAACAATAAATAATTGACGTTGGGAATTTTCTATGCTCGACGATGATATTTGAATTATAAAGCTGAGTATTATTTAAGTTAATATTCGTGCGGACGCATAAAAATCGATGTTGGATTGTAATTCGCAAAGCGCGGATTCGGAAACGTAATCGCCCCAAGCTCGTCGTAATTAAAATCTTAAACGCTGTTGTGTGCGATAATCGTAGTGCGGTATTAATTAATTTACCATCGTTTTGGGAATTTAATGGGTATTATTATTATTGGTTAATTTTGGTTAAGTAGTGATCTATTCTAATTTGCCGTAAGGAAAAGGGGGAAGACATCTTCTCAAAATATCCTCTAGACTCTTCTTTCTCTCACGTAGTTATTAAGGGAAAAGTTGACCGAATGCCATTTATCCCCTTTGAGCTAGACACCTAAGCCTTGAGTAATCATTTTCCTTGGCCACCACTCCTTTCCTGATTTCTTACACCTGGCCATGATGGAAAAAGAAGATGCCACCTGTGAGTACATTGAATTTACCCACCCCTTCGTATACTTCTCAGTTTTCATCTTTGTCTGGATAATTACCGAAGACAATTTCACCCAAACCTACACTCTCTCTCCTTCATTTTCTACTTTCATCATCACCGATCCAGAATTTCTGAGAGAGTTTTAACCTTTGGGTGTTCAAATTCTGCACAAGGTAAGTGAAAACTCTAGGTTTAAGCTAAGTAAATCTACTTGGCACTTGCAACTTGGTTGCTTGAGAAAGGTTATTTTTTATGTGCAATAGTGAGGTTGTAATAATGATTGAATCTGTTTTGCTGGTTCTATGTACATTCAAACGGATGTGATTTGTTTCCTTAAAGTATGATGAAAATTGACAAGAGAAACACTTAAATCTGAACGTGTAAATATTATCTTTAAGGTGATTGTTGGATTCTTTTTATTGGTCTATGTATGTTTAAAAAGGGTAGAAAATCGTTTTATTGAAAGTGGAGTATATTATGTGAGTATGAATGATGATTTCGTGTACCTTTGAAACTGCTCAGACTTTACTGTCAAAATCTGATTCTGTATACCTTTGAAATTGCTCAGACTTTATTGTCAAAATCTGGTTTTATATATCTTTGAAACTGCTTAGACTTTACTATCAAAATCTGGTTGTGTGTATCTTTGGAACTGTTAAGACTTTACTGTCAAAATCTGGTTCTATGTACCTTTAAAAATGCTCAGACTTTACTATCAAAATCTAGTTCTGTATACCTTTGAAACTGCTCAAACTTTACTATCAAAATCTAGTTCTGTATATCTTTGGAACTGCTCAGATTTTACCGTCAAAATCTGATTTTGTGTACCTTTGAAACTGCTCGGACTTTACTATCAAAATCTGGTTCTGTGTACCTTTGGAACTGCTCAGACTTTACTGTCAAAATCTGGTTTTGTGTACCTTTGAAACTGCTTAGACTTTACCGTTCAAACGTGACCTTCAGACTTTAGCCTTGTGAGTCTGAACTTGCTTCTGAGTCTAAACCTGCTTCTGGGTTTGAACTCGCTTCTAAGTCTGAACTTGCTTCTGAATTTGAATTTGAACCCGCTTCTGAGTCTGAATTTGAACCCGCTTGAGTCTGAATTTGCTTTTGATGGCTCGGTATGGGACGGGCCAAAGCGGATTTATACATGCAAATATTTGGTTGTCATGACTTGCATGAGAATAATATTAATTTTGTCGCCCATTTAGTGGTGTGTGACGATGCCCCGTATATCGGGATGTCCCGTAGGTCGAGATGCCCCGGGGAGTGTTTCGGAATGCCTTGGGAGTCAAGATGCCACGTTGGTCGGGATGCTCCAGGTGTGTGCCGAGATGCCTCGAAGTTGGGATGCCCCGGGAGTGTTCAGGAGGATGAAGTAATGAACTTAATCGCATGAGCATAAATGTGTTACCTCATGCTTGCGTCTGAGTGGAAATATCATGATATGTTGCATTATTCAGGTTTTGCGGAACATCTAGATGGAAAAGGTATAACTTGCATTCAAGTTCTATGCATATCGTTTGCTATGTATGCGTATATGGTTTATGCCAGGTGAAGTGGTAAGCTGATTTACCTAACTTAAAACTAGAAATTTCATTTACTGGGCTTTGGCTCATCCCACTATTTTTCAGACATGTAGGAATGGACAACCTGCTACCAATGCTTGCTGGTTTTTCCCTAAATACTATGAATGCCAGTACGTTGATATGCTTGTCCCGAGGGCGGATATAGTTTGTACAAGATGTATATCTACTATATGGGTTGATGCGGGATTTTGGTTGATATGAAGGCGACGACATTTATGACATTGTTGTAAAGTGTACTTTTGTACAGGCCGTCTTTGGAGTAAATTGTAAAATGGAGATAGGTAACCTCGACCTACCCAGATGTTTGTTCTTTATGATTTTATGATGCATTGTCTGGACTTGAATTTCTCACAAGTGTTGTTAATGAGAAGAAAAAAGTATTTTGACTAAATTTGTGTGATATTCATGTTTAGTCTTTATTTTTCGCTGGCCATTTTTTTAATAATATTAATTGGCATGTGTTGCGCGTGACGTTCTGGGGCGTCACAGTCTATTTGATATCAGAGCAGGTTTTACCCATGGAGTGATAAGGTATGCTTAGAATTTGGAATAGTAGACTTAGAGTAGATTGTGCGAGTGTAGAAAATCAAGTGCATGTATTTACTCTTGATTGATTTTGCGCTACAAGTAACTTTTGTTACTTGTTAGTTACTTGGCTAAGTAAGCAATATATGTAGGTATTACAAGATGAGTTCGGATAGCAACGCAGAAAAGGATCCTCGGTTGGAAGGAATGCTTCAAGTGCTTGCCAATGTCGAAAGTCTAATGGAGAAGCAGGAACTACAACGAGTTGCCTCTAGCTCTGGTAATGGTGAACGTTGTTTACAAGGTCTAGTTGAACAATTTTTGAAACTGAAACCACCCTGGTTTGCTGGAACTAAAAATCCTGAAGAGGCAAAATCGTCGATCGATGAGATGGAGAAGATAGTCAATCTGCTAGATTGTAATGACACCGACAAAATAGCTCTAGCTAAGTATCAACTTCAAAAAAATGCCAAACACTGGTGGAAGGCCTCCAAGGAAACTATGATTTCAACTGACACTCTCGTAACTTGGGATGGTTTTGTCAAGGCATTTTTTTTGGAAATATTTCTTGGATTATGCCCAGGATAGGAAGGTAATGGAACTTATGCAATTCAAACAAAATGACCTAACTGTGGATCAGCATGAAGTCAAATTGACAGAACTTTCAAGGTTTGCCCCTAAGTTGGTAGAAGATTGGGAAGACAAAGCCAAGAAATTTTGGGATGGCTTGAGATCAAATATCAAGAATAAGCTAGTGCTCCTAAAACCCGAAAGATTATAATGAGTTGTATGAACATGCACGACTTGTGGAAAAAATTTGGCGGAGTTAGCAGAGACAACACAGACTTTCCAGGCGCGACCTAGTTGCCAAATTTTCCAACCTAATTTTTATCATAATAAGAGACTTGTGCACACTAGGAAGAGGCCATTTGTTCCAAATAAAAGGAACAATGTTGAAGGTCTTGGATTCACACGGAACAAACGATCGACCATGCATATGCAGTCTCTTAATAATACCTGTTGTACTTGCGGGAGGCAACATGGAAATGCACCATGCATGGGTCTAAGGGATTGTTATGGATGTAGACAGCGTGGCCACATATTAAGAGAATGTCCATTGGTACAACAGCCGCAGCAACGAATTGTACCTGCACTTTAGGTGCAACAGCCACCACAAAACCAAGACCCGCTACAAGAAAATTTCCAAAGACCACCCGCTCAAGGAAGAGTTTATACAATTACTCAGGAATATGCCAAGGTCTCTAAAACCATTATATCAGGTATGCTCTCCGTGTGCAACTGTGTGGATTGAAACCTAAGTTGCTTGAAGCACCTCTAAATGTCTCAACATCTTTAATGAACACTGTTATGTTTAACCTGACTTGTTTGGATTGTAACATTTCGATAGGAGAATGAAGTCAGATGGTAGACTTGGTGGTGTTAGTTATGTACGATTTTGACATTATTATAAGGATGGATTGATTTCTTAAACAACAAGCCAATGTGGATTATCATGGAAAGGAAATTCAGTTTAACCCACCAGACAAACCTAGTTTTGAATTATCTGGAAATGCAGTGAATCTATATGTAATGCTTATTTCCGTACTCGAAGTGCATTAACTTTTGAATGATGATTGGCAAGGACATCCAGCGGTAATAAGTGACCAGAAAAGAAGTTAAAGGTACAAGTGCAGAAATTGCTTGATAGAGGATTTATTGGACCAAGTGATACCCCTTGGAGTGCATTGGTGTTGCTTGTGAAGAAGAAGGATGGACCGTTATGTATATGCTTTGACTATAGGCACTTGTAGATTATTCAATAAGTTATGATTTTTAGAATCTAAGAGATAATTTTTGGAGATACGAGGATGCTAGTATTGGTTAAATTGCATCGTGGCAATGATGGATTTTAGAGGTGTTAAGCTGGTGTGTGATGATTTTTTTGGGTGTTTAGATGTTATTCGCCAAAAAAGTCTTAGAGTGAAATGGAGGTGTTTAAATCATTGGTGGAATTAAATGAATTGATTATGACATGATATGTGTAAAGTAACTTATGATTTTAGAAACTAAGTTATGATCGATTGAGTTAGGTTACGATCTCCTATTGGAAAAGCAGAATCTATATTAAAAATATTGATGTATTGCTAGAAGATACTTAGTGCGATAAATTCTGATCTTGGGAGTTTTAAGCTTAAATTGTAACGTGCGGTGAAATTTCACTTGTGGTTTGTAGGTTGAGGTGCTAGGCATGATCTTTATGATTGTAGGATGCAACTTGATTTTTTTTTAAACAGTTTTGAGGAATTAGAAAACATGAATTATACCCTCTTCAAGGAAAAGAGATGGATGCTTAAGATGTAATCTTAGAGGTGATAAGTTTGAATGATGATTCTTAAGGTATAGAACTTGAGGAGCATTGAATGGAATATAGGTAAGTTCTTATCTTTGGGCGCTCTGAGGAATTGAAGTTATTTAATTAGGTGTTGATCATTTAAGTGATAATATTCACATTAAGATTTGTGAAATTGAGGATGACCTATTACTCTGATAATTTGGAAGATAATAGTTACTCGTGTCTAAGAGATGATCTTTTAAATAGCGATCAAAGACAAGTTCTTGTTTTGGTGAAATCAAACTCCATAAAGACAAATATGGAAATTGCTTAGGGTGATTTCTGATTCTGACTTTAGAAGAAATGTAAGTAACTCGATGAGTGTAATGGCTACTCATAGAATTGAACCAGAGATTATGTAAAGGATTAGGATAATGCAGCAATCAGATCCTAAGATTTCAAGGATTCGCAAATAAGTAGTAGAAGGTAGAAAGATCAGATTTTCAAGTGTCCGATGACGAAATAGTAAGGTTTCGTGGGCTTATTTGCGAAGCTAAAGAGGAAGGACTTAAGAACGAGATGTTGTCATAAGCATATTGAAACAATTATAGTGTACATCCGGGAAATATGAAAATATATCAGAACCTCTACCAACACTATTGGTGGAATGGAGTAAAGCTTGATATCGCCGAACATGTCCGAAATGTTTAACATGTCAACAAGTGAAAGTAAAACTCCTATCTGTTGAAGCAAAGTTGGCGAAAAGAAATTAACGGGACTGGAGTTAACACGAATCACTTCAAATACTGTAAAAGTGAATCGGAATCGACTTACAACTGCCCAAGAGAGTTATGCGGATAAATAACGAAGACCATTGGAATTAAACATTGGTGACTATGTAGTTTTGAAAGTATCACCGATAAAAGAAGTATTGCAATTTGGAAAGAAAGGCAAGCTAAGTCTAAGGATTATAGGGCCTTTTGAAATTCTTGAGTAGATTAGTGACTTGATCTACTGTTTAACCCTACCACCCGGACTTTTCAATATTCACGATGTTTTCCATGTATCTATATTAAGGAAATATGAACTAGACACTACTTATGTATTGGATTTTGAGACGATCGAGGTAGATGGAAAGAATAAATTATGTGGAGAAAGCAGTATAGACCTTGGATTGAAAAGAACAAGTTTTGAGAAAACAAGATCATTCAGTTGGTCAAGATCTTGTGGCAATATCATGACATGGAAGAAGTAATGTGGGAAAGTGAAGAGAATATGTGACGCAAATATCCACATCTTTTGAGAGATCATGTACCTTTGAATTTCGAGGATGAAATTTCTTAAGGGGGGAAGAGTTGTGACATCCAGAAATTTCGTAACAATAAGTAATTGACGTTGGGAATTTTCTATGCTCGACAATGATATTTGAATTATAAAGCTGAGTATTATTTAAGTCAATATTCGTGCAGACGCGTAAAAATCGTTGTTGGATTGTAAATCGCAAAGCGCGGATTCGGAAACGTAATCACCCCAAGCTCGTCGTAATTAAAATCTTAAACGAAGTTGTGTGCGATAATCGTAGTGCGGTATTAATTAATTTACCGTTGTTTTGGGAATTTAGTGGGTATTATTATTGGTTAATTTTGGTTAAGTAGTGATCTATTCTAATTTGCCGTAAGGAAAATGGGGAAGACATCTTCTCAAAATATCGTCTGGACTCTTCTTCCTCTCACATGGTTATTAAGGGAAAAGTTGACCGAATGCCATTTGTCCCCCTTAAGCTAGACACCTAAGCCTTGAGTAATCATTTTCCTTGGTCACCACTCCTTTCCTGATTTCTTACACCTGACCATGATGGAAAGAGAAGATGCCACCTGTAAGTGCATTGAATTTACCCACCCCTTCATATACTTCTCAGTTTTCATCTTTGTCTGGATAATTACTGAAGACAATTTCACCCAAACCTACACTCTCTCTCCTTCATTTTCTACTTTCACCATCACCGATCCAGAATTTCCGAGAGAGCTTTAACCTTTGGGTATTCAAATTCTGCACAAAATAAGTGAAAACTCTAGGTTTAAGCTAAGTAAATCTACTTGGCACTTGCAACTTGATTGCTTGAGAAAGGTTATTTTTTATGTACAATAGTGAGGTTGTGATAATGATTGAATCTGTTTTGCTGGTTCTGTGCACGTTCAAACGGATGTGATTTGTTTCCTTAAAGTATGGTGAAAATCGACAAGTGAAACGATTAAATCTGAACGTGTAAGTGCTATCTTTAAGTTGATTGTTGGATTCTTTTTATTGGTCTATGTATGTTTAAAAAGGGTAGAAAATCGTTTTACTAAAACTGGAGTATATTATGTGAGTATGAATGATGATTTCATGTACCTTTGAAACTACTCAGACTTTACTGTCAAAATCTGCTTCTGTGTACCTTTGAAACTACTCAGACTTTGCTATCAAAATCTGGTTCTGTATATCTTTGGAACTGCTCAGACTTTACTGTCAAAATCTGGTTCCGTGTACCTTTGAAACTGCTCAGACTTTACTATCAAAATCTAGTTCTGTATATCTTTGGAACTACTCAGACTTTACTGTCAAAATCTGGTTCTATATACCTTTGAAACTGCTCAGACTTTACCGTTCAAACATGACCTTCAGACTTTAGCCTTGTGAGTCCGAACTTGCTTCTGAGTCTGAACCAACTTATGAGTTTGAACCCGCTTCTGAGTTTGAACTCGATTCTAAATCCGAACCCGCTTCTGAGTTTGAACTCGCTTTTAAGTCTGAACCCGCTTCTGAATCTGAATCTAAACCCGCTTCTGAGTCTGAATCTAAACCCACTTCTGAGTCTGAATCTGAACCCGTTTCTGAGTCTAAATTTGCTTTTGATGGCTCGGTATGGGACAAGCCAAAGCGGATTTATACATGCAAATACTTTGTTGTCATGACTTGCATGGGAATAATATTAATTACGTCACCCATTTAGTGGTGTGTGACGATGCCCCGTGTATCGGAATGCCCCGTAGGTCGGGATACCCCGGGGAGTGTTTCGAGATGCCTCGGGAGTCGAGATACCTCATTGGTCGGTATGCCTCGGAGTTGGGATGCCCCGTTGGTCGGGATGCCCCGGGAGTGTTCGGGAGGATGAAATAATGAACTTAATCGCATGAGCATAAATGTGTTACCTCATGCTTACGTCTGAGTGGAAATATCATGATATGTTGCATTATTCAGATTTTACGGCACATCCAGATGGAAAAAGTATAACTTGCATTCAAGTTCTATGCATATCGTTTGCTATGCATGCGTAAGTGGTTTATGCTAAGTGAAGTGATAAGCTGATTTACCTAACTTAAAACTAGAGATTTCATTTACTGGCTTCGGCTCATCCCACTATTTTTCAGACATATAGGAATAGATAACCTGCTACCAATGCTTGCTGGTTTTTCCCTAAATACTATGAATGCCAGTACGTTGATATGCTTGTCCTGAGGGCGGATATAGTTTGTACAAGATGTATATCTACTATATGGGTTGAAGCGGGATTTTGGTTGATATGAAGGCGACGACATCTACGACATCATTGTAAAGTCTACTTTTGTGCAGGCCGTCTTTGGAGTAAATTGTAGCATGGAGATAGGTAACCTCGACCTACCCAGATGTTTGTTCTTTGTGATTTTATGATGTATTATCTGGACTTGAATTTCTCACAAGTGTTGTTAATGAGAAGAAAAAAGTATTTTGACTAAATTTGTGTGATATTTATGTTTAGTCTTTGTTTTTCGCTGGCAATTTTTTTAATAATATTAATGGGTACGTGTTGCGCGTGATATTCTGGGTGTCACAGAGGCTGCCTATCTCCATGCTATAATTTACTCCAAAGACGGCCCGCACAAAAGTAGACTTTACAATGATGTCGTAGATGTCATTGCCTTCATATTAACCTTTATCCCATATAGTAGAAATACATCTTGTACAAACTATATCTACCCTCGGGACAAGCATATCAACGTACTGGCATTCATAGTATTTAGGGAAAAACCAGAAAGCATTGGTAGCAGGTTGTCCATTACTACATGTCTGAAAAAATAGTGGGATGAATCGAAGCCCAGTAAATTAAATCTCTAGTTTTAAGTTAGGAAAATCAGCTTACCACTTTACCTGACATAATCACATACACATGTATAGCAAACGATATGTATAAAACTTGAATGCAAGTTACACCTTTTCCGTCTAGATGTACCGCAAAATCTGAATAATGCAACATATCATGATATTTCCACTCAAACGCAAGCATGAGGTAAAACTTTTATGCTCATGCGATTAAATTCATTACTTCATCCTCCTAAACACTCCCGGGGCATCCCGACCAATAGGACATCCCAACTCTGAGGCATCCCGGCACACACCCGAGGCATCTGACCAATAAGGCATCTCGACTCCCGAGGCATCCCGAAACACTCCTCGAGACATCCCGACCAACGAGGCATCTCGACACACCACTAAATGGGCAACGGAATTAATATTATTTTCATGCAAGTCATGACAACTAAGTATTTGCATACATAAATCCGCTTTGACCCATCCCATACCAAGCCATCACGATTTTTTTGTACTTTAAAGCCATGGAATGCATCATCTGAGAAATTTAAATATACAACACTACATTTCGAACTCTGAAGCAAACTCAACTCATAAGCAAATTCCAGTTCAGAAGCAAATTCGAGTCATCAGAAGCAAGCTCAAACTCAGAGGTGGGTTCAGACTCAAAAGCGAATTCAGACTCAAAATCAGGTTCAGATTCAAAAGCGAATTCAGACTCAAAACCGATTTCAGACTCAAAAGCAAATTCAGACTCAAAACCGATTTTAGACTCAGAAGCGAGTTTAGACTCAGAAATGAATTTAGACTCAGAAGCAAATTCAGACTCAAAATCGATTTCAGACTCAGAAGCGAATTCAGACTCAGATCTGGGTTCAAACTCAGATCCAGGTTTAGAATCAGAAGCAAGTTCAAACTCACAAGGCTAAAGTCTAAAGGTAAAGTTTAAATGCTAAAATCTGAATAATAAAGTTTGAGCGGTAAGGTATGAAGGTAGAGTCTGAATGTAAGGTCTGAAAGTGAAGTCTGAATAATTTCATGGTACACAAAAGCAGATTTTTTATATTAAAGTCTGAACAATTTCAAAGGTACACAAAATCAGAATTTTGACAGTAAAGTCTAAGTAGTTCCAAAGGTATACAAAACCAGATTTTGACAGTAAAGTCTAAGCAATTTCAAAAGTACACGAAATCAGAATTTTGACAATAAAGTCTAAGTAGTTTCAAAGGTACACAGAATCATCATTCATACTCACATAATATACTCCACTTTCAGTAAAACGATTTTCTGCCCTTTTTAAACATACACAAACCAATAAAAAGAATCCAACAATCACCTCAAAGATAATACTTACACGTTCAGATTTAATCATTTCACTTGCCGATTTTCACAATACTTTAAGGAAACAAATCACATCCGTTTGAACGTGCAAAGAACCAGCAAAACAGATTCAACCATCATCATAACCTCACTATTGCACATTAAAATAACCTTTCTCAAGCAACCAACCCAAAGGTTAGAGCTCTCTCGGAAATTCTAGATCGATGATGGTGAAAGTAAAAAATGAAGGAGAGAGAGTGTAGGTTTGGGTGAAATTGTCTTCGATAATTACCCAGACGAAGATGAAAACTGAAAAGTATACGAAGAGGTGGGTAAATTCAATGCATTCATAGGTGGCATCTTCTCTTTCCATCATAGCCAGGTGTAAGAAATCAGGAAAGGAGTGGTGGCCAAGGAAAATGATTACCCAAGGCTTAGGTGTCTAGCTCAAAGGGGACAAATGGCATTCGGTCAACTTTTTTCTTAATAACCATGTGAGAGAAATAAGAGTCCAGAGGATATTTTGAGAAGATGTCTTTCCCCTTCTCCTTACGGCAAATTAGAATAGATTACTACTTAACCAAAATTAACCAATAATAATAATACCCACTAAATTCCCAAAATAACAATAAATTAATTAATACCGCTCTACGATTATCGCACACAATAGCGTTTAAGAGTTTAATTACGACGAGCTCGGGGCGATTACGTTTCCGAATCTGCCCTTTGCGATTTACAATCCAACAACGATTTTTACGCATCCGCACGAATATTAACTTAAACAATACTCAGCTTTATAATCCAAATATCATCTTCGAGCATAGAAAATTCCCAACGCCAATTACTTATTATTACGAAATTTCCGAATGTCACAAGTAAACAAGCATTGGGACCCGTACAGGGGCATGTAGTACATGCGCCCAAGCCACTACGCTACCACAGGAACAACACGTGCGGGATCCACTGCATAGGCGCGTGGATCACACGCGCTTGGCCTTCGCACAGGCGCGTGTGTCACACATGCTTGCCTAGCCGCACAATCCTTCCTCCGCCCAATTCTCCTCTGGCAGGCCACCATGGACCAAAATAATTGGTGAGTTTTTGAGATCATGCTGGCACAACCGCATAGGTCCAAGAATCAGTGAAAACGGCCAAGAAATTGCCCCGAATCAATCAAAATTCAGCCAAAATGCAAACCTTAACCACCACGACTTCCACCGCCTAATTCACGTTCGGCGAACATCATAATGCCGAATTAACTTAGGGCTTTTGTTGCTCATGGCGGTGCGACTGTGCTGGTCCAAAGCCGGGTGGTAGGTTGTCCAAATTTGGCCGGAATC
Organism: Syzygium syzygioides; assembly: GCA_031216285.1. Classification (NCBI taxonomy): domain Eukaryota; kingdom Viridiplantae; phylum Streptophyta; class Magnoliopsida; order Myrtales; family Myrtaceae; genus Syzygium; species Syzygium syzygioides. The sequence continues at coordinate 39,827,214 of CM062243.1, forward strand.
GCCAATTTCTCTTTTGCCCATAAATTGTCTCGATTTTTAATTCATTCAAAACTCATGAAAAATCATCAAGGTAGAGATATAAACATACTCTGATATCAATTGTTAGAAATTTAACTATAGCGGAAGACTGAAGATTTCAATTATTCATGTATAAACTATAATCATGCATAATCATAATCGAGTGCGGAAATGTTGAAAAATCAGTACTAACCTCCAGCTATTGATGAAATCGAGAACCTGATATGCAGAGCTTTGACGATCGTCGATAGATACTTCTAGCCAATTGCTCTTTCAACGTCGATGGTATGTTTTTCGATATCTCAAATCAATTAATGAGATATCGATCTTCTTGTTATGAGAGAGTTTGGCTTAGATGACCTATTTATATCCCAAGTCATACTCTTATAGATAACTTCTCCTATCACGATAATTATCTTAATATTAGGTGATCATAGTTATCACGTATTTTAATGCGCTCAATAAATATTGATGAAATTAATTACTATGAGTAATAATAAACTAAATATGAGATCACATTATAAATAATATAATTATAACACAATCACCTTACATACACAATTCTTATTCCAAGTCTTGGGATGAACCGTGGACCAAATATTGCCGGAAGAGGCCTGTTATGAAGTGGTGGAGGGACAAACAAATTTCTAAAGTAGAAGTTTAGAGTTGCTTTTTGTCACTAAATTGCGAGGACGAAGAAAAAATATTTCATAAGGAGCTGATGAACTTGGCCAGTTTCTGAGACACTGACTGCTGGGATTCGTCCAACCATTCTTCATTATCATCATAATCATCATCATTCTCAAAAATCAGATATATCCCGCGCTTTTTCAGTGAGAGCCCAGGAAAGCAGGGCTGGTCTCGGAGCACTATATCTATCCTGTCTCCTTCTTTTAACATCCGAACCATTGGCTTGAATTCTGGAAATCTAATCAAGTAAAGCTGGTCTTCACTTGTGTCGGGGACCCCCATCAGGTCTAATACCGTGGTGTGTATTGGATCTTCAATCCTGAGAAGCCTTCCTTTAATGTCCACGATTGCTGGTAGTGGAATGTTTCCCCAGTTTACACTATCCAGAGAGACAACAACAGCAAAAATTATTCCTCTAATCTCACGGTTCTTTGGAGCAGCAAAATGAGAAACTTCCTGAGAAAACCATCGGGGAATCTCACTCCCAGGGACACACAGGTTGTACAAATGCTTTAAAGCAACCTGCATTTTCCATTAAAAACACATTTAAGGTCAAACTTTCTGCATTCATGATTGAAGATATTAAACAAAGGCGAAAATAACTGATCTTCATCCATCTTTTAGTTACAGTAGAATAATTTTCTCAAAGTGGGAGCTATGAGTTATCTTTTTACCTTTCCAATTCTTCTCTTCACTGCTGGGAAGCATGCCTTGCAACCACCCAAGAATAAACGTCTTAGAGACTTCAATTCCTGGAGACCGGGGATGTCAACTAAATTGCTGCAATTAGTAACATTAAGCTCCTTTAAACCCTCCACTTCTGTCAAGTCATATATACTCTCCAATGCAGTACAGTTCGCCATATTCAACTCAAGCAAGGTCGACGGAAGTGGAGGCAGATACGTGAGCTTGTTACAATGAGACAAGTTGAGTTTTTTCAGAAGCACAAGGCCCCTCAGACTGGATGGCAAGCCACAAAAGTCGTTACGACCCAAATTCAAATCCTCCAAGGATGACAACCTTTCAAAATTATTGGAGATGCTTCCCGAAAATCCCCAAGCATGAGCATCCATCTCTTTCAATGAACAGAGATTTGCAAAGGACTCTGGAAGAACAATATGTTTTAGGGCATTTGATTGATTGGGTTCTGCCAGTTCCGGATTGTCTTCCACATTTAGAGGCTGTCCTCTATTCAGCTCTTTTCTCATTTTCAATGATGTCAGGCTTGTGAGCATCCCAAATTCCTGCGGTAATTCTGTGACACAAGTTCCAGGCATTACTAAGTAAACCAGACTTTTCAACCTCCCAAGTGAAGTAGGTAGTTGCAGGAGTTGCGCGCATTGACTTAGTCTTAAGGCGCGAAGCCTTTCAAGCATTCCTATTGACTCTGGCAGTGTTGTTATCATGGTGTTATCCAAGAACAGATCGGTGAGGCTCGACATATTTCCTATGGACTCTGGTAATGTTTTAAGCAAATGACAAGATCTCATGTCAAGTTTTTCGAGCATGTTCAAGGCCCCAACCTGACTAGGAACTTCTTCAATTGCTGTCCCCGCTAAATCTAACCAAACCAAAGATGATAAGCCACCAATTGTGTCAGGCAATTGGCTTAGATGTTTACAAAGATTGAGGGATAGGCATTTTAGCTGGGATAATTGACCCACAGAAGCAGGTAGCTTTGTAAGCGAACTGCAACCAAGGAAAAGATGTGTCAATGATCTGAGATTCCCAATAGTATCAGGAAGTGTAGTGAGCGATCCGCAAAACACAAGACTTAGTTTCTCAAGTTCTGTCCAGGACTTTATTGAACTAGGAAGTTCTTTGATTGCTGAACCATCAAGAGCAATGTCCTTTAGAGAACTCAGTTCTCCTATGCAATCAGGAAGTTGTTCCAGAGCTCTGCATCTTTTTAAACTGAAATTCTCTAATTTTTTTAGACGAAAGATTGACTGAGGAAGTTGCGCTATCGCTGTGTCATCAATGAAAAGCTCCTTCAAAGATCTCATGCCGCTAAGGTCTGTCGGCAGTTCCTTCAGCTTTGAACAACCAGAGAGGACAAGTGTTTCAAGGCATTTCAATCCAGAGACATCACTTGGAAATTCCAAAAGATTGGAGCAGTCACTGAGGTTCAAATAGATTAACTTGGTCAGGTCACCGACTGACTTATGAATCTTCAGAAGTCCTTGGCAACGCACAAGAATCAGTTTCTCCAAGATATCAAACCCAGATAAATCGGGGATATCAGTAAGGCCGTAGCAATCACGGAGATCCATGACCAACAATTTCTTAGCCAACTGCCCACAAGAGTATTTTGGAAGCAAAATAATTATGGTAGAAAATTTTGAGGGAAACAGACTATTGAAAAAAATAGAGGGCACAAATGGAAAGTAGAGGAGCATATACATAAATTGCCCATCTAAGAAAAGAGCCAAGAAGCAAGCGGTAGAAGCAATTGGTATCTGTATGGATGCAAAGGCCAAGCTGACAAATGGATTATAGGGAGCATAATTCAATTTTTTTTTTTCCGGCGAGTAAACTTAATGGATTTCTTGAAGCCATTCAAAGAAGGAAGACAGGATAAGAAGCGCACCCGTGTCAAATGGTTTGTCGCATTCTGTACCTATTCTACAAAAGAGTAATAAACCAGGAAAAAGTCTTAAGTTCAGCCCAAACAATATAACGTTTTAATCGATTATACACAAATCTTGTCTAGAAGGTACTTCAGTATTCATTATCACGAGGCTAGATGTCGACTCCAGTGCTACATACTCTCATCACATCAAAATAGTTGACTGCTACTAAGGTCTAGGCAGCACGGAGAAAAGAATGTAGAATCATCTTACATGTTATGAGATTTTTGTATAGCATACCTGTTTCTTAGAATGTCTCCGCTTCTGCATACTATTGATTTTGCTTTCCGAGAGGTCAAGGACTCCAAGATCCTGGGGGCAACTGTCGAAAGGAAATGTCTTCATAGGGCACCCTTTCCACTGAAGCCACTTCAATTCTGCTGGTATATGCTCGAAACCTCCATCCAGTGCCACATAATTAATTTGAAGCAGCCTAAGGTCGACCATTGGCGTAAAACAAGCAGTTTGCAGAGTCACCACCTTCTCATTGTCTTGCTTCCGTGGAAAACATCTCTTGCACATTTCCCTCAAGTATGCAAATCCCGACCGAAAAGAGCAGTGGATCATGAAGTTATGTCTTAATCCAGCTGTAGTGCTCATCTCCTCCCTTTTTCCCATGTCCAATGCAATTCCCTGAATATTTCTTGTTCCCTGTGACCATTCGACATAAAGGAATTTCAGACAAGAAATCAAATCAAGTTCACAAAAAGGGAAGGCCGAAATGCATATATTAATTTGTGAATAAGGAGTGACGCAAGTACCTGATAGATATAAAAGATTAAAAACCTCATCTTGTGAGAAATTAAAAGAAAATTTTCGTCACTGCCAACCTCATGACTCAAAATTACTTGTAGCGTCTTTGTTGGACAAGTAAGCAACATATGTATGAGAAAAAACAAGTATCGAACTGAGGCTGCATCAGTTATCAATCTACTTCAAGAAGATTTTCGGATCAGCCACAATAGAAGTTTGTGAGAGATAAATGCTCCTAAGGTTTAAGCAATTCATTTGTACAAGTCAAGATTGAAAAATGGTCTTCCCTACCTTCTTGTTCTTCAGAACCGTGAGGATTTCATTGCGGTCCCATAATCTGCTGCGCATACTAGGGTGTTCATAGTTTTCTCTCTGAACGATCTCTCTTCCCATGTCTCTAATTTGGTCATGCATCCACAAGATGCCATCCTCAATGATTTTAAGGAGCGATTTCGCTGTTAGGACCTTGATTGTTTTCTCGGGATTTAGACCACAACCCCTGAATACGTATATAGCATCTTCTCTTGTCATCTTCATCTGAACGAAGAAGCATGCAATATCGAGGAAAACGCACTTCTCTTGGTCATCGAGCGCATTAAAGCTTATCTCAAGAACATCTTGCAAATGCCCGGGTCGAATCCGACTCAGCTTCTGCAATGCATCTTGCCATTCCTCTGCCCTCCTCTTGTCATACAAGAAGGATCCAAAAACTTCCAGAGCCAGAGGGAGTCTCCCCGTGAGAAGCACAATTTGCTCTGCCACTCCCTTCAAATTTTTATTCGGTTGGTCCCTTCCAAAGGCATGGTAACTGAAGAGTTGAAGTGCCTCGGGGAAAATCAACTCCTTCACCTCATAAAACTCATTCACAATGCTCTCCGGGAGGACATCTTTGTCTCGTGTGGTCACGATGATTCGAGTTCCATCGTAGAACCAGTCTCTACTACCCGCCAGTGCCTTCAGTTGCCTTATGTCGTTCACGTCATCAAGAACAATGAGTACCGGCTCCTCGTACACTAGCTGTTTGATCTCATTGATGCCAGCGCTAATGTCTTCGATTTGCCGTCCCGACTCTTTACTTGAGGAAAGATCACCGATAAGTTTGGCTTGGAGAGATTCTAAGCCACCTTCCACCTGTGAAGACTCTCTTATCTTTGGAACAAAGCTGCGACGTTGGAAGCGACCCACGAGCTTATTGTAAAGAGCCTTGGCGAGGGTTGTCTTGCCAACTCCGCCCATTCCATGGAACCCCAAGATCAGGACACCATTCAAATTAACGTCCATAATCCTCTTCAGCTCTTCAAAGCGACGATCGAGTCCAACGGGATACTTGGCCACACCCAAGGGTGTGTTCTTCAATTTAGTCAAGATTCTCTTCACTAGAGATTGGATTATATCCGCTTCATTTCTGTCACAAATGTGATCACCATGTAAGTGAGGTCGAGAGTCAACTTAAAAGCGGGGTTCTAGAGAATGGAATTGTGGCACGCTTATTTAAACATTCAATCACAGTCCGCACTTAATGAAATAAGAGAAATGCTTATATAACTGTCCTGAATCTATTTATGAGAATAACAGTTTGTTGTGGACAACAAAAAAATAAATAACAGATAATTAGAAATTGTTGTACGGTCCACTTCTTCAAGAATTTAAGGCTTACAACATACTATTTTTCTAACAATAGCTAAAAAACTGTTACACTAGAAAAGTTCATGAAATAATATTCTAAAACGATTTTGAATTCCCAGCATTAATTTAGAAATTGAATACATAGCTGCAAGTCATTACGCAAAAATTGGTATGCAAAATTAGTATTTACTGAGTAATGTGTGAATTATAAGGATGCATTTGAATGAAAGTTTCTTCTATAAAATCAAATAAAAATGGGAATAATACCATCAAAAATCTTAAACCCATACATCTGTATCACAGTTACCCCAAATTAATTTTGTGTCGCAAAAAATCTCAAATGAATATACCCATGCCATATTTAACCTAAATTGATGCACCTATGCCACATTAAAACACCAAAAAAATCTCAAATTTACCACAATTTTGGATAAAGGTATGTCCACTTAGGAACTGGTTGTTGCTCTTCCGAACTTCTCTCCCATGAGGAACTCAGACAAGCAACGTTTGTATACCTTAGCTCACATAATATGAGTCGGATGCACCTAAAAGCTTCTTTTCGGAGACACATCGTCTGTGCCCGGAAATACTCACACGTAAGATAACGGCAAACGGTATTAACATTACCATAAACTAAGGATGGATTTCATATTAAACACATTTTACTGATTTTCCTCAAATTTCTTCATTAGTAGCTTTACGTGCTTTTAAGCAATGAGTTCATAGTAATTTTCAAATAGAAAATACGAATAGCAAAACTTAATTCCCCCACGGTAAAAAGTACATGTGTCCTTTATCCGACCTAATTCATGATACAATACCCAATAAGATTCCTAGTAACCAATGCATTGATTTTCAGTTTTGTGATACCACGATATGCGGCAAGTGTTTGAAGGATACTAATTAGCAAAATAGCAAAGTGTTCTCTATAACGCTTGTGAGCCCGATTGATGACTACATCAACTTTTTAATGGTGATCCAATTTAAAGAAAGAAAACCTTCTTGACCCCTAAATTTTTCCAACATCTTATTTCTGTCTTTGCTTTTTATTCACCCTATTCAATTTATTGTCCTGTTTGGTAACCAGGAGTACTGGTTGGCATGTTGGTTACCAAACACCGTGCGAAGTACAAGCAAACCAACAGGAGCCGAAACTCCCCACTCATCATTCCAGGTGCGGATAACCACTATATTATCCTATTCGGCGATAGACAATCGAAGCTGACGTGGAAGAAAGCTTACGAGAAGATCCCTCCATCATATGCGGAAATATATTTTCTTGTCTTCCCTTGAGCCTTTTAAAGACTTGCTCGGCTCCAACTATATTCAATTTATTTTCCGTTACTAAAAATTAATCTTTCAAAATCATTTTTGGTAAGAGTTGTTAACGCCAATTGTTAGTTCACAACAACCGCAGCACAGTTTCCGAGTTCTGATCAGAAGCAACTGATGAAAGATCGAAGAAGAAGGTATGAGTTCAATCGGCTGCTGATTCTAAACCGTTTTCAACATGAACTTTCAGAGTAGGTAAGATGGAGACGATCGCGCGGTTATAATTATTAATTACTCACCTGACCTTCGAATCCCAGCCGGAGATATTACCAGCCTTCTCCATGGCGGTCCTCCACCGGTTGACCACCTCCGCCTCGTACCTCTTCTCGTGCTTCTCAAACCCCTCCTTGAACGGGCCTGCCTGCCTCCGCACGTGCCAGGGTTCCACGTTGTAGAACACCGGGAGCAACAGCTTCCGGCGCTCGACGATCCGCGCGAGCTCCTCCAGGCACCACCTCGAGGTGGCGTAGTTCTCGGAGATGATGGCCACAGCGGCCGCGGAGTCGTCGATCGCATCCAGGAGGCTCGAGTCTATCTCCTCCCCTCCCTCGAGGCCTTCTTCGTCGCGGAAGGCGCGGACGCCATTGAGCACGAGCTCGTGGTAGAGGTGCTCGGTGATGCCGTGGCGGGTGTCGACGCCGCGGAAGCTGAGGAAGACGTCGTAGCGGTAGCGAGAGGAGGACAGAGCGTCGTCCTCTTCAGGATCGTCCAGCACCATCGTCGTTGTTTTCGCTTCGCGAGGTCTCTTTACGACGGAGGAGGCGGTCGCAGAGACCAATGGGCAGCTTTAATGACACCCTAAAGCGCTTCGTGACGATGACTAAAGGAGCAATGAGCATCAACGTACTGACGGGTTCTTGTTTCGGTTCCCTTCGTTGCGTGTCGCGGCGACCAAAGCGATTTCTACAATGCACCGATGCTACCTCGTACGTGAAATGCGTGGTCGGTCTTTTCACTGAAAACTCTTCACGTCCTCATGAATTAACAACTTAAGAAATACATACCCGAAGGGTTGCTCGAACATGTTGGTCTTCTTTGTTTAAGATCTATTATTCAATATTTTCACATTTGCACGTTCATCTCGAGCCACTTTAAAACTATGTGTGTGTGTGTCTTTTGCATTTATTAGATTCGTTTATAAATTGTAGACGGACTGCAATTCCTCTAATCTCGAGATTTCGAATTAATGATTCATTAAACAGAATTTATACGAGAAATTCGGAGTTAAATATTGTCTCGTGAGAAATTTTATTGGCCAAGACCAATCTACTACAAGGATTGATAACGGAATTCATATAAGATTTCATGAAACCACAAATTTTCCCTAATATACTTTCTAGGTTTATACATTAGATTGTTTAATGGAAAGTTTCAATAAAGGTGGGTTTCGTACCTTTCTCTTTTTTTCTAATGGTAGCTCCATCGACCGAATTCATGACAATCATTCATTTGATGGGACCCAACAATAGGCAAGCGTTAGGCGCACAAAATCAACCATGTACTCAAGCTCGGATTCAAAGAAGAGAATCTCCAGACTATCAAGGAAAATAATAATAAAACTACCATTCGTTTCTCTCTTTTGCTTTTGCTTGCTTTTCTTCTCATGTTCCTTTGTTGCCTGCTTTGCTTCTCCTATTATGCCTTTCTTTTTTCCCAGGTGGGGGTCGTAACCCGGATATTCTTTTCTCACAATGCACTCGCCTTTCAAATTACATCTCTCCTTTTGTTTGTTAACTTCACTAATCAAAGAATCCTATGTTTCTTAACAACATGTCCGGTACGATTTTACTTGTATACAATCTTTAAGTGACCTTGATCATGAATTATCTAGGACGTTATAAACGAATATTTCTCAGTGTACTCATTGAATATGGAGAAATCCACAAAAAATCCAAAACAATGCTTATTATGACACATTTACCCTAAACTTTTTGGTGTGGTACAAAAAACCTCAAATTTGTTTCGGCATGACAAATTTACCCAAAATTTTTTTGTAATATCAGAAATCCTAAAATTTTTACCAACGTGACACATTTATTCTAACATTTGTTTCCGTGACACCAAAAACCCCACATTTTTGCCCTCGCCATCGCCATCACCACCGTCCTCATTGTCGCAAACCGGGGAAGTAAACAAAGGAGGAAGAAGAAAAAGGAAAAAGAAAATGAGAAAAAAAATACAATGAGATGAGGGTAAATATGTTGTACAGGTACAAATTTGAGATTTTTCATATTATAAAAAAATTTGGGATAAATGTATTACATGGGTAAGGTTCTTGGTGTCACAAAAAAAAAAGAGTAGGAGACAAATGTGTCACGATGAATATAATTTGAAAATTTTGGTGGCTTTTACCCTATTAAGTAATCAAAACTTTTCAATTTCCCAAGACCCTTTTGGTTGTGTTGTGATTAGTGTCTTGAAAAAAAAATTATATATATATATATATATATATATATATATTTTGCTAAGTAAGCGAGCGAATTTTCTGAACAATAAATTTGGGAACCTAGTGCAAATGGAAAAAATACCCAATCAATCTTAAATTTATTGTACGGATTCCAATTCAATTTTTTTTAATGTTGCCGATTTAGTCATGAAAATTTGTGTGAAATTTCAATGCAGTCATTCCGATCAATTTTTGTCGGAGATCGCTGACATGGTATTCTAGTCATGATCAGCCGTCCTACGTGTCACACCGCCACGTCAGCGATTTTCAACGAGATTGACTGGAACAACTGCATTGGAGTTTCGCGTGAAGGTCAACTAAATTAGCAAAATTAGAAAGTTTAGGATTGAACAACTTTCGCATAATAGGTTTAAAACTAATTAATTTGAACAAACTAAGAATTGTCCCACTGCTACAATTCAAACAAAAGCAGCACTCGACTCGACAGCCTCCATCTTCTACAAATTTCTCCACGTCGAGCTTTTGCATGAGAGAGTTACCATTGCGCATACTGCCAATCCTGTACAAAACATCGCACCGCATTCCAGAGAAAATGGCACAATTAGGAGCATTTAATCATCAGCATGCAACATCTTATGTGCTAGCAAAACAGATGCGAAAGATGGCGGCACACCAAGCTATCTTACAAACTGCACGAGCAATAGCTTTCCCTTTCGATGATTATGTTTGACAAGTGCCTCAAAACATCTTCGTATGACCCAATCGTAAAGTTAATATCACGAAGAACTCTAAATCAATACACCCGTAATAAATTTATCCAAAACTAATAACCACAAATTAGTACACCTGTGATAAATTTACCCTCTGTTAGTTTTCGTTAAATTTTACCGTCAAATTATTGAATTGGATGAGACATAGCAGTTGAAGAGTGTACCAATTTAGAGTTCTACTCCTCCGTTTGTCATAAGTTTATCAATTTGTGGCTTTTTGTAGTATTAATCTAATTTAACGGATAGTAAATTTGTCACAAGTGTACCAGTTTAGGGTTTTTGGTGATCAAAAATTTAATTTTTGATAAATTTATCACAGGTGTATTTGTTTGGAGTTTTGGTGGTCAAAATTAATTTGGGGTAAATTTATTATAAATATATCAATTTTGAGTTTTTCGTGATATGAACTCTCCAATCGTATAAGCACGCTTGCTTAGCTGATCAATGGTGCTTCGCTGGAGAACGTGAACAACTAAAGTCTTTGAAAAAACGCCGACCAAATTCATGTGACGTGATTGTTTATGTGTTCTAAATTTCTTCGTAGTTTAGAATATTTTCTAAAGGCAAACCATTTTTCCTTTCGACAAAGTTGGGGAGTTGTTTGCGTAATTCGCACCGCTTATATCAAGCGAAACAAATCGCAGTGACAGCTAAAATTGGTGATAGTTCCTTTTCATTGTAATTAGGTAATAGTTATTTATCACTATAAATAACTACGAAAGGCCAACGAATTACTAAGAAAAAGTAGGGCCGGACTACAATTCAACAGGCCAAACCCCCCCTTGAAATTCAATAGGGCTGGGCGGGTTGAACGGCATGGCCATTACTGCTGTTTTCTCTTTGCAAGACAATTAGATTTTACTAAAACAATTTTTTGAGAAATAGATGAAAACCTATGATGCTCTTTGTTTAGGTTTAGAAAATTAGTCTAGCTAATTTTGATGATTTTGGGCATCTATTCTTGTAGACTATTAAATGAGTTGGATCATAACGTATCTTTGTCGCGGACACAATTAGAATTATTATTTATGTACCTAGGAATTAATTTCATGCTTGAAACGACATTTATGTGATTAGCGTGAACATGAAAAGTCCATTGTCTTAATTATAATCTCTTTATATGCATAAATATGGTTTTATGTGACTATAATTGGTATTGCTAGAGGCAAATTGATGCCTAATTTATTTTTTTTCTATATCCTCCTGTGATTAATGGCACTTCTAAGCGATTTCTTTGTTGGTAACTTTTCTATTCGAGTAATTCACTCGTTTAATTTCGCAACAAATATTTGATAAAATTGATCGTTCACCAATGGTGTTTTCATTACTATAGGTGTTTTGCGTTCGTGTGATTAAAATACTTATCTTAGAGAATTATAAAATGTGAACGTCACAAAAATTCTTGCACAGTTATCATAAACTTTCGTTCACATTTTTTATGCGTTGCCATTACTTCATCGACTATAATTTTATTTATTTTCTTTTCCTATTTTGTTCCAATTTTAGCAATACATGTGTTGATATTATTATTTTTACATACCCTCTCTCTACTCATGTGATCCGACACACTCCTAATCTCTCTCCATCGAGAAAATATTCAATAACATTGTTAGATAATTAAATATTAAATTACGATTCCATTTAATAACTTAAATTTTTAGAACAGTTGATAATGGTCTCATCAAATCTCACATGGTATCATAATAAGGAGGTCATGAGTTTAGATCTTTTCATACCATGGCATTGGAGCTCCTAAGTTGAAATATTTCCAAACCCTTATTTGCCCTCCCCAATTGCACACTTTAGGCTTAGCCAAAGTCTAACCAACGCATGAGGAGGAATGTTATAATATTTAAAAAATAAATCACGCTTTCATCTAACAACTTAAATTTTTAAAATAGTTGGTATTCTCCAACTACATCTTACAAACATCATAGTACTACTCAATAGTTGATGCGGTAAAAACCGATTTACTCATGTCCATCTGTGAATGATCACATATCATTAACGTAAAATCAAACAAAAAATTTAAAATCTAAATTTTCTCTCTCTTTCTCCTCCATTCACAGCCACCGTCCCGTCCGACCATCCATTGACTCGAGAATCCAACTTAGTTGCCCCGATGTGACCTTTGCACCGAGCAGCGAGTTCCCTCCCTCCGGCTCTTTTGTCGCACCACCATGTACCATCCCCCTCTCTTTCTAAACTCGCTACTGTTTATACATTCTAGTTGACGCCATCGTTGATTGATGTCACGTCAAGCTCCACTTTGGCTAACGACGCAACTAGTCTAGATTTAAAGTCGTGCCTCTCACTTGAATGAACTTCTAGATCTAGAGACATGGCTCCAGGTCTGGCGACGTCGGCTTGTCCATGGCTACTAGCCTTGAAGGCATGGTCAAGATCCCAATGGCCATGGAAGAGCTACTGCGACGGACAATGATCGCGAGCTCAAATAGCAAAACGAAAAATAGAGAAATAGAGGTGATGCTAAGGAAGATGGAGCCAACCATGAAGACAATGGAAGGGGTGGCTCGGCTTGGATGTGCAGCATGGGTCGGCCTGGCAACAGCGGCGACGTTGGGGAAGGTGCAGAGATTGGGCTCAAAGGTGCTGTGGATGGAGAAGGAAGGGAGAGAAAAATCGGATATTAAATTTTTTTTTGTTTGATTTCAAGTTAATGGACATACCTCAAGTGGATCCGAGTAAAATAGATGTTTGCCACATCAACTGTTAACGTAGAACTGTGATACCTCTAAATATTTTCTCAGATGAGATGGAGATTTTTTTTTAGGACAGTGATATTTGAGCACGTCATATTCGCGTCATTGACCAGTAAAATTGAATTAAGCCAAAAGATCATCTTATCAAATCGATATGTATTGATTTTTTTTCTTTTTATGTCAACGACTATCATTCAATAAGATGAAAAATGATTTTCTTGTCAACTTTTCAACAAAAAGAAGAGATCTTCCTCCTCTTTCTCCTGTTTTGAGAAAGATACCGTCCTTAGATAGTCAAAGAGGCGTATGCAATCAAAACTCCTCTGCAAGTGCATAGTGCAAGTTGCCTTAGTTAAAAATAAAGCAAGAGATTCTGTGACTCGACAAATGATTAAGTCGGATCAGCAATAACATGTTGATAATATTTGTTCCATTTTCAACGTTATAAATATGTTTTGATGGAACCTTTACTTTTGTTGGTACAACTCGATTTGAATTGCTCCGGCGAAAACAAGAGAGAGATAAAGAAGGAAGGACAGAAGAAGACTCAACTCGAATTGAACTGCGAATGAGTAAAACGTCAAGATTCGATCTTTGAAGAAATGCTGGCAAGCATCGGAGGCTGCACGAGCCCGTCCAAAAAGGAGGCAGCTCCAGCTCCACTTATTGGACGAGCGTCGCTTTCTTTCGGCCACGGAGTTTTGACCCCGAGGGAAGCCATTGAGCCACCTGGCGGGAAACCATTGACAAGTCTCCTTTCTTTCGACGTTTTGACTCGGACATTCATAAGAGACAGCTCTCGCTCGGGCCACGTCGGCTTTCCATTTTCCTTTTTCTTACATGTCGTGCCGCGCCATTGTCCCGTCACCGGTCGCCGAAAGGACGGTTGAATTTTAATCGATGTGATTTGTTTATGAGAAGAAATAGTGAAGTTCAACCCATAGGATGATTAAAGTTAAAGCTTAACAATCCACTAAAGTTTTTAGTGATTATTGGGAATTTTCCTGTCTCAAAAACAATATATAGATCGTAACTCGCAACTTAAAACTCGTCATGGTCAAAAATTGAGAAACTCTTTAGTTTATTTCTGTATGCCATCTAACGACTGAATTACACATATTTTCTTTTTATTTGCGGATTCTATTTTCTATCCATCCACTAAAAGTTATGAAAATTGGAGACATTTCGATATTTTCAATATTGACAACGATATTTCAATTTATATATTACTAAATTACAATTACTTTAATCAAGAAAAGTTTCAATTCTATTCTAGAAATTCAAAAATTAATACCGGAAATTAAAGCCAACAGGTGTCCGTGCATTGCACAGGCCCCAAAACTAGTACTCAAGAGATTCTTATTTATAAGTGTGCACGAGGCGCCCAATAGACATAGTCGGTAAGGGATGCATGTGCTAGAGTGTTATGTAAAAGAAGTCTCATGCTGAGAATATCACATTTGATCCATGACTCGTTAACTTGAACTTGTTGGGTTGGCCTGGATGTATTGATAAAGTTAGACTTGCGCTTCCCTGCTAAAGGTATTGGGTTTCTAGTACGCATTTCAACACATGGTATCGAAATTAATTTTTTGGACAGGCTGGGTCCAAAAATGCATGGCTCGACATTTGATGATTATATCAAGGGATAGAATTTCATAAGTGACTCCCTAATTGAAGGTTACAAACAGAATCCCTTGTTTTGCATTGAACATAGCCAGACCACGGCGATGATGTCTCTAATTTCCCGATGAAAGTATTATTAGGTTTTTGTCGTGCATCCCAGCATGTGGCATCGAAATTAATTGTTTGGATATGCCGGGTCCAAACATGTGTGGCTCGGCATTTGACATATAATTTAATTTCTTTCTTTCTTTTTTATTATTAACCAGTATTGAAAAATGTGTTAGTTAACAAAATTCCTGGAGAAAAATATGTTACTATTTCAATCACAGGTGAAAACAGAGGATGATAGCCAGCAGAGAAAATGAGTAAAATAGAAAGCAATGCTGGAAGCCTCGGAGAAATCTTTTAAAACTCGCTTCGCACCCCCGAACGCCGCGTTTTGGCCCGTCTCCCTCCTCTCCGTCATCAAACCCTAGTTTCGGAGCTCCCCACGGAGCTCCTGTTCGATTCGGTTGACCGCGACGACGGAGAGCCGAGCGAGCCCCCACCCGACCGACCGACCGACCGATCGATCCGCCGCCGGCTCCTCCTGCCCGTCCGCGATCCAGCGCTTGAACGATGCCGTCGCACGCGGATCTGGACCGTCAGATCGAGCAGCTGATGGAGTGCAAGCCGCTCTCGGAGGCGGAGGTCAAGACGCTCTGCGATCAGGCGAGGGCGATCCTGGTCGAGGAGTGGAACGTCCAGCCGGTGAAGTGCCCCGTCACCGTCTGCGGCGACATCCACGGCCAGTTCTACGATCTGATCGAGCTGTTCAGGATAGGAGGCAACGCCCCCGACACCAATTATCTCTTCATGGGCGATTATGTAGGTCAGTTTCAGCTTGATCTTTGTTGTATTCGACGGGCTTTCGATTTTTGTCCGTGTGGAACGAATTCGGTAGTTCTTTGCGTCGATGAAGTGGAATCTGCGGCTATGATTGGCGAGGTTGCTGTGTTGCGAATTGCAATTCGTGTCTTTGGAGCCTCGGCGGGCATGCTAATTTTTGTGTATTTGGGATTTTTGCTGAAACTATTGGAGCTTTTAGTGTTTTCTATTCCAATACTAGATTAAGGTGCACGGAGCTTATGGTGGTACCATGAAATGAAGCTCCTCGTGTGATGGAAATGGCATGGCATAGGTTTGGAATTATGGAGTTCTGCGTGTTCCCCCTCAAGATGTCTTTAGAGTACCGATTTGGTGGCATCAATGATGCACTTGTTATCTCCATCGAAAGACTTAACTCACTTTGAGAATGATCGCGGACGTTTTTTTGGGAAGCTTTTAGCAAGTGGACAAGATGTTCCTCTATCGATCGATGCTTTGGTCTACTTCGGTCTACTGCAAGAAGCACTGGCACCATCTCAGTTCAGCGAAGCAATAGATAATGATCCCTGGAAACCGAGACAGAAGACTCTCTTAGAGTAATATCCAAGGTTTCCTATGTACCAAATGATGTACAATCTAAAACGATACTCCAAACTGTCTTTTCATATTATGAAAGCACATCGAAGATCCAATAATCTCTCTCCACCTCCCTCGTTCACATGTTCTAAATGCCTTTTTCTCTCTTCTCTGTGTTCTTTCATATCCATGTGTCATAAAAGTTTTTTTTGCCTTGCAATTTCTGGCTTGAATTTGTCAACTGTTGCATATTTGGGATCGACAAGTAAATTTGGGGAGCAAGAGAAAATAGGAACTCTTAAGCACGCAGAGAATACGGTATTGGTTTGGGCTTAGTGGCATGAAAGTTTTTCTGGAGTATGTTGATCTTTTTTTGGTAATCAGTAGCCTTGAGTGATCTTGATCGTCAGTGTTTTTCTCTTAGACTTGTAAGATTATTTTTTAAGGAGTCAAATTCATGTTTTATCTCATAAGGATTAATGCTGTAAAGTGCATCATCTAATTCTGTTGATTACATTAATGCAGATCGAGGGTACTACTCAGTGGAGACTGTCACTCTTTTAGTTGCTCTGAAAGTTCGTTATAGAGATAGAATCACAATCCTTAGAGGAAATCATGAGAGCCGGCAAATAACTCAAGTGTAAGACTGTAGTTTTGAGTGCATCTTTTGTATCATGACATTAAGAACTTAACATTTGCCTCGAAAGAAGCACAGGGCAGTTGACTTTTTTGAATAGTAACCTGCTTACTGTTCTGCATATAGTGTTTCCTGATCAATATGTGTGCTTATTTTGAGAAAGAAAAGTATATTTCTTAACGTAAACTCTGAAGACATTTGTCCCAGTGGGATGATAGTTAATAAGTGGCCCAGTAAATTGTGGGCAACTGTAATATGATCAAGTGTTCGGTTTGAACTTGATGCGTAAACTTTGCCTATTAAGACTTGATATAGAATTGAGAGCAATGGCATAACGGGATTCATATGGTTGATCGCACTTATTACCAGTCACATGTTTAGGGCTTAAGTAGTTTATGGCTGCATCTGGGTATATTCATTGGTTAATGTTAGAATAATTAAATATTAAACCATGCCTTCATCTAATATCTTAAGCTTTTAGAACAGTCGATAATGGCTCTACATAATTTAGCATGGTATCAGAGCAAGAGGTCCCGAGTTCAAATCTTTGCAGGCCCCATTTGCCTCCCCAATTTACTATGTCCACGCTTAGTACTAGGGAAAAAGACCAGACTAAGCGTCAGGGGGAGTGTTAGAATAATTAAATATTAAACCATGCCTTCATTTAATAGCTTAAGCTTTTAGAACAGTCGGTAGTGGCTCCACATAATCTAACAGTTAAGATAGAAGTTGCTTTCCTATAATTTGATTTAAGAGGAAGCATACTTCTGTGACATATGAAAAGTGGAAAAATATAGAACATGCTGTAGTCAATTCAAACCTTTGATTTCTCTTTCTTATGTATCTCTTATTGCCAATTTCAGGTATGGTTTCTATGATGAATGTTTAAGAAAATACGGAAATGCGAATGTGTGGAAGTATTTCACTGATTTATTTGATTATCTTCCCCTCACCGCCCTCATTGAGAGTCAGGTATTGGATACACCTCCAGATTACTTTGTGACATTATCAATGATGCTACAAGCAAAAAATATATGTCAATAATGTGGATTCTGAATGATCATGCTTCTTCTTGTGTTGAAGATCTTTTGTTTGCATGGAGGTCTATCGCCTTCTTTGGATACTTTAGATAACATTCGAGCTTTGGACCGCATACAAGAGGTATGTTTTGGACCAGTGTCCTACGTCAATATAAACCTGCAATTCTTCTCTTTTATGCCCATGTTTGAGAGAATAGAGGAAGCTACTGTTTTGGACTTGTAGTCTGACAAGGGTCTTATGCGCCTGGAATTTGGATTTTGTCAGTGCAATTGCCGAGTTACTTTCCTTAACTTCTGACTGATTTCGAAATACAAAACAGTAATTATCATTCTGATTGGTGGTTTGACTGTTGGCTGTGGGCACCAGCAGAAACATCTTTTATTTTCGTGAAGTTACTGTCCTCATCATAAAATCTACATCCAAGGTGTTCTTTTTAAATAATGTGTAGCATTTTAAAAGGTTTATCTGATGTGGTGAGCCGCCACCTGACTCAGTTGTGCGTGGAGTGTAGGTTCCGCATGAAGGGCCAATGTGTGACCTCTTGTGGTCTGATCCAGATGATCGCTGTGGGTGGGGCATATCTCCTCGAGGTGCCGGCTATACATTTGGACAGGATATCGCGGCTAATTTCAATCATACTAATGGTCTCACTCTGATATCGAGAGCCCACCAGCTTGTAATGGAAGGATACAATTGGTGTCAGGTCTGTGAACAAGGGCACAACTCCTATCCTTTTTTGTTGAAATCCGGGACAATCCAGGGATGTTAATCTCAAGTTTTGGATTTTTTTTTCCATCCAGGAGAAGAATGTGGTGACTGTATTCAGCGCCCCAAACTACTGTTACCGATGTGGTAATATGGCTGCAATATTGGAAATTGGAGAGAACATGGACCAGAATTTCCTACAGTTTGACCCTGCTCCACGTCAGATTGAACCTGACACCACACGCAAGACTCCTGATTATTTTTTGTAATTTCAACATATTTGCGAGTTTGTAATCCTTGTTCACAGCCATATCAGTGTAGATGTGTTTTAAGAAAGAGGAGTTTGTTATTTAAATTGAGGGTGATTGTCAATTTCATTCTTTCGTTTTGAGTATGCTCTGCTGTCCTGTTGACACTCAGGAAGAACACAGAGAAGGCACTAATTGCCTTACTATTTCCTTGTATATTTAGTGAGAGTAGGGAGCAGCAATAACACAATACCTGGTGATGTGTTGGATGATTTGAAGGTAGAAAGCAAAATTTTGAGGTCTTTTGGTTTCCACACGTGTTCCTTAATAGTTCCGGGTTTGGGTTCTCCAGATTGGCCGAGGAGATGGCTTTTTTACGGCCGGGGACTCTTCTACAAAACTTTTCGTCTGCTGCTATCTTTTGCAGTTTGTGGATCCGAATATATCTATACAGCAGATGAGCAGATCTACCTTTGTAATGCATTTAATGATTCACTGGTTGTTAGATTACTCCAGTTCCCATATCTGGACTTGCAGTGCAGATAGAGTTTGATATCAGGTTACAGTTAGAACGTTAGAAGACCATCCACTGATCTTCAGAAGCCGATGCATGCCTTTCTCAATGATGACGAATCTTCTTGTGTGCGAGTAATGACTCATTGTCATTGCCATCCTCCAAGCTCTCTATGAGTTTATCCAGCTCAGGGGATGTTCCCCACTCTGATCACTACTTAGAATTCTGGTTTATCCGTTCGTTTACATGAGAGAGATTGATGAAATTGAATCACAAAATCACTAAGCCTTGGGTCAATTCTTTCTTCCTTCTAGACAGTTGAGTTTAAAAGGGGTTTTCCAACCGTCCGGTGAATTGTTCCTTTACACCAGGGATCTTGAGCAGGTGCATACTAGATGGTTATTTTTAACGTGAGATTGAGCAAGCGGAAGGAAATGGTTTCGCACTCGGTGTGTTTCCGATAAATAAAATTAAAACCTGTAGCCGTGATGCCATGTGACGTATCACATCTGTCCCATCGAACGTAGATCTCCATCCGCCACCCAAGTGAGGGTTTGAGTTACAAGAATGAAGAGAAACGGACATAAAAAAGTCACAACTCTGAAAAAGAGTAGGCAGCAAAAAATTCATCTCAACAAGTCAGGTTTGTAGTATTCCAGGTCCAAACCACAAATGCATATGCAATCGAGCACTTCTCATCTTTACAAGGGCTTACACCGTAGAAACTGAAGCTGGAAGAACTTACAGAAAACTGGAGAGAAAACGTAAAATTGCCCCAAAACACTGTTATATCATTCTGTTTGGCTAGCCGACTGTCTCCTCATTCTCAAAAGACTGGACGAAATCTGAAAGAATGACCGCTTGCAATATGTTTCAGTTGAATCATTAGCAGATCACGCACAGACCTGCCATCAGCGATTCCAAGTGCATGCAAAAATCACACGCAACTTGCATGCACTTTTTGACATGTCAGTTATTTAAGAGACACGCCTCAAGATGCCACCAACTATGCAACCTAAAATCTAGAATTCGTTGCGATCCTTACTGCTGCAACCCCTGGCATTGTAGTGACAGACCGTTTTTTCCTGAGGTAGATAAATGAGCCACTCGCGAGTAATAGACATAATAGGATGACCTGTCAAAGAAGTACAATGGATATGCATCAAAACTAAGGTTGCTCGAGAAAATCCTGTCTCTTGTTCTTATGTTCTTTTATGCATATGTACTGAATGCTACACATTTACATGTACCTGAAAATTCGGACCTAATCAATCTATAACTCCTTTAAGCCTCAAAATGCATCACGTGGTAATGCCGATGAATGATATTATGAATTACATGCAACTTCTACGATGTGAAGAACAAACTTTATTGGACTTAATTTACCAAAAAAAAAAAAAAAAAACTTTATTGGACTTGGTTGCAGCTACAGGAAGTCAAAATGGAAACTCATCGCACTTCGTGTTGCAACACAATGTACATGGCAAAGGCTTGAGCAGGAATTTCTCTTAGATGACATTTATCGGAAGACGTGCAACAAGCAACCATAATGATAAGAGAAAAGGATCACAAAATCACGTACCTCAAACCCAATGACTGACAACTTCTCCTCGTTTAAAGGTGGTATACAGCTTCTGAAAGTGATGTATTCTCCCTGCCTATCTTTTGATTTGGATGAGTCATCCAGTAAAGCTCTGACACTCATCGACTTAGTAGGCTCAGCATCTTCATGGAGCACATCAAGTCCCTTTACTTTCTTATGAAAGGTATCCATCACCAGGCGACCCTTTTGAGTTTTGTCATTAACAACCTCACTATTCCCTATCTTTACACATTTCAAAGGGATACGATAGCCGGTCTCACAGCAGCGGTATTTTTCATCTTTCTACAAGAAAATAATGCCGATTAAAAAATGGCTAAAACTTTACCACGAAATGACAAAAGACAAGAGGCAAGCTAAGGTAATTCATTAATTTTCGAGATATGCTGATACCAGAAGCTTACTCCTTATCCAACTCTTAAAATAGTGGTTCACTGCCAAGACCTTTCAATCCAAAAGAAGCTAAACTATATATGCAATGATTTGACAATTTTACCAGCCAGAATCTGACAAAAAGAACTTGGACCTGCTGAAAGTTCTGAATGTTTAAACAGAGTAGGTGCTTACATCAAATTCCATAATCTGCTTCTGCAGCTCATATACACTTACATAAAAACCTCTTTTGGCCCATTAAACAAGCAAAATCTCACTCAGAAATTTTAATAACACCAGGATGAAAAGAATAGGATATTGGCTTAGTAAGAAGAACCAAAATTTAAGAAGCTTGTAAGGACCTCTGTTGGTGTATGCTGAAGGTTAATCATTGATTTCACAGATAAGGAGTAAAAATGCAATTTTTGAAGCAGCAAATTGCTTTTAACTAATAAGTCGAAGCATAGACACCAAGATTGCCATTTCTCTATTGAACACCCATCAATGTCTCTTCCAGTCTTTAAGGAATTTCAAGTCATTGATTTCCTAAATTGGCAATGGCAATCCAATGTCCTGTGCTGTCAAATTTCAACCAAAAGACATCAAGCAAATCTAGGTAGACAGTTTAATCTGTAAATAGGTGTTTTAACAACCCTAAGCCAATTTCTCACCGCAAGTAACAAATATGCATTTTTATGGTGCCAACCAATTGAAGAAACCAAAGTCGAAAGTAGCTAATCATATGTCTTCATTAGTCGTTTAGTAGACCATACTAGATATAAAGGCAGATTGTTATGCGCACCGAATACTCATTGAATGAATGGTTCTTATGTTAAACAAAGATTATTTTCTCTACTCATTCTTGCACCCATACCACACCTTTAAATCTACTATTTCGGTGTCTAACACCGTTCAGAACACTTAAACTGTTAGTTGCTGCGTATCATGCCGCCTAACTGACTGAATGGAAGCTACGGTTCCACAAGACACCGCCTTGGCTTGTTACATTATCTTTCCTGGGCAACTAATTCTGGTCCATATGCTAAAACGATTTCGCCAGCACTCAACCATCAGCAAGAACCAAAACGAGAGCAAAGTACAACGGGTCTCGTCAATGAGTGTCCCAAGACACTTATTTGCTTTTCAAAGCTTCGACTCCACATATCACAAGAACCATAAATTTCCCAGATTTGAATATTTAACAAGTCCGTACACTTGGTGATGAAATCCAAATAAGTTCAGGCAATGTGACTATTGAGATTCATACCTAAAATAACAAGGCACACATAAGAAGACGTCGCCCGATTCTCACTCGCGAATTTTCCAATAAACATAATCCAGGGAACTTTGTTCGCAAGGCTTAACATCATAGCAGTTCAGGAACAAATTAAGCTATTTCAATTCAACAAGAAATCATAAAGCATACCATAAAAGAAACGTTTTCACGGAAAAAACAAAGGAAATGATGCAAAAAGAAGAAGAAGAGAGAAACCTTCTCGGAATAAAGGCAGGGAACGCAAGCCCCAGGAGGAGAGCAATCGAAGGAGCTGTTGCTACCCTTTGGAGTCTCTCTGAAGCTGAGGAGAGCCCGACCCTCGACGATTGATCTACCAGAACAAAGGGAAAGAAAAATCGGGTCTTCAGCAACTACCCCACAACTCAATTGCAACAAACGGGTACGAACCACGCAGACACACGATCCAAAAGGATGCGGAGCTTGGGGCTTTACCTGCGTCGCCCCGGAGATCGCTGAGAAGACGCCGGAACGTGAAGCGACGTGAAGATTAAGCAGGAGAGGCACGACAGGAGCAGCGTCGATTCCCAAGACTTCTTCATGGATCTCTTCCTTGCGTTTTCCTCTGTATTCTCTCTGCTCCCTGTTCTATTCTGTTCTGTTCTGTTCTTCCAGCCATATATGTTCTTTTCCTTGACGAAAAGGCCCAGCAATTTGGGCCCACGATGGATTGCAAAAGCCCATATCCATTTCATTTTATTTTTATTCCCCCTTTTTTTTCTCTTTTCTTAAAAATATTTCATCCGCTCCGACAAAAAAAAAAAAAGAAATGAAGCTTTCCTTCCTTTCCATGGAAGCGGGAACCGCTCTCCTCCGCGGCTTCCTTCCCTCCGACCCCCGCCGCCTCCGCCTCCGCCTCCTCCACCGTCGTCCGAGCCCTGCTTCTCCGCGCTCCGCCAGGGCCTCCTCATCTCCGCCGGTAGAGGCGCTTACGCGTCGCTTCGCTTGCGCGCAGGATCCTTTCGATTCGCGCTCGCTATTCACGTGCCTCGTGTATTCGTTTTTTCGAGCGCAGGGACAGTACAGAGGGCCGCAGCCGAAGAGGGATCTCATCGCCGACTGGGTCCCGAACAACGACGGTCTCGTCCGGAGCTTGCCTATCTACGCAGGCGGCGCGTCCCTGTTGGCCGTCCTCTTCAATCGCACCGTCTCCGGCATCCCCCCCGTGGCCGACGCGAGCAGCTCGCAGTCGAGAGCCGATTTGTTGACGCTCGGGCTCGCCGTCACCAATATACTGGCCGGACTCGTCTGGCTGTCTATTAGGCCGAAATCTGTACCCGCGGTGAGCTATCTTCCAGTCTGTAAGCTGTCTCGCCTCTTTCCGTCAGCTAATTCAAATCGTTGTGTGATGTACGTGACATTTACATATCTAGCAGTGAGTTTTGAGGTTGATTTCAGGTGGAACCGCTGGGTGCGGAATGTCGGAGAATACGGTCGGACTTGCCTGAATCAGTGGTGTCCGAGTTGTCATGGTGAATACTATACTCAGTGGTGCTTTGTCGAATACCCGTAGCTCTTGTGGATGTGAACTTATATTTATCATTACCAGCTGCTCTCTCTCGGTATCGCCTGCCATGGTCGCTTCCTGTATTGCTGACTTTAACTAGAACTCTCACCAATCACTGCCACATCATGCATTCGATGTTCTTGCATTCGGGTGGCGTGGCGCTTTCTCAATTTGTATGAATGTCCAGCGAATTGCTTGGTGCTCGTGCAGAATCTCTCTCTCTAAGTATGAAGGTGAATAGGGAAATTGAACTATAAACTGAATGAACCGCCTGGTTTCTCATTGCTGTCGCTGTGTTGTTAGAAAGGATTGATCGGGAACTTGTGTTACATGACCAAATGCTGCAGGAGACGGTGGTTGTATGTAGGTTTTGCATCCGATCCAATAAAGTTTCAGGTTCTCTGAAGAAAGAAGTCGCTAATCCAAATTGTTCGAGAGTTTATCCTAGGGATCTCAAGTTTAAGAGCCACATCACTATCTGATCGCATCTTAATTTGGGTTCATCAGTTGCATTCATCATCATTATAATTTTCTCATACGAGTATGTGCCTTCATGCAGTATTCTTGTGGGTGGCATTTTCTACTTCTTTGAACTTTGCTTGTGCCAAATGTTTTTTAAATGCCAGCATTGTCTCTATATCATCATGTTTGGTTTTACATATGAATGGGCTGTGAAGTTGGATTTGAAAGAGATTAATGGTGACCTGAGTAGAGGAATAAATTGTTCCTCTTGCTTCATTAGATTTTCTGTTTTGTCTTAAACTTTTCCTTCTCAGGGTGTGGGAATCTCTGTCTACGGTGACCTGCTGCAGGTCTTTGGCCATTATATATGATGGCCATTGCATAATGCAAATTGGCATGGCAGCTAAATCATCTGCTAACGATGGTCAAGCAGAGGACGTGGATGCAAATAAACTGATGAAAGGATCTCTTTATCAAGGCATTATAAATTCAAGAGCACGTAAGTAATTTTCGGGGATGGTTCTTGTTTAATCAGCTGTCCGACTCTTATTTTACTACAATTTCAATAAGAGAAGCATTCTATCAAATGCATAGAAAAAGCTGACTGTTCTACTATAATTTCAGAGAGTTACCTGGCCAACCTATCTCTTTATCCTGGGAGGTCTGAGCTGCCATTTCTTCCCACAAACACTCAGGTGAATGTAATAGATTTATATGAGCACATGATTTTTTCTTCTTGGATATCTTTCTCATGATAAACTTTAGCATTTGGACTAGTGGAGACAGCGAAAGTATTGTCTGTTTGTCGCATTTAAAAGTGAATCAAATTTTGACTTAACCAGGCAGTTATCTTGCAACCACTTGGAGACAAAGGCGTTGCAGTAATCGGGGGTGACACAATCAGGGGCTTCACTACGTCTGATCAGGTATCCACTTCATCTCTAAATATCTTGTCCATCTTTTTTATGATGAACAGATGCCCAATGCTCATCTGTGCTTTAGTAACTTATATATCTGGGACATTCACAAGTCATTAACGTGGCCTTGAAATACAATATTATCTCTCATCTTTTTTTTTTTTGGCACAAGATGCCTCACGTGATATATTTGCATGAACTTGAAGTCTATATTTCTCTTCATTCAATATATTTCTGGAGCGAGGCTTTTAATTATCTGTAAGCAGAGCCCTTCTGTTTATCCCCATATAATGTCTTTGGTTGAAGCATTTGACTGGCCTTTCGTTAGATTAAATGACCTTGGGTCAGGCAAACCTAAATTCGAGGGTTTGCCCGGGCAAACTTAGTTGTCTAATTACATTTTATTTTCCTCCTCATCCTTTTCTTTGACACCCTATATTGATAACAACAGGGTCAAACAATTCATAATGTTAATTCATGTGGTCAGAAGTGGCCTGAAGTTTGCATTCATGTTCTTGCTTTGAGACCAAAGGACCCTCAGATTTTAACCTTTTTAAAGTATATCTAGACATAATAATGTAGTGGTCCTATTTCTGCCCTCTGATTATACTTTGCAACTTTCAGACATGGATAACATATATTGGAGAGAAGCTGGATGCGGCACTTGCAAATTATGTAGATAACAATACGCTACTTATGCAGGAAAGAGTTTGACCCTGACACCAATGAATGGTTTGCCTGTGTATGCAACATTGGTTTTTGGTTGATCTTGGTAAGAATCTTTGTGAAATTGAGACTGAACTCTTAACTCCTGTTTTCAATACATGAAGTTAAAACACATAAGTCCACTTTGCATCAGACCTTAATGTGGGAGGTAAAGATCTGATCTAACAAATGGTTGCGTGTGTACAATGGAAGAAAGGTCTCTTCAAATTACGGGCATCAATGACTTATCTGGATTAATGTCACAATTCTGGTTGTTAACTGTTTTCAGTACTGAATTACCACATCAACTGACAAATTTTACTAAGATGAGCAAGAGAGACTTCCAATATAATGCCAACATATAGGCTGCCAAAGCTACAATTAGTCAAGGCATAAAGTTTCGACTTTATGCTTTTTTTATGCTAGTTAGTAGTTGCTTCTGATGCTCTTCTTATCACATGTCACTGGCACGAAGAAATTGTCACTCTTGCTAGTCAATTCTGTCCTCATCAAGCCTCGTTGTCAAAGGCTGGGGTCATATCTTCATCATATTCTCTTCTTTCATATGAAAGTCCAGGCTCATATTAGTGTCTTTTAGGCTTTAGATCCACTTTTGCCAAGATGCCGGCAAACCTTTATTTGAAGATGAGGCATCTGTTTTCTCGTGGCAGTTACCACCTTCACCAGTTGCCGTACATTAAAACCTAAAATTTATGAGTTTTGTCTTCAGGCCGAAAGTTCCTTTTTTTCTTTTGTCAAAACTTGATTGGATGGTGTAATTGTCATCGAGTGTACCCATCATTGTATTTTAATTTCATGATTCCTTTTGCAACTTGAACAACTGAGCGAGCCCACTTCTTTATTCCTCTTAAACAAAAGAACAAAAGAACAAGCATCACCTAATCTTGAATTTTCTTCGGAAAACGTAATGGATCAACGTTTTCAGGTGACATGGATTGAGTTCAGCATTTCCCATCTCTTGTGATAGCCTCTGAGATCATAATATTGGAAAGAGAGGTGTAAGTGTTGAACCTGAACCTCTGATCAACTTCACTCGACTATACTGCTGCAGCGCAGGCAATGCCCAGCAAGAAGCAGCAAAATCGGATCAAGAATTCAGCCAGTAATAAGCATAAGAACGAAAGAATCAATTCATGTCGTCAAAATATTACATCTGTGTGAGATCTCTATGATCTAACAGTACATCTTCGTGGCAGGAAGAAAGAAAGAAAGGTGAGATACAAAAAGGATGGGCTCCCGAAAAAAAAGAATCAACAAAAAAGAATTGGTTCTCCGTATAGTGTCTCTCTGTTTTACAAATGCAGGCGAACAATCTATATGAACTCGACTGTACTTTGTGTCACCTCGAAGGTAAAGACCTCTCCCATGGCAGCATCGTACTGGTTGCAGGATGAGCAAAGTTAGCCAAAACAAAGTCTCTCAACCCCGTGTCCCAAAGCTCACAGAACTGCAATCTCCAGTTGTGAGGCTCGATGGCCTCTGTCCCGAGCCCCGGCGCCCTGTCCTTAGAGCCCTTGTTCTGATCCTCCCGCCAATCCGCCACGTATGTCGCGACCCTCCGGAAGAACTTGGTCCTAAAGGTCTCCCACACCTGGTACTTGTAGTGGTTGATCACCGCAATGCTCTCCGGCACATTCAAGTACCTGAACCCTTCCTTCAACCTGAAATGGTGCACCTCATTGAGGAGGGTCGGGTCGAGTGCGTCGGGCCGCACAATGGACTTGTGCCGCTCTGGCTGCTGCAGCCTACAGGTGTACCCGACCGTCACTCCGCGCGGAGGCGGCGAGGTCAACCCCGACGGCCCAAAGCTATGGCAAACCGTCCTTATCTCCGCGATTATCAAGGACGAGCTCGAGAAGTTGGCGACCATAGCCCTCAGCGTGCCTTTGCCCGGGATGCCAAGGCCCCTGCGGGGGTTGCTTGGGAACGGGAAGTAGAAGAACTCGTCGACGTCGAAGAATCCCACCCAATTGCACTCGTCCCTCGCCCTCAGCACGCAATGCGAGAACCCGGCTTCTTGGGTCTTTATCCACGGCCAGCTCTGCCTGCTCACATTGTAGTTCTGTGAGTTGAGCTCTCCGATCACTTCCTTGATAGCGTCGTCGCTGTTGTTGTCGTAGATGAACCAGCGGTCGATGCCAAGCCAGGCGTGGTACATTATCCACTCCCGCAACGATGCGGCTTGGTTCCAAACCATGGTACAAGCGCAGAGCTCGTGCTTCGTCGTCATCGTCTTCCTCCCCGCTTCCTCACTAGTCCCCTTGGGACTGTAAATCCTGGCCACAGAAGGCATGGGAACGTGAACTGAGGACCTGCCGTGCGTGTGGAAATTGGAGGGCAACCCGATCGTGACCCGAACCCCCTGAGCTTTGATTGGGTTGCTCCGAATGCTCAGTGGCAGCGGACACCTGATCACCTCCTGAGCCGCCGAGACCGCCCGCGTCGTCCGCACGGAAGTCTCGTCCTTGTCCCATTTGCCCCACCCGAAGTGGCAGCTGAATTGCGCCGGGTTGGATCTCCGGTGCGGCCTCAGATTCAGCCCCTTCACAAACACCACCGCAGTCTCTCCGTCCAGCTCGGCCTCGTACACCACCCTGTCCCACGCCCGGACCGCCGCCGCCGTCCGATTGGACCGCGCTCGTTCCCAACCGTACGCCGGAGCAGCGGCGCCGCGTCTGCGCAAATCCACCCTGGCAGCTGAGAAATTCGCCGGCGGTAGCGGACACCTGACAATGGACCTATGCTCATTGTAAACATCAACGGACAGCACAGCCTCGGCGTGCCGATCGGAACCATTCGAAGCCGGTGCGCGGTACACGCACTCCAAGTCTTCCTCGCGGCGGCGGCGGCCGAGGACTACTCCGTCGGGCAGGAGGAGCAACACGTGGTCGGGGAACAGAACCCGATCCTCGACCCTCGGCTGCGCCGACGACGGCGAGAGCGGGCGGTGCTTGAGGGAGTCGAGAACGGAGTTGCCGGCGGAAGAGGACAGGAGCGACAAGGTGGAGGCGCTGAGGACGGGGCGGAAGGACGCGGCGGAGACGCTGAGGCCGCGGTCGGAGGAGGAGGAGTAGGACAGGAAGAGGAGGAAGACGAGGAAGGAGAGGCAGAGGGCGAAGGATCTGAGGGAGAACAGCTGCGAGCCGCTCGAGTAAGGCTTGGCGGTGGCGCTGCGCTTCCGCCTCCGCCGCTGCTCCGACTCCATCTCTAACCGGCTCTGCAACGACGAATGACAGCTGTAGGCAACGACGGCAACAGAAGCCGAACGGTATCAGAGATAGAACGAGGAGGCAGGCGAAGAAAGAAAGGAGGAGAAGAAAGGAGGAGCAGTAGTACGGGTTGGGACTGGGGGATGTGCAGATGTGGAGGCGGACGGACAGCAGTTGTTGCTCGAGGGCAGTAGAGATTGCGTTGATGCGTGTTCTCGGACAATGACGCGTGTCCGAGACAGAGAGAGAGAGAGAGAGAAAGGGAGAGTTTTTACCTCTTTTTCCACGGAAGGGGGAAATGGGATATGTTTATCTTTTGCGGTACGCAGTCAATTAAAGTCGCCATGGACCGATTGACGGGAACAAAATGGCTCTTTGTTTCGCCAGAAAGAAAGGAAGAAAGATAGCTCTCACTCTCTCCCTCTCTCTCTCTCTCTCTCTCTGCCTCTCTGTCATTGCACACTCGGGCTTATCTTGAACCAAAAGCAAAAGGGCAGAGAGGCAAAGAACGGAACAAATTATTCTCGATAAAAGCTTCCCGAAGAAGCGAGGTAACGAGAGAGGAAGGGTGAGGGGGAGGTTCAATGGCCTCCGTCGCAGATTCCTTTCCGGTACTCTTGTCGGCCTTTGCGTTTTCCTTTTTGCTAGGGAAATAAGAAAAGAAGAAAAAGAAGAAAAAGAAAAGGAAAAGGAAAAGGTGGGTGAGGTGAGAGGGGTGGGAGGGACTGGTGTGGCCGTAGTGGGCTAACAATAAGATAGTCGCCCCCGAACGCGAACACCGATTGGAAAAGCGTGTCGAAGAGAAGAAGACACTGCCAGCTTCTGAGAACATGTGGCTCCCTTACGGAAACTGGTTTGTATACGTCTCTCTGGGCTTGTGCGGACACAGAGAGAGAGACAGACAGACAGACCCTCTTCGTCTCTCCGTGTCAGACAGGCTTGGAAGAGGAGGAGGTGGGGACTGTGGGGACTGGGGGATTTGGGGGCACGGCGCTGCTGGCACAGTTTCACCTCCTTGTTGGGTTCGGTTTCGCTTTGTGAAATTGATTCCTTTCTTTTTTTCACCTCCTACGGTCCAATTTTAACTATCGGGCTGTTTAGGTAAAGTTCCAAATGAGTGCATAAAAGTATCCTCGTTCTCTCAAATATAATTCTGTAGTAGATTTATTTCAATTAAGGGCATAAAATACTATTATTTTATCACGTAAAGAGCCTGAAATTGACCTTATTGAGAGCCTAAAGTTGCCATGCCAATTAAGGGTGTGTGAAACGAACTGCCCAAATTAAGAACCGCTCGGATCGAATTGGACCCATCAATTTGGTCCAGTTCCCGAAAGTATCAATCCGGTTTCCGGTTCCTAAAAGTGGAACTAGTGTTCGGGTGGTAGGGTTCCTGGATTAAATCGGACCGACTCAAACCGTATATTTTTTTTTATTTCTTTAAAAAAATAATTAAAACGTGAACTAAACCTTAAGTGAAGTATGTTTTTTGGTTCGTCTTTTCAATTTGAGGATTATAATTGATGTTTGATTATTCATGGTTACAAAATAATCCTTATCTCTTGATGATTTGTGGATTTAGTTTATTATTTTGATCTACAATTTATAATTTTGCTTTATAATTTTTGTTTATCGTAGAGGATATATGAGCACATAGTTAAGGTCCTTTTACTCGGATCTTTTTCTAAACAAGTAGCGGATAACAT
Organism: Syzygium syzygioides; assembly: GCA_031216285.1. Taxonomy (NCBI): domain Eukaryota; kingdom Viridiplantae; phylum Streptophyta; class Magnoliopsida; order Myrtales; family Myrtaceae; genus Syzygium; species Syzygium syzygioides. The sequence continues at coordinate 39,858,170 of CM062243.1, forward strand.
GAAGAGACGGCATCAAGTAATAAGAAAAAAAAGTGACTAATTCCATTAGACCGAAACTAGTGGTCCGATCCAGTTTCCTATTCTGAGACCAACTGATCCAATCCCCAATTCCCAATTTTGAAAATTGGTCCTCCCGATCCGGTTCCCAATTTCCGATTCCACCTTAAAACTGGATTGGATCAAGAATCGATCACCTCTAATGCCAATCTCAAATAAAAGCCTAATCTCACCCGGTGGTTAAAGGCATTTTTGTCATTTTCTTGCCCTTTTATTTTTTTCTTTCCAAAAAAAAGGCTAAAATTAAAAAAAAAAAAACCAAGGAGGAGGGCTGTGGCCGCCACCTCATCGCCGATAGGGCATCGACCATGGCCCTCACCTCAACCTGGGTGAGGATTGGCGACTCTCGCCCAAATCTCGAAGAGGGTCGTAGCCCTCTCCTGAGTACTAGCGAGGGTCGCTGGCAACGATAAGCCCTCCCACTTAGTATTTTTTGTGTTTTTTTTTTAAAAAAATTTTAGCCTTTTTCATGAAAAGAAATGAAAAGAAAAAAAGTAAATGACGAAAATGCTCTTAGCTCAGGCCTTTTTTTTTAAATTAATATTGCCATTTCAGCTCTTTATTTGAAAAAATAACGGCACTTCAAGGCTTTTTTTTGGGGAAAATTCCAATTAAGGACCCAAGTGGGGTCAAATTCTCAAAAAATGATCCAAAATGAATATTGTAGCAAATAAGAGCCGAAAGTACTCAATTAGTCTCAAATAAGGACTCGAAATGCTCAAAAAGTCTCAAATAAGAAACTGGGTCCCCAGCCGGCCAAAATACCTGCCGACGGCGAGAGAAGTTACAGATCCGGCACTAGAACAGTAATATTTTTAATTTTTTTATTATTTTCTTTTTGTTTTTTTTCTTTTCCTTTTCCTTTTCTTTTTTTTTCTTCTCTTCCTTCGCCAACCATAGCCGGGCCCGGCGGAGGTTGCCGCGAGACCGCCCTTGTCAGCGTCGGGCGAGGGCCGCCCTCGCCTTGGCTGGGCAAGGTCACCCTTGCCAGCATCGGGCGAGAGCCGCTCTCACTTGGACTGGGCGAGATCGCCCTCGCAGGCGTCAAGGGAGGGCCGTCCTCGCCCGACACCGACAAGGGCGGCCTCGCCGGAGGAGGAAGAGAAGGAAAAAAGAAAAAGGAAAAGGAAAAGAAAAAAAACAGAAAGAAAATAATAAAAAAATTAAAATATTACTGTTCCGATGCCAGAACAGTAACTTCTCTTGCCGCCGGCAGGTATTTTGGCTGGCCGGGGACCCGCGTTCTTATTTGAGACTTTTTGATCACTTCGAGTCCTTATTTAAGACCGATTGAGCACTTCAGTCCCTTATTTGACATATATTCACTTTGAACCTTTTTTTGAGAATTTGACCCCGCTTGGAATCTTTAATTGGAATTTTCCTTTTTTTTTATTTTGCCGTCTGTTTCTGATAAATTAAATTGCAATCCCGTCTGCGGGCATCACCGCTCTTTCCTTACCCTTCTTTTCTTCTGGTTTTTTTGAATTCCTTGCGGCTGTTATCTGTCAATTGTTGTTGACCGCTGAATTATTCGTTCCGAGGAATTGAATATTCGGGTGATTGAATAATATATTTACTTATTTATTTAATCGATCGGTTTGGCGCTTTCTCAGGAGCCCGTGTCATGGACTAGTTCTTTTTTAAGAATGGTTCGCCCTATGGATGCGATTGAATTATTGGGATGGGAGGGGGACCTGTCAGGCATTAATTGACCCCGCTCAAAGAAATTATATCATCGATTAATTTAATTCAGAATATTTGTTTGTCTATTTTGGTATCTGCAGATGAATCGATTTCCACCTCTATATATATATATATATATATATATATATTTATTTTTTTTTTATATATATTAATTTTTTTATTTTGGTAGAAAGATTCCACCTTAGTTGTTTAATTAATCATAGACAACCCAATAATTAATATTAGACCATAGGAGGAAAAAGAAAATAATTAAGGGAGTGTTCGACTAGTGGAAAATGAGATTTCATGATGTACTTGAATGTTTAAGAATCCGCACTTGATGGTTTCTCTCTAATCAACACCCTCAAACGTAACTCTTAAGCTACATGGAGGACAGTGAAAGATCTCTACTTAACTTATTAAATCATAAACCCCTTGGTTTTAAAAATAACACATGATGTTAGCTTCTTTTGCAATGTTCAGGCAACGGTCCCCATGTCTGAAGAAAACTGCCAACTCGTGGCTGTTTTAGGGAAGGAGTGTAAGAGCGTCCAAAGGAGCTCGGGCGAGCACGCGAAGCCGTTCGTGGTAACAAAAAAAACACACATTGAGGAGGGGGCATTAGGTCTCGTTGGTTAAAAGCGTCTGGTGCGCTGTTTGATCCTCGAAGTTTCGTGTGGACGGGTGACATTTTGATGTTTTCCTAATGAGTTTCTGTCTTGCTCGAGAGCAACCTCTGCTTGTGACGTCTTTGTTGGATGTGTAGGTAGCACCTCGTCTTCCGGGTGGCACATCGCATTCATTCACTTCCACTCCCCATCGTGTCATCGAAACGGGGCCAATCTTCCGCCATCAATAAGCCGAGGGCAAGAGGATTAGCAAGGACCCACAAGGATAAAAGTAGTGATGATGCCATATCACCACCCCCTTATGCGTCTTTGTACGTACCCTTTCTACCAAAAAAGAAAAGGAAAAGCGAGCCACTTTATGGCAATCGTTATTGTTTGGCTAATAATGAAGCGTTCGAGGCTGTTTAGCAATTGATGATTGAAGCGAGTAGATCTTCGGAGGCCAAATTGCTCGTTTTGCCACCTGATGTCTATCTTGTCTAGATCGAAATCCGGAATGGTTTATTTGTTTTTTATTATTTAAAATGGTCCGTGCACTTTTTAACCAGAGTAATGCGTAATACTAGGTATACTAAGGCTAATCTTCTTTGCTGGTATACTAAGCGACAAATCTGATTGTAAAGAGCCTTAAAACAAGGGGTCCATATTCCGCATCCAATTAAATCCTATCACATTGCCTAGTAATTCATTTTAATAAACAGGGCATTGCTCTTTTAAACAAGTTTGCCATTAGGCTTTTGGGTAAAATTGCTCTGTCGTATACAAATTGATTAGGGATGTCCCATTCTAATGTATGTGTGTGGCGCTTGTGTGACTTATATGGTGCAACACGAACCACATCAGCAAGGAAACTTTTTTCAAAAATTTAGCATTGAGAAAGAGCAACGATGACTACTGGTCAATGAACTTTAGATCAATGTGTAACGTGGTCTATGAACTTCTAACAAATTAAATGTGGTTCTTGAACTTTAATTTAATGTGCAACGTGACCCTTGAACTTTTAAATTATTCAATGTGGTTCATAAACTTTTAATGTATATTCAATTTAATCCTTAAGGACAACATTCAACATTTTTAAATATTTTAAGAATTAAATTAAATATGTACTAAAAATCCATGAATCACATTAAATAAATTAAAATTTTAAAAATCACGTCACACGTGAATATAAAATGGGATTTGAGAAATTGCATTCTTTCATTTTGGGAATTTTCTACTTCCTTGTGCACAACTAGTGGGGGACAACTTTCAAAAGATGCACGAGAGACTGCTTTTTTTTTTACTTTTTTTTTTTTAAATTCTGGATTCATTTGGGTTTAGTTGAGTTTGTGGGCTTCCACAGAATGCACAGCTGGCGGAACATTCATTTCGATCTGTGACATTTTCTGGGTTCGTTGGCATTTGTCACTGGGCCAAATAAAAGGCCTTTCTCTATCAGAATAGGACGGCGAAAAGTACCTAAAAGGTCCGTAACTTATTAATTAGTATCAATTTAATTTTAAAATTTTCAATTTAATCAACTTAATTTAAAAAATTTCACATTGATATTTTTTCAGTCCATCCAATAAATTTACGCTGAAAATTGCAAACGCGGACGCTAGCCATCTTAAGTAGCACTACTAACACTGATGTAAATAATTTTCTAAATTTTTTTTTCAATTTTTCTGAAGTCTTATTACTTTTTTTTCATTCCTTTCTTTTTTTTCCCCCAAATTGCAGGCCGCGAGGTCACTTGCCAACCCTCATCGAGCGCCCTCACCTACCCTTACTTGTGGCCGGCAACCTCACCGGTCCAAACTGTTAATTTTTTTTTTAAAAATAATTCAAGAAAAATATTAAAATTTATTTACGTTAACACCAGCCGTTTACATAAAAGGGCCGACATACACGTCAGTGATTTATAGCCTAAATTGGCCGGATGGACCGAAGTGACAATAATATGAAAATGTCTAAAACTAAACGGTTCAATTAAAAAGTTTTGAGATTGAACTGGTACCAATATAATAGATATAAAACTTCTTTTTTTATACTTTTCCTGAATAGGATGGGAAGTGCAAGAACACTCCTCTTCAATTCAATTTCAGGTTATGGTCTACGGTCGCGATCTACGTTCACATCGCAAACAAGGAATTAAGATCAACGTGTGAGCAGCGCATTTGGCTGTCTCCCTCTGTCTTCTTGTTGAATTATGTCCACCAAACAGCGTGTGCACTAAGATGAGCATGAGCGTGGGCTTCTGTAGAAGAAATCTCGCATGGCAATGTTCGCGTTCATAGATCCTTTATGTTTCTAAACGGCAGTTCAAAATTCCGACCCATTTTTTTTTTTAGGTAAGAGTAAAAGTTCCCACCGAATTTCCACGTGCCGTGTTTCCATGGTGCGAGGAAACGTTGACAGCAAACAAACCTCGTGCGTATGATTGCTTCCGTCCATCTTTCTAATTAGTTATATGGAATAAGTGGCTCGAGAGGGTAGCGGCGATGTGGCGTTGGGTTTTGGCACGTCGGCGATCCCATCTTTGTTCAAACGATACAATGAAGCGACGGGACTTTTTGTCATTCACCCAACGTGGGTTCGCCGTGTAGTAACATAACTCATGTTTGACTCGCCAATGTAAAGACATGTGGAGGAACGGGAACACGAGATTTTCAGCAATATTAAGTTTGGCGACAAAAATTGACCCTCCGAAATCGAATTCCCGCAATGGCACGATGGTTCTTCTGTCCTGTGACGCAGCAAATCTGGACAGCTATTGAGTTCCGCAGCCATATCTTTGCATGAAATGACGGGGGATTGCATGAAATGTACTAGTTAGAATATCGAAAGAGTTGGTGGAAACCCAATTATACCAGAAAAAAGGCAGTTAAGTAAAGACCTTACCAACCAACCCCTGCGCGTCCGATCCACTTAGTCGGTCACGGACCGATCAGTTTCTTTGTCCGCTAAAAGATTCGTGACCGACAGGCGGAGGCCATTTACCACAAGAAGTGGGATAAAGAATTTAACTAGATTAGGGGCAAAATACGTTTTGGATACGTCCGATGTTTGTGCCGCTTCTCCGGACCGTAGCCTGCTGGTTTCCTGGCCCACGAGGTGAATGGGATAAGTTCTCCTTGGCCCGGACAGACTACTTGGAAGACCAATTGCCGTGGAGCTCTTCCGATCGACAAACGAAGGCTGATCCCACCGCAGTGATTACGAAAAGGCATCGGTAGATCTTCACTGAATGGGATCGACAGGGACAAAGAAATTAGCTGGATGAGCGAGCTTTGCTCTCATAGCATGGCCTCGGCGCATAGATTGGTTAACCTGCGTGCGAGTTGGGTTCAGGCTCAAACTTAGAGGAACATGTGCGTCCTTTGAATTAGGCGTCTTCAGCCCCGTGCTGTATTGTGAGCTTGCTTTTATCTCGAAGTTAAGAACATATGCCTCCAAGAGATTGAAGCTGATTGTCATCTGCTTTGTACTTAAGTATCTTAAAAGTAGCCCAAATAGAAAGTGTTCAGATAAATCGCCGGAGGAATGACAGCCACAATTGTCGAATGCGAAAGCTGATGAGTATACTCAGCCGTTGTAGTTTTTTTTTTTTTGGTCAAACAGCCGCTCTAGTTTAAATCGTCTCCAATGTATCGCACTGATCGGTCTTCTAGAAGTCAAGGTCTCTAGGCAACTCCATCCATAAATTAAAATTTTGGTTGTCTATATCGAATTATGCTATAGAACAAGCCCATCATATTTCAAGAAAAATTGGAAAGACCGGTGATAGAAAACCCCTATGATCCAGGCCAATCTAGTTCGTTCCATCCATTAGAAGACTACTCAACTTATGGCCTTGGTGATGGATCTTTACTTTAATACCGCTGCCCAACCTTTTCCACAGCTAAATCGGAACGTGCGGCCGCATTACTGTCGTGTGAATTTAGGCCATATTTTTTTCTTTTATTCTTGCTATCTGTTACAACCACTATTCAAATAATACCAGAGTCCACGCCCTTGTGTGGCTTCAACCGTAGACCCAAGAATCCTGGTAGTCCCGATCAGAAGCGTTTCAAAATCCTACATGGCCATGCCCAACGTTGGCTAAACAAGCTAGTACATTTACCATACCATTTAGCTAAAATTTTACTCACCAGCACATGTCGATCTTGTTGGCTTAACACACCTCCGTGGAGCTGTCAAATAGCAAAATACCGCGCATCCCATCACGTTGTATCAGTCGCATATCGCATTAGTCCATAAAAACATGACAAATGCAGCAAAACTCTATCTATATCTTGGCACTAAATTCATCGCGGTATCCGCTTACCATAATGTCAGCGAGCAACTAGACAGATGAAGCATTGCATTCCGCGAGATCGATTCTACTTAATGGAATCAACCGTAAATGAAATAACTCATTCATCCTGCACACACAAAGGCTGCTTTTTTCACGTGGTCAATCTTACACCTGCGAGGTGGTTTGTCTTGATTCCAATCATCCTAATCCTGGGAGCAGCCTCAGAGTTAGGTGTTGCCTCTTTCATGTCACTTCAAAATGATAGGCAATACTTCTTTCTAGAGCCATTGTCAGCCTGCGGCGCTTCTCATTTGTGATGCACTCGTTCGTTAAAGATTGAGTATCGTCGTCTCTCAGCAGTGATGATGAACATTGAAATGAATCAGTCCATCCAAAAACTATGCAGACAACCTGACAATGAAACAGAGGAAATATTTACAATTGATAATGGAACCAGATTGAAGTAACAACTCACAAGCTTGCAGATTGTAAATCATAGTAGATTATTCAACAGATATTGACAAAGGAGACGACGCGAGATCACAAAACTTGCATAGGAATTTAGCAAAAATACAGTTTAAATTTAAAACTTGCTAACGATGATTTTGAGCCCGTTAAGACAAGATCATACATGCAAAGGGAATTTTAAGATGTCGAGACAATCTTAACAAGAAAAATTTCTTTTAGAATGAAGGAAAGACCTGGTAAAGAAAAACAAAGGAAAGAAAGACAAAAAGTCTACCTGCTGCGTAGATTTCCCAGTGCCCTAAAACTACCAGATGAAGACCCATTGATCCCACTGGCCATGTGAAATTGCATTCTCTCGGTGCTTAGGACCATCCTCTTTGATGTTTTGTATGAACATGACTCCAAACTTTCCCTGGAATTACTTTGAACATCCGTTTCCTGATTTACAACAGATGATCCATTGTATTGGTTATGTACCCGTTGACTCCCTACTTCATGATTTTCTGCATCAGCACTTTTATTGCTAATGCCATGCAACATAGTTGTCGATGGGACACCATCAGAAGAAGATAATCTTGTAGTTGAACACCGGCCATCTGCCCTCCTCCAGAATTTGGAACTCAAGAATTCCGCACCGGGCAACTTACAACATGTGTAGTCTGCACTTTCCACATTTGGAAACCTTCCAGTAGATAATGCTATATCATATGAAATCTCCTCTATTGCCATCTCTAGACCATGTACACGACTCTCCAGAGAGTTCATCCCACTTTGAGACCTTCCAATATAATTCTGGATTTTTAACAAAGTATGAAATTTAGTAAGAAGGTCAGGTGCTTTGTCCAGGGTCAAATATACATTAATATAAACTACAAGATGGCGGCAACAGAAGCCACCTACTGCAATGTTCACAATGAGTTTCCAAAACCAACCAATGGGAAAAGTCGACAAGTGCTTCCTTACCCATAATTATTTATGGTACATAAAAAAAGAAAGGCCCAAGCTAGAGAAAGGCTGACTTTTGTTTCATGGAAGTACAGAGGAAACCAGCAACCAAAGCTTATACTTTCCATCATGGCAATGACTCAATTGCTATAAGCAGAGAAATGACATCACAATAACGCATCGAGCAGAGAAAGTGGCGCATAGGCTATAGTTTCAACAATGAAATGATGAATGAATCTCACGGTATAGTCTTGCCTTAGAATTTACATATACAGCACTCGACATGAAAAGAGAAAATCTTAAGGAACTTTAACCAGAATAATGCACAGGGCCTGTGATGTACCTGAAGAAGGTCAAACAGACTGGACTGCTGATTTTCAATTTGCGCAAGTTGTTTTCGGATCAATGATAAGTCTTCCATTTCCTCGTCTCTGACTGCAGCACTTAAGTCTGAATCCTTCAGATCATCAAATGGTACCACACGAGAACAAGATTTAGAAGCCACAGACTTCTGAACTTTGTCATCTGCAATCTTACCGAAGAGAGCACGTCTCACTTTTCCTTTGGTGTCTTCTTTCTCATCCCGCTCTCCTGTTTCTAAAACTTTGATCTCAGTTATCTTATTGTCATGCTCGTGATACAACTTGAAGGAGGTTAAGTGTGGCTGTGTATTTTGAACTTTCGAATCAGCTGATCTCGCCTGATCCAAAGCAGATGAGATGGAAGAACTTTTATCACTGTGCTTTAGGGGTATTTCCTTTTTGGTGAACTTTTTGGACAGAGACGACAGACTACTCGACGGAGATGACCTGTTGATCTGTTTCTTTGGCTCAGGAGTTGTAACGCTAATGTCTTGCAAACTTTTTGACAAGGCAGGCAGGCAATCAGCGATGCCACTACCTGGGCACACAAGAAACCCGAAAAACCATTAGTAAAATGAAGTATAAAAAATCATGCAAGTTAATGCTCGACTGTAAGAAAATCAAAGGGGCAAAGCCATAACAATGTCGGCCTACACGACATAATCTTCTTTTTGAATTCGATTTAAAGTTGTTAACAGTTTAAATTCTTACCCAAAGACCTTACTCCATTCATTGCAAATTAGAAAGAGTGACGAATAAGAGAAGCAAGAATACTATGTTTTAAGTAGGGCATTATTTTTCCAGAACAGTATGAAACATGATTCGCACAAGTCTCTAATCCCTATTTCATGATCACGCAGGTTAAGCCTCGATGAAGTGATAGCGGATAAAATTGAACTGGTTGTATCCGACTGATCCATCTGAAAACTGAGATACAACTCATGTTGCTAAGCTGATCTCTTTTTTGTTGCTAAAGCTGATCTTAATAGATCAAGAAAATAGTATTCAAGGAGAAATGGGACCCACACTGATGCCACATGTCCCCTATGATTAGCTCCATCTACCACACTAGTCACTGAAAGAACCCATCGTCTTTTTCTCTGCCCAATAAGATGCCCTAAAACAGTCGAATGAACGGCAGATTCATCATTTTTACCGGATGGAGCAGACGGGGAGTGGGAAACGGCCGAGACTTCCTCGCAAAGATCTGCAACCTCCTTCCACGACTCCAAAGTGCGATTCATTGTTTCCCGAACCATTTTAACCTGTAAATCGGAGTCAAAGTCAGGTTCTAAAATGCAGGACAAACTTCCGACCAAAAAAAAAAAAGTACAGGATAAACCAACACTTTGATTTTCTGGAGCGTTATTCTCGGATCGGCTCTCGAAAATGAGAGCCCAAACCCAAATTTATCGTCTCGTCTCCATCACGAATCTTCGTATACATGCGCATTCCTAACTTGGAGAAGCCAAACAATTTAACCATACCTTGTCGAATCTCCGACTCTCCAAGCACTTCACGCAGGAAGCCTTGTGTTCCACCACCAGCTCCCCCTCCGCCACGTTGGCGACTCTCCCCAGCGCCTCTGCTGCCGCCTTCCTCGCATTCCAATCCTCGTTACTCAAAAACTCCAGCGCACACGGCACCAGCCAATCCAAAATCCCCTTATTCACCACTCCGCTAACACCTACGATGCTCCCTATCATCCCCATTGCAGCTGCCTTCGCCTTAAAGCCCTCGCTCTTCAACAACTTCGCGACCCTCGGCAACGCCCTCCTCAGCACCTCCACCTCCGGCTCCGGCGCCGCCTCCACCGCCGCCGCGATGCACATCGCCGCGCCGATCTGCGAGTTCGCGTCCTGCTCCGCCGTGAGCGTCTCCATCAGGGGCCTCATCAGCGACGAGAACGGGGGCGTCGTGATCTCCGCCGCCACTGCGGCGGTGGCGGCGACGCAGGCCGACCTGACGGCGGAGTCGGCGTCGCGGAGGCGGCGCGTGATGATGGAGACGACCTTCGGCAGGTGCGGGGACAGGGCGTCCCCGTGGGAGCGAGAGAGGAGGGCGAGGATGCCGACGCACTGGCGGCGGACGGGCGACCGGGACGCGTCGTCGGTGCCGTGGATGCAGCTGAGGAAGGAGGAGAAGCCGTCGTTAGTGAGGCCGAGGGCGATGGACTCGAGCTCGGCGGTGGCGAGGGCGAGCGTGTCGCGATCGGCGAGGCGGTTGAGGCAGGAGATGACCCGAGATTTGAGGTCTCGAGCCGCCGCCGCCGCCGCCGGCGGGCTTGAAGACGGAGACTTCCGGTGGGAGGACATTGTGGAGGCAGGGCTTCGATCATCTACTTGGCGCCGCCGGAGCCGGTGCGCGGCGGCTGTACCGCCGGCGATCGGCGATGCGCGGTGGTCGCGAGGTGCTCTCGAGGAGGGAGAACGGAGAGAGATTTGGTGACGTGAGTGAAGCGCCGGTTTATAAATATGTTCGTGCAGAAGAAGAAGAGTGGGGGGTGGCAGGTGGGCCCCACTCTCTCTCTCTCTCTTTCCCTACCTTCTTTTTATTTTTATATTTTTTTATTTGCTTTTTTCGTTTTTTTCCCGCGACTAATAATATATTTGTGCCGGGGGGGCATAGGCACATACTTTAGATACGTTGCAATAAATCATCCTCACGAGGGATATCGATCGGAGACGTATCATGAATATGAAAAGTTTCTGAATACGATCCAATTTTCGTCAAAAGAGTACGGCGTGATAACTTGCGAAAAAGAGCCTTCCATATTATATACGGGAATTTTTCGCAAATCCTTTTTTTTATGATACTCTTTGATCACTTTCATGCGCAAATTTCGGGTATCGCGAGAGATCCTGGCATATTCTATATTATATACGTCCGTTGCTTTTTCGAGATTTTATATGCTCAGTACAAATGTGATATATATTTACAAAATCACTTAAGCACATGGCACAATTGTTGAGGGTCGTAGCTGAGGATCGTCGAGAATGTTTGAATCCTGATTATGATGACAACAACGATGGGAAGAAACAATTTTAAGTTATAGTTCAGTAATGAAATTCCTGATGTTGGAACGCATGTTATGAAGACAGATGCGACTAATCGATTGCGCCATATCAGTCATGCGAATCAATCCATAAAAGCTTTTTTTTTTTTTTTGCCTCTGTGATAAATTCCATTGGTTCGCAACCTCCTCCTACTGCCGGTCCGCGATGTCCAACTGGAGGTTACGCGTGGCGTAGCCCTGCACGAAGAGCACGTATTATACTGCAAATCTTCAATTGGCTCGAAAGCTCGGACCTCGCTGTTCGCGGCAATACATAGACTTTTTCAAAAAAAATAATAATAAAAATGCGGGCCAGACGGTATGATCTCATATGAAATTAAGAATTGAGTATAATCCACGAGCTTATCATAGACGGCCGAAGAGACAAAGCTCATCATGGGGAGTCTCCAGCCTGAAGAAGTTCCCCCACTTGTCATCTAATCGTCAGTCTCGTACCCCCCCATATATATATATATATATATATATAATAAGGAAAGTTAATTCTTCCTAGAATTTGTTTGACCTATACACGGGATGATAAAAAGAGAAAATTACTCAAACTAATCCTATATTTATCGTGCGGATATCAATTCAGTCCTAGACATTTGCACGAAAATTTTAACATAATCTTTTTAATCAATTGCTACCGGAAATTGCTTACGTGGTGTCCGGTCACCACCGGTCGTCCTACATGGCAAGCTGACATATTTGTGGATAGACACACGTCGGCAATTTTCGATCGATAATTGATCCAAATGACTATATTGGAATTTGGCATAAAGGCTTATAACGGGACTTATAACTATATTGGTAAAATCGAAATGTTTAGGACTGAATTGACATTCGCATAATAAATTTATGATCAATTGGGTAATTTTCCCTAATCATAGAAATAAATGTCTTTCTTTCTTTTTCTGCACCAGAGAAGTAATGGCGATTTTCTGCCATCATCGGCACTACATTCACGGTCCGATCGCTACTTGGGCTTGATGAAACACAAAAAATATATATATATATTGGTTCGGACGTTTAGTTTTAAGTTTTTTTACGGAGATTGTCATGTGCCGGATGATATGGAATGGACACTCCCAACCACAATGGATAAAAATGTCAAATGAAGACACAACCTTAACCATGTGCGGATCACGTGCGCTCATGACATTGTTGGGTGCATCTTCCTCTGAGGCGATTTCATCTGGGTATTCATCAAATGGTCGAGAGGCATCATTTCGAGTGATTGACAAATCATTGGGTACTTTTCAAGTATATTCTCTCTTTATTATACAAGGGTGCGAGTATAACCTCAAGTCATACGGCGAGTGTTCTCATATTCTATGGGAAGGGGGATTATATCGAGCCCTTTTGCTCTTGAGTGATTGTACTCCTATGTTGAGAGATCAATCAACGTTTTTTTTTAAAGTAATAAGTGGATTTGAGGAGTAAATTATCGGGACTGTGGATACAGAAGGGTCTTGCGATATCACGAGCTATCGTTTCTCGCACGTGATCTCGATCTTTTGTTGGAGATCTTTTGGGTGTATGTATGTTAAGACATTGATACAGTACATTTGGATGTGCACCGATAACGGATTGATTCATCGAGAGCGTAGAAATTGCAGTATATAGAAATAACAGGATAATTACCCAAAAAGTCATAAAACCTATTGTATGGCAGTTGCTTCAGACATAAACCTTTTAATTGTATCAATTTAATTCCGTACCTTTTGACGATTTGCAAATTTAACCATAAACTTTTTCTTTGTATCAATTTAGTCGTAACCTTTTGAAGATTTGCTAATTTAGTCCTAAGCCTATTATTTGGATATTTGGTCGAAAAGATTATATTAACAAATCATCCAAATATTTAGGACTATATTGATAATTCATCAAAAGATTTAGGATTAAATTGACACAATCAAAAGATTTATGATTAAATCAGCATCAAAAGATATAAGATTAAATTGACACAATTGAAATATTTATGACCGAATTGACCTCCATATAATAAGTTTGAGACTTTTGGGATAATTTTCTTCCCCGAAGATAACAATGAGTAAGCGGAGAACATGGATCATGTGAGGGGTCAATGCTTTTTGAAGGTGACATTGGTAAGAACGAACTCAAACAGGCAATCACGTGACATTGGGAGTGCATGTTCAACGTACTATCTCTATTATTCTGTATAAAGTATGTTGGGCGAAGATGCTGTCCCGTTTCTATAGAGTAGATTTTAGGACCCATCCCCAGTTCGTGCTTGGCTTTATCTTGCTTGATTAGCAGCCGGCCTTGGTAAGCTTTTGTTGTTTGCTCAGTTATCTATATTAGCTCGGTGCTTTGGTAGGAGTCTTACCTTAAATAAAGGGGTGAAATTGCAAAACTTTTGTACCTCCGAGGGCAAGTTCCAAATTCGATGCCTCTTCCTAGCAAATCTTGATTAATCAGTTCGTCGGAAAAGCAATGAGCGGGACGGGAATTGGGTCCTCATTCTTTTTTTTAGCATCGTCTAATTAACTGATAAGATAAGCACACTCGATCAATTTGCTTATACGTAGTAATTTGAAATTACGAAAACTGAAACGACTCTCGTCTTATTTTATAAATTTCTTGTCAATACTATAATTAATTAGATATTTATATTGTCCAACGACTTAAATTCATTTTTAAAAGCAATTCACACCACACCTTTTCTTCCTTTGTTAAATATTTTCCTTTTTTTTTTTACTTATAGATTACTCGTGCTATGTTGACAGGGCCACGGTAACGCTAAGCAAGAATCAACAACGGTAAGTACTGCGTCAGCATTATCGGATGTCTGAAATTGACTGACCTCCTTAAAAAATTCCCTATTCCTGCATAATATTAAATTACCTCGAAAAGTAGAAAAAAAATTGCCTCGAAAAGCACTAAAACTTTTGGCGCTTTGGCAATCGTTTGTTCGAGGTCTCATACTTTCCCGTGAGAATACCGCCTTTTCGACCGAGGTATGATGTCTATAACAGCACGATCATATTCTCACACAAGAAAAGCAAAGCAAAGCAAGAAAAATGACATGCTAGATGTAATTAGGTCTGTGCACGTATGATAAGCAACATTATGCGAGATAACCGAGGTGGGTCCAACGTGAACGGGTCATCAATATCATCCACTTGCCACCTACCTAACTAACTACTTAGCCTAATCATGGCTATTGAGTAGCACAAGCAAGAGCATCTAAATAACCTTTCAGTTGGAAGAATCAAAGGTGAAACATCGAGGGCATCGTTAGGTGCCAAAGGGGGAGGAATAAAGATGGCCCGTGAATTCAGTGTGAACAGCTCAATAATGAGTTCGAGCATGAAGAGGGCGATGGCTGACCCGATAGATTTGCGAAAAACTTGGGGGAGTGTGTGTTTGTGTTGCATCTATGTCATGGTATCTGTCCCCTTAATTGAAGGGGACGGAAGGAGGATGGAGACGCGAAACGAGCTCGCGAGTGCATGTGACCCATTCTTTGATCATGATGTGTCGTCTGAATGTTTGGCCATTTTTGGGCTCGAGCTGTTGCTTTCGGGTAATCGGTTTGGCCAGCTCATTCTTAGTTTTCCTTAGTGGTAGGAGCACGGTAGGGATTGAACCAAAAAAATACAAAAAGGATTGGATGAGGAGAGCAAGGGCGATCGGTTCCCACTCTGAAATCGGGAATAGCCCACTAAGAGTCGGTTTCATAGAATAGGGACCGGGTATCGCCCATGGACACACTTAGGAACCGGATGGTTCGGATCCGATTCTTGAAGGGTCCATGGAACCAGTCGTGTCCTGGGAGGCTCCAAAAGCAGAGTCGTTTCTTTTACTAATTTCAGCTCCATAACCTCCATCTAGGGAGGATCCCTGCAGCGGCTCAACCGAAAGCTGATATGCCCTTTGGAGATCGCACTTGCCTCCATTTTCTTCTACATCCGGGCTCAGAATTACATCCGTTGCTTCAGGGGGAGTGGTCTGAACGCAATCGTCGCTATAATCGTCCAATCCCTCCGCCATCTCAGCAGCAGCGACATCTTTCTCGGGCAAATCAGGAGGTGTCTGATTGTTTTCCTTTTGTTCACTCCACCACATTCAGCTTGAAAATCCGCCTTTTCGAGTCCTTCGTCCTTCGACATCTCGTCATCATCATCCTTGTACAAATCCATCCCACTGTCCTTCTTGGAGCAATATTCCCTAATAATCGAAGACAAAGTAGTGTTCACATCATCCTTACAGGCCTCGCCCTCATCTCAGCACGGCTAATTGTATTCCTCAAACTTTCCCTTCCCGCGATCCGAACTGAATCCGCTCGACTTTGGCTTTGGACTGACAGAAAAAACACGCCGGCCGTGGAGATTTTTTATGAAGACGTGAGGCGAGTCCTCGTCGGCATACGCAAGTGCCTTGGCTTCGGGGACAAGGTTTCGCCTCAACGGCGAGCGCGGATGCGACACGCGAATGCCAAGAGCAAGTTGCGAGAGTTGAGAGAGACGAGGTCATGACTGTGATGCCGCAATAGAGGGCCGGAGGTGAGAGCTCAGCTGGGAGGCGATCAAGAGCGAGATGAGGCGAGAGAATTAGCAATTAGGATTTGATTGAAAACAAAAAGATTTAAAATATATATATGTACCGGTTCAGTCCGGATTGATGGTTCCACACCTAGAATCGGACCAGTTCCAATGGGAACCTCCTAGAACTGACCAGTTCGGTTTGTTCCGGTTCCCGGTTCTTTTGCATACCTCTAAAGGAGAGTCTAGAATTTATGTGCCCTCGAATTAAGCACAACTATTGGGATGGAAGTAGTGTACTTGAGAGTGCTTGGTCCGTATTAATCGAGTCAAATAATCGTGTATTTGCTCAGTCTAACGGTCCAAATAACGACGACGACGTCAATACAAAAGATACTTATGGCAATGATACGGGGAGCCCTTATTCCAAATGATCAGGATACATGTTCATGCTGACAATATAATTCACTCCAATTCATAAAAATGATTTTTGTATGCTCACGGGGTCTGACTGACCCTATAAACATCCGAATCTTCTCGGACTATCTTCATCAACATTTCATTTGGGAACGAGAAAGTTGCAAAATGCAACTGCTCGAGTTTATTGTTTAATCTATACCCTTAGATATCTTTTGTAATCTTAATGCAAACTTTGGTCCAAAAAGATGGAGGAACTTCCTCTGAGATGAACTACCCGGAGAAGCTCCCGCGCTATAAGTGACCAGAAGCTCTTTTTTTCGTAAGAAATTTGTCTGCACATTCATCTGGCCACAAGTTCCCGCCGCATCATTTGACTTCAAACACGGACAGGTCAAGTAGCTTTGCCTCCATATGTGCAGACACCAACCATCACTCTTCGTACGTCCCTGAATGATTACTCTCGTCTGGGTACCACCCAGAATGTTGGGTGACAAAAGTTTAGAAAATTTGATGATGCTCATCAGTTGGAAGCTTAGAATTATTCGTGAAGATGATCACACAACAAGAGATGTCCGTTCGAGATGATTGAGATGCATTTATGGTGCTTATAACTAAGTATCGAGAAGATTAGGAAAAAACAAAGGATCCTCAAGCATGGAGTGTCGTTAATGAACTTTAGAGATGGATCCGGATTTTTCACACAGAAACTAAATCCTAAGATGTGTATATAGATCAGCCGGCATCACAGCCAGGTACATTGAGTTATATATGACCCTCGATGTCACAAATAAAAAAAGGGATCAACCCAAGGAGGACAGCGAATGCATCGAGAATGTGGCACAATCATTCGATCGGCCTTTCGAGAGGCCTACACGCCGTCATCAATCGAAGTCAAGTTGAGCCGTAACTACACATCCTATAGACCGAAAAACTATGACATCTCATAACGTTAGGCCTAGATATGAGAATGGTAGGAGACAGGATAGAGAGATATATCTAGAGATATATGCGCATGGATGTAGATAGGCAGATGGGAAGGAAAGAAGGAAGGCGACATGTTAGGCTTTTGAATGTCGTTGTGTTTAGTGGCCTATGTTGGTGTTGTTTGACCGAGAGGCACGCACCCGGTTCACATGGGGGGCGGGCGGCAAAGGGGGCAAGGGCCACATTCGCGCATCGAAAGTCCATTGAATTCGATCCGATAAAACGTCCCGTGGTTTTGGTTTTTTGTCCGTGTTCTCCATGTGCGTCGCGCGACACCTGCACATGCCGCCTCTGCACATGCTCCAGTAGAGCCAAAAAATGAAAGAAAGAAAGAATCAAATTGAGCAAGGTCGAGGGATGGGCGTACGTCTCTTGCATTCACTACGAATTTACTTTGCACATGTTGCTGTTGTTTGATGCGTTGGACGAGGATCTCTATGCACAGGATGATGAGAGAGACCACCGCTTTTTCGTCGTTTGAACGTCATCTTTTTTTCCCTCCTTTGACAGCAAAGTTTTTTCTTGAAAACTATTGTTTACATCGCTCTGGGAAAATTTTTTTTGTCAGAGTAATATCTCCATTCATTTCCACGAAAATATAAGAGTAAAACAACACAATCTAACTGCAAACCAAGACAAATTCCAAACAACTTCAAAACAAAACAAGCTCCGGGAACGAGGTTGGGAGTCACCCGCTCAAAGAACAAATTTGACCAAAATTGGCGGCCGATCACTAAATTTGTAATGAGCATATACCGATATCTCCATCTGTTATTCCGTCTTTGCCTTTTAGCGGTGCACATTTAGGTTCGGCGTCCCTAATAGCATTGCCATTCAGAGTAATAAAGTTCGACGAGCACATGTTTGACACCTGTGAGAGTGAAACATTTACAAAACTCATCCGATCCCCTTACCTATGAAATTTGAGGGAAGAGAAATCCTGAGATTGTTATGCAAAAATCCCCAGATCCATACTAGATCATGATAGAAACTTTCCTAAAATGGGAGAGACAAGTATCATAGAAAAGCTCCGCCGCAATTCCCAGATCCATAGTAGATCAAGATAGAAACCTTCCTAAAACGGGAGAGAAAAGTATCAAAGAAAAGCTCCATAAAACGGGAAAAAAGAAAGAAAAAAAGAATAGAGAACCAAATCAGCCTAAAAAAGAAAGAAAAAATGGAAAGGAGGGAGATCTCTAGCTCAAACCCTCCATTCCAAAAG
This sequence comes from Syzygium syzygioides, assembly GCA_031216285.1. Classification (NCBI taxonomy): domain Eukaryota; kingdom Viridiplantae; phylum Streptophyta; class Magnoliopsida; order Myrtales; family Myrtaceae; genus Syzygium; species Syzygium syzygioides. Next base: position 39,876,779 of record CM062243.1, read on the forward strand.
CTAGTCGATGAAAAATGTTCCCGTCATTTAACTACAATGTTTGCCGAGAACATTTTTGCCGATGATGGAAATATCTTTTGTCCATTTACTTTGCAAGCAAAACGAGCTACCCTTTTCAAAAAAAATTCTAAATTATTGATTTTTTTGCGAAACAAAAAGTATTTGATTAATGACGTTCCGGCAGGTTACCGCCATCAATGGCAATAGGCATTGATAATTATCCAATTCTTTTTTAACAAATGCCTTTGTGCTACTTAGCGTATGCATGCGTCCACATTCTCCAACACGTTACTTTTCGCAGAATTGTATATATTTTATGCCCAGTTGCAAAGAAGTCCCGGCATTTGCAATTCAAAGCGTAAAGGCCACGTTCGACTTTAACTCGAGTCCGTGAATTTCATAGTTCTCCCTTTCTTGTTCTTATATGCTCAAGCAAAAAGTCCTTCAGAAGTTCCTAAAATCCAAAAATTAAAAAAAAAATGATTGCATGTACGCTTTTCAGAATCTATGCACATTACATTACATTCATTGATGAATTGATGGATTGATCCTTGAGCTTACAACAAGAAAGCGTCAGTCAATTAAACCCCCCCAAAAAAAATCATCACGGAAAAGAATATGAAAAAAAAAATGGTTCACTCAAACATGCCAATGGCTGGATGAATAGTTAAAAGTCCCATGTTGCTCAGGCCTCTCCATAGTCCACATGGAAGCTGCAAAAAACAGTCATGGCAGAGTTCTCTTGGCTCCATTCTATGGTCTGCATACTTCTTTTGCCTGCACTACAGAAGATATATGCTCAGATTCCGACAGCGCACGACGGTTTTTATTTATTTAGTGGGGGCAAATAATCGCGTAATTATTTAAGTAAATAACCTAATTAGGAGGAAGGCAGGGCTAAGCCTAAACCCACAGTCGCATTATTAGTCAGGGAATCAGGGTGGTGTATTATTCGAGTGCAATGATTTTCAAACCCAATTAATGCAAAAGAGATAACATAATGAAAGGCGTGGGCAACCTAATTGGAAGGTATCCGAAGTTGGGTACGGCAGAAACATTCATTCTTCGTAATTTAAGGAGACGGTACACCCAATCTCAATCTGTCGGTTTTTTCTCTTTTTTTACTTTTTTGGTTTGATTTTGTTTGTGTGCATTTAATTTCCATTATCCCTATTTAATAGGGACTAAATAGCATCATTTGTTTCTCGTATGAGGCAACGTGATGATCTACAGTTGTACTGTTTTTATCGTTTTGCATATACGTGGCTAGAGAAAATATTAAGGAAACAACCAAGTATGACCGGGTAAATTTTTTCTCGATGTAATGGAAATTTACATATGATTGGATCTATCTTGGGGAAATACATGTTTGCCGATTACAGACATCGCATTTAGGAATGTACGCGGGACTCAATCCCACTCGAAGAAATCTTAATTATTCCTCAAACCCGTTCTGAGTCCGTTACGGAATTTGGCATAAAATCGCAAACTTGACTTATTGCAGGTGCATGGATTCTGTACTCTACACAGCTTCGATGGCTATCTTAACATATCTCAACCGATCGACGCACATGACATTTCTATGTGCCAATGGTTGAGAACCAGTTGAGACGTCCTCAATGGGAGCATTGTGAGGTCCTGTTGGTCTATCTCCTGTCCAGAATGATGTTCGAGTGATTACAGCATACTCCGGTGGCGTATACAAGCAACTTCATACGCCATTCGATAGAGTAGATGATTATAATCCTTAAATTAAGGGCGAAGAAGGCCGGTTGTGCCCCGCTTGATTTCTCCATTACGTATATGTGGCAACCAAATTATCTCGTACTCCATGGATAACAATGCCCATTTTCATGTTAGAGAAGCAATGTTCGCCCATGATTATTGGGCCGTGGATTTACGAAACTCGATATGCGGCTCTAAATTGGGCCGGAATCATAGTCCAAAATTGCCTTGCAATAAGACGAGCATGGGCTTGCAAAGCACGAATTGGGCCTAGCATCATAGCCCATTGACCGAACCATGTGTCCCCTTCTTAACGAGACCTGTATCTGGGTCAGGTTTCTCGTTCGTAACGAGGCGATACTTAGACTCCAAGTAAGGGCTAATCGGACTCATCGATCGATGGTCCTTGAAACCTTGAATGTACAAAGCCCAATGGCCTTCATTTCCATTTTGTAACCACATGTAATTTGGAAAATAAATCCTGTGCTGGCCGACGAAGAAAATCTTAAGCAGTACGTAAACTCCGGTTCCCTTCTTCCTTCCTATTTCCTCAATGTCAAGAGGACAAATGGACCAAAACGGTTTCAATTAAAACCATATAGCCTGACAAATCCTAACGTCGGTATTATCTTGGATGTCCTGTGCAACCCCGGAAATGTCATTTGGCATCCGACTTCTTTTCCTCTTCTCTTTTACTCCAATATGTCGTTTGATTTACAAAATTCCGCCTTTTGCAGGTGGCAATCGAGTGGAAACAAAAATGAGTTCTATTAAGTTTACTCTCGGCATGGAAAAACATTTACGCATTTACCACTGGAAGATCGATATGCGAAAGAATACGAACACGTAAGTTGTCCGATTAACAATCATGTAAAACCATTTTTTTAACATCGACAGTGGACTAAAAAGAGATTCTCTCTCCTGCAGAGCCCCACTTTCCATAGGCCCAAGACGCGGAAGCCCAGCCCGAGAGCATCGGTCCACTCCATTTGACCACATCCAGGCTTGTGATTTGGGAAGACGAATCAAACCATTTTGCTCCAGCCTCAGACCAAGAAACTAATCATTCTTTTATTATTTGCTACTAAGCTTTGTTAGGTCATACAATGACAATTTGCGTTCACTATCGAAATATCCCAAACAAATTTGAGCTACTCTTCCAAACACTACTCAGATCTCTGCCAAGACTCGAGTTAATTCTATTTCCATCTCTATCCACCTATTGACTTCAAGATTCTACCAATACCAATTTTACGACTTACCCCCACCCTTTACACCCTCCACAAAAATTACAGGTTAACCCTAATCGACAAAACCAGCTTTCTTCGTTGATGAGCTTAATATCAATTTTACAACTTTTCGCCTTCTTTGACTTCAAACTTTTCCGTAATCCTTATTTAATAAGGACTAATTAGAATCATTTGTTTTTTTCGCACGAGGCAACGTGATGATCTACATTTGTACTGTTTTTATCATTTTGCATATACGTAGTTAGAGAGAATATTAACGAAACGATTGGGTCTAACTAGGTAAAATTTTTCTCAATGTAATGGAAATTTACTTATGGTTGGATTTGGAATTTGTTCTTGTTCTTTTATTTCTACATCTATCTTGGGGAGATACATATTTGCCGATTACATACATCGCATTTAGGAATGGATGTGGGACCCAATTCCATTGGAAGAAATCTTAATTATCCCTCAACGAACCAGTTTCGAGTCCGTTATAGAATTTGATGTAAAATCTCAAACTTGGCTTTCTACAGGCGCGTGAATTATGTATTCTACATAGCGACGCATATGACAGTTTTATGTGCCAATGATCGAGAATAATCGACGCACATGACAATTATATGCGCCGGTGATCAAGAATCGGTTGAGACGTCCTCAATGGGAGCATCACATGGTCTTGATGGTCTCTGTAAGGGCCGACCTCTAGCCCTACTTGTCAATGATATTGTCCATTTTGGACCGCAACCCGCACGGTTTTGTTCCTCTGAACTTCACCCAGAAAATAAATCGTTGGTAGTTAAGACCGGTACTACACCGTCCCTAGGTGATGTGAAATTCGGTTCATTCATACCCCCCTTCGCCATCCTCGAGGCGAAGTCGTACTCCCATCTCTCGTGGGACCGAGTTGTTATGGTCTCTATCTCCTATAAAGACCGATATTCGATTAATTACAGCATACTCATGAGGTGTGTGCAAGCAACTTTATACGGCATTCGATAGAGCGGGAATCATAATCTTTAAACTAAGGGCGAATAAGGCCGGTTGTGTCACGCTCAGTTTCTCCATTACGTGTTGTAGCGAACAAATTATCTCGTACTCCATGGATAACAATGCCCCTTTTCATGTTAGAGAAGCAACGTTCACCCATGATTATTGGGCTATGGATTTACAAAACCCGACACGCAGATTCGAATTGGGCCAGAATGATAGTCCAAAGCTATCTTGCAATAAGATGAGCCTAGGCTTGCAAAGCACGAATTGGGCACCACGTCATAGCCCATCGACTGAACCTTGTGTCCCCTGCTAAATGGATCGTTCAACGAGACTCGTATCTGGGTCAGGTTTCTCGATCGTAACTGAAAGGATACCTAGGCTCCAAGTAAGGTTTCATCGGACTCATCGATCGATGGTCCTTGAAACCTTAAGATGTACAAAGCCCAATGGCCTTCATTTCTATTAAGTGACCACATGCAACTTAGAAAATGAATCCGATGTAGGTCGACGAAGGAACCTTAAGGCTATGTTTGGTAGCCTAGATTTTTAGCCAAGATAGAACTGGATAGGATATGATATGAAATCCAAGGGATTTGCTATATCCTATCTACTGTTTGGTAAATCGCGGTAATAAAGCTGGATATTTTCACATCTTATTATGTTCATTACTTGTTACAAACGTCGTATCAATGTAAATAAACCTAAAAATTGCACAAACGGAAATAATAATAATCTCTCACGACACTATTATCTACTTCATTTTTATTTGCTTTTTTTTTTTTATTATTTTCCCTCTTTTCTAATTCTTTTCTTTTTTATTTCTTTTTTCCAATTCCATCATCTCTAATAAAATTTTATTAAATAATAAAGTATACTAATATACCTAAAATAGGTAATAAATATGAATATAAATGTATTTATTTATATATATGAAATTTTTATCATAAGATATACACAAATTTGAATATACTAATAAAAATAAGAATAAATAAAAATAAAAATATTGTTATTTCGAATTTTTTATATTAAAATTCAAATATTATTTAAATTTTATTAATCTAACAAGTTTGTTATTCTAGAAAAATAACTTTTATATTATACATATTAAAAATCCTATCCATCCTTATCCCACCTCTCAAATGGGATAATTTTATTCGGGCTATATCTCTTTCATATCCTACTGTATCTTATCTTGGACGGGTACCAAATATGGGATAGGATAAAAATTATCCTATCATGAATTTAATTTCGACTACCAAATGTAGCTTAAGTAGTACATAAACTCCAGTTCCCTTCTTCCTTCCTTTTTCCTCAATGTTAAGACGACAAACGGACCAATACGGTTTTGGTTAAAACTCTATTGCCTGACAAACCCTAATGTCGGTATTATCTTGCATGTCCTTTGCAACCCCGGAAATGTCATTTGGCATCGGGCTTTTTTACTTCTCCTCTTTTGCTCCAGTACGTTCGTTTGATTCACAAAATTTTGGCTTCTGCAAAAGTGGCAATCGAGTGGAAACAAAAGGAGTTCTATCAAGTTTACCCTCGGCATGGAGAAACATTTACGCATTTACCACTGGAGGATCGATATGCGAGAGACTACGAACACGTAAGTTATCCGATTAACGATCCTGTAAAATCGTTTTTTTTTTTTTACATCGACAGTGGACTAAAAAAGAGATTCTCTCTCCTGCAGAGCCCTACTTTCCATAGGCCCAAGACGCAGAAGCCCAACCCGAAAGCACCGGTCCACTCCATTTGACCACATCCAGGCTTGTGATTTGGGAAGACGAATCAAACCACTTTCCCCCAGCCTTAGAATAGTAAGTAGCTAATCATTTCTTTTATTATTTGCTACCAAGCGTTGTTAGGTCGTACAATGGCAATTTGCGTTGGCTATCAAAATATCCCACGTAAATTTGAGCTAGTCTTTCAGACGCTACTCAAACCTCGGCCAACACTCAAGTTAATCCCAGTTCCATCTTTATTCACCTATCGACTTCAAAATCTCACCGTACCAATTTTAAAGCTTACCCCCAACCTCTAAATCCTCCGCAAAAATCACAGGTCAACCCTAATCGCCAAAACCAGCTTTCTTCGTTAACGAAATCAACATCAAATACCACGAAACTTCTCGCCTACTTTGAGTTTGAGCTCAATCACGATCGCCGGTCTATGTATTTTCTCATTTCTCGTCAAAACAGCTTTGGTCATGCAAAAACAGTACGGCACGAAGCGATAATCTAATCATAGATGCTTAAAGTAAGAATCACACACAAGGAATTCAAAGAAGTCGTTCGGTGCGCACCTTCCATCTCCCCACGCCCCCTCTCCCCAGCATCCCTTAACACGCGGTTTTTATCTTTTGACTAAAATCACCAGACCGCCACCTCCGCCACCGAAGCCCCTTCTCGCCAATCTCCCCACCTTTTTTCTCTCCCCATTTTCATTTCTTTCGTTATCGCAATCTCGCAAGTGGAACGCAGACTGGGCAAAGAGACCGACGCCAAACGAAGAGCCCCGATCGGGTTGTCCTAAAATTCACGAGAGGTGGGCAGGGCGCGACGCCGACCGCCTGCAGCCGGTAAACCGCCGGGGACCGCGACCGGCGAAAGGCGGTCCTTCCCCCTCCCCCCCCAAAAGAAAATGGCTATCTCCACTCCCCTCCCCCATCTCAAAAACACGAAACGACTATTGACATTGTTTTTCTTTCTCCGTGCGAGGGTGAGAGAGAGAGAGAGGGAGGAAGAAAATTAAAAACAGCGATTTTTAATTATCCTATTCCCTCCCTCTTTTGTCTCTCCCTTTCTCTCTCTCTCTCTCTCTCTCTCTCTCTTTTCCCCGTTAGGTTCTTCACATATCTTGGCGAGCAGCGTTGTTCATCATCTCCACGCGAAACTCTCCATCCCTCTCTGCTGCAACCTCCTCTTCCCTTCGTCCTTCTTTCTGGTTTCGCTGCGCTTTCTGCAGAAGCAACGCGGACAAAGTCGCGGTCTCCTTCTTCCCCCCCCCTCCTCCTCCTCCTCCTCCTCCTCCTCTTCTTCTTCCGCTTGTGCTTCTTCCGGGGAGTGCTCGTTCCGCCGCTCCACGATCCTCCCGGCTCGTTTGGCGATAGCTTCCTGTTTTTCGACATTCTCTCTCTGCTCTGCGCGTTCGTCCCTCTCTCTCTCTCTCTCTCTGTGTCTACGTGCTTTGTCGTTCGTTGCCTTTGTCTTCAAGCAATGTGAGAACCGCTCGTCGGCGTCGAGTTTCTGGACGCGCCTGGAGGATTGCTTGTGCTCGGGAGGCGATCGGAGCTGGCGGCTCCAGGTTCAATTTTCCGGCGTGTCGTTTTTTTTGCTTTCTCGGCTTCTTACAAAATCCGCGCGGTTAGATCTGCTTCGGCGCGCGCTGGTTTTGGTTTTTGATGTGAGGTCGTTTGATTGCGGGATTTCGGATTTGATTGTAGCGGCGAGCGTGATGCGGCGTTGAGATAGTGGAAGCGAAGAGGGCTTAGCTTGTTTTTTTTTCACTTCCGGTGGTGAACATGAAGAGGTCTAGGGATGATGTTTACATGGGCTCTCAACTGAAGAGGCCTGTGGTCTCTTCTCGCGGAGACAAGTAAGTTTCGTCTCTCCCTATCTCTGTATGTTTTGGGTTTTGTCGTGTGGATCGACTTGTTTGTCGGTGATTTGATTGCACGAGCTCAACAAGACTTGCCTCGTTGAGGATGAGATTAGGTCCTTCTGATCAGGGCATTGTTACGGCATCCGTCTTCTATATGCTCGTGTTTCCGCTTCCGCTTGATTAAAATTGGATTTTTTTGGATGAAGTTCCAGCGAATTTCTTGCTCACGACCTGCTGAAACAAGATCAGATTTTTGTCAGCATCGGATCGCTTAGATATGTAGCATGTTCTGTTTCTTCTAATAGGTCCTATGCTCGCTGAAAGTCTAAAGTAGAAGCTATTCTTGCACGGATGGACTTTTGCATGATTTTTGGTTGAAGATTTATTTTAGGAGAGCTCACGTTTACATCTGTGCAGAAAGATGTGGCCTGGGTGTTGATATGAGGGTAGGGTTTGTAAATCTCTAAAGAACTAATTTCCTTTCTTTTTATGTGAAGCTCTGGGCAAGCCCAGGTCATGGGAAGTGGAAGTGCACAAAAGCTGACTACAAATGATGCCTTGGCATACCTTAAAGCAGTGAAAGACATTTTTGAGCACAATAGAGAGAAGTACGATGACTTCCTTGAAGTTATGAAAGATTTTAAGGCTCAGAGGTAAGTGCGACAAAGTTTTCTTTATTCTGGGTCTGCGAGCATGATCTGAATAACTTTCTGACCAAATAGTCGGTTGTGCTGACAGAATCGACACTGTGGGTGTCATAGCAAGGGTCAAAGAGTTATTTAAGGGATATAGGCAACTGATTTTAGGTTTCAATACTTTCCTGCCTAAGGGATTTGAGATAACTCTTCCTCCCGAAGATGAGCAAGAGCAAGAGCAACCACCTCCACAAAAGAAGCCTGTTGAATTTGAAGAAGCTATTAACTTTGTGAACAAGATTAAGGTAGAGATGGATGTCACTATCAAACGCGATGCACTGATGCTTTTAAGGTCTAACAACATGCATTTTGTTTGTAGACAAGGTTTCAAGGCGACGATCGTGTTTACAAATCGTTTTTAGACATTTTGAATATGTATAGAAAGGAAAATAAGTCCATTACTGAGGTCTATCAGGAGGTAAGGCAGTTGCGCTCTCAACCTCACTTATTACTATAGTTTCAGATTAATTCTTTGTTCTCACTTTGCAAGCAAATCACATCTGTCAATGAAAAAGTTATCAGATTTCTATTTCCCGGTATTACTTCCTCTTTGTCTTTGCCATTAGTGGTGTGTTCCTCATTTGCGATGGCTATTTTCCCTCTACAGGTCGCCACACTTTTTAAAGACCACGCTGACCTCCTTGAGGAGTTCACACACTTTCTACCTGATACTTCCTCTGCGGCGTCTAATATGTATCCTCAATCTGGAAGGAACTCTTTGCTCCGTGATAGGAGCTCCACCATGCTATCCATTCGGCAAATGCACATTGACAAGGTTCTCATGCGTCCAACCTTGCTGATTTTCTCAATTCCTATCTTACCCTGGCTTATACCATGATGAATTGATTTTCAGAAGGAGAGGATATCTGCTTCGCATGCTGATCATGATCACAGTGTAGACCGACCTGATTTAGACCATGACAGAGCTTTGCTGAAAGCAGAAAAGGAGCAGAGAAGGCGTGGGGAAAGAGAAAAGGATAGAAGAGACGATAGAGATAGGAGAGAACGGGGGCATGATGAGAGAGAATTTGAACATGATAGCACTAGGGACATCAACCTGCAGCAGTTTTCCAACAAACAGAGAGCATTTCACTTGGCTGCTGATCAATTGCATCAAGATGGCGAAGTAGAAGAGAACTTCAGTACACTTCCCAGTTCATCCTCATATGATGATAAAAGCACTGTTAAAAGTGAGTTTTTGCATGCTGTACCTTATCTACAAGCCACTGGTTTTCGAATTAGGAAGACGGATCTTGTCCATATCCAGTGTGAAAAGCTTGCTTTGTGGATATTTTTTCTTTTTCCAGAGAAATATTATGTTATGGATGAGCTTATTCCTTATTGAATTCATACAAATATTGATTGACTGCCACTTACTGCTGATTTTTGTGTCATTGCAGATACCTATAGCAAAGAATTTGCTTTCTTCGATAAAGTAAAGGAAAAGTTACGAAATCCCGCGGATCACCAGGAATTTTTGAGGTGCCTTCATATTTTCAGTGAGGGGATAATTTCACGGCTAGAATTGCAAAGACTGGTATGGCTGTGAACATACTTGTTACAAGTGATTTTTTTTCGTCAATTTTTTAGACTCTTTGTAGCAAAAATTTGTTTATGCTTGTTACTTCAGCTGGTATATATGATTGACTTCAGCATGTGGTCGGCTAAAATATAACTTTCTCTTATAGAGTACAATTCCATGTCTTGACATTAATATGCCCGTAACCACCACACCATCCCAAACCGAAGTTGCCACAGACCTCTGGATTTTGACTATAAAAACTTTTTGCGCTTGAATGGCACGTTTGGCTGGAATGCATCCTTATTGTAGATTCTGTACTTGTAGTTCCTTGATTGTACTGGAAGTCTCGGTATTAAAATTCTAATTAACTCAAGGCTTAGTTGCACAGACCCTCCCAGTAATGACGTTTATTGCAAAAACCACCATCCTATAGATTTAAACTAATACACGCGTAGCTTTTGAACCCCCTTTCACTCATATTGAATGGTTTTTCTTCCACTTATCATAAAAAAAAAGGCCTTTAAAGAGGTTGAAAAAGTCAGTTGGGAACAATCTGAAGTTTCATTGAGACAGGAAATTTAAGGATCAGATGTTATGTAAATATTAAGAGGACGTGGAGGTATTAGCAATGGACTCCTCAGGGCGGGGAACTATTTGTAGTTAGCCCTTAATCTAACTAAGCCTGAGTAGATGTAGAAAGTTGAAGAAGTCATTCATTTGGTAGAGAATGCTCGTTTTAGGGTGCTATTGGTGCCTTGGGGATGGATGATGCAATGTAATCCTCAATACTCTAAGATAGGGGGATCTAGATCAAAGACCATGAAATAATGTTCTCACTTAGCAATTGCAATAGTCTCTTTGCCCTTGTAAACCAACGAACTTTAGACATGTAGTAAAATCACATTTTTCTTTTTGTATAATTCTAGTTTTATCACCATTAGTGCCTCAAAGTTGTTTTGTTCCGGATGATTTTGTCTTCTGCCTGTCCCTTCCTGAGAATTTTTTTAGCTACCGTGTATCTTGTTCAGTTCATGATGATTTGTTGGAATTCCATTTCTCCAGGTGAGTGGTCTACTTGGCAAATATCCGGAACTTATGGATGGGTTAAATGAATTTTTAGCACATTGTGACAAGAATGGTAAGATTTGAAGACATAAGCATTCAGCCATTTGTTCTTGAATGTGTATATGTTAAATGGTTTCTCTTTGTTTGTTTGCAGAAGAGTTTCTTGCTGATTTCATGAGCAAGAGTACGTGAACAAATCCTTTCATTTGTTACTGTTTCTTGATGTGGTCCTTCCAGTTCAGTTGGAGAGATTTGTTCTACGAAAGCATGATTTCTGATTTCCGCAGTCGCATTTTCCGGGTCATGATGATTGCTGATGCTTATTTTCTGTGCATTTTAATTGATGAAGGACAACTGCCCAGATCAGTGAAGTCTGAGGAAAGAGATAGAGACCGAGATCGTGAGAAGGATGGAGGAGTTAAGGATAAGGATCGTGAAACACGTGAAAGGGATAGGCTTGATAGGTCCAGAGATGCTCACAAGACGTCCTTGTTTTCAAGCAAGGATAAGTATATGGCTAAACCAATTAATGAACTTGACCTCTCTAACTGTGAGCGCTGCACTCCCAGTTATCGCTTACTGCCTAAGAATGTATGTGAACTTACATCTTATAATCTTTTTTTTTTTTGGTAAGGAATAATCTTTATACCCAAGTGATGAGATATTGATGTGGGAACTAAAACTTTTCATCACCTGTATCCTTCAGTATCCTATTCCCTCCGTGAGCGATAGAACAGAGCTTGGTGTTGAAGTGTTGAATGACCATTGGGTGTCTGTAACTTCTGGAAGTGAGGACTACTCATTCAAACACATGCGCAAAAACCAATATGAAGAAAGCCTGTTTCGTTGTGAAGATGACAGGTCAGAAGTTGCCGGCAACATGGTTTACAAACAATATGCATTCTAGTCACTCTGATTGCATGATTTGCTTGAATTGATATGGACAATTTTCGTTGTGTTTTTTTTATTTTGTCTGTGACATTCTTTTCAGGTTTGAATTGGACATGTTGTTGGAGTCTGTGAATGTAACTACTAAGCGTGTTGAAGAACTGCTAGAGAAGATTAATAATAACACGATCAAACAGGACAGCCCAGTTCGTATTGAGGAGCACTTTACAGGTTATAGCCGATTGATCTTTTATGTGTAAATGGTCTAGTTATGTCCTTTTTATGTCATATTCTGACGTGGTTCTCCTGTTTTGTTGTTCTTTCAGCTCTTAATTTGAGATGCGTTGAGCGCTTGTATGGTGACCATGGGCTTGATGTGATGGATGTACTAAGGAAGAATGCACTTCTTGCTCTGCCTGTAATATTAACTCGTTTGAAGCAGAAGCAAGAAGAGTGGGCAAGGTGTCGTTCGGATTTCAATAAAGTTTGGGCTGAAATTTATGCCAAGAACTATCACAAATCACTTGATCATCGCAGTTTCTACTTTAAGCAGCAGGATACCAAAAGTTTGAGCACAAAAGGTAATGGTATCGGAACTATAGTGATTTTGCTATAGTGTCTACTTAGTACAATGCATAACCTCTTAGTGATTTGTAATCCCTGTTAATATACCTGAAGTTCGTGGCCAGCTTGTTAAAAGCAAGTACATGACCTGTTGAACATTTCAAAGCTTAATATGTTCCTTTTTCAAATTGCTCTTCCTGGGCTTGGACTAAATTATCCTTGTGTACCTCTCATTTTTCAGTAGCTTGTCCGCTTCTATAAGCTGTTTTATTTGCATAAATGATTTTATTAGTTACTTGTTGAAATTGAGGTAGTATCAGTGTCCTGAACATGCTTATTGAAATTTTTGGAGGACTAGTTTGTCCAATTTGCTTGATGACGTGAAGCATTGAATAGTTTTTCAAATTCTGATGTCCCCTGTTATGTTTTGCAGCCCTGTTGGCTGAGATAAAAGAAATTAATGAGAAAAAACGTAACGAAGATGATATACTTCTGGCCGTTGCTGCTGGAAATCGACGAACCGTTGCTCAAGATTTAGAATTTGAGTTCCCAGATCCTGACATTCATGAAGATTTGTACAAGATTATCAAATTTTCCTGTGGAGAAGTTTGTACAACTGAGCAAGTGGATAAAGTTTTGAAGATTTGGACCACTTTTTTGGAACCAATGTTGGGTGTTCCTTCCCGGCCTCAGGGTGTCGAAGACACAGAAGATGGGGTAAAGGCTAAAAGACAAGCTGGCACAAGTGGTACTGCCAATGGTGGCCACGATGACAGTGTTCTGGATGGTAGTGCCACTGTCCTGAACACAAGACCGGTTAATCCTCTAAAAGATGGGGATGATGTAATTCCACCAGAACCATCAATTACTTGCAGGACATTGGATAATGGAGATGGCAGGGATGCCGAAGTCCCTTCACTTGGTGTGGATCATGTTGCTTGTAGAACTTCTGAACAAGGAAAAGTACATGATATTGCATCTCTAGCTGATGAAATGTCGGGTGTCAGTAGACCAGTCAACTCAAATGAAAGATTGGCGGTGGTAGAGCAAAGTAAGGGGAAATCTGGCATTGAGAATACACCAGGTTTGCACTTTGCTGATTGATCTTGGACTAGCTGCCTTAAACTTATCATGAAACCATTTGGTTTCTCATATGATGGCTGAACTTCTGAAGCGTTTTTTTTACGCTGATTTTAAAGGGCTAAATGCTGCTCCTTCTAGACCGGGTACTGTTGCTGCAGAGACTGCTGTCGATATGCGATCAAGTAATGATAACTTACATTCATCGGAGGTATGATTAATGCAATTTTTTCTTCAACACGGAAAGCAGTTTTTTTAAATAGTAGATTTTGGTTTACCACTTATATCTGTTCCTTTAATTCGACTTCTGATTTTTGAGTTGGGTACCAAGGAACTACAGTCTTGCTAAAATTGAGAGCGACAGGTGTGAGCATGGTTTGTGAGTCAGGGCAGATGGTTGTAAAGATTGCTTAATTTGTGTTGGGGTTGTAGATTACGATTTTAGAGAGGCAAAATCTCAGCATTTGCATTTGATGTCTTGTGTTTGTTGATCTGTCTCTCTTTGCAATGGTTAGGGTGATGACTGTACGCGGGCCAATCTGTCTGCCAATGGAGTGGTGAAGGATACCAGCAGCATTCATAGATACCATGAAGAATCAGTTGGGCACTCGAAAGTTGAAAGAGAAGAGGGTGAATTATCTCCTAATGGGGATTTTGAGGAGGATAATTTTGCCACTTATGGGGAAGCTACTTTAGAAGCTGTACATAAAGTGAAGGATGGTGCGACCAGTAGGCAATACCAAACCAGAAATGGAGAAGTTATTAGCTGTCCTGAGGTGGCAGCAGAAAATGACGAGGATGCAGATGATGAAGGTGAGGAAAGTGCACAGAGGTCATCAGAGGACAGTGATAATGCTTCTGAGAATGGGGAGGTCTCAGGCAGTGAGGAATGCTCTCGTGATGAGCATGAAGAAGATGGTGATCATGATGAACATGACAACAGGGCAGAGAGTGAAGGTGAGGCTGAAGGGGTGGCAGATGCTCATGATCCTGAAGGAGAAGGAATTATATTACCAGGTTCAGAACGTTTCCTGCAAACAGTGAAGCCTATGGTGAAGCATGTACCGATGGCTTTGCATGAAAAAGAAGGGGATTCTCGGATTTTCTATGGAAATGATTCCTTTTATGTGCTTTTTAGGCTTCATCAAGTATGGCTCTTCAAATTCTTGTCTATATTACTTTTTTTTATCTATTGAAGTGTTTAATATGTTACTGTGTTAACATTTTGTTACACTATAGACATTGTACGAGCGAATACAATCAGCAAAAATCAATTCATCATCTGCTGAGAAGAAATGGAGGGCTTCAAGTGACACTTGCCCTACTGATTCCTATGCCAGGTAGCATGCGTGTTTTTCTTTTCTTTTTTCCTTTTTGGTGGGGGAACTGAATTGAGACTGGAAAATTGACAAAATTTGGTGTGTCAAAAGAGGTCATGACTGTATGACCAAAAAAAAGGGGTCATAAGTGTGCATGTAAAATTGGAGCTCATTTTTTTTTTTTCCCTAGGTTTATGAGTGCTCTCTACAACTTGCTTGATGGTTCTTCGGATAATACAAAATTTGAGGATGACTGCCGAGCTATTATTGGAACTCAGTCCTACGTTCTGTTCACTTTAGACAAGTTGATATACAAGGTAGTTAAACAGGTGAGCTAGTATTCTCTCTTTTCCAAACCTTTAGATGTTCCTCCTTTTTCCAATGCATATTTTTCTCAATCTTGTGTTTTCCAGCTTCAAACCATTGCGACTGATGAGATGGACAACAAGCTGCTCCAACTATATTTGTATGAAAAATCCAGAAAACGTGGAAGATTTGTCGATGTTATTTATCACGAAAATGCGCGCTTTCTCCTTCACGACGAGGACATATACCGCATTGAATGTGTAGGTCTAATGTCATTGATACTGATTTTCTTCTGGTTTCTGCATGAAGCTGAATTTTTAATATATCTTATTTACTTCCAGTCAACAGCGCATTTGTCGATACAACTTATGGATAATGGACATGATAAACCTGAAGTGACTCCAGTGTCCATGGATCCTAATTTTGCGACCTATCTGCAAACTGACTTTCTCTCTATTGTTCCTGATAAAAAGGAGAAATTTGGGATTTTCTTGAAGAGGTAGAAAATTGTGAATTTTTAACGGACTTTGCCATCTGGCTCTGGCTAACCTTTGCACATGGTTGCAGAAACAAACGGAAATCTGTGCATGATGATGACAGTCATGCTCTGGAAGGAGTTAAAGTCATCAATGGTTTGGAGTGTAAGATTGCTTGCACTTCGTCGAAGGTCTCTGATTCCTCAGTCTCTCCATTATTTTTAGATATAACTGTCAATTCTTATAGAAATCTACCGGTGGAGATCACTGCCGCATTGTGAGTTGGAATTCTGAATGTAGCAGGTGTCATATGTTTTGGATACGGAAGATTTTTTGTTCCGCACAAAAAGGAAATGGAAAGCTTCCATTAGAAAGAACTCATGTCAGGACCAGATGAAGTCCAAGAATGGTGATTCAATTAGAATACAGAGGTTTCATAGATTGCTTTGCGGCTTATAGTTGAACGTGATGTCACTGTCTCTCCAATTAGGTATGTCCTCATATCCAGATGAAAGTCCCATCCTATACTATTTTCTTCAGTTCAGCAATATTTGACAATATGGAAACTGTGAACTTCTCAAATGACTGAATGATGCGCTTGATTTCCTGTGGATTGTATCATTCATGGGGTTTTGTTGTATATTGTGGTCATTTTGTTTTCGGCTTGTCAAAGTTTGAAGACATTAGATCCGGATTCTTGATATCTTTTTTTCTGCAGAATCATTCCGCGAGCATTGAGTACACAGGAGCCATACAAACTTATTGATGGTGCCACGTTGGGAAATCCTTTCGTGGGAATTGTAAGATTTTCAGGTTTTTTATCTTTCACTCAGACGGGTCATTTTACTGTCTCACCAGCAGAATAAGGGATCGAGAGGAAAGGGCAAACCTTGTTCAGAATTTGTAGAGTAGCATAATCTCGTGGGGGGGTTTTGATCCACCATTGTGTAAATAATGTCATATTGTGATGTAAAATTGAGATACTCGGTTCTTTTCATTCATCAACTATTCTTGGTTAGACATCATTTTGTCACTAAGGGCGCGTTTGGCAACGTGCCAAATAGTAAAAATTTCTGTTCTTTTGTTCCCAGAAATAGTTTGGGAACAGAAATGCGTTTGGTAAACGCATTTGTTCCCGGGCACATTTTTGCAAATATTTGTGCCGAGAAACAGTTTTGGAGGAGAAACAAGAAGTAAAAAAAAGTTGCTTCTTGTTTCTCGGCGACCCACGGCGAGGGCGCCTCGCCGTGGGTCACGACGGCGACGCTCGGCCTCGCCCAGATCTGGCGAGGCCGAGGCTCGCCGTCGCGACCTCGCCCTGGGTCGCGACGGCGAGGCTCGGCCTTGCCGTCTCTGGGCGAGGCCGCCTTGCCCAGGCGGCGAGGGTCCAGCCTTCGCCCTCGCCGGGCGAGGCCGACCCTCGCCTCCACCGGCGGCGGCGAGGGTCCAGCCCTCGCCCTCGCCGGCCCTGGGCTGTGGCCGGCCGTCGGCTGCCGGCCGCCGGCGACCGGCCACAGCCCAAAGAAGAAAAAAATTCAAAAGAAAAAAAAATAATTCAAAATATTATTAAAATATTATTTGAACATAGAAATTTTGTGTAGTTTACCAAACGCATTTCTATTCTTTTCTACGTTAGGAATAGAAATTTTGGACAGTTACCAAACGTCTTAAAATACTCAGAAATTGTTTCCGGGCACAGAATAAAAAAAAATCATTTCTATTCAGAAATTGTTCCGGGGCTGAGAATGGTTTTCATGCGCACCCTAAGCTAATGAAGGATCTTCTTGCAGTTATTTGACCGTTTCTTGCGCCTCTTATCGTTTGTGCAATCGGTTGCATTGTGCCTGTGTTCTTTTTCCTGTGCAAAATTGAGGCAGAAAACACACGTAATAGAGTGGATCCACTTGGGACAATGTATAGCGGACAGTGATTTTAAACGGTGGATTGACATAACGTGCTGATTTAGATGAGCGGGGATGAAAGCTTGATGCACGCTTTACTTGGTCCTACTCTATTTTGTCTTCAAAGTTGCAGGCTCATCTGAAAGAGCACTCGGCAAGTCAGAACCAGACAGGAAATAAATGAACTGCAAAATCTTGACAGGAAATCTACGCGTCAACTCTTTTGATGAAGATGCAAAATCTTAACGGGAAATACTAGCTCGGGTTGTTGTCGATGGATAATCGCAGCTTAAGCCTTTTTTATCTGTGGTAAACAATTCGGAAGAACTGTTACAAATGGTGAGTGGTGAGCACCAATTTAACCTGCCAACTCACTTATGGGTGGACGATCCATTACATTGGATGCCGCAAGCGCGTTCCTCTGCAACTGCGGATCAACATCGGGCAGCTTAGGAATCTGGGCCAGTAGATCAATCGTTCGCCTTAAGAGACGAGCCAAATCTCCCTCGTCCATTGCACAATCCATCATTATCTCCCTCCATGTCAATCCAGATGCCCATGCTTCGACCATGCCCGAGAATTGACTATCTAAACAGCAAGAAATCTGCACTCCGTGTTTCTCTTGCAGATCCAAAAGGGAACTTCTTTGATCATCCAAGAGATCAATGACATCAGTCACCATCGTTGATGGTTCGAATATATAGGTGTTGTTTTTCCAAGGTCGGACTTTGATCCCTTCTGAAACTAAACCAGCACAGACAGCAGCAAGCTGGGCTGGTTTCAAACCCAGTAAAATTTTACTTCTCAAAACCATCGCAAGCCAGAGCTCGTTTTCTCCCCTTATCGCAGCAGCAGTTTCTCCAAGAGGGAATATAATGTTTGTGTTGATATCAAGTGCTCTACTTTCATGTATAACGTGGCTTACCTGCAAAAAATCCTTCCATCCAGACGGTTCGATTTGCTCTATACGATTAATTAGGCGCTTTGATCTAGTCTTCAAGCGTTTTATCTTTTCCTCAGTGAACTTGGTCATGTCTACGATCTTCTTATATTCTCTAAAGCCTTCTGTACGCCCTATCTTTTTCTTCAACCGGGCAACCTTAGTCCTTTGTGCTTTGTAGCATTCTACAGCATCATGGAAATCCTGAGACATGTATAATGCCTCGTCTTTGTCAGAAAGACTGTTCAAGACGGGCACATTTAAGCTCCACGACCACGTTTCCAGTGACCCCTCTCTGTACCATAAACCCCCAAATTCACTGTCACTAAGCTTATCCCACTGCGTATCATCCTTATCTAGAAGTGTCACCATAAGTTCCCGAGGCAAAGCATCTCCTTCAGTTAGGGCCATGTTAGGAAGACCAGTCCGATAGACTGTTCTAATCCACTGTTCTGTAAATAAGTACCATGAGTTATCTGAACCAAGGGCTGCGTGATAAGATGGTTCAAATCCTTCATGTCTTGCCAGATGACCATCACTCGACTCCACTCCAACTACATTTATCGCAAAAGAATCGTCACCAAGAATTCTGTTCTTGACTTTTGACCCATTTAAAGAGTCAACTTTTCCCAAGTAAACTGCCGGAATAGAGTGTAAAACTCCTTCAGAATCCTTATATTGCAAGCATATAAAGGGCAACTGTCCATTCTCCAACTCCTCAAGTAGAGGTTTCAAAGCAGATATTCTCTTCAATTCCATTTTTTTGCGTAGTTCAGTCCGGAGGCGTTTTTCAGCCCTTAATTCTTCCTGTAGATCAGCGATCTCCTTATAAGCTGCGTCTAACAAAAGACTTCTCGCTTTTCGGTCTATAGCATCATCGGTAATTTCAGATGTTAACATCTGAATCTCCTTGTCTATTTTTGAGAGCTCCTCCTTGGCAGCAAGCATAACATTGCTGCCCACATAGTTACCAAAACTTTGCTCCACTAACTTCCTAGCTTCTTCCAGTGTTCGTCCTGATCGAGAAATTTTCACTTCACCTGACTCACTCGAGTGACTTGTAAGTTTTGCACCAGCCAAAAGGTTCAGCACCATTCCATATGAAGCAGTAAACTGTGACACCAGAGGCTCTACCCCAGCAAAAAGAAGCTTACAGCACTCTTCAGCACCCTCATAAGCAGTTTGGACAAGGACGACATTACCACTTTTGTCAATGCCTCTACGACCAGCACGACCGGCCATTTGAAGCAGTTCATTTGAGGTTAATTGAATACGTCCACTGCTACTTCTCTTGCAGAGAGCTGCAATTACTGCTGTCCTAGCAGGCATGTTGATTCCCGCAGCCAGTGTTTCTGTAGCAAAGACAACCTTGACAAGTCCTCGTCCAAAAAGTTTTTCAATAAATGATTTCCATAGAGGCAAACACCCTGCATGATGTGCAGCAACACCGTGCATAAGTCCTTTCACAGCTGAATCCCTAACAGCATCAGGATACTGAACACTGAACCGCTTCAAAGCCAGTTCAACTTCACTCATCTCGCAGCTATCCAGGAGGTTGCATCCTTCAAGGTACTGAACAGCTGCATCACAGCCTCTCCGGCTGAATATGAACCAAATGGCTGGGAGCATATCCCTTGCTTTGATTTGATGCAGAGTGTCAATCACCTGAGGAACCTGAAATATATACTTATTTTTATTGGTATGATCGCGCTATATAACCCTATATGAATTGGATAAATATAAATTCTTTAATACTACTTGAGAAGAAGAGAGACGAGAGATAAAGACTATAGATGACTTTTTCTTTTCTGCAGCCACAAAAGACTATTTCTTTTAACCCACTGATGAACTTAGTCCATACTTGTGAACGGCGAATAGCATTCATGTCATTCTTTGAAAGAGGCGCCTCCATGGTGATACTATCAACATTGTTGATGTTAATATCACCCCCCCGTCTTCTTGATTTCCTTCTTTTGATACTATCCTCCTTGTATGAGTTACGTTCCATGGCATAAAGTTGCAGATAATTAAGTGATAGTTTCCTGTTCCAAGAATCACGAAAACTATGATGAATAATTTTCCTTTTGGGAGAGGTTGGGGGGAGAGTACAGAACATAAGCTACGCAGAGAAGCAAAGCACATCACCAACACTGCAAAATTTTTTCATTACAAAGGATTATAATCAGCTGTGTGCAGACAAAACCATGGAAAGAAAACTGCCATGGCTGCAGCCATTAACTCATTTTGAACAACCATCTGGGAGAAAAAATGGTTGTTATTTCATTTCACTTCTCTAAATCTACCATACTTGGAAAAATCGTAAGAACTACAAAAAGAGCATCATCTAATGAGTACCACAGCCTAAGAGTGAGTAGACCAAAAAAAAATGTTCATGTAGAGCATCTAAGCGAAGGAGTAAAATTTCTATACTCGTTCAAGGTTAATATAAAGCCCTGCAATTAACTATAACATACCGGTTCATCTGCCTTCCTTTTTCATCAAGAAGGGGTAACAAGGAAGTTTTTGTGGAGAAATGCCAAGTCAGAGGGACTGGACGTCTTGATGATGTAACCAGCTCTGTTTTACCATGGATCTGACAACAAAAAATGCAAGCATGTAAATGATTCTACCCAAGGAAATTTTTAAGCGCGTGTACATGTGTGTGAATCAATCTGTTTGGATTGGGGGTGCAGATGAATAGAGTAAGACCATCTCTACCAATCAGCTCTAGACCTCTCGGTTCTAGGAAAATCATGGGATCTCTTTTTTTTCTTTTTTCTTTTTTGCTTGGTAAGCAAGTGTTGTATTCCAAATAGTTACTCATTAACAGGTGGAATAAGCTTGTTACAATTACAGTAACTCTTACAATCTGCTCATCATCAACCTATGTCTTACTTTTTTATATGTACATATGATGTGTAAGCAAACAAAACTATAGTGGCCTCTACTTCCCGCACATCTCAACATGCTGCAAACTGAGACCTATCTCCTTTAACATCAGTCAATCTATACAATACATCAGTATGAATCTTTGCAAAAATAGATTTACCGTCAAAATTGAAGCCAGCCACATGAATCAATAAATTCCTAGCATCCCAAATATAACAAACTGCAGCATACCAAGCTATCTGAAATATCAAAAGAGAGATGGGCTTCCATTTCATATATTGAGAAGCCTGTTGTAACTCCAAACTCCAGATCCGGATGGTCCTTCCCACTATAAAATTTACTAAAGACATAATTCTAAATGTCCTTGCCAACCGGTCCATGAACAAATTCACGCGATATTTTAACCTCAAGTTTTACTCAGTTAATTATCTCCTACCTCCACGAAGAGTCAGTTTAACAGACTGCGGTTTTAACAATATCATTTTTGACTTACCATCATTTGACGTAGCACAAGCAACTTACATAAACTAGTGAATTTCTTTACAAGTATATCGTGAGGGAGGGTGACATTTTCAAGTTTCCAATATCTCAAAAATTGACAGGGAACATCGCTAATGTCAACCCAAATAAGAAAGGCTGGCGAGATAAAGGGGTGAGTCATGGCAAAGTACCATGTTGCTGAGAAAGAAAATGGTGTCAGTAGCTTCGGTTAGAAATTAAATGTAACAAATAATCCTCATATTAGTGGCATTATTGTCTTCCTAGTATGCATTCAGACAGATTTCTGAATCTGGAACTCTCCCTAAAAAATAAATGACTCCCTTTTCAAGGTTGTGGAAAGAAGAAAATAATTGATCCAAATGTAATCTGTATTCCACGTGAAGCTGCAACCTTTAATTTATCTTTCACATAGATATCATTAGTCAGCAAACTAACTTTGCCAGAAAACATAGAAGTTTTAGAGCATGGTTTGACTATAATCATTCACTAGATTTCACAGCAAATGACGACCATTTGAAACTAGCCCAGTCAAATAAACAGTTAGAGGCAAGGCCATGATCAACTGCCTGCTCTGAGCTCACAGTAAATTATCCATGCCATTGCCATAATATCACTAGAGGCAGAAGAACACAAGTATTAGTAAGAACACTTCAGCTATGTTTTGTCCTACGTTTTTCAGTGTTGTATTCCCACATTAATACTTTCTGTTAGGATGACATAGTAGTTTTCATGCTTGAGTTTTTTTAGGACGAAAAGAAGATTCTGAATGGGCTCGACAAAGTTGATTGATTTGCCAAAGTTACCAATTAGTCAGTAAACCAGTTTTAACCATGTTTCCATTAAGGAGTTCAGTTGACCCAAGAGATCAGCAGTTTCCTCATTGTTTGTTCAATTGGAAAATCTGAAATCTTTTTAAAGAAGATTGCATAAACAACACAAGCAACTTGGTAATTGCTAAAGGAAAGCAATCTAACAAACATTTGAATTAGTTTATTACAGGACTGCTTAAGCAAAATGAATCCTTTTCTGGGCAGCATATTGACAATTTCAAAATATAAGCATTGAAGAGTACTTAGCAGTACCTGGGAAATCCAGCCAGCAAGCTCATCTGCATTTGCAACTGTTGCCGATAGACATATAAGTTGGACTTCTTTTGGGGAATAAATAACCTGGCACGTTCATGACTATTGAGTTTCCATGGATAAAAGCTTAAGTAGAAAATTTGCGAGCTGCTGAATAGTATGGGGATAAAAGAAGAGGAGGAGGACGAGGATGAGGGAGGGAGGGAGGGAGATTACGCACTATTTCTTCCCACACTGTCCCCCGAGAAATATCACTTAAATAGTGAACTTCATCCAAGACAATAGCATCCACCTGAAAAAGTCCACTCCTTGAAGAGGCCTCTCCAACGCTATGCGAGAAGAAAGATTACATTATTCAAAATATACAAAGCAAGACAAAGTTATGCAAGGAAAATCAAAATTCAATATAGCAATGTGGAAATGATGATTAAGAACTTAACCCACCCCTCATATACAAGGAGTAGGCACAACAATCAAGAACCCAAAAAGCACTGCTGAATGAATTTGTGAATCCTTAGCAAGAGAGAGATATTTCCACAATACCTAAAGCCTGTTCTCCAATCGAGCCATCATTACACCTAAACATCCTAGTTGCACACGACCAAAATAAACCCACGAAGTCGTAAATTGGTACGGCTGTACTGAAAAAACAGCTTCCTTAACAAGATGTGCACCTCTGATACAGCATATTCCGCAGTATCTCTGTAGTCATGATTATTACTTGAGCATCCTTGTTTACTGCACTATCTCCTGTTAGAAGGCCAACATAATTGTCTCCAAATGTTTCGCTGCAACAAGCAAGTACGGAGAATGAAAAATGGCAGATTATTAACTGTGGCTGTGATGGAAACAGATGATGAAACTCCAATCCACAAACCGAAACTCGCGAAACTTCTGATTAGATAGCGCCTTGAGAGGAGTGGTGTACAACAATCGCCTCCCTCTGGCTACTGTGGCCACTGCCGCAGCTTCAGCAATCAATGTCTTTCCGCTGCTGGTAGGCGCCGAAACCACAACAGAAGATCCTCTTAGAAACGCTTTGATCGCCAATCGCTACCAAAACCAATTCACAAATCACTACAAAAACCGGAAAGTTCGAAGAAAGCTCTATGAGTCTTGCCTACGAGACAAAATACTCCAAAAAAAAAAAAAGACAAATTTCACTACGCATAAGCGGCAATACTCAATGAAGATGTGAACCTGAAATTTGTCGATGCGAAAGTCATAGACCGAAGCGAGCTCGTCGACGTCGATGAGCTCAGCGCCGAACTCCCTGACTTCGCTGCAGAGCTTTTCCACTCTCCGCAGCTTGGATTCGCCAAACGAGGCGCGCATGCTCGCCGCGGCATCATCGGACGAGGCCTCGATCTCTCCCTCGCTCTGTTCGTCCTCGTAAGCGTCGCCGGAGACGCCGTCGTACTCATCCGCGGCGAACTCTTCTCCATCCTCGTCCTCCTCCTCGTCCTCGTCCTCGTCGGCGTCGGCATCGGAGAGCTGGGAATCGTCGGGAAGCAGGGGGGTCGGGGTCCCGTAGCGAGCGCGAAGAAGCGGTCCGGTGCGCGAAAACCCTAGGGAGGGAAGGTGGCGGAGGGGGAGGTGGCCGGCCTTGTTCCGGGGGATCGGGAGGGAGAAAGGAAGGGGCGGGAGGATAGAGGAGAGGCTGCGCATGGCGGGAGATTTTTCCGGCGCCGCAGAAACTCCATGTGGCTTTTATTCCGGACTTGGTCGTTTCTTTCTTCTTCTTTTTTTGTCCAAGCTGAAAATGATTTTGCCCAAGTGATATTCACGTTCGATTCTAATTACTGATAAATAGAATTGTTTGTGAATAATCAACTTTGAAATAGCAAAATCACAAGGCTTGATACCATAGTTGTTCACGTGAGAATCTCCTAACGTGGCTTCATTAATTGAAACTAACTGAATTAGTTTGGTTTAATAAATGTGAGATGCGTGGGCTCTTAATAAGTCTAATATGGGGCTGGCTAATGCGGACTGAGTACGGCTCGGCCCGTAATGAGAGGACCCGTGATTAAAAACTCTATAAACAGCACTCAAATCCCTCCCTCAACTTAATGATACACAATCTGACTTACATACAGATTTAGAGAGGAATTTTTTCTCGTGAATGACAATCTCATTAGGTCAGTGTTCAACGAAGGGTATAGGGGAGATGCACTTGAGTTTATGTTCGGAAACCGTCGCTAATTTCGCGTTAAGTTCAATGGATTCCAAACCAGGTATGCAAATTGATAATTTCTCCATTTACGTGTTTCGATTTTTGTTTATGGTGATCTTGGATGTGCCATTTTCGTGGCCGACAATTCAGTGCGCTTTCAAGGTATAATAACAAAGTAGGGATGATTCGTTCTAGGGTAGATAGATTCTAGGTTCCAACCTACTCTATTATAACCGATTTCTAAATTTTAGAACCCGGAACCTCTTCTATTGCCCCGAAACCTATTTTTGGAGCCCATCATGTTTTTCCGGTTCAATTCAAATGTCCACCTAAGAATCTGATTTTCTTTTTTTTCCTTTTTTTGGTTTCATTTTTTCCAGCAAAATAATATTAGTGGCAATAAAACAATTCAAAATAAAAGATGAATAATAAAAGTCACTATCGGCCAAAAGCAACAATTCTTAAGATGGGCAATAGAAATTATTATCCACCAAAAATAACAAAATCCAAAATATAATAATAGTATGATCTATGATTTTTTTTAACACAAGCTAAAAACCGGTTTTAAAACTAGTCTAGTTCCCTAGCCCAATTCCTAGGTGGGTCTTTACTTAGAACCAGAAATTGGACCAATTCCAACCAGTTCCCACAAAATGGAACCAATTCCCAGACCAGTTTGGATCTATTTTTTAGGTGGTCTGATTTGGTTGCACACCCCTGCTAATAAGTAAAATGGGATAAGTGAGCTTAAGTCATAAAATTGTCATAAAAGTGTAATTAAGGTCTAAAAATTTTAGAAAGTGCAATGAAATTCTAAGAATATTCGATACATGTTTAGGATTAAAATCAAGGTCCATAATTAGGCAAAGCCTAATCCACGATTACACAAGGAATGAACCTGGAGGGCTTGAACGCTTGTAAGTGCCTTTCGTTTCACTAGCGAATGCTTTTAATTTCCAATTTAAGCTCTATTTGTTTCATAGAAAATGAATAATTTAAAAAATATTTTGTACATTTAGGGCGCGCATGATAATCATTTTATTTTTGTCAAAAACTAGTTTTCTGTTTCCTGAAACAGGTTTGGAATAGAAACCCGTTTAATAAGATAATTCAATTTTTCTATTTTTAGAACAACTTTTTGTTCCAGAACTAGTTCTGGACCAAAAATCAGAACAAAAAAAAGTAGACTTTCAGTTTCTGAACGAGAAATGAAAACTATTTCTAAAAAAACCTGTCTTTTCTCTTCAAAATATATCTCTTCCTAAATTTGGCCCATGTCTAACTTGATTAGATTGGTTTGAACTGGTTCGATTCGATTCATTCTCGCAAAAAAATAAAAAAAATTCTAAAAAAATTAGAAAAATCATACAAAATAAGAAAATTCATAAAAAAAAATTAGAAAATTCAAAAAATTCCTAAAAATCTAAAAAAATTTCAAAAAATCCATAAAAATTGAAAATTTCCAGAAAAATTCATAAAAACTTCCAGAAAAAAAAATTAACATATTGGGAAAATAGGAAATTTGGTGAATTTTTTCAAAAAAATATCAAAAAATCAAAAATTTCAAAATTTCACAAAATGACTTTGAATACCTATGACCACTCACTTTGAGTGAAATTTAAATTTTTTGAGGTACCTAAATGATATTTTTGAAGACTCCTTAGTTTAGGGATTTAAAAGGGGTTTAACCCCCAAAAGGGGTTTTTACCCATAAAAAAAAAAAACAATCCTTCGAATGAATAAGCCTTTAAGGCTTTGCTAAGGTTTTGGTGTTTTAATTGATTTTCATTTTAGAGATCATTTCTAAAAAAATGGATTTCTGTTAGGGGAAATAGAAATTTGTACTGTTATCAAACAGGTTTATGTTTCAGAAAATAAAAATTTTATGCTGTTATCAAACAGGCTTCTGTTCAAAAAAATTTTATCGTTATCAAACGGGTTTCTTTCCTCAAAAACTTGTTCTGGAAACGGAAATAAAAAAATCTATTTCTGTTCCAGGAATTGTTTCTGAAACAGAATGGTTATCATTCGCACACTTAATTTTTGGCAAAGTTGTTTTCTTTGCAATTTACGGTTTTTGACACTTGAATTTTTTGTACTTTATATTTCTACCCATGTTTACACTTCCAATTCTTCTAAATTTTCGCGAGTTTACCGATGCTTCAAGGCTTTTTTTTGGCATTGAACCTGGACTACAACGTGAAAATTTAGAATTCGTATTTGCATTCTCAATTACCTCTAGTCAGATTCTCGCCTTAACGTTGGGAATTGCTACCTAAATGGACGATAGAATAAAGAGTATACCACGAAAACAAAAAACCCAAGTTGGTACATTTATAATAAATTTACCCTAAACTAATTTTTGACTACAAAATGCCCAAAACCAACACATTTGTGACAAATTTTCCTCTGTTAGTTTCCATTAAATTGGATTAATATTACGAAAAATCACAAAACTGTACACTAGTGGCAAACGAAGGGTAGAACCTCGAAATGGTATACCCATTAACTTCACGTGTCATCCAACTAGGCAATTTGATAGTAAAATTTAACGGAAACTAATAAAGTGTAAATTTATCACAAGTGTATCAATTTAGGATTTTTGTTGGTCAAAAAATTAATTTTGAATAAATTTATTACTGGTGTACTGGTGTGATATTTTTCGCGGTATTAACCCTAGAATCTAGCTACATGGAAATGAGAACAGAGGAACATCCCATTGGATACCACACAACACACCGCGGATTAAGATGGGCCGGAAAATTATAAAGCGAGCCCATGTAAATAACATGGGCTTTGATCTTTGTGCTCTTCTTTGGAGCCCAAATGACTTAGCGCATCATCCATCGCAGCTTTGGGCCCCACTAGCCTTTTCATGTTCCCTTTTATGCTTCTCTGACTTGGGCGCATCGGTCGCGGTCTGTCCCTTTGTCCGTAGGCGCGCGAAAGCGGCCGACGGTGACCAACCATTTGCCAAATGCCAGGCTAGCACCTTTTGTTTTACTTTCCGTGGGGGACGTGTCCGAAACGACGTCGTTTCGGTACCGAGAGAAAGTATCGCCGCGGCGGGTCCGGATATGAGGAAGCTCCGGCTTCCCCATCCTGCCCCTGTTGCTTGGAATGGTCAAAGGTCAACTCTCGGCGGTGAAAAAATTGCAAATGGGACGAGAGCTCGGCTGACATCCAAATGAATAAAACTTCGGCATCGTAATGGAAGCGAGGAAGCTGAGAAACAGTATTCGGGAGAAAAACGAAAGGTGGGGCTGATAAAAATATATGAAAATATGAACCCGGCACGAGATGGCTATGGGTCCGGCCAATCCGACGCGATCCAAGGAACCGATGATTACCATCGAGCTAGCCGGCACGGCTCAACAACAACTGAGCCATGCCATGCCTAGGTTAGCCCATTTCTCATTTAACAACACGGTGGCGCGACTTTAATAACATACACGCGTACTTTTCAAAAAACTTTAAGAAGCATATAAATCATTTGCAGCCTTTTTCACCATTAACTATAAAGCAACAAAACTAATTCCATTATGAATGTCAACAACATTCATAATTAGGAAAAACGGGGGACCTTAGCGCAAAGGCTATTTTGGAAGTATAATGATAGTTTTATTTTGATAAAAGTGCTGCCTATTTTTTTTGAATTAGGAAATACTGCAAGAAAAATCCTTAAAAAATAGTACGGAACATAATTAAGTGCTAAACATTCCAAAACATACAATCAAAACTTGTATATTTTTCAAATGCATGCATTCAATTTCTAAGCTCGCCATAGATGACCCCTAGTTGTCAAAAGCAAATTAAGCATTAATTCAATCATTACAGTGCAAAAGAATTTAAGCCTTGTTTGATCATCTGGATTTTTAGCTAGGATAGGATAGGATATGAAATTCAAGCGATTTCCTATATTCCATTCATTGTTTGGTGTATCGCAATAGTTAAAGTCAGATATTTTCATGTTTTATCATGTCCATTATTTGATATAAACATCATATTAATGTAAATGAGATTAAAGTTTGCACAAACGGAGATGATAAAATCTTTCGGGACACTCCTACTTACTTCATTTTTTTTTGCTTTTTTTATTTCCCTCTCTTTTTTTAATTCTTTTCTTTTTAATCATTTTTTCTCCTTCCATGATTCTCTAATAAAATTTTATTAAATATTGAAATATGCTAATATACCTAAAATATGCAATAAAAATTTACATACTAGATGTATTTATTTATATATATGAAATTTATATCATAAGATAGAAAAAATTTGGAATATATAAATAAAAATAAGAATAAATAAAAATGAAATTATTGTTATTTATTTATTATTTTTATTTTATATTATAAAATTGGAATTTTATTTATTTTCAAATATTATTTTAATTTTATTAATTTAACAAGTTTGTTATTCGAGAAAAAATAACTTTTTTTATTATGGATATTAGAAATCCTATCCACCTTTATCTCACCTCCTCTATGGGATAATTTTATTTGGGTTATATCCCATCTATATTCGATTTTATTCTATCTTATGCAGGCACTAAACACGAGATATAATAGAATTTATCCTATCGTGAATTTTATCCCGACTACCAAACGTAATCTTAGGGTTTTTACTTTTTACCATCCATTACTGTTAGTGTTGATCACGAGAATAAATCGAAAATAAGACTTGGATATCGCAATCAATCAAAAAGAATGATTAAGGTTCAATTAATCAGTTATAGGTTCAGTTCAAATGATCATGCACACCTAATTTTACATTTTTATGGTCGAGCTTATGCTTAATTTGGTGAAAGGATGGATTGATCAAACTTGTGCTTAATTTGTTGGAAGGTTGGAATCTTGTGAAGCCCAAACACCACGAACGATGGAGTTCTGATATTCATCTAGGAATTCCTGACCCATACCTAATTTTACATAATTATGGTCAAGCTCATGCTTAATTTGGCGAAAGGTTGGATTGATCGAGCTCATGCTTAATTTAATGAAAGGTTGGAATCTTGCGAAGCTCGAACATCGCCGCCGGCGAGTTTAAGTCGATTGCATGAAAATAACAAAGGGATGATGACTTAAATGATCTCCGAATTTTGATCCAATATGTGATTTGGTCCATAAAATTTTAATTTTTTTAATGTGGTCCATAAAATTTAACCTAACGTGTAATATTATCCATGAACTTTTAATTTATTTAATGCGGTCCTTATACTTTTGATGAATATTTAAACTAGTTCTCAAGTGTTATCATTTCATACGTACAAAAAGTTTAGAAACGATATTGCACATCGAATTAATTTTCAGGAATCATATTAAATAAATTAAAATTTCAGAAAATATATTATATACTAAATTAAAGTTCGTAGTCTATTTGTGTCAATTTTTTCTATAACATAAAAGCAGTTAGCGCGACACGTGACCAATACCAAACGCCGGGAGTCAGCGTCCAGTGCTCGAAAAAGCCCACAAGGGCAACGATGTCATTTCAACTCCGAAATCGTCCAACGGCAGCGCAATTTCTTGTTTTTTTTTTTATTTATTCTCGCGTGCTGCTTCTTCTCCACCTGCCTCTTCACGCCCACCAAACCAGACCTCCCCTCCCCTCCCTCCATTCCCGTCGCTCGCGTCCGCATCCCGACGCTCCCTCCCCCCCGGCTCGGACCAACCGGACATGGCCTTATCGCGGGCAGCTTCGTCTCCGTCGCACGCCGGCCTCCTCAAGCCCCTCGCCGCCGCCGTTTCCTCCCACTTCCTCCGCCGCTCGATCTCCACGGACACCGCCCCCATCACCGTCGAGACCTCCGTCCCCTTCACCGCCCACCGATGCGAGGCCCCCTCCCGGACCGTCGAGACGACCGCCCAGGAGCTGGTCGGGTTCTTCCGCGTCATGGCCCTGATGCGCCGCGCGGAGATCGCCGCCGACTCCCTCTACAAGGCCAAGCTGATCCGAGGGTTCTGCCACCTCTACGACGGGCAGGAGGCCGTCGCCATCGGCATGGAGGCCGCCATCACCAAGAAGGACTGCATCATCACCGCGTACCGCGACCACTGCACCTTCCTCGGCCGCGGGGGTAGCCTCCTGGAGGTGTTCTCGGAGCTCATGGGGAGGCAGGCCGGCTGCTCCAAGGGAAAGGGAGGGTCGATGCATTTTTACAGGAAGGAAGCTGGATTCTACGGCGGTCATGGAATCGTCGGGGCTCAGGTTCCGTTGGGTGTTGGATTGGCCTTTGCGCAGAAGTATAATAAGGACGAGAGCGTGAGTTTTGCTTTGTATGGCGACGGGGCTGCGAACCAAGGGCAGTTGTTCGAGGCGCTTAACATGGCCGCGCTGTGGGATTTGCCAGCTATTTTGGTCTGCGAGAACAATCACTGTGAGATTTTGAGGGTCTTGATTTGTGCGATTGCTTTTGCGTTGGTGGATGGTCAGTCATGCCATCGTATGTATTTTGCAGATGGAATGGGCACGGCCGAGTGGAGAGCTGCGAAGAGTCCTTCATATTACAAACGTGGGGATTATGTACCGGGCTTAAAGGTGATTTCTCAGTTTCATTCGATTCTGTCACAACGGTTGTTCGCATTCACATCAATAAGCTTTCTGTTTGTTTAATGCATTGCATTTTCGTTACTTTTGTCCTATTTTTTTTTTGTTTTTTTACTTCGTCTGTTGTTTTTGCGGCTGGCTGTTCCAATTGTTTCGGTGTTGGTGCAGTGTGTAATTGCAGATGGGTTAGTATATGTAATTTTAACTCTCTAAGTTGTTGTGGGTGCACTGCGCTCGTGTGCATATACGTCGAGAGGATTGTTTGGATTCTGATCTTTCTGAGCTGTAGTATGCATATTACAATATTACTAGGTGCTAAGGTGAACTGATTGATGTCAATGAGATGGGATCTCCCTTGTGTTGAGTGGTCCTGTACTGTGAGCAGATAAATGAGGGAGGGGTGGAAATAAATCATATGTAGGCAAGTTCTACGTTGCTGGTCTTGCTCTTAAAGTTGTTCCAGTTACAGGAGCGTAGATCCTATGCTGTTCAAAATAGTAGCATATTGATGATATCACCTCAAAGAGTGACTCAATATGTGCTGGCTTTGAATTCAAAATTGTATCTAATCTTCACGATTCGGGAGGACCTTTAATTGATCTTGCACTGTAGCTATTATGGAGGTCCAAATTTTTTATACGAATTCTTTGGCATGCTGACAGCTGAAGTACTGAATTGATTGATTTTTGGGAAGTTAGGTAGTGCACAGAATTTACGAGGCTAGGTTATTTTTATGAAGAAAACAGCTAGCAGTTTGCTTAGATTTTTGATGTTGTGGAATAGTGGTGGTTCAAAGGTATGCCTTTATCTTCTTAACTGGTCGGTGGAACATGTACTCTACTTTTGTAACAATTCTAGCACTAAATCATTGGTCATAGACCCAAGTTTTTGTGATACACTTCTTACCACACTCGAGTATTTTTGCAATGTTCACTTCCTTCAGACTCATTTAGTTCAGTGTTTATCCTTTACTGCAGGTGGACGGCATGGATGCCCTTGCTGTGAAACAAGCATGCAAATTTGCTAAGGAGCATGCTTTGAAGAATGGCCCTATTGTGAGTGATTTATTTTGTTTTTACATGTTTATCTGCTTGTTGATCATCATCAACTGGTGTTTTCACGATCTTGATGCTTGTACTTGCTAGTTGCTACTAGTGTCAGCTTTAGAGATAGCATCTTCTTCCTCTTAGAGCTGTCCACTAGTTATATGAGGAGGCTGTAAGTCATTGAGACGAGGACAGTTTCAATTTGTTTGCAATTGGTGCAATCTATATGTTTCCCTTGATTTGCCCGCCATGCAGGCATGCACCCCTATTTGTTAGACTCATCAAAGTAAAAGTGGCACTTCTTTAGTATCTGGTCGACTAACCGGGAGTCTCTTACTATTATTAGTTAGTGCCCTCTCGAGATATTCAAATTGCTACCACAGTTGCCAGGATTTGTTCCACAATAAAAGATAGACTGCTGGATTCTGCAAAGTAAAAGAAGTGGAGAATGACGAGGGTACATTATTTCAATGACTTGAGAATAGGTTGGAGGCTTCTAGCACCCATGTTACTGAAAGTGAATCACATGGATAGAGGTTCGATTGAATTTAGAGATGTGAACTGGCATTTGCTTGAGATTCCAACAACATAGACGATTCACCTGCAACGCAGAAATTGAAGGTATGTTTTGGTTCCTAGATGATGCGGATTGTTTTATGGAGCTATTCATTACCAGCATCAAGCAGTATAGAAGTAAAATGTTTGAGGTAATGTTCAATTAAGGATGTGATAACTAGGACATTCTTGGGAGGGAATAGTGGCACGTGAGTTGTTACTCAGCCCAACTTCATGGGACCGTGTGGGCTTGAAAAGTGTTGAGCATGTTTGGACATGGCAGCTGGGTTTTATTGTTGTAGCATCCATTTTTTCCCCTACTGGTGCTGCATAGTCAGGGTGTCATTCTGTGATTAAGTACACAAACAAATTTGCTAACGTAGAGCCAGGAATGGCCAAAGAGGATACATGTTCATTCATTAATATCATTATAGATACACCGAAGAATAAGAAGTTCCTGGAGTTAAGTGGGTGATTGGCTATTATCATAGCATCCTCGTTGTCATATTGTCCTGTTCATAGGAATGCAACCCAAAAGACTCATGGTTCTTGGCTTGTTCTCTGTCCACTCTTTTCTTACGGGAAGGTTTAGTATGGAATTTCTGGTGTTTGCTTGAGGTTTCTAGTTAGGTGCGAATTGAGATGTAAGTAGTCAGATACTCCGACTGATAAATACTTGCCTTGGCTGTACTTGAGTTTTCCTCTGACCTCTGTTAGTTCAACCATTTGGCCCCGCACACTTGTTTTGACGTGATTGGAAGTAGATAATAGGTAGGAGTATGGATCTACTGCTTCTCTCTATCTCAAGGTTGGGCATGCCTTTTGAAAATTCATTGTGGACTCACTCTTGCATGCAATCACGCCATGCTTAAATGATGAAGAGAAATACTGAAGTTTACAGAGTTTCAGGAGATCAT
Source organism: Syzygium syzygioides (assembly GCA_031216285.1). Taxonomy (NCBI): domain Eukaryota; kingdom Viridiplantae; phylum Streptophyta; class Magnoliopsida; order Myrtales; family Myrtaceae; genus Syzygium; species Syzygium syzygioides. The sequence continues at coordinate 39,910,803 of CM062243.1, forward strand.
CCACACCATGTAGATGTTCTCTGACAGGGGAATGTATCCCCAGATCCAGGTTTCTAAATACTCTTTTGTGAATTCATGCGATCAAACTTAGAATTAGAAAACTCTGACGAGCCATTTTCTCATGGCACCTGTATCTTCAATCCAAGAAAGAAACATGTTATTAGGTGCTGAATTGGTGGCATTGTATGCAAGATCCTCTCAAGCAGCTGATCCTTCCAGCTATCTGATGCTTAGCAAAGCTTCTCTCGCTATTTCACATTTTTCTTTTCTGGTCTTGCGACACCAGGAAGCATCAGTGTCCCTTCTTTACCATCTGCTCTTGCTTTGAGTGAGTGAGAGATCACTTGAGGCTGCAGGGCAACTTATTGTTAGCTTATGTTTAACTTTCTTCTTTGATATTTGTAGTCTGTACCTTCAATCTCACATTTAAAAACATTTTAAGTTTGATATAACCTACTTATTTATAGCCATGCCGAGCTAAGAGAGTTCTTTATCGTGTATCCACAGTGGATGGCTAGTAAGGATTTTTCTGTGTTTACAAACTAATGCAAATACCAATTCATCATCACATTTGATGCTGTGTTCAGATTCTTGAAATGGACACCTATAGGTATCATGGCCACTCCATGTCAGACCCTGGGAGCACATACCGTACTCGTGACGAAATCAGTGGTGTACGACAGGTGAATACATGATTATGTTTGATAAGGATTTGTCCCATTTTTTATTTTGGGATTTAATATTTATAATGTTTCCCCTTTAGGAGCGTGATCCAGTTGAAAGGATTAGAAAGCTGCTATTATCTCTTGACCTGGCAACAGAAAAGGAGCTGAAGGTAACTTTCTCGATTTGGATTTATGTATACGTAGCACATGGTTAGCACTGAATATTCCGTAAATTGCACGTTTAAATGTCTAAAAAGTTCATCTATGCCGAAGATAGTGAAGAAGCATTTTATGTTTCAAAAGAATGGTGCAATGCGGACACTGAAGCCTTTACCTTTCTTTCTCATTCTAATTTGCTGTCCATATTTCCATCTTTTAGGATATCGAGAAGGAAGTAAGAAAAGAGGTTGATGAAGCTATTGCTCAAGCCAAGGTAAGAATTATGTTTAGATTATTCTGATTGTTGGGAGTTAACTATCTTGAGCAAAATTAATAATCTAATTGGTCATTTTGCTTAGCATTTGTTGGAAGTAATTGCCTGCCCTCACTTGTTGTTGACACCATAACATGTGTTTTTTCCTCTTCTCCAGGAAAGTCCAATGCCTGAACCATCTGAACTGTTCACCAATGTGTACGTGAAAGGTTATGGAGTTGAGGTAATTCTTATTAGATTTGTTTCATGTCATTTATCATGTATAGGGAGTTTCTTCTTTCGAAATTTTCATTAGGGCCTATGTTGGCTTCGCCAGTGAGATGGGGCACAATGCGATATGGTAGTTGGTAGTGCTTCCAAATTCCAACTACAATGAAATGTGTTTTGCTTATTAGAGCAGATACTTGATATGATGAAACATGCTTGTACAGATATTTTTCAATCAAATATTGCCTGAATATTTTGTGTGATAAGGTTTACACGCAATCTGTGGGCCAAGTTATTGGAGATACATCTCCTTTGGTCCATCATTTTGAAGGGTTAACTTGAAAAATTGCTTTTTGTCTTGAAAAAGAAATAATTCCGTGTTTGCATAGCTATAATGTCAAACTTTATTTGTTAAAAGTGAGTCTTTTTCTATAACAAACTAGCAACATGAATTGAGGATGCGTAATAAATCAGTTGGGTCAGTGAAGAATGTGATGTTGTTCATAGCTATCTGAGTTCCAGAATGCTCTGGTATTAGTTTTTGCATCAGATGAACATGAGATCTTAGTGTTCTTTGTAGTCGAACTAATATTTTTTTTGGATAAGAATACTATACAAGTGAAGTTGTTGGAACTTTTCTTTTTGAGGATTTGAATTAATTCTTTTGTATGAAAGAGGCAAATCAAAGAGTGGAATAGGGTCAATTTCTGCACCTGGATGTATGAAGTTACTTGTATATGCAGAAGAAATCTGCAATCAGGGAATGAGCAAGTGAAGATTGAATTTTAACGTGGTAAACTTGGAGACTTACTGCAAATAAATTTGGTATCAAGATTAATTAATTTGCTTTCACTATGTACCCCTCGTAGAGAAGATAAGTGTGTGTATAAGGTCCAGAAATGCATTTTTAAATGTAGATGATTATCTTTATATTTCAATCTGTAATCCTGGGTTTCTGGATCATTTGCAGAGCTTTGGAGCAGATAGGAAAGAAGTGAGAGCCGTGCTTCCATGAAATCGAATTTTTTTGGGAAGTATCAAAAAGGTATTTTGACCTCTGCAGATGCCAAAGTCACGAACAAAAGGAAGAATAACAGGTGGGACCAAGATGACTGCCAATTTGTGGCCTCCTTGTTGTCTTTTTTTTTTTCTTTTGGTATGTGCAGCAGAGGTGAACTAAAATTATTTCTTACTTTTCGCTTTTCCTTTTACGCTTTGTCTATTTTTTGTGGTTTTCTCTGTTACTTCTTTTCTTGGGTTCGAAAAGTTCAATGAATGTGCCAAGGATGTTTTGAACACATTGTAGTGACCTTCTAAAAAGGTCCATTTGATTTAGCAGTTGCCGTGCTGTTTGTGCTCTGTAAAAATAAAAGAGCATTAATGAAATTCACTATTACTCCGAGCACAATGAGAGTTTCGGACCAGCCGTTGAGGGCTATGAATTTATTTCTCACATTCTTTGGGCCGTGGTCCATTGGTATGGCTATTGCTTGCACGGGACCCTTGTAGGAGACATCTGGTTCCATTTTTTTTTTCATTTATTGGTTGGATAGGGGTGCCACTATGAAGTCCGGTGAATTTCTCCCAGCTTATATTGCTTTGAAGTGAGCAGACTCTTGATTTTCCCGTGTAGGACTTGAATATTTCCTTGGCCATCCTTGTTGCAATTCTGGGGATCTCTCATCTTTTAATGTTACCTTCCTCGTGTTAATTTAGTCAGTACCTTTCAATTCACTGTTGTGATAGTGGCGCGGTCACTTGGAAATCCTGAGCAATGTTTGTGTAATAATATGCTTCGTTTAATAATTAATTAAACATATTCTAATTTAATTCTTTCTTTCCACCAAGTACAAGCAATAAGCGCTCTTCATCCAATAGACTTCTGGACTTCTGCTCATTTTTCTCTATCAAATCCATGCTAACAGCTAAAGAAGTTGGAGAGAAAGCGGTTGGGCGTGTTCTCATACTTTCCAAGCGGCACTGAAGAGTCTGCTGCTTATAATTTTGTGGCAGATGATTCATAGTGAGATAAAGGGTAGGTCTACTCAGTAGAGAGTATTCTTTCTAGTGGTTTCGAGTCTCGCCGTGTCCTTACTGGCTTTCCATGAAAAAACGATAAGTACATGCAAACAATGCACCAAGTAGCCACTGGCGAATCTGGTGATTTTTGGTTGAGGGGTAATGCTGTTCACTTCTTGCTCTCGGTCGTGTCTGAAAAGAATTAGTCGACTTCCACCTAAAAAATATCAATTTTCTTTTGGGTTAATACCACAAAAAATCTCAAACTGGTACATTTGTGATAAATTTACTCCGAACTATTTTTTTAACCACAACAAACCCCAAACTAATACTCCCGTAACAATTTCATTCCAAACTAATTTTTTGGCCACCAAATATCCAAACTGGTACACCTGTGACAAATTTACTCTCTGTTAGTTCCCGTTAAATTTTACTATTAAATTGCTAAGTTTGCTGACACGTGGCAGTTGACAGGTATATCAGTTTGGAGTTTTACCACTCAGTTTGTCACAAGTTTATCAATTTGTAATTTTTCGTGATATTAATCTAATTTATCGACACTAATAGTGGGTAAATTTATTACAGGTGTATTAGTTTGAGATTTTTAGTAGTTAAAAAATTAGTTTGAGCTAAAATTGTCACAAGTGTACCAGTGTGGGGTTTTTTGTGATCAAAAAAATAGTTCGGAGTAAATTTATCACAGGTGTACTAGTTTGAAGTTTTTGGTGATCAAAAAATTAGTTCAAGATAAAATTGTCATTAGTGTACCAGTTTTCAATTTTCTGTGGTATTTACCATTCTCTCTTTTTTGTGACTCGGAATTTTTTAGGCTTGACGATGTAATGGGAGGAATTAGGTCTTTGATGGATTCGTTGCTGTCGTTTCGCAACATATATCATCATAGATATAATTGCAATTATCTTGATTTGAGTGTAGAAATACATATTCTTCCTAAGAAAAAAGTAATGGTTGCTAGAATTCGGAAAACTGCAGTGAAAACTTTAATGCATGAAAATGAAATGCATGGAGTTCATCCTGGCTTCTGTTTAGTTGGTCTCATATATTCTTGTTGGTCATGTCATTTGCGATGCTTTTTAAGTAGTGCAAAGCATTTTCACACCACAATCCTGTAAATATTAAGCCATAGCACAACGTACCAAGCTCTCATATTCAAGCTCACCATTAATGCAAGTCAACTGATCAAATCCATCCTACACAATTAAACCCTAACAGTTTTCATCCTCCAAGGTTCTTGCGGATTTTGGCTATGTCTTGCCGCGTAATCTGGAACGCTGTTCCTAATACTTCGTCAGGTATCCCTGGTTTCGACATGAACGCAGCAAGTGAAGCAATTTGGACACCTGGGTTTTGACTACTGAGCCCTGAGATGGCCAATGCTGAGTTTGTCGAATCAAAGTTGTAGAGGTAGTGAATCAGACCTTTAGGGAATACAAATGACTCCCCCGGTCGCAGAATTTGAGTGAACAGGCGGTTGGAAGTGTCCACAAAGCCGACACCGATCACCCCCTCGAGGCAAATGGTCACCTCCGAGGCCCTCGGGTGCGAGTGGGGTGGCACCAACCCGTTCCCCACAATATCAATTCTAGCCATGGTCAAGCCCATCGTATTGAGCCCCGGCAAATTGGCCATGTTTGTGAGCGTGACATTGAACCCAAATCGGTTGGCCTTTGGGTTGCCTGGCTTGGATAGAGCCGAGGTGGTGAAGTCGGAAATGCTAGCTGAATCTGGGTCAATGCAGGGTGCACCATTGACCGAAAAAGAATGCCGGTTTCTCATGTCCGCTATGCAGTAATCTTGAAGCGGATCGGGGTCAGTTTGGGCCTGGCTCAATATAAGAGCTAGGACGACCAGCGTCGGAAGACGGGAAGGTGTAATCCTAATGACCGCCATTGGCCTTGTGCAAATGATGTGGGTTTTCGGTGCCTGGATAGGATTTAAGAGAAGCTGTGACATGTTATATATAGAAGCTGTGGGAGAGTGATGCTTTGATGGAATGAAAATGAATATGTTCTGCAGATGTCATGGGATTGAGTAACTTAAGAGCATGAAAAAGAGGGGAAAAAGGAGCAAAGGCAAGTTTTAAGGGATTGAGTTTCAAGTCACAAAAAGGCCACAAGTTGGGATACCGTGTGCTCTATGTTCATTGGCCAAGTGGATCAAACCAGCAGAAGCTTCTTTAGCATGCTCTCCCTTCATTCTCTGCAGCCAAAAGAAAGACAAAGGAGGAAATAAAAGTGTGTGTGGGCATGTGCGTGGGGGCAAACAAATAACCAGACAAAGCCATACAGAGTCAAAATAATTGGGTCTTAGTACGTCCCTCGTGGAGTGAAATGGTGGAATCAAATGTGCTCACTCTGAGGAATAATGTTCGGTGTGTATCCTAGGATGCGTTTATTTTACTAAAAATTAACTGTTAATTTTTATTTATTTAGTGATTTAGGAAAATCGATTTCCTTCTTGTTAGAAGAGGAAATCGTTTTCCTCTAGTCTAAATTTGTTGTTTTCAATTTATGGTAAACGTTTCTTGTAGATCGATTAGTTTTCCGTCTTCCAAATATCGGAAAGTCGAAAAATAATTTTCGTGAAAACAGTTTTCCTTCAAACAGACGGACTCTTTAAGTTAGTATATCAAGAAATTACCTATCCTTAATAGTGGTCGAGTATATCCCTCTTATCTCGAGACCCATATGTAATCTCCCAATTCGTGTACTACTAATTGGTCTTTGTATGCGTAGCATTATTTCTGTAGAGAGCCAACGATATTTTCTAATTTCAACTAATAACTTTAAGATAATAGCCAAATTAAAAGCTAATTACTTCAGAACTAGAACATGAGGTACTGCAATAACCAACACAATAAACGAACGGACCCTTAAAGTTAGTGTGCTCGGATCTAATCTGTTTGGCAAATTCCACATGTTACACTACGTACGACGTACGACCATTCCATAAACACTAATCAAACAGACATAAGTGCCCAACTAAAGATCTTGCATAACTCAACCTTTTCTGCGGTTTATGCTGTTGGTTGTAATCCGGCGTTTAATAAGCTTTTTCAGGAGCACACGACCAGGAGCGCAAAAGTAAGAAACACAAGTTGGAAATTAGGACGCGGCCTTTGCTTCAAGATCTCGGTAACAAGTGAAAGAACGGTCAAATCTTCCATTTGTCCAACGTCAAACACCCAACTTTTCAAAGTGCATCGATTTTGACTCGCTCTAAAAGAAATTAGCAAGAACAATTAACGGGTCTTTACCGCTATCTCGGTTGGATTAGAGCTTATTGCCAAAGTAATGCCACAACGATAGATGTACCAATAACATCCCATTTGTACCCCACTCTTGCTTACGCTTCGACTTTCATTTCTTTTCGTGTTCTGCTGGACTTACACTTCAATTCTCGTAGTTGCATCGCGTTGAAGGATGCAGAGAGATTCTTTCACACTAGTGAGCTGTCCTTTTTCCTGCGCAGCTCACGCCTTTCCTAACCCTCCATCGACCGCAGTCAATCTAAAGCTGTCTTTTGTATTTATGAAACCACTGGCTATCCTGAGAAAATTTCCTTACGAGATGGAGGCGAGCTCACGGTATTTCGCCATTCCAGATGCATTGATGGAACGGCCCTTTTGGTTTTTGGGCATTTGTGGTCGTGATCATAATAAAAATTTTCAATTTTTTTGAAGGGGGATAAAGTGTCCACGTCGTATTAGTTGACGCAATTCAATCTCGTGGCCCACAGGAGTTGAGACGCAAGATCCGTCATTAAATCAGAGGCTCCTTATTTCAGTGGCGGGCCTCGCTTTTCTTCCTGATCTCAGAAGATGGGCCTCAGCTGATCCCCACGAATATGATGCAGAAGAGTTAAAAGGGGAGCCATGGAAAAAGGGCTGCAAGAAGAGGTCACCCTATATTTGGAATTTTGGTAGAAGTTCGTTTTGCTCAGCTTCATCATTGAACCGAACAGTTCGTAGTAGCAACTAAGGGAAAAATGCTTAATTTCTGATCATGGAAACCACTCTTTGACTCGACTCGAGAGATCATGCTCGAGGAAGCGTGGAAGGGGTGGTCCGAATTCTGGCAAAGGCAACTTTCACACAATCAGCACTAGAAACAGATGGTCGAGTAATTTATTCATTACCATGAGACAAGGGATTATCGTTACTCGATCAGATTACTCTGGTAATTCAAGATATTTAGGCATTGGAAATGGACATCTTTTAAGCAATGATTTCGACGCTCGTTAAATCTACTTAATAATGGATTTCTTGATTTTCATAGCATTAGTCACCCACACCACTGAAAAAGCAGCACATTAAAAATTATAAGTTTTTATTATTTGATTTCTCAAATAAATGTCTTCACGAGTTTTATTACTAAAACGATATCACCCTTCCTTGGTGTGAAAAGCAGTAAACAAGCATGACAAGAGTTAAAAAAGGTAGTGGTGAAATATCTCTCCCTTTCTTATCATGGGATTCATCATCTTAGGTGTCCTCCACAAAGTACCACAAGCGGACAAGGGTCCAAAAAAAAAAAGTTTGTGTGGGAGAGGAGCGAGAGAGAGAGACGGGGTGCAAGACTGCAAGTCTCTCGGACAAGCAACACTACGCGAACACATGGTCATGTTTTGACCAAAAAAATAAAAATAACACATGTTCATGTGCTTCTTCTTCTTCTCCTTGTGCTCGCTGTTCTCGATGATCTCTCCTTCTTCTGACTCATTGGGAAAAAAAAAAAAATGGCCCACGATTCATCATCGTGCCACCGTGCATTTAGTTGAACAAAGTTTGTCCCTTGTCTAGTTAACCCTCTGGCAGTGCAAATCTTGATCAAGGTAACACCCGTCTGTGCTTTGAATTTGTTTAGTAAAAGAACCCAGTTGGATGAATCTTGGTCTAGTCACCGTTATATGAGCATATCTTTGTTCTGATTAGTTTTGGACTGTTGGTGAACTCTGTCTATCTTGTGGTTCTTGTTCCTGGGACGTGATCCGAACAGATGGGTGAGAGCGTAGCTTCAAATGCTGCTCTTGAGGTGTCGGTTTCGTTCGGTAGGTTCGAGAATGATTCTCTCTCTTGGGAAAAATGGTCGTCTTTTTCGCCGAATAAGTACTTGGAAGAGGTCGAGAAGTGTGCAACTCCCGGATCAGTTGCCCAGAAGAAGGCCTACTTTGAAGCCCATTACAAGAAGATTGCTGCTCGAAAAGCAGAGCTGCTGAATCAGGAGAAGCAGATGGAGGATGGCTCTTCCGGATCAGATGACGGAAGATGCGACGATCCGGGGAGTGAAATTAACGAGGGCGTTTTTGAGATTGATGGGTCGAAGGATGAGAATTTGGATGCGGTGATCGAGCAAGTCGAGGATTCGGTTGATGAAGCGGGTCGAAGTTCTCTTGAAAAGCAGATTCATGATGTTGTCGTCGCAGTGGAAGACCAAATGGTACCGGTCGAGGGAGTCAAAGAAGAACCAGATTCGAGCCGGAGCGTACACGGCCTAAACTTGGAAAAGCTAGAAGATGATGAATTTGTGAAGGAGGTAGTACAAGAAGTTCAAATTGGATCTTCAGAAGTGAAGGAACTTCATCATAATGTTAAGAATGACATGGTCAAGACTGAAAAGGTTCAACAGGAAAATGTGAAATTGAATCTGATCAGAAAACCTCAAAAGGTAAGGCAATCAAGTGTCTTTCTTTTGCTTTCTTTTTCTTTCTCTACTAAATTTTGGCTGTATATAATCAGGTTTTATATTCTTTCTAAGTTTGGCCTGGTCATTAATCTCCTTGTGCTTATGTTTTGTATAGATTAATCCAACAAATAAGGAGAGAAACACGACGAAAACAAAGAAAACGCCGGATTCGCTGGTTGTCAAGTCATCGTTACGAGCATCTGCCCTGAGGTTATCTAAGCCAACTTCCGCTTCCACTGCAAGATCTACAGCAAAGCCTTCGGCAAAGAAGGAAACAGTCCCGATGTTACCCCGGAAGAAGAACACTCTTAATGTAGAGATCAAGAAAGTTCCTTCTAAATCACTGAACATGTCCGTTAGTTCGGATTTTACAAATTTCAGTCGATCTGATATCTCCACGTCGAGGAAATCTCTAATTATGGTGACAATGGGCGATAAAGACATTGTTAAACGGGCATTCAAGACTTTTCAGGGCAGTCCAGCGCTGTCGAAATCGTTCTGTGGAGAGAGATCTTCTGTACCAAAGCCAGTGAGTTGTCAAATATTCCCATGAAAAGAACTCTTGAGCTGCTCTAGTTTCCATTTCCAGACTAGAGTGTATGTTACTCTGCAAGAAGTCGAACCAGACTTTTAACGTGTAATTCTCTTGGAATTTTTTCATGTGCAGGCCCCTTCACTGGTGACTGAAGCGAGGAATTCTAATTCTGCGACCGAACGGAAATGCAAAGACGGGTAAAGTTAGAATACAATAATTGGAGATTATGTTGAAGAAGCTTGCTTGCTTATAGAAAATTATGATAGTCCCTTTGAATTTGTAAATAGCAGTTATTTCTTAACCCAGCGTTGTAAGGCCTTAGTGCAATCTCGGATATAGGGCAACTAACAGAAACTGAAACTACTGAAAGGGGGCAATGTGATGTATCTGAGCAACTTGTCTTCCTCTGTGTTGTTAATATAAAACAGACCGGCTAATATATAGTCATATGGTGTTTTTCCCTACGTTCAAACTGAAACAATCATTTACCTGATTCAAGTTTACAAGAAGTCTCGTTTGGAAAGTTTAATTGCTCATAGAAAGAGCTGGCAGGCTGACTTTGTTATTGGACTGAAAAGGAAAATAGTCTCAGTTCCTTTACAATAATAATGATGACGAAATTATGGATCCAGTACTGGCTTTTGCAAATAAATTTCCAAAAGTTTATGGGATTTTCTCCTTTTATAGCAAGATTGTTGGTTCATGGGACTTGGTCCCTTGAGCGCCCCAGATATGATTAGTGTTGCTTTTTATGTAATGCGTAATATACATGTTTTTCATTTCAGCCTCTTGGATTATGAGAGACTGTCCAGTTTAAATTTTTTTAATCCTATTGTTGTTTTTTCCTCCTAATCTGGTCCAGCATGAATAACTGCGTTCATACATATCCATTCTTGAGAATTGTCTGTTTCTTCCTGTTATTTGACATTTAGCAACAATATTATGTCAAAATGTGTCTGCATCTGCATTTGTCATTTCTTTGTTTGTTAATGGTCCCAGTGCATGGGTTTGATGCATCAACAACACTATAGTTTAGGAAGTTATGAACTTCTCTTGATCCCTATTTACACCATTCCTGATGTGGAGATATGTCAAAAACGTGGGTTTGATGCATCAACAACACTATAGTTTAGGAAGTTATGAACTTCTCTTGATCCCTATTTACACCATTCCTGATGTGGAGATATGTCAAAAACATGGTCCATATTATGGCTAAAGACTTTATAAGACGCACATTTCTTTTTGCACGAGTCGATTTGCTTGTCAGTCTAGAGTTTCAGTCTTATCTTTCTATTCTCTCAAAATCTCGCTGTGGAAAACTCGTACAACAGGCAAACCAAAGCTGAAAGTGTGGGTAAAAAGGTTCCTAAGATTCTCCCGTCTTCTTTTGGGTCAAGAAGTGATGAACGGGCAGAGAAGAGGAAAGAGGTATCGTAGGAAATATCATTTATAATTCCCCTCTTGTTTTTTTGTCATCATGTGTAAATTTATCTCTCTTTATGACTACACACCAGTTTAGGAAGAACCTGGAGGAGAAATCTACTGTCAAGGAAGTAGAGAAGATACGCCTTCATTCAAAACCAAAGGTACAAATAAACAATTCACATGATTTTGTTGGTCATGGTATATTTTGAAAGTCTTCGTGATGAAGCCTTTTATGACTCTTGCCTGGATGATTTTGGATGATTTCTTTTCCTTTGATCCACTGCTTCTGTCCATATGGTCGTGCAATAAGTATATGATTCACGGCCTTTTTTCCTGAACCTGAGTGATTCTTTCCAGGAAAAAAAGGAGGAGGAGAAGAAAAATTTAAGGCAAAGTCTCAATTTCAAGGCTACGCCCTTGCCGGCTTTTTACCATTGGCAAACTAAATCAAAGAACTATCTTGCTAAGGTAAATTATCTCTATTTATGTAGTTTACACAGAGTGGGCATCGTATTGTATTGTTCTTGAGCTCTGGAACATTGACAACTACTATCATCTAGTAAGACTTAGTGACCAATGTATGCCTTGGGTATGGGTGAGGCTGAAAGTTTCATTCTGTCATATTTGGTGCAACCCCTCGTTGCTTTACCAATTCAGAGTAAGTAAAAATTCAACCCTGATTTTTCTAGGCCTTGCTACTCACAAATTCCAAGAGATCGGGAATCCTTATTTATTAACTAGTTGCCCTAATGTCCCCAATAAGAATATCGTGGTTTTATTTTCTTGTGATTTTGTTAATCTCCCTGAAGAGAGAGAAAGAGAATCTACAATTTTGCATTACAAAGAACCACCAGTAAGTTTTCGAACATCACATAATTTTGGCATGGATTCAGCTTATGTTGTTTCAAGCTTTGCCGTTTTCAGAAACAGAATTAACACTGCTGAAGAAGATGGTTATGAATTCAATTTCACAAGATAGGCGCTTGTTTGGTTTACAGGAAGGTTACAAGAGTGAATCCCGTGGTTGAGGAAAGTTGATTTGGGGAGAAGGACAAGCTCTCCACGAACAGATGGTTGTTAAGAGAGACCGAAAGGTGTGTTACTGATACGAAGCTCGGACTGGTCAAGCAGACAGGAAATATATCTGAACAAGTTGGACCGATGCCCTGACTCTATTATCCGACGTTGAGTCGAGGGTGAGTGGCGGATTGTACATAGGAATAACTAGAACAGACAATAATATAAGTCAAAGTCGATAAGTCAAGTGTCTTATCTCAATAATTTAATGAAGTTAAGGTTTAGCTCTCTTTCTAGTGTCATTAGTGACATTACATGTCTGTAGTTAATCATGAAATCACATGCACTGAGCAAGTGAACTATGATGTCTATATGATATCAATTAGGAACGATTTCTTCTCATGATCTTGATTTGAGATATAAACATCATGGAAATGATGTGAATACCATCTGTGTTCTGTTCAGTAAGAAAACAAGTTCATGTGTATTTCTGTAATCGAGCCGCAAGTTAAAAAAGAGTGGGAGACACCATGTTGAAGCTGAGACAAAATGAAAGAATTTTGGTAGATATGATCCAAATTGTTGGCAATCACCAAATGGGCCAACGTACGTTGATGATTTATGAAAGAATCTGATGTCTATATGGAGGGGAAAAAAATCACTTGGTCAATTCATCAATATGTTCGACCAAAATAAAAAAAGATCATCGATATGCTGGTGAGAACTATGTACAGCAATCGATTCGTCATCGTCGAGGTTCTTCCTTAGAACTCTGCATCAGAATCGCTGGAAGTGCTGCGCCTAAGCTTCTCCAACATGATATGCGACAAGTTTGGAAACCTTGTGGGAGACCTTGTCGGTGACTTTGGCGACGCCGACAATGGTGCGGAGCTCGCCGTGGCGGTCTTCCTCCTCTGCAAGTTCCGAGTGATTTCGACGCACACCTGATCGACCATGCCCAGAAAATCTTTGACCACGATGAATAAGTGAAGCGGTTTTTCTCCATTTCGTCTAGATGCTCCCGATTGATAATACTCAGTCGTCCTCTTCACAAATTCCATCGCTTTCCTCTGCTCTTCCCTTAAAGAGCTTAATTCTTCTTCTGCCGACTCAATGAATCTCCTTAGTTCCTCGCCTAATCCACTGCCATCGCTCGCGCATAGATCCGTAACCTGCCGAATCTTGGCAATACCGCGTGCTAGCCCTGTGCATGAGGAGGCGAAGCTGTCGTAGTCGATCATTGCTGCTTTCTTCACGTTAGAGAACTCGGCGCTAAGTCCTCCTACTACTGGTAACCCCAGCATGATGTACTCGTTCTCTCTTTCATCTTTGGCTTTCGAATTCTCCGAATCTGTGCTCGAGCTGGTGCTTCTACGACTGCTCGTTCGGCTCAAACTATAATCCCGATTGAGAGCACACCGCTTCCCCTCGGATCGCACGACTTGTTCCACTACGAAGTGAAGCAACGTGGTTTTCCCGTCAATGCTTTTGACATCCGACAGCTTTCTAAGCGCGTCGAGGTTGAATGCTTGCGCGTTGCCTCTGGAAGTTCCTGCATTCATTCGGTTTCCGGCTTTAAGGATCGCTTCTAGTAGCTTTACAAAGAGTCCACGAGTACGAAGCTCCTCGCATGCAAATTCCAGTGTCCGGATAGATTCCTTCAGGTGAAGGATGTCCGACTTGAAGTTCGATCTGAAAAGCATGGCGTTAAAGCGAGCAAATGCCGATGGAACTGATTTTAGGAGGTGGTACAGGTAGGACTCCGCATCCGCGAGCCTGGTGGTGTCTCCGTCGAATTGAAGGATTTGAGACTGTTCTTCTGCTGTTGGCGCAACCTTGTTGAGCTTTTCGAGGACGTCTATGCTTAGGCCTTGATCTTCCGTGACCGCATAGAGGATATCGTCGCGGGAAACTGCCAGGGTCTTGAGCACAATCGCAATGTTCTGCGACTTGCGAGGGTCCAGGATGAAAATTTTCGAGGATGGATTTGAGTTGGTTTTGCCGGTCGAAGCCAAACCCAAGGAGGTTTCCTTTTCTCGAGTGGAGTTCCGATTGCCCGGAACGAACCCAAACAGATCTTCCATAAGATCATCGTCGAACCTGCAAGTGCACCCAAAATTACATTAATCCTAGATTTGTCGAGCCTGCATAATTATGGACATAGTCTGACTGTCACATTATATAAAGCCTACAGTGTTGAATCGTCACAACTTGAGGTTTCGATCAAAGTCTACATGTATTGGTGTGATGTTCATAAATGTGACTGCTTGCAGACACAATGATTGAGAAACAACTCTGCAAAGTATGTGAAAAGAATCGGATTTACCTGAAAGAACCGTCGCCGACCTTGTCCCAAACCATGGAGTGATCCGCATTGGCCTCAAACTTCTCCCAGTGAAGAGGCTTCAGTTTCACCTGACCAGGTGGAGCTGCAGGCTCTCCCTGTTTCCCCTGCTTTTCTAGTCCTTTTGTTGGAGCCGGTGGTATTTTTGGTGATTCCATACTGCGCAGTTTACTTGGTGGAGGAGGCGGTGCTGCCACTGGTGACGGTCTTGCTGGCGGTGGGGGAGGCGGTGGTGCTGCCGACAGCGGACGTGATGACGCTGCTGGGGGCGGCGGCGGCGGCGCTTCTGATGGCAGACGTGGTGGTGGTCGTGCAGGTAGCGGTGGCACTGCTGATGGTGGGCGTGGTGGTGCTGCTGGTAGCGATTGCCGTGGTGGTTCAGCAGTTGAAACCGCAGAGAAAGTCGATGCCTCCTGTGGTTTCCTAGGCGGCGGTGGCGGTGGCAGCGGCACCTCTGATGGTGGATGTGATGGGGCTGCCACGGACCGTGGCAGCAGTGGTGACGCTGCTAATGGCAGAAGTGGTTGAGGTGGTACCATCAGCGGTGGCACTGCTGACGGTGGACGTGGTGGTGCTGCTGGTATTGGTCGCATTGGTGGTTCGGCAGTTGACAATGCCGAGAAAGTCAATGGCCCCCGTGGTTTCCTAGGCGGCGTTGGTGGCGGTGTTGGTGGTGACGTTGGCGGTTCAATCGGTCCGGGTCTCTCAACGGCCTCGAGGACAGCTACTCGGGCTGCCGGGGACCCCGTTACCGGTGGTGACGCTGCTAATGGCGGACGTTTTTGAAGTGGTGCCGGGGGCGGTGGCACTGCTGGTGGTGGACGTGGTGGTGCTGCTGGTGTTGGTGGCGGTGGCAGTTCAGCAGCTGAAACCGCAGAGAAAGTCAATGCCTCCGACGGTTTCCTAGGCGGCACCGGCGTCGGCTGTTGAATTGGTCTGGGTCTCTCAACGGCCTTGAGGGCAGCTACTCGGGCTGATGGAGGGGGTGGTAATGGATACAAAGCTGCATTCACGCCGATTGCATCCTCATCTTCTCGTCGAACTTGAACATCGTTATCTTCACAGGATGATGGTCGCTTCTCTCTCATTAAGGGCACTTCTTGAATGTGCTCGTCAAAACTCGTGTCCCCGTCTCTCCTTTCACTCACATCTTCCTCTTTATGGCCTCCTGGACTCCGCACGAACACTTTGCTCGGGCTCTTCTTCAAGAAACTCCCGGTCCTCTCCCCCTGCATCTGGAGCCTCCGCCAATAAAGAACGTCCAATCCATTCTCATCCACAATCAGCCCCTTGATACTCCCTCCGAATCTCATGAAGTCCCCGCGAGGCATCAGCGCAAAGCGCCCCATCTCCGCCGATCCATGATCCGGACCCCGTCGGCCTCCCCGCCTCTGGATCACAAAGAAGAGCAGCGTGGCGACAATCAGCGAGCTGGCCGCGGTGGCTGCCACAGCCTTGATGACCGTCTTGCGTGAGGACAACGAGGGCAGCGGGGGCGGCGGCGGTGGCGGCGGCGGAGGCAGAGGGGTTTGGCACGGGCCTCTGAGGGGAGGAGGAGTAGAGTTGGTGGTGGTAATGGCGGTGGTGGTGGCGGGGCCTAGAGGAAAGAAAGTTTCGATGTTCTGTTGAGAACAAGCGAGGCCGACCCAGCAAGCTGAGAGAAGTAAAAACCTGCAGAGCAATAACCACCTGGGCTCAAGATGAAGAATCAGAGACATGGTAATTTGCTATCTGGGTCGAACAGGAAGAGAAAACATCTGGCACCAAGTCGTCTGCTTTTCTAGTCACACGCAGCAATGAGGAAGGCTCGACTTCAACTTCAAAGCCATCGTCGCGTTAGGCAGCGTTGACCAGTTCGGCACAAAGCATCATGCACTTCGAAAGCCCTTGTCACCTTATTTTTATCGTTACGTGGTTCTGTTCCCAACTGCAGCGACCCCAGTCATCCGGTTGACCTTTTCTTTCGTTTCCCTTTTGGTCAATACCCAATTCATCAGTGCAGCAATCCACGCTAAGAACGACCGTTGCTACTGACACAGAATCGGTCGCGCATCGTGACTCTAGCTTTGTTCTTTATAATCACCTCGAGAAAGGCACGCGACGTCATTCTAGAAATGGTCGGTGATTACTCCGTCAGACGAGGACGAGGAGGAGTTGAAATGGTACCTAAAGAGGTACAAAGACATAATTTCCGGTCCCATCGATTCGTCACTGCCGTGGGTGTGCCGATGACGACTAATCTAATAAGCTTGCGTCGCGGGCAAAAATTCACATGCCAGTGGATTAAACTAACGAAATGACTTCTGCTCCGAAGTGGACGTCGGAATAAGAAACCAAAAACCAGAAGACTTCGTTCCGTTTACCTAATAACTGGACTTTGCTCTCCATTCACCTTCGGTGTTCTCATCTGTTGTAATGGCGAAGTACCAACCGGCCATGAAAAGGTGGCAGCCCAAGATCGCAGGTGCAAGTGAACAAATCCCGAGTTTGTGTGTTAGTTAAGGAACCACATAAATGTTGGTCAAAAAGCATAATTTGGTTGACGAAGGTTGAATACTGCTTCGGACTGAGGAACTGTAGCAAGGCGGTTGAGAAAAAACAACAGTAAAATTTGTCATCCATCCTCAGATTCTAGGACTCAAGATCGGAACTGGGATTTCAGGAATTTTTTTTCATGCTGGCTACTTAAGCTTCGCTCTCTGCTATCTCTCCATGTTTGCGCAAACTTCGCCTCTCGTGGTGGAGCAACAAAGAGAGATTCTTTAAATTGCTTCAAAAGCCTGACGTATCACCGAACGCAAGAGAGCGTTTCTGATACGCAAGACTGAATCGCCGTGATTATTTCTCCTCTATGCGCTTGTACTTCGATTTGACGGGAAAATTGCCCAAAAATCCGATAATCTATTGCATTTTTTTTTCAATTTAATCATAAACTTTTCAATTTTGTTAATTGAGTCATAAATATTTTCACTTCTTGCAAATTAAGTTCATCGAAATAATTTTAGATGTGGATGCCAGGGGCGTACGTGGCGCTGACGTGGATAATTTTTAATAATCTGAAAATTCTTTTCTTTTTTCTGTACTTTCCTTCCCTTCTTTCTCCTCTAGTTGATCACCGAGCCTCGTTCCCGCTAGCCACCGGCGAGAGTGAGGCCAACCTCGCCTCGGCGATGGCAAGCCTTGCCATGGCTAGGCAAGGTCGAGCCTCGCCGTTGCTGGGTAGGGCTTGACCTCGCCGGCCCTCACCTTTAGCTGGTTGCCGAGGCTTGGCGATCAACTGGAGGAGGAAAAAGGAAAGGAAAATAAAAATAAAAATCGAAAAATATTAAAATATTATTAAAATTTATCTATGTTAGTTCCAGGTAGGTCGGCTGACCAAAATTGATCGGATTGACTCAATTGACAAAAAGTGAAAAGTTTTATCACTTAATTGGCAGAATTAAAAAAGTTTAGAATCGAATATAAAAATGTAATAAGTTTGACGACTTTTTGGACAATTTGACTAAGGTGCTTGCTCGAAAGGGACCGATCGTTTGAGAGCCGCTACTGGCCATTGGGATTTCGCTGTACACGATGACTCGTTGAAAGGCCACTTGATGCAATTTAGCTTGATGGGTTCCTTATTGTAAAGCACCTCTTGCCCCTTCGAACACCGCCGTCTGCCTACCGCACTTTATTTTGTTTCCATTAGACCCTTCCAAGTTCTGCAACTTCCGGACTACGCGGCAGCGACTGATTCAGTTTGATTTTTGATTCCACTTGCTTGTCGTGTGGAAAAGCCACGATGCAATCACCGCTCCCATTTGACGGGGTTGGCTCGACAAGGATACATTTATGGATTTCCTTGCGGAGATCATTTGGTTGTTGCAAATTACACGGCATGGTCAGCGAAGGTGAACTCGGACCTCTCGATCGGTTTTAGGGAATATGGTTTTCATCGGCTATTACTTGTTAATCCAGCAAGGTTTTTGATGGAAGTCGGGGGAATCAATGGCGTCATTAGTCAAGGAGGTGTGTGGCGTGGGCCTTATGATCGCGTGCCTCTCGACCAATTCATGCTTCAGTTGATTTGCACACATTTCGTAATGAAAAAACTACATTCTATTGTGGTGTTTGTCCATTTATATCGCAAAGAGCAACCAACATTATATTCTTTTTAGAAAAATGAGGGAAAGAGTCAAAATTGTACTTTGGCGCTTTACATTCAGTTTCTGACCGAGCTCTTGTACCAGAAGAGAAGGCCCTGAGAAATCGCTCAAACTCGAACCCTCACTGAACAGCTAATTGCTGAAAAAATGAAAGGCATGAGGAAGCCCATCATCTCCTTTCAAACTTTTGGGCCGTGAACCCAATTACTCGGCCCAGCTAACTAAATGGAGGAAAAAAGGGAGTGCGTGCGATATTGTAAAGATCGATGGACAGAATAGCATGATTGGGATGGGAAGGTTTACGACCAAGTAGAAAGAGAAAAAGGCAGGGTGGCTACATTTGAGTGTCGCGACTTTGCGATTTCATAAAGTGATTGATTTTGTCTATCAAGCGCCACAACGGACCTATCTTGTAGGGGCGAGCAATGGTCCGGAGTTGACTCGGGACCAACCCTGGACCAGCCCAACCCGGCCGGTCCTAGTCCGGTTTCCAAGGGTACTGGGTCAATCCTTGGTCCTAGGTCCCCTGGACCCTGCACTGTGCGAGTCAGTCCTCAGTCGAACCAACCCTATATATATAGGGTTAGTTCGTATATATATATATATTAAAATTTATTTATTTATTTTCCAAAGAACCTAAGGTCCCTCCCTCCTCTTCTTCTAACGTTGAAAATAGAAATCCTATTGATTGTTGAGCATCGCCTCTCTTCTTCCCTCGCTTTTCTGTGCTGCTCGCTAGATATGTCTCTCCTCGCTTGCTTCATGAACCAGCTTGCCTCTCTTGGCCCGCCTCAACACCTCACGAATGGCGAATGCAAGTCAACTCACTTTGCCCTCCTCGGCACCTCACGAACGGCGAACCTCACTAACGAACAAGATATGAAGTTGTTTATTTTGTTTTCAGGTCTTTAGAAATTGAAATATTCTTTTGAGAATGAACAATAAATGAAATTGTATAATTCATGGTTTATGTTATGTATTTTTACCATTTTATTTTTTAATTTAATTTCACGTTTTCATATACTATTAAGAGGAGATTTTTGTTGTAGCCTTATCTTAGATTTTTATTTGATTTGTACAAGGTCCATAGTTTGGTTACTTAATATTGCATTGTCGATTGATATGTATTTTCAAAGTGTACCATTTGTCCTTTCAAGGAATAAAAAAAATGAAACATAAAAAAAATCAATTGGTCCAGAGTTGACTCTAGAACCGGACCAAACCCATAGGGTTGGTCTACTCCTCAATCCCAAGCTCAATAGGGTTGGTCCTTGGTCCAAAAATTAGGGACCAACACTATACGGGCTAGTCGCAAGGTTAGGTGTGGGATCGACCCAACTCGGACTATACTCACCCCTACTATTTTGCTCGATCGAATGGTGCCCACAATGCGAAGGTATTTTTGGTGAACAGGGCATGATATGTTAAATGTTTCTTGAAGTCGTACCATTTGGGAGAAGCAAAAACAAAAGTACCAAGATCTTGAAAAATTGGTTCGTCTGTTCATTAAAAAGTGCTTTCTCTAACATTTTACTTTCCTCAAAAAAATGGAATTGTGCTGTGTTTTCAAATGCTATGAAAAAGATGCATATGATTTAACATGTCGAGATTTTTGCGTTTCCCACCGAATAAATATCAAATAGCGAGTCCAAGAATTTCAAGAAAAGAGAAGAAGATGAAGAGAGCTACAAGCAAATATTGCTCCAAACAAACTCGCGGAAATAAAGCAGACCAAATTCATATTTCCTTTTATATCACGCATGAATGAGAAGAATCAAAAAGTGATATGCTCATTTTTCTCCTTTTGTCCAAACACTCTAAAGATTTAACAGGCTAGAACAGGGGAATTGGGAGGGGGAAAAGATAAACACGCAGGAAGGATCAGGGATGTAAGTGGATGTACCAACACAAGGGGAGTTGCTTTCATATCTTTCTAGATGGTCCACTCCTCCTGCTTTGTGAGCTGTCCGATCTTCGAGACCCCCCCAGCACATCCCTTGTTTGAGGGGAAAAATCAACACCATCCCCCCCGCATTCACAATCATAACCAATCTCTCTCTCTCTCTCCCTCTCTCTCTCTCTGATATATTCGTAGGGTCCGAAGATCTTCCTTTCTCTTCTTTTTCCACGCCCTGTTTCTGGGTGCACCTGTAGCTGTTGTCGAAGCTGTTGAAGGTGTGATGGGGCAAAGTCATGGGCCATTCCAACGCATGCCCTCCTTCTTATCTGCCTTGTCTGCTCTTTTACCCACTTCAGGACAGCAGCTGCCGGTGCGCGCGCGCGTGCTTGTTATGCGATGCATCGCAGCAAGAGACAATCGGGACACAAAACGCTGTCCCACCTCGGATCAGTGCAGCAACACATGACATGCTCATCCAGAGATTTGTCCATCTCATACGATCCCATTCCCATCCCCAAATATTCTTTCACACCAGACATATCATTCCATATCGTATCATATCAAACACCTCTTCTTTCTTCCCCGTCTAGTCTCCTTCTGTATCTGTCTCTCATTTTTAGCAAGTTTTCTTGTAAAGAAGAACCTGTTCATCTCCTTCATGTGAATTATATATCAGATTATGTACGGATTGAGATTTTTCCAACTACTTAAATGACATATGAGGTTCTATGGTCCATTCAATTTTTCAAAAGGACCCGTTTGTCGACTTAGCGGAAATAAATTCGACTATCTCGATCACATTATGTGTCACTAGCAAGAAGAGGAAAAAAGTGACCGGTATCGATCGATCCATCCACATTTAATTTCTATTTCTAAAGTTGTCATATTAAGAAGCGAAAGAATTATAGAAATATGGGCAGTGGGAAACCCCGAAAAAGAGAGAGATCGAGGGGACTGATGAACATGCAACAGATAATATAACTGTAAAACTTGAGCTGCCAAAATTACAGCCCAAACCCCAAACAAATTCTAAGATAAAGGAAAAAAGATATATGTAATTTGGGACGATGCTAGTCACAGCCGCTAGTCATTTTGAGCCGTCTCGTCGGAGATTCCAGCGACGACGGCGAACACGGGCCCGACGACCTTGTGGACGGCGGCGACGGGGACGACGGCTCGGACGAAGAAACCGACGGCGATGGCGACCGAGACGGCGTGGTAGGCTGTGAGGACGACGGTGACGACGCGGACGAGACGGACGGCGAGGACGAGGACCCGTCGGAGCTCTCGTGCAGCTTCCTCTTATGGGTCGTGCCTCCCCCGTCGCTCGTCGCTCTGTCCCCGACGTCTCTCGTCATGAAATCCCTCAGCCGCTTCACGTCAGACAGTTTCACCGGCTTCACGATGAAATCCTCCGCACCTTCCTCCAGACACCTGCATCCCACGTGTGAGATCCTTAAAAAGATCAAATTTTTTACCGAAGACTCGAAATTTGGTGCGTGAAAAGAAAGACGTACCTGTCGATTCGTGCCACAACGTTCTCGGACGACATGATCACCACCGGAATTTCCCTCAGAGCAGAGGATTCCTGCTCAACAACAAATGACTCCTCATTTAGCAAACGATCGTCCCACAATCTGTTCCCACTCGATACATGTGGAGGCGATTCTCATGCAATCGAGGAATTTCCGAAGCTCTGATGCCCACTTCGAAGAAATATTTATAAAAAGAAATTATTGAATTACCTTGATTTTCTTGAGGAGCTCGTAGCCAGTCATCCCAGGCATACAATAGTCTGTTATTATCAGATCCACCTTCAACCCCTGTTTCGAAGCAGAGCACACGGGAATAATCATCAAATTCCGGTTCAGGAAACCTGCACTGAGCTTTATAGGTGGAATCTTTAACGAGGAGAAAGATCGAAAATTTGGGCTCACGTTAAAATCTCCAGCCGTTTTCTCCTCATCCAGACCAAGAAATTGCAGGGCTCTGATTCCACTATCCACTGCTGTAACTGCGGATTCCATTGAAAAACAGAACGATCTTTTTCTTAAAAGAGCTCAAGGAAACGGCACTATATCTCTAGCAAATCCATGCACGAGTGGTACCTTTGCAGGAAGAGATTTTAAGCAAGCGCTCGATGACCTTCCGATCGACGAGGCTGTCGTCGACGGCGAGGACGTGGACCTCCTCGGAGCCGCACGACGACGGGTCGCTGCGGTCAAGCTGGTCCAACGACCTCCTCCGCCACGAGACCACCCCGTTCCTGGCCATAATACTAGTTACTGAAGAAGCGCAGGCAGAAATGATCCCGGGGCTCTCTCTTTCTTTCCTTTCCTTTTCGGGCTTCTCTTTCGAAGCTCTTTCCTCTGAAGCAGAGCAACACCAGCGCCGTGCTGTTAGGTGCCCTTCGCTTTATATACACCCTCTTTAATAAGAGTGTAATTGTAAATAACAGAGAGTCAATGTCAATGTCAGTGTCAGCGTCATTTTTTTTCTTTTCAGACGAGATCGTGAGGAAAGAATACCGAAATCCAAAATCTTCCGATTCTTTCACTTTCAGAGAAAATCTCAAATCTCCCTCTTCTGTATTTATTCATTTCTCGAAAGCCAGCTCTGATTAAACAACAGCAGCGCTGAGATTCCGAAATCCAACTTTTCTTTTCTTTTTCCTTTCTTCTTTTCTTTCTTTCTTCTCTGGTTTTGGTGAGATCTCCGAAATCAACTAAAGCCCCCGTGTGTTTCACGCCCCATCGCCTGTCCTGTGGCGTCTCGACAAAAGACGCTGGGGTCAATCTCGAGATGGGTGTCAGCGAAATTGGTCGGGTCGGAGGAACAGGGGAGGGGCAGGGGGGGTTGACCGGGGGTCAAAAGAGGAGGACCACCGCCGTCAAATCAAGGAACTCGGAAACGAGCGAAACGCGGTTTCCTAATCGGCGGCATTGAAATGGGGTCGCCAGTTCATATTGGGATTGAAAAGGGGTCGCCAGTTCATATTGGGATTTAAATCTTTTCTTCTGCTTCGCTCGCCCCCACTTGCGATCCTGTACTGTAATTTCACACTCGAGCTGAGCTGAACAGTTCAGATTCTCGAGGGCTTTTGGACAGCGTGGGATGTGGGAGTGGGACAGACAGGATCTTAACACGATCTCTGTGATTTTTGCCATCTACCCACTGGTCAGTGCGCCTGCCTTACACGTGTTGCCTCGGCCTCCGGGCGGACCGGACAACAGAGTGCACAGAGGCTCGCTTTCTTTTTTCCTCTCATTCATTCTTTTGCCCCTGTGCTCAACGCTTTTCAGACGGGCAAAAGAAGTTGCTGTATTTCTTTAAATAAATCAATCGCAAAAAAAATTCTAAATTATATCCATATAAAAAACTCCTAATCCTAAACTTTTACTTTTCATCAGATAGTTTTATAGTTAAAATAACGTCCTTTTTACATGTCAATACAGATTGCCTTTCTACGGCTATGGAAACAGATTTGTAACAGTACTCATTGATAGAGGATAAAATATATTACGTAAATATAAGTTTGGGATATTTTGCATTACTTAGAAAAAAAGTTTATGATAAATTATCATAATATTCATTAACGGATGATAAATACATCACGCATGTACACGCATTGCCTTGGCTTTCGAGCAAACCGGACAACAAGGTGAACAAGCTCATGCTCACCGCTTTTCAAACGAGCAAAGGAAGTTGTTGTATATCTTTAAAGCAAAAAAGAAACCAAAAATTATAAATTATGTTCACTGTGACACATTTACTCTAATTTTTTTTATACCAAAACCTCCAAACTATATCTATTATGATACATTTATCCTAAACTTTGTTTAAAACCCTAAATTTGTACTTATGTGACACATTTTCCTTCCATTAAGGTTTCGTCAAATGATTTTCCGGTCAAACAACATCGGTTTTATTTCAGCCCACCATGTCAATACCTTTTGCCTTCTGCCATCCACGTAGGCAGATTTTAATGGTACTTATTGACTGAACCTTGACAGAGAGTAAATGTATCCCTCAAGTGCAAGTCTTAAAAAAGTTTAGAATAAATGTGTTATAGTAAACATAGTTTTGAGTTTTAGTAATTTTTTCCCTTATTAAAAAGATGTAATGCAAATCATACTAAAATGCCTTCGTTTTTTTCCCTAAAATAATTTAGGCTCCGTTTCTTTAGTAAAAAAGATGAATAATTTTGAAAATATTTTTCAAGAAATGATCACTTGTATCGTTTTTAAAAATCAATGAACGAAAAGTATTTATATCATTAGTGAAAACGTTTAGAGATAAATTATTATTTATAATGAAAATATTTCCATTAACTAATTATTTTGAAAGATACAAGTAATTTAGGAAAATGTTTTCAGCACCACTCATTCCTCGCTAAATAAATGTAGCCTAAATAAGTGCCCTCACGGCATTTATTAAAAAGACTCTATAGAGAAACAAAAATTAAAAAGGGAGGGAATCAATGAATCATTGAAAACACATTTACGACTATTTTTAATGGTAGATTTTATAAAGCTTATGCACATTATATAGATTCTTAGTCAGTTGTTCACAAAATAAAAAAAAAAAATCACCTTTCGATTTTTTCGATGTTGTGATCATGAGTTAGCTTGTTGCTTCACGTACCCGATTCGGGACGAGTTCGAAAGAATTTTCCAAAACAATTTTAAACTTTGAGCAAGAGCAAAGAGTAGTTGCTTTGAGAATCCAAACTCATTATTTAATTATCTTTTGGCAAGCTCACCTCAATTCGATCTCTCTGGTCCGGTCAAATATAGAAAAATACTCATCTTGAAACTAAAGAGTCTCAAAGAGTTTGCCTCTTTGCAGAATGATCTCAAGTAGTTGTGCCAAATAAGAATTGAATCTGACAACGACGTAAGGTGCACTCGGGAGTGCTTTATGTAATAGTTTTCACCCTCTAGAGTCTTTCAAGTGAAAATTTTTTGTGTTTGATAAAAAAACTTTGGACCACTTGGGTTAAAATTTGCTTTGGCAAAACCCAAGGCAGTTACCTATTGCCTTGGCTTCGGGAATTTTTTTTTTTAAATCATGCAGTAGAAAAACCCTAGGTGCTTCTTTTCCTCACCCACCTCTCTCTGGTTCCTTTTTTCTCCTCCGCTTCAAGTTCTCTTGACTGAGAAATAGCTCTCGGTCAAAGGAGGCTAGATCTTCCCGACTTGAATTAATATTCACTCCCGAGAGCATCTCGCTGCCGATGCTCTTCTCTGCTCACAGGGGGAAGTATCTTCCGCTTCCACTGTTAGGAATCAACCTAGTCCTCACTTCTCATTTCTTAACTCTCAAATTCTCATCTCTGTCCGCATACTTAGTACTTTGCTTAACTTGTCATGTAGAACATTTCCTAAGGTTTGTTTAGACCTTTGATTTACTGTGATTTTGGAGTACTCACCATGTGCATCCTCGTTGCTTTACTTAACTTGTTATGTTTTTTTGTTTTTTAGTGAGGTCGATTGCTTTTGTTATTGCTTGATGATTGCATAGTTAAAATCATGGTGATAATGAATGGTGAAAGGACAAAAGAAAAAGTTGTAGCTGTAGTTGCAAATAATCGATACATGACACTTCAATTTTAAATTTAAAACTATTATCAAGTTATCAACTATGATTGTTGTTTCTTTTGATTTTAGGTGGTCAGAATTTGGAATCATGGATGTTTGAGGACCAAAAGCTCATCTTTCTTTCCTTTGTCCTGCTTGCCATTTTGTTTGTAGTTCTGGGTATGGATATTATCTTGATCGACATGCTAATCCCTCATGAATTCTATTACATATCGATTTATGCAATAACTTCTCATTTTAATTGTATTTATTTGAACCATAATGCTAGGAAAACTAGTTTTTTGTATTCTCTTTGATGAATAATAAGCTTGTTCGGTATTATTGTGTTCGTTTTCATTTTGTTTGACTAAAACTGAAACAAAAAAAAAACTTATTGGACCTTGGAACCGACTTTAGAACCTATGATAGGGTAGGTTCTAGGTTTTAGTTTCGACGGGTATGTTCCAAATTTTAAAAAATGAGGAATCTGTACCCGATGGCAGATTTCAGGTTGCAGGTGAAACCAGTAAGAAACTTGGAAACCTGCAACCTGGAATCGCTCACCTCTACAACCTACTACACCAAATCCTCTAAACCAAGAAGTTCAATAGGATCGAGGAGGAAGGCGATGGGTTCATACTACATTGGAAGCAATTCTACGACTTCTCTGAATTTTGAAAGCTCTCATCTCTTGATTTAGATTTAAATCTGAGAGCATTTTTCTCCCAATCTAAATTTAGATCCGGAGTTCTCTAGATGCATTTCCATGTGCATTTTATCGCTTCCAAACTGGATCTAGATTTGGGAGCATGTACAACATGTTTTTGGTGCCTCCGTATAGTGATGGTGTTGGGGACGCTAAATCTAAGCATGCACCGCCCATTGAGCAAGCCATAACTATTGGAGAAGGAGATTATGATGTGTGCTCACGCCATTCGTTTGGTTTTGATATGAAAACAGATTTGTTTTAGTGGGATGAGAGTATACTTATCTTGGCATTTTATGCATTTGTTTCGTTTTGCACGTATCATCTTGAGTTCTTGATATACGAATGATATTTACTTTCGACAAAAGAATTAAAGATTTCTATCTCCCACTTTATCATAGAAATGGTTTTTCAATCCCAAAAATACCCTCATCTTCTTCAATTTGTACTGTTTATCGCGGCGAGAAAGGTGCTCAGTAGTAACGGTCCAACCACCACAACGGTTCTGCATGCACCCCTTCGGTCGCGGCCGACCTCAGGGAAGCTTGCCGAGGGCCGTGATGTACCTCTTTTCCATTTCTTTCTTTATTTTGTCTTTTTTTTTTCGTTTGTTTTTTTCTGTTAGTTTGGTCGACCGGCCATGGATGATTAAACTAACCCGAGGAAAATGTCTCAAAACAGGGTTCATGTGCAGCAAGTAGGGAAAGGGGGTTAATTGAATTTGGGGGTGGGAAGGGAGTATGCAAAAGGACAAAGGAGGAGGAGGTGGGGGACGATCTGGGAGCGGGGCCCAAGGCATCTCGCCTGGATCAAATCTTTTGGAGATCGTTTGTACGGTCCTCCCTAGATTGATTTCCCCTCTCTCTCCCCCGAGGAAATATTCGTGTCGATGTTATCCCAAAGCAATCAATCGGGACTCGTCCCTATTTGCTTCACTAATTACGGAGTTTGATTCTTGAGATTTTACCGGAGGCCCATATGAAAAAGTCGCCTTAACCCAGATCTACTAACTTCATGTCGTGTTATCGTATCTAGTTAGGAATTGCTGCACCAAATTACAATTTCGATGTGTAAAGATAGTTGCCCTGATTTCACCACAGAGACCATTTAGATCCCTCTCTCTCTCTCTCTCGACATCCCATTTTTAAAAGGTCTCTCTTGCTTGCTCAATCGGCATATTGCTATTGTCATCAAGATATCGATAGGGTCCCAACGACACTGGAATATAGAAGAAGCAACTTCTCTAGAGTTGTGAAGTGGCCTTGAGATTTCGCGAGGTCGAGAAGCTTCTGTTGTTATATATATATATATATATATATATAGAGAGAGAGAGAGAGAGAGAGAGAGGAAATCTTTTATCTTGGGCCTTCTTAGATAAATTTGTCGTCTGGCGCTAAATAAATCGAGTAAGTTAGATTTTTGTGTCCATCACAAAAACAAATTCGACATAGAATCACAAGCCGAAGAGACAATGCAAGCGGAACGAATTTGAGAGGGTTAACCTCACCCAATATGTCCCTAGTGACTCTCGGTTGTCGCCCCGAAAAAATTCATTACAAATTTGGACATAAGATCTCAACTATGTCTCGTTGAAGTACTTGAAACATGTTTAAGCCCAATTAGGGTCGGCATAAAATGAGAACCTCGAATAAGCAAACTTGCTTCCATCACTTTGATGGCAAGTTGATCTGAATGCAATGGTAAAGAATCTACTATTGTAAAGATAGCAAATATGAGATTGTAATTGAATTTAAGTTGCAGTATGTAAGAAATTAGCCAATAGTGGATTGACCCAACTGGTAAGATTCTATTGCTCTGTGCACCATGCTCAAGTTTGACTCTCACTGCCAGCAATTCTCTTTGGTGGGCGATATGTAAACCTGCTATATGATCTTCATTAGATTAACAATCCTGAGCTTTTTCACACTCTGTAAGATTTTATTCTCACTACTCTATACTTGGATTTATTCTAGAGGTTGAGGAGAGAGAAAAAGAAAAGCATAGGATTTATTACAGTCGGCGAATTTTGTGATGAGAATTATCAATTGTGTGTATTATGACCCGTCACTTAAAGCTCGACCACATCTTTGTGTAACATAGGCTAAAACTTACTATGTATAAATATAATCATCTCACTAAATCAAACAAATCATATCCGGAAAATAGAAAGAATCTAAAATAAGTTCCCTAGGAACACAAGTCCAAACACATTCCTCATATTGTGAATGTTTATGTCACCCATAGAACAAATTTAGTGTGCATTTATTTCACAGAAAATGAATAATTTGAAAAATATTTTTCGAAAAACGATTGCCTGAAGTACTTACAAAAATAAATAAACGAAAGCTGTTTTCATTGTTTATGAAATTATTTGTATATAAATTGTTATCGATGCTAAAAATATTATTCATTGGCTGATTATTTCAAGCTATACAAGCAATTATTTTTTGGAAAAAATACTTGCCAAATAATTCATTTTCCATGAAACAAATGAATTCCTACGTTATTTTTCGGCGGGGTTTTGGAGTCACATAGACTCTGGTTATTTCCTCCTTTCTAGGTCTTCTCACCTTTTCTTCTTTTCATCAATTTTATTGCTGAACTAAAATAAAGCATCATTGACCATTGAACATATACTATTGGGGGAGGACACTAAGACCCGCATTAATTTCACTAAACCAATTACAGTTCGAACTTTAGAGGACAGCCATATCCCATGCCCATTCGTAAATTTCAAGCCTTTCATGTTTGGACAGGTGCATGCATTTTGACCTCCCTTTTATTATTATTATAATATATATATATATATATGCCCTTAGTAGATTTCATTATCTCTAGCGAATACAATGCGCAACGGATTGAACAGTCCCACCAAATCTATGGCGCCACATCACAAGGTCCCCCAGCAGAAGTTCTCCTCATCGAGGGCATTAACAATGAGTTGACTTCCTAATTTTAATCCCACGAAAAGCAAAAGCTAAACCGACCGATGATGATCAATTACAGCTTATCCCAAATTGTTCAATCAAAAGATTAATAAAGAAGAGAAACCCCACAAATTCTGTCCCTCAAGTCAAACAGAATCTCTCTCTCGACCCCACCAAATTTATATTGTCCCGTTTACTTTTCCATGATTATCAAATTTGACCCAATCGAAATCTCGTGGGGGGCCTGTCCAACCACAGGGAGATAGATGGAGATACGTAGGATCCGGTTCACCTGCTTGGTTTCGTGGGTGGTCTTATGAATCGCCACCACGCAAGACTTTCGAGAACTATTTTATGTTTGCATGTTGCAGGATGATGGCGATGCTTGGCCTATGTGAGAGTTGGATGTATGGCCGACCAACTGAACTAACTGTATAGATCAAAAGAGATCCCGTGTTTCTTTACGGAGGATATGGAAAACATGGAGGAGGATCTTGGCGAGTTGACACAAGCGTAGCTAGAATTAGCTCACCAAAGTCGTATTCTTTCTTCCTTCTTTTGTTAAAGGAAAGTTTGGAATGAGGGGTGAAGATGAAAAGATTGAAATTTGGGTTTGGGGCTGTCTGTCTATCATCTCGTGGGAGATTTGCATCTGCTTTTTCGCATATTTGAGCGTGATAGGGAGCATCATATTTTCGATTTTGTTTTGTTTTGCTTTTTGTTTTGTCTCCCTTCGTGTTTTCTTTGTACTAATCGAATTTTGTTTGGGGGAAACTTTGGATCTCTTTGCCAGACAAGCAGTCAATCCTCTTCCTTCTTTTCAAACACGATCACCTAAAGGTGGAAGCATATATGGTGAAGAGATAAAGAAATGATTTGTTGAAGAGACTACGAGGTTATCCGGATTTTCTCTTTCCGTTCGATATCATGTTGATGAACTGTCCGATGTTTATCGGCGTCCACGTAATAAATATATCTCGTGCACGTGGACGGTGTCGATTGATCCTTGCCAAAAGATGATCCTTAACTTTTACAATGGTGACAGATGCAGAAATTTTGGCGAAGAGACCGATATGAAGAAAATTCATATGAACAAATTGTCAAAAAAATGCTAAATCTATTGTGCGGTAGTTAATTCAATTCTAAACTTTTCAATTTTGCTAATTCAGTTTTAAACATTTCAATTGTGTTAATTTAATCATAAATCTTTTAACAATTTGCCAATTTAATTTTAAACCATTTAATGAATTGCCAACGTAGTCTTTCCGGCTAATTTTGGTCAGAAATTGCCGACGTGGCGATGCATTCGGCATGGGCCATCCTACGTGACACGGCCGACGTTGACGCGGCCGACGTTAACGTGGATAACTTTTTATTTTTTAAAAAAAACTCAAAATTTTTTTATGTTTTTTATTCTTTTCTTTTCTTCTTATTGAGCCTGCATCGGCCCCTAGGTGAGAGCGTACAATAGGTTTATGACTAAATTAGCAAAATTAAAAAGTTTATGACTAAATTGGCCACTATATAATAGGTTTATGATTTTTTTGATAATTTTTTCTTCATTGGAATTTCATATAATAGAATATATTCGTGAGAAACTATACCAAACACCAAGTAGACTGAGGGGGGATGCAATGGCCCCTCTTGCCAACCGCCACCTCGGTCCGTTATTGATTGCAAGAGACCATTTTCAAGATCAATTTAGAATCAACTGAAAATGTGCGCTTTGAGATATGTCCGGAGCTAGAGAGGCGGCAATGATTTTTCGCACCGTCTTAACTTCAATTTTGTTGGATTTGTCATGTCAACTTTGGAATCAAAAAAATGCATGCGAAGTGTACACGGACTTTCAATGATTCGTCACGTTACATCTTGCTTCATTCCCATCGAGAGAATTATGATATATTATACATGCTAAGTCATCGGCATAAAATAACATGGATTCCATGCCGGGATACTCCACAAGGATCTGGTGGTGAGTGCTGAGTCATCAGCATAACGTCGATTAAAAAGATAACAAGATCTTATAATCAGCTTTTAACAGCTACTATTAAATCAGTGATTAGGCAAGAAAGAATGTGATCGGGTCGGACGGGTCAAAGCCCGTTCGGTTAAGGTCGGCCCAGAACAACCGGCCTTTAAACCCGTCTTTTCGGCCCATAAGGCCCAATAACCCGTACGGATTCTTCGGTGGAATTTAAAGGATGGAATTTAAAGCCTGTATATGTTCCATTGAATATGTGACAGGTCCCCATTCAGCCCATTAGCAAATAAACACCTTTGACAAGCTGCTGTGATAATACGAAGTTAATGACATAATGATTGGGCTCCCTTTGTTACGCAAACAAAAAATGAGTGATTCAAAAAATTTATTTTTAAAAATGATCATTTGTATCGCTTAAAATAACTACTCAACAAAAAATATTTTTATCATCGACAATAATTTATATCTAAATATTTTTGTGAACGATGAAGATTTTTTTTGTTTATCCATTTCTTAAGCAGTCATTTTTTAGAAAAATATTTTCTGAATCATTCATTTTTCGCAAAATAAATGGAGATGATTCTCTTTGCATTTTTCGTGGTATGACTATAGCCCTAATTAGAGAAAATTTGCTCCAATCATGTTTTTGACTGGTCAATTATAAGCAAGAACATCGCCCCTCACGTACAATGAAGAATTTGTATGTGCCTGATGTCCACAACTGGCCAGAGGTCCGATCAGAAAGAGTTTATACCAATTAGCATAAATGGAAAAATAGTACTTTTTTGACGATATCATTTGACAAATGGGAATCCAAAGATTTCCTTATTTTCCTTTGAGGGGCCTGCAGGTTAGGGGCAGCTTATGATGGAGTCTCACCTAAAATCCGCTTGGTAAGGTGAGAAATTTCAATGGAGGGAGTTATGCTAGTTTTCACCAAATAGCTCCAGCAAGTGCACATTCCGGTGCAAATGCTGAAGTTCAAATATAGGAAGCTAATGATGCTCATGCACATGTGGTCTCCATGCAAGGGGAAGACCAAAGCTATATGCATAAATACATAAATGAAAAAAAAGAGCTTTGATGAGTTCTAATGTCACAAATTACCGATTACGAATATTTCCGGTATTTTCCGATTACAAATTATCGATTTCTTTTCCTCTCGCATGGGGAATAAGTGCCGGAAAAGCCGCGAAAAACAGATGCAGGTCATGTATGTAGAAACTTTTGGAAAGTTTAAGTCTGTGACGTGATTCAAAGATGTGGCGTCGAGTGGAAAATTCAGTTCGAGATAGGTTCTTACCTCGAATGCAAAGATATAGTCATCTCATCAGCTCGATTAACCTATACATTTTCTTACCATTGCAATTAGGGAGCAAAATGTTACATGTGTCGGCAGAAAAATTCTCATCTTACGTTATGTCCTTGCTTTAGAATCGCCCGCTTACCACATCATCGTCTGCTCAGATTTCTAACAATGGTAAAGATTCGAAATTTTTTGCAGAAGCTGACAAAAGAAGGAAATGGCGGAGCATTCAAGTCAACGATGGCGTTTTTGTGACTTTTCGTCCGTGCTAATCAAGAGCCCTTTGAGTCTAACCCCGCAATCATTTTCCGCACTTTAACCCAACATTCTTATTGTTGCGAAATCGAGAATCCAGCATTGCCATATCGAAAAGGAGTCCAGCTGACAAAAATCCCACAGGAGATGGAGATTTCTGGGATTATTTTCAAGATTTTATCTCGACCGGATATACTAGAACAAGTTAGATTCTATATTGAAATCGAGAATTTGTAATTGAAATTCATTTGGAAGAAATAGAAATTATCGTATAATTCCTATACTGCCTATCGACGACATAACTCGCAAAATGAGTCTCGAAACATTGCTTCTTCACAGAGGTAACATTTTAAAGGGTTGAAATTGTGGTGCGTTGACAGCTGTAAAGCTCTTTGTCAATTGAAATTTTTCGGTAAATATGTGAGTTCTCTTTCACTCTGCGTTGAAAATGCCTATATAAAGCACTGTGTGGGCAATTGAAATTAGTCAAAATACGCTCATCAACATACTTTGAAACTTGAAAAAAGACGTATGATACAAGGAAAGGATAAAAAACCCACTCGCACCCTACCACGTAATAAGATTTACACTTACGAATAAAATTATAAATGAAGTATGTCCACGGGAACCGCAACATTTTCCAGAGGTGGCTCAACCACGAAAGACAAATAATATGCAGAGCTGTTGAAGTGACCGTTTCAACGTCACTTAAATCTATACCCTTTGAAATTTCATGAACTGGGCATGCTTTCATTCGAGGGCAAGAATTTCGAATTCAACAAAAGCTATCTGTCAATATAGCTTCATTAGACTTCAGCAGGTGTCGAGGTGATTTATCTCGAAAACTTGGTCAAGCGAATGATAGATCTAGAAAGAACCATAATTTCAAAGGGGTAAAAAGAAATAGAGGCATCTTTTGTCCTATCTTATGAATCGCTCTTGCTTGAAATGGGAGCCAAAATATTCCAAGGAACAAAACAAACATCGAGTGGGGAGGGGGACGATAAGTTTAGTGGAACCCCAAAACCCCATGATTGGGGGAAGCAACAAGCCTCATGGCTCCTCTCACCGGTCCCAAACATCAATCATTTTTCACCTCGCCCACTGCAAAAAAAAGCTACATTCCCTTAACCTTTTCTTGCTTGCCCCAGCAAATGGAGGCATCATCATTGCCTTAATAAATGACAAAGTGGGTTGACGTAGGGATGGGTATGTTCTTCTCCGTCGAGGTTTGCAGAATTCCCTTGTTAAGCAGTGATCTGAAGTGCTCTCCTTAATCACATTTAGTAAGACATGTTCAATACGCCGGTTGTGCGAAATTGGTCAATTCCAAGATGAGCGCCCCAAGATAGTTTGATCGTTGATACTTGTGATATGCGAGATGGGTCAATTCCGAGGCTCATCTTGAAAAGGCACTTCTATAAATGAATGGAAAGCTTAGAACCCGTGTCATTAATATTTCTTATTATATGTATATACCAAAGACTTGACTCCACCAGCTCATTGCCTCATGATCTTCACGACCAATAAGAATACTGTCTATCTCGAACGATCTTGCTCTATACTTCCGCGAATCTTGCTTACAAATATAAACCACAGTAGTTGACATTTTTAGTTGGACTCCCTTTTTTCAGTCTAAGGTGCACAACTCACAGTACAAGCTTTACTAACAGCCGCTCGATCATTCGATGTCTTCTTGTCCTTTTAACCTTGTAGGGCCGAGCCAACAATGATCAATCTGTTGCTTAAAGTTAAGGGAGAAGAGGCACGCCAGAGAGTCCCCAGAGTCAAGCAGATAGATGACAAAAGCCGGTGAAAATGGTAACTTTGTAAAGGGTCAACTCTAAAGTTTAGCTGGGGATTGAACCGGGTTAGTCTCATTTCACTGTATGTAATGTTTACTTCTGAGATCTCGCACGTTAGGGCTAAGCGCTGACCTCGGACCTGCTGCGGACGAAGTGATTCTCTTTCCCTTGAGTTTAACATTTTCCAATCAACATAAACACAGATTAAAGAAATGTAGATAATTAAAACGACCGACTTGAATGAAATATGTACACTTCATACGAGCGCATCGGTTGGCAAAAGGAGACTGAAGTGACTCAAATGCAAAACGATAAAAGAACGAGATTAGGGTTTCATCAATATTAAGTTGAGTGAAAAAATCTTGTGAGTAATTCTGAAATTTAGGTCAGGATACCGCATGTACAAAGCACACGGTTCCATTTTATTGGGCAAAAATGATGCAACAAATGAGAAGTGAAAAATGCAAGATAAATCGTAAGGAAACACCCAGTGATTTAGCCGCGAGGCTCTCCATCTCTACGGGTATTACCCTACTTGCCCATACACATCGAGATCTCTCACAACTTATTACGATCTCTACTGCAACACAAATGGTGGATGCATGGCAAAACTTACAAGGGAAGTTCTAATAACCTAAGCAATTAGTTCAGCTTGGTCATTCCATATCTACCGCAGATTTTCAAAGAAGAGACACCCTTTTCAATCAGTGCCATGCTAAAAAAGAATACCGTGCTAGACAAACCAGTCGGTTTAAACTGAAAAAGTTTTCGAGATGTAGTGTGAATAGACTCTCAATTCATACTCTTAAGAGATGCATTTTAATTCATTAGAATCGATGGAAGAAAAAATCTGTAATGAACTATTTCCACAAATATTTTTGCAGGTTTTTCTATTGTCCGCCAGCAAAACGCACATAAGTTCCTTTGTTCCTTTTCATGAAAAGAGATTATAGCAATGTGATCTCTCTCTCTCTCTCTCTCTCTCTCTCTCTACAGGTGAAAGGGTTGTTTGACCCGAGAGAGAGATAATTACCTCCATGTGTGGGAATCAAAAGGCTTGACAATATTAGCACGCAAAAGAAAAGAAATTCTTTCTCGTATATCCACCCATATCTCATCTATTCAAAGGCAAAACACAGCCTGAAGCAATCATCATCATCATGTTCTCCTGCTTCTCCTCCTCCCCTTCCTCCTCCTCCTTTCTCTCATCATTGAGCCCTCACATTAGTCCGCCACACACCATCTCTCAACCTCCACCAAGCCCACAAAAGTCACCATCACCATCATTCGCTCCAAATTTCAGAACTAGGAAGAGGGAAAGGATCAGATTCGAACGAGGCTTGATAGGAGATGAGGATGGGTTCGCTGAAGAAGAAGAAACCCTATCTTTCGTGAGGGGAAGGACTTTGCTTCTTCCAGATCAAGGAACTTCAGTTCATTTTCTCTAGTCATCGTCTCTTCTCTCTATCCGGGGAATTGAAGCATCACGGTCCGATCGATTTGTTTATTTTGTCCCGTTTGAAGCAAATCTACATCTATAAGTTGGAGCTTTGCCTTATATTTACGGATCTAATGTTGTCTTTAAATTTGAATCATGTCTGAGGTGGTTTAATTAGGTTGTTATTAAGGAAGATGCGTCAACTTAATAAGGTATGTCGATTATGTTTTGAATCATTATTATGTGGCCTTTTGAACTATGTGCGAATGTGAGAGAGTGTGAGAGAGTGCGAGAGCTTGTTGTGTGTATTTCCTCCTAGTCTGCGTATTGTGATTCTCTGACTTCAAACGGTTTGTCTAGGGACTGTAGTATGTATTGTTTGATCTCAAAGGCAACAGAAGAACAAGAAGACTATGGAAATGAAAGTTGGATTTGTTTCTGTATCTCTTATGGATTCAACGATTACCTCAGTATATGTCCAAGCTGTAACTGTTGGTGTTTTAGCATTTCTTAGATATTTATTTTGTTTCTACACTCTAGAATTATATACGATACTAGTGTTTAATACCTGATTTTCATCTTATCGTGCTTGATGTCCTTGGATTTGTGTTCTCGTGTCATCTTGTTTCAGATTGATCGCTACATTACTGGAAGGTGATTTGAAGGTTCGTAAAACACACGTGTGTGGTAGAAGATATGAAACCAAGGGCGTATTTGTTTGAGTGAAAGAATTTTCCATAAATTCGTTTTCTGGATTTTCACTCGTTTGGTTTGCTAAAAATAATCGGTTAACAGAAAATCATTTATGGGTAAGGAAAATACACATACTTAAAGTCAAGAAAATGAATTCCGTAATCTGAAAAGCGGAAAGCATTTTTTGGAAAACATTTTCTTTTATCGTGAATCTTCATCGAAACAAACACACCCCAATATCAAGTCGGTCCGTTGTTGAACTATGACTAAACACTTTAGGAGGAGAATGCAAATGATTGTGTAGTATATGTTCTCGGTTTCTTGATAGCCAAACTTTTAGAATATGTTGCTTGTCTTTTTTTTACAGGGGTATCTGGCTACATTCATGGGTTCAAATCCCAACTATCTCTTTCATGTATTTTAGTTCATCACTCTTGATATCCGGTCTATTTTCCTATTTTCCTACTGTTGATTGTCTATTTATGAGCTTTGCTAGCATAACAGTCTTTAGGCTACTATGAAAGTAACAGTATGTTGTGAGCTACAAATTCTTAAACGAGTATACCTTACAATAATTTATAATTATTTGATATTTATTTTTTGTGACATAGAATAGTTTGTTAATCTCACAGTGGATTAACGACAGTCACTTAATCATTAGATTAAGTTATGTCCATATATCACGTATTTCATGTGTAACTAATATTCGGTTTACATTAGATCTAATTCTTATATTACATTTTGAGTTGATTTTTCTTTTCTCATTACATCAATCTTCTATCACATGCTAAAGAATTATACTTTCATTATTATTTTTCCTTTTGTAAGAGTTTAAAACTCTAATGCCAAATTTAGCTTTCTGGCACAAATATAACAAAATATGTCACCTGTTAAGAGTCGAACTCTATACCTATTTAAGATAAGACGGGGGTTCCTTGTTCCTTATTGTAGTGATATCTTCTTCGTTGGCATCTTTAATTGAATATTTGTCTCAACCAATCTTGCAAAATATTTTCATCAACCCAATTATTGTAAAAGGAACTCCAAATCGAAAACAAACTAGAAAAAATGGTTTATGCGTATCAATAGGATATCTACTTTTGGAATTTATTAATTCGTAAATTTTATTATTCTTTTCCATTTTTGGCAATATCACCTAAATTTACTATAGAATTTCCTATGGAGTGCCTTTTTTGGGCTTGAATAATGACACCAATTAAAGTATCTCTCAACGTAAAACCCAAATCTATATGAAATCTACATGAATATGAAATTTTGAAACTATTGCTCACTCACAGATATTGTGCTCCGGTTGCCCATCCTATACAAAATAGAATGTATGGTCCAACTTGCACCGTTACTAATTGGAAGCAAGCCAGTAAAAATGCCGTTGTACTAGCAATGCTATTTCTGTAAAGTTAGTATATTTTGTTTGACCATGAAGATTAATATGAGCTTCATTTGGGTTGCTGATATGTCACTCAAGGTGGAACACTTTAAAACATATACATTTGCCTTCTAAATTTAGAGAATTACAATCTTTAATCTTTTATATATATATATATATATATATATATATTCTTTCCTCTTAAGTGTAACAATACCATTGCATGCAGGTTTATTCTCAATCAAACAAATTAATCAAACATAGATTGCAATCTAGTTGAAACCATCAATTCAAACTATATTGTAGTGCGTGCACAAAGGTTTTGCCTGAGATACTGCATTATTCAGATTCTAACCATAATGTTTCCTTAATTCTCCTGCATTCTATATTGTCACTCGGTAGCATTGTCTCCTTGACCGTTGACATGGTGATTAAAACGAAATCATCTAGCTTAATATAGGCACAAAGATCCATGCAGAAAACACAGCAATAGACAGCTTTTAAATGGGCATATACAGTTCTCAAAGTTCATTTATCTTTTGAAACTAGATGGTGCAACTGTAGTTAAGGGGAAAGTTGATGATGATTTAAAGGAAAAAAGAAATTTGAAGAGAATAAATACTTATTGAAATAGAAAATTTAAATATTTAATTCAAGGATCTTGAGGCGCTCACTCCCGCCAGCTGCAATCGAATCTGGTTAGAGCTACTTCCAGCTTAGCTCCATATAAAATTTGTCCACTTTATGGCCACCAAATGATTGCATGCACAAGTTGATGTTTCAGCAGCCGATCAACGAGCGTCCCCAGTTATACGGAATGTTATGCAATTGACACGTGCTGCTTATTGATATATTTCGACCAGAAGTTGAAGTTCTGTAATTTAGGTCATGAAATGTGTGCTCTCTGGTTAGCTACTTCTGAAGTATGTCGTCCGTCCTTTCTTCTAATGTGCAAAGATGAGCGCGAAGATGATTAAACGTTGTTCTACATGGCGG
Source organism: Syzygium syzygioides (assembly GCA_031216285.1). Taxonomy (NCBI): domain Eukaryota; kingdom Viridiplantae; phylum Streptophyta; class Magnoliopsida; order Myrtales; family Myrtaceae; genus Syzygium; species Syzygium syzygioides. The sequence goes on from CM062243.1 coordinate 39,950,277, forward strand.
TTGCCGATGCCCCCGCCTCCACTACTTTGTTGTCGCTTCCGAGTTGATGGAGAGTTGCTGCTATCTTGCGATCACATCTGTCCAAAAACTAGAGACATGCCGACTATGGATTGCATGGCGGTGACGCCTGACGACAGCAGCTAAATTGAGAGAGAGAGAGAGAGAGAGAGAGAGAGAGAGAGAGAGAGAGAGAGAGAGAGAGAGAGAGAGAGAGAGAGAGAGAGAGAGAGAGAGAGCATACACTTCAGAAAACTACATAAAATAAGGAGAACTCTATAAAGATCGCAAAAGCATTGTGCCCCATGAGGGGCGTATCCCCTAACGTATAGCTTTCTTCGATGCGATTAAGAAAATTTGCATAAAATAAGGAGAACTCTAGAAACCCTTTCTCTGCAGACACGCTTGAGCTCTTTCGTGAGTTTTTAACAATCCGCGCAACAACCATTGAGGATAACAAATAAGGTTACAGTCTCTAATTATGTAGTTATTTAGATATACATGAGCAGGCTAGTCCGCAAAATAGGCCCCCATTGCCAAGGTATTCTTCTTTATATTATGGCTGATTCCAAGTTTGTTCTGCACCCCAAACGCAAAAAAGTTGACTAATTCTGTTCTTTTTTATCCATTATTATTATCGTTATTATCATCATTGATATTATTATCTGAAAAAGAACTGATAACTAATCTCCCATCGAATTTCACAAGAAACAAGATTTATAACTCTTGATATTCAGCAAGAGCCAGCGTAAGATGCCCACAGTATGTGCTCAAATTTGCTAGCAGATTGGCGGCTATCTGCTCGTTCTCCCAGTAGTAAGCAAAGCGTGCTTTGACTTTGTTGTGAATTGCTTCAGTCAACCTTGTACAACACCACACAATGAGCCACGTGTACCAAAAGAAACCCACTAATTTTTAGTCCAACTCGCGTCTTTTATTAACAATAATCCAGGCCGCTCCACTTAGGGACATAATAATCCCACTATCAGGAATAAAATCGCTAGATGCCATTCCAAAACGGGTGCAAAGATGGCCTCAAAAGAATTCACTGATTGGTGCAAATCGCCTACCACGACACAAAAGCATCAGCACGTGCTTTTCTTCGTTGACCATTAGATTACTTATAGCCACATCTTTTTGTAAAATTTCAAAGGCTGATATGCCAAAGTGATGCCTCCTTTCAATGCATAAAGCTGGTCGAAGCCAATTGCATTAATTTGTCGCTTATTTGTTAATCTTTTCATTAACTGCATATAGTCCAAATGATCTTTACGATTAAAAGTATTTACGTATCATGACTTCAGGGTTGTTCGAGTGAGTCTGAGGCAGTTGCACCGAGGGTTATTCGTTTGGCCATGGTTGGCTAATGGGAATGAGGGTTTAAAGATAGCAAAAAAGTTAAGGTGCCCGTCGTGAGTAAAATATTATTCTATCAAAATACCGAGATATATGCTTCTATAATACAAGCAGGAGATAAACATGCAAGTTTCGCACCCGACCAACAAAAAAAGGAGAGAACATTAAGAAATTTTGTAAGATCACTGTTTATTATTCTAAAAACTTAAACTTTCAGAATTTAATATTTAAATATTCTAATACTCTTTCTCACGAATGGACTAGTTTTTGGCTTAAAACTGAAGCAAGAAATACGAAGTTGGGGAGGTAGAAATATGTAAATGGGGAGGTAAAGAGGGATTTGGAAAGATTTGAAGGATCTCACACTTTAATACTATGTGAAAATTTTATGGGATCACTGTCAACTATTTTAATAGTTTGAGTTATTAGATAAAGTATAGTTTAATATTGGGATAAGTGCACTGGAAATCCAAAAAACTTGTTATAAAAGTGCAGTTAAGTCCCGAAACTTAAAAAAAGTGCAATCAAGTCATAAAATTTATCAAATTAGTATAATCGAATCATTCCGTTAACTCCATCTAACTTGGCTAACGGAACATGCTAACATGATTTTTTTCATTGTTTTATTTATCCTGCGTGGCGATAACGTGACTAAAAGGACATTGTTTTGGTCTAAATCCTATTTTTAATACAAAACTTATTTAAATTAAATTAAAATATAAGCTAATTGAAAAAAAAGAGGTGAGAAACCTGGCACCGAGGGCTCCATCGCCCCACCATCGCTTGGAAGGGCTAGCAATTCTTACCGACCGTAGGCGAGAGCTTGTAGGCCCTTGCCCATATCTAGCCAAGGGAAGCGGCCTCCCTTAGATCGAGCAAGGGCCACCACTGGCAGTAGACCCTCACCAATGGCGACCTTTGCTTGCGGTTGGCAAGGGTCATTGGCCATTGGCAGAGGACCAGTGACCCTTGCTAGCCATCTGCCACCATCGCTGCCCCTTCCAAGCGATGGTGGGACGACGGTGGTCAAGGAGGCAAGCCGCTTAGTTATTCACCTCTTTCTCTCTATTTAAAAATTTTAACTTATTTTAAAATTTATGTTAGAATTCAGATTTAAACCAAAAAGACATCGTTTTAACCTTATATTTCATGTTTTAGTTGCTTGATCGTCACGTAGGACAGTAAAAATATTTTTAAAAAATCACGTCAGTATTTCTATTAGCCAAGTTGGAAGGAAGTAACGGAAGGACTCGATTGCACTAATTTTTTAGGATTTGATTACACATTTTGTAAGTTTTGGAACTCAATTGCACATTCTTGACAAGTTTTAAAATTTGCAGTATACTTGTCTTTTTAATATTTAATTATTCTTACACTCCTCGTCACGTGTAAGGCATTGATTCCCCCTTGCGAGTAGGCTATATTTTGTCCTAAGTGTGAAAATATGTAATTGGAAAGGCAATTAGGGGCCTGGAAGATTTGAACTTGGGATATCATGAGAAATTACAAAAAAAAGTCTTAAATTTATTACACTTGTGCCAATTTGGTCTTAAACATTTCAATTTTGCAATTGAGTCTAAACGTTTTCACATTTTGCTGATTGAATCCATCTAATTAATTTAGTTAGAAATAACCGACTTGGACGCCAAGCATCCCATATGACATGGCTAACATTGACATGGATAATTTTAATATTTTTTTAATATTTTTTCAAATTATTTCTGTTCTTCTCTTTTCCTTCCTACTTTGGAGAGGATCACCGAGCCCTCATTGGCTACAAGGGGAAGGTCGCCGAGCCCTCGCCGACCACGAGCAAGGGTTGCGGTTGCGATTGTCTGTGTGAGGCCATGGCTAGGCTGGCCTCACCCGTTACCTGTGAGGGCGTTACGGCCCTCGCCAGCAATCGCTGAGGGCTTCGTTGCCTTTGCCAAGTTCTACTTGGCGACCCTCACTGGCCACAATAAAAAAGAATAGAAGGAAAAGAGGAGATAGGAAAAATAAAAGAAAAATATAAAAATAATAAAATAAAAAATTTGAAATTTTTTAAAAAATATCAAAGTTAGTGTCAGCCATGATACGTAGGACGGCTAGCGATTTCAGGCCAAAATTGGCCGGATGGACTTAATTGGCAAAATGTGAAAATGTCTAATACTCAATTGGCATAATTGAAAAGAATAGAATTAAATTGACAAAAATGTAATAGGTTTACAATTTTTTCGACAATTTTTGCTGGAATCTCATGCTTTGATATCATGTGAAATATTTTGTGGGACTGCTACTAACTATTCTAAAAATTTAAGATTTTAGATGAACGCGTGATTTATATTGAATTTATATTGAATATTCTAATTGTCGCGACCTATCCTCAGGGTGGCACCGCCTAAGCGTTCGGCTAATGGATCACTAAGTCTAAACCTAGCTCGAGCTCTCCTAAGCACATATCAATTTGCGACTTATAGTTCAAATTATTAACATGCAAATCATTTCAATTTAAAGTCGCAACAAATCTATTTCTTGGTGGATAGATTAGAAACCCAAGTAAAGTATTGGGAGATTTACTTTATTCCTACGAACCAAAGATTCAATGAGTTTGGGGACTTGATTACATTAGATTACTCTATCGCCCTTTCGGTACCTTTTCTCTTTTATTTTCAGAAAAATATTTTACAGGTAGCTTGAATTGATTTTAACTTATCCACTAACATGCGCAAGGTGATCATGTGGTTCGCAATCAATGAAATTAACACTCAAATAACAAATCAAGCAAATTGCAAGAAAGTAAAGAAATTGGTCACATCAAAACAATCAAATATTTTTGGGATTTTCTTTCATCTTAAATAAAGTTTGATCTACATGACATGCAATTTCCTAACATGCAAACTATATGACATTCATATGATATTTTTGGCATTTTTATTAAAATTCGTAATTAGAAATTAATAAAAATGAAAGTCTATCTAAATTAAGATATTATCAAGTTTAAGTTAGGAAATCGGATATCCTTAAGCCTATCTTAACTTAGAGACCTATCTCAACACGGAATTCTATGGAGAAAAACTTATCTAACCTAAATATCATCTAGACATGCAATTTTAATTCAACAAGAAAGATATCTAAATTATCCCAACGTATAGAGGAAAACTCTATCTGGTCTATTCTATCTAACATGCAATCTTTTTGGTATTTTAAAAACATTAAAGATAAACAAAATATCCAATCCACCTCAAGATATTCATCAAGATTCCAAGCAAAAGATTATGATAATGGAAAACATAATCCATTGTCTTGCGGATTTAATTAGCAATTATCATAACCTTAACATCACCAATACCCACGAGTAATCAAAATAATTAATAAAATGATCCGAAGTCTTGCGGATCAAATTAATAAGTATAGTGATTTTTACCATGATTTTTATCAATAAAATTCTAATTGGATAATGCTTAACATCTCAAAGAATATCGAGTTAGTTAACAATCCATCAAAACAGGCGACAAAATATTCAACCGAATCGGATAGGGATTGTTACCTATTTCGTGGATATCGCTTCCAAATCCAAACCCGATGGGCGATGGAAGGGATGGGGACCGTCGACGATTCACACGGCAATTCACGGTTTAGTACCGGTAGCTCGCGGCGGTTCACAAGCAACGGTCGGAGGTCAACGACGTGGCTGGACTCGCGGTGGTGGTGAAATTCACTTGGATTATTCAACGAAGCACTTGGATCGCTGGAAGGATGTGGTGCTGATAGGGGAGGCGCGGCCAAGGAGTGCCACCTGCTCAGTTCTCCAAAAGTCCTACAAGAAGAAATCCACACGTAATGGAGTTGCCAAGTGGCTGTGATGCTTGGGTGTGTTTGCGCAAGAATTTGTTCAAATTCGTCAATGCGTGAAGCAACGGGATGCTCTGGATAGGACCAAGTATACTATAGGCGACCGTCATTTGTCTTCGAAAGCGACTCAAGGGCAATCAGTGGGGTCGGGAACGGCAGCGAAACTCGACGGACGGCACAAGGTTACGCCTGAGAAGGAAATGCTCCGTCACGACTCTTTTTCTCTCAATGGCGGCCGTGTATGAAATTCTGTGACCTCTCAATTGTGAACCCTAGCATGTCTATTTATAAGAGTTAACCAGGGTAATCTTGCAACAGCCAAGATATATCATTTCGTAATTCTGATACTCAACTTAGGCAATTTTCTGCCTTTTTTCTCTAGCTGAATGTTCATAAAATAATATGAATTATCTTTCAAGTATATTATTTAATAATTCGATAATTCAATTATTCCAACTTGCTCTATAATGCAAATTTCGGCCATACATGTATTCAATGGGCTTAGACAAACATTTAATCTTTTGGGCCGAGTCCAATCAATTAAGCTCAAAACCATTCACTTAAGTCCATCCGCCGCCTGTCCAATGTAAATGAAATTATATGAGCCTAAATACTAATTCAAATGCTTTTAATCTATATGCAATTTAACTAATTTTTAATTTTTGTCTAGAGATCGGGATCGATCCCTAATTTTTTTATGCAATAGGTCGTCAAAATTTAGGTATCAACACTAATGAAGATAAATGGAACATAAATTTGTCTTCTTTTCACCTACAAGAGAAACGCTATTTTGGCGAGCACTTTGCAAAATCTAATATCTCTAAAAAATCTATCTCAAAATCATCCGAATGCCATGGGCAAAGAGCTATCATGCCAATTCATGTTCCTGGCAATCCTCAATGATATGTGCAAGCATTCCAATATAGTTTAAGAATTAGATAATCGATATATATCTTCACTTGTCACATCACTTTATCCAAGCAATTAAAAACAACAGATCGGGAAAAAGAGGGGACTGGCGCGCAGTTCAACTCCAAAATGCGAAGCCACATTATTTAGAAGAGAAAAAGCATCCCCCAGATGAAGAAATTTAATGTTAGGTAGATCATATTGCTATGCCTAGGTATATACTTGAATACCATATAATGTCAGGTGGGTCATCTTGGCAGTTAGCCATGCGAACATTAGATAACTTTGCCAATAATGAAGCACATATGGACCGTTCAACAAAACTCGATTGACTTATTTTTATTCATTTCAAAACTACCCTTCATGCACTAAGAAGAAAAAAATTAGCAATTAAATTATACACAATTAGGGGTGAGCAAAAAGAATCATCCGGACCGGACTAAACCGGTTAGTTCTGAACAATTTCCGATTCCATGTATGGAACTGCCCATTAGGACCAGACCGATTTTTTTTTTAAAATTTCTTCAAAATTTATAAAAACTAAAAAGCCCTAATAACTTTCTTCATCTTATCCTCTGCTTGATTCTTACTTATACCCTCTGTTGCTCACTCTTTCACAAGCCCTAATCGTATTTTTCATCTTCACGACTCTTACCCTCTGCTCCCCTCTTCTTCACAAGTATTAGCTTTTGCTCCCTCCTTTTCAACCCCTTGAGCCATTGCTGCTTCCATCTCATCCTAATAAAGACCAAAGCAACATGAAAACCAGTTAACATTAGTCCTGATCGAGGTGGACATTCCCAGGTGAGCATGTTCCACAAAGTAAAACCAACAATTGCTGATCGAACTTATCACATTGTAGCATCCGAACTCGCAATCATTGGAAGGCAATGAAGCGAAGAGAACTCAGTAATGGTCCATGTAAATGATCCGTTTGCAAATTGAGGCAACTCTTGATCTATTTTTTTTCCTTTTTACATATGATTCAACATTTTACAAGCGCATAGCGCAATCCTTGTAAATGCCCGGTCCTTCTCTTGCTTTTTTTTGGCGTTTGTCAAATTTGGCATTCTCGTGGGTCTCCCCAAAAGCTGATAGTAGGGACAACTATATGGTCGATTCTTTAATTATCATCTTAAGTATAATATCAAATAGTATGGTCAAATTAATCAATCAATCAACCAACCAACCAACCAACCAAGAGCACCATAAGCTAATCTCCCCCTCATCTCAATAGCCTCACCTCGTTTATTAATTTATTTCACACGTTAGCATATTGAACTGATGCTTTATGAACCGCATGCCTACTTGGGATTCCCTCCCTTAAAGAAAGAATCGAATTTTCATTAAACTTCAAAGGCAAGAAAAAAGGAGTGGGAATAGATGAGCTTGAGAGAGAGAGATCGATTGGAGGAGGATAAGTCCAACTTGAAAGATATGGATAGAGACAATAGAAAAACACAGCAGAATCTAGGCTCTTTTGGTTATTTAATTATATGTTCCCAAAGTTACACAAGGTGGGGTCCAAACCTAGGCCAAATGTCGTGTAACAAGGCATCATTTTATCGATAATGATGTTAGTTGAAGACTAGTTTAATCCGAGAAAAACATGGTTTTAGGTGCTTAGAATACAGGGTTAGCCCGCTTTCGGAAGATTTGCCAAGATCTCGTGAGGACCTTTAGTAGCATATATGCTTACATCATGCGCCAACGCTTGCTTTAATTTGTTCGAGAAAAAAATTATTTTATCATTAAATTTGGGTATCCTAAGAGCAACTCCGAAAAGGGTCAATCAGGGCAAATTCTTTTGCACCTATTTAATAATGTTTTTCGGCGGGAAATGTTGCCAAAGAAATCATTTTTGAGTTGAATATGAGAATTAGACATGATTTCATGATTTTTATATCCATTAGTGGAAGTGAGGACGACCGAAATGCGCACCCTTGTGCACCAAAACAAGTAATTTTTTTCTTGGTTTATTTTTTTTATAATTTATTAAATATAAGCTTCCAATGAGGACAAACGAAATCGATTAGTTTAACTCGAGCTAATCTTTTTTCTTGGGTTGGAATTATAGTCAACTAATCTGTTGGGTATCAATTTAGTCACTATTAGATTTTGTTGCAAAAGTTAGATCCTCTTTACTTTAGGGGTGATTACGTTCCCATCTTCTTTGACTTTTTTTCCGTGACTATAAATATTATAACATTTGCCTTTTGTTTTTTTGTCTTTTCGCACATGGAATATTTGTTTCAAATGTCCAGCTGCCAATTTGCAAAATAACCAAAAAAAAAAACAAAATTCCGACTTTAAGTATTAAAATATTACACATCACATATCGTTTAAGTTCCTATGCAGCACCGCAACATTTTCTTCATTACGATTTACCAGCTTAGCATACCTATGGTTTTGTAACATATTAATAGATGGACGAAAACAAATTATTATAAAGTAAAATTGTACCTCCTATTGATTTAATCGGTTGATCAAACTTTTAAATTATAATTGCTCGTACCAAAAACAATTACATAACAAATGGGTCACACAAAGTATGACCCATATAATAGTTCTTGTTTGCTTGCTTAGTTGTGTGGTGGCCATTTAATTGAAAGGTTGATCGATAATGCCAGTGATCTTGGTCCATTTTGAAACCTTTTTTATTTGGAAATAGAACTTAACTTCAACTCCACATGATGCGAGCCTTCATATAGCATGCACTAGATTAATGTGAGTCGTCAAATTCTGTAGGACTCACTCGATACGCACATGATTTAAGGGCTCGTGCGTATTCGACTCGCACGAATAGGGTCAATGCAAAAATTACTCATTTTCATGTTCAAAAACGATCATTTCCTATTCCTTCTTCCTACTTTTCATCTGCCTTGACCAAAGGGTGCGGCTACTGTATCCACGAATAAAATAGGGTGCTCGCATGAAATACACAACACATTCGTCGATTTTGTTTATTCATCATAGTCTTAATTTATTCATGGTTGGAAGACGTGGGTTATCCTATAAAAAGGAAGTGATGAAGCTATAAACACGCAAGCGGAAGTGCTAATCAAACCTACCTACATACTAGCCGCCTACAAACACATAATTTTTTTCTGCTCCTTTCGATTATCATCATGTCAAGCAAATCAGTCTCCAATCTCACTCCTCCTACATGGGACGTCGATATTAGACTCGACAGTGGCTCTTTTCGTGATGATGATTCGTCTTCTTGCATTCAGAAGCAGCAGAAGAAGAAGGTCAAGCTGTTCGGGTTTTACCTAACGACGATCGGACCCAGCAAGTACCAAGATGAAGAAGAAGACACCCCAAAATCAGATCTTGTGGAGAGAGATGAGCACGAGAGCGTGAACTCATCAAACACGGTCCCATCTTCATCGAGAGACAACAAGAGCAAGACACCTCCGGCCAACAGCAGCAACAACAAGAGATCACCTTCTGCTTCGACCTCCGACCCGCACGACGACAACCGAGTGAAGAAGCTCCTCGAGTGCCAATACTGTGCCAAGATGTTTGCGAACTCGCAGGCCTTGGGCGGTCACCAGAACGCTCACAAGAAGGAGAGGATGAGGAAGAAGAAGTTGCAGCTCCAGGCCAGGAGAGCGAACCTCAACAGTTACTTCCAAGCGTATCGAGATTATTACTATTGCAATTCTAATGGGGTTCTTAATTTCGGAGGGTCCAATAATGATCAGTGGTCTCTTGACTCTTCCTCATGCTATGTCTCTGGTCCTGATGATCAGTTTGCGCTCAGCGATCAGGAGCCCCAGATTAGCTTTCGCGACGCGGCAGATCGTCGAGAAGGTCTTCCTTTCGGAGGATAGACTCGAGTTCAAACCTGGCATGCTCCTGCTGTACTGCCGGCTAATACCGGTTATTATCAGCATAAGAAATGAATGTCTGCTGAAACATGGACAAGGTAGATCATCGTTGACAGTTGTATTGTCATGTAATGACTTTGAGATTTATTTATACAAACTATTTTGGTCTCGAACTCCAGCAGCTGCAGTAGATAACTTTGAACGAAGTGTTCAAACATTTAAATGTTGGGAAATTGTGTCCGAGTCTTGGACGTCCAAAAACATGCGTATCTACCCTAAATTGAATGGTTCAGATGTATTGGGATGCATGCAATAATTTCTTTTGTATGGGAAACTCACGTTTCACTCAGAACAAGAGAGAGACCGTGTCGAATGATATCTAAGCAAGTGATAGGCACCTAAAAAAATGAGAGACGATTTACTTATCACGATAAACAGGTCAACGCATCCCTCAAATATGAAGATAGTTAATTTCAGTTTGAACTTTGAAATGGATTACAGGTATAATTAAGCAACATGTATACTGAAAATCCTAAAACTTGTTATGAAAATACAATTGAGTCCTAAAACTTGTAAAAAGTATAATCAAATTCTAAAATTTGTCAAATTGATGCAAGCGAATTCTTCTGTTAACCAAGTGTCCAACTTGATTAATGGAAAATGCCAACGTAGCTTTTCTATATTATTTTCTCTCTTATGTGGTGATGATATGGCTAAAACAATATCGGTTTGGCCCAAATCTTATTTTAATAGAAATTTCATAAAAATTAAATTTAAAAATAAGCTAGATTTTAAAAAAAAAAAAGAATGGTTGAGAACCAAGTGGCAAGGGCTTGCACGGCCCTCGTCATCACCGGCCCACCATGCCAGTGAGGGTTGTCAAGCCTTGGCTAGTGGCCGGCGACCCTCATCAACCGCAAGTGAGGGCTTGGCCCTCACCCAAATTTGGGTTAGAAGAAAAAAAAATAATGATAAAAAATTCAAAACAATTTTAATTAAATTGTTCATGTCAGCGCCATCCGTGCCTACGTAGCATGGCCAACACTAATTAGACCACCACATTAGTAATTTTCAGCCAAAATTGGTTGGAATGATTAAATTGACAAATCGTCAAAAGATTTAGGACCAAATCAGTAAATTGTCAAAAGTTTTAGGATTAAATTGATACAATTAAAAGATTTAAGACTAAATTGATAACTAGTTAAAAGATTTAGGATTAAAATTGATCAAATTAAAAGATATATGATTGATTTAACACAAATATAATAGGTTTAGGAATATTTTGGTAATTGACCTCTTCCTTATAAGTATAGTTAATGCACAAGTATCTAAAAGATGACCACTTGATTGAGCATTATCTTTTGGGGAATTGGTCAATGTGACCACAGAGCATCCCGAACCCTTGCAATGTAGTCGAGACATACGTAGCATATCTAACCTTTACAAAGAGCGACTCTGACTGGGGCGGCAGTGGCAATTGCACATTTATGATTACTTGTCAAACCCGAGTTATTCATTCGTGTCAATATTGTTTTAAAAAAACATAATAATTTTCCTCTATATATATATATATACACACACACAAAATTCTGATCCTACCAATATTATCCAACACCCCGAAGGAAGGTAACTATTCAATTTGCTAGAAGATCAATAGATATTCCTAAAAACTCTTGTGATATAAGATCTATTCTTTCATGGCATTCTACTTCTTCTCGGAGGTTAGTAAATATTACTCCTAATATCCTTCTGAATATCCCTTTAAATAATTCTAAGGAAACATCTACAAGTATTCCTCCTTTTCCAAATATCAATGGTATAAATAACAGGTCAAGAATTTCCAGACCAGTTTATCAACATACTCCTGATTTCCCTGATCCAACTCTTTCCGAAATGGAAGATCCTGAAATCAATGTTTTGGAATTAGCCTTTGAACCTAACAGAATAATTTTAAATAAAGAATTCAATTCTTTTGAAAATAAATATATCAGAGAATGGTTCTTTACTAATTTTCAAAAGGAAGCACTTGAAATCAAAAAAGAATATTATGATTACATGTATCAACATGAAATTGAGGTATTCTTCTTTGATTGGTTTGAAAATATATTTTTAAAAGAAAAACAGATTTTTGTTTTAGACCAGTTTTATAAATGGAAATTAGATGATGACCATGTCATCAAATCTAATCATCCTCCTCTTAGAAAAATCAAGATTGAACATCGGGAAACTGAAATAATAGCTTCTCCTTTCAAAACTGCCTCTGAAATAGATGGCATAGGAATAAAAAAGATTGTTGAACAAAATAATTTTTCAAATCAACATCAGGAAGAAAGGAGTCTATCGGTCCTTCTCTTTATCAAAATTTTCATAATTATGTCAGGATACTGTTCATTGTAAACACTGTGCACTCACTACAGTACTACCCGTGAACTATTTCTACAGGAAATCATGTTGCCTATAAAAAGGGACTTCATTCACTTGAAGAAGGTATCGGATTCAGAACCTCAGAAAACCATTCAGAACCTTTGAGAGTTCTTTCAAACCTTTTCTAAACCTCTCCAGTTTCTCTCCATACCTTCTTCGAAGGAATAAGAGATTTTACATCTCAAACCTTTTTATAACCTTTCCATATCCAGTAAGTTTCTGATCCTTGTAAAGATCTTGAAAATATTTTTAAGAACTTTTCAAAACCTTTTCTAGTTCTTATAGTGTGGAAAATCTTATCGTTCTAAACTACCAAATAGTTTGAGTAACGGGAGAATTTCTACCAAAGAAATTTTCTTAATTCTGCACTTATACTTCAATATCTACATTGTGTAACCTTTCAATACTATTGTTGTAATCTTCTACTATTATTTATATATCAGTTGTTTCTAATTTCTCCCTTGCATTTACATTTACATACCTCACAAACGGCAGGTCGAACCGCCTGTGGATGGTCTATACTTTAATATTCTGCAATTGACATATATCTTTACCTCCTTACTTTTTGCCCTTGCTTAGATACACCACCTTCATGGTTGATTTAGAATTTCTAATTATTCTTCTCGTCATTCTTTATATTGCTTACGGTCTTTTTATTATTCTTAATGCTCGTGCTTTTATTTAATTTTATTTATTTAATAGTCTTCTGTGTATAAATCTACACTTTTATATTAGAATATATTTACTCTGTTGCCAGAACAAGAGATATATCTCATATTCTATATCTCTTTTCTCAATATAACGAATATTTTGAATATCTAGAACACCAATTAAAAATTACTTATGTCTTTATTGTTCTTATCTTTTTATTACAATTCCCGGATTCCTTTCTAATAAACGTAAACGCATAGATTAGTTGACATTCTATATTATTTATCTTTCCTGTTTATAATCCCTAGATCCTAGGCCAGTTGATGGTATCAAGCCAAGGGGTATATAATGATATTCTTTATAAATTCATATGCAGTAAAGACGATTTCCTTCGTGGAGATCTTTTCGCGTGATTTCTGGATGTATTCCAGGCAGTAAAACCCAGTGGGGTAGTAAGTCCGTTGGTAAGTATCATCGAAATCTATTAAAAAGAAGAAAGTAGTCTTTTGCAATAAACTTATTAAGAAGATATGAGTCTTCTTCTAGTTCTTTATCACAAATATCCTTTGATCAATGACTAATAAGTAGAGAAGAAATTAATATAGAAGATTTCAACAAATCTATTGAAAATTGGATCATTCCAAAGGTTATGATAAAATTTATGAACATTCTAAATTTAGACTCTTTGGGAATAATAATTATGTCATTATTACTGAAGAAAGAGATGTGCCACTTTCTAATTCCTTTGCTTCAATTCAACTTTTGAATAAGGATTCTATAAAGAAACATTCCCAGAAATGGAATTACATGCATATAGGTTTGGTACAGGTAGGTGCAAAACCCCTTACTAAAGAAGGATTAGGTACTTCCTTACTTCTTATTTTGAGAGATGCTAGGCTTTTAAAATATGACGAATCCATTCTTGGAGCCGTAGAGACAAGCCTTTACAGTGGACCTATTCATTTTGATAGTCATCCAGGTCTTATTGTTTCTCTCAAAAACAAAAATATTTTAAAATCCCTCACTCTTCAAATAAAAACCCATAATTATTCTATAGCTGACTGATCTATTCCCATAGCCCTCGTCTACAGAGTTTATTACAAAGTAATGAATTTCGCCTTTGGTAGCAAAGCCTTTAAATTAAATTCCAATAGAGAAATCCTTTTTTTACAAACAGACATTTCTAAAGCAAATGTTACCATTCCCAGGACCATTCCTTGGAATCAGATAACTCTCCCGAATTAATGGGAATTAGAAAATATATATATATATCCTAAGAGATGAATTTATCGCTAATTTGTGCCATTTTCGAACCCGCTAATATTGACCTCATCTCCCGCATGAAGGGAGGTTCGATGTTGCATGAGACACATGAATATCAAATCATCTCAAGATTGACACCTGATTACTCTGTGTCTAAACTTTGTCCATGTAGATTAGGTCCGGAGTTGGGACATGCCGTGCAATCAAGTTGAGTCGAATTGGGTGGATACGATACTGGGCTTGAGCTCAACCCCGGCTCAAGTTGTAAACTCAAAGCTCGAAACTCAATTTGAACTTGATCGAGTAGTTGTTTTTTTAAACTTAAACGTACTCCAGCTCGACTCGCACAAACCGATTTTAAGCTTATGTAACTCAATATACTCTATGCTCAATGTTCCCATGTTCGAATAAACGACCGGGGTTCTGTGATATCATCTGCTGCTCGACCAAGCAGTAGGAAAAGCACTAATGGGCTGCTTACTAGGAGGCTCAATCCAAGCCCATAAATTGGGCTCTTACCTATATATTTAAGTCATATTTCCGCAATTATCGTCGCATCAAAAGGTAAAACTATCCATCATTCGCTCTTTCGTCAAGTTAACACTCGATTAAACAATTATTCAATTCCATAATAAAATGATTTATTTTTTCTTTATACGTAAGCCTTCCAATGATCACGTACGCGCTTAGCAAATACCTCAACATCAGTAAAAGTATAGCCGGATTTAATCGCGGAATCGATGTTAGGCCTTGCTTGAAAATTAAATTCTTCGGGGCCTAGGACGATTAGGGGATTTAATTAGCGGTAGCCCGAATTTCGAAATGAACGTGTCACGACTTGACATTGTTCGCGTGGTTGGGCTAAATCCCTAAAAGGAGCACCTCGTTAATGGCTTTTTGTGAGCCTTTACCGTATCAGCACATGACGATCTCGCTCCTATCTTAGATTAGCCAAAATCATTGAAGATACTATTATTCTTATAAGATACATTATGTTCCATCATTACTCATATTGTTTATGTCCTAATTAGTAGATATAATTATTCGAAATAGTGAAAAAAAAAACCACTAGTCAGGTTACAGGCGGGCTTTGGATTTATAGACTTATCCCGAATTCGAAATCAGTTCAGACAATATTTAGGATTAATGTTCAGATTTGAAATGGGAGCTTTTAATGTACATATGGTAAATAACACAAATAGTCTCTGAATTTTGGCTCAATATATAATGTGATTCATGAACTTTAGCCTAATATATTTGTCATCCTCGAACTTTTAAATTGTTCAATATGGTCCATGGACTGTTAATACATGTTCAATTTAGCCTTTGGACCGTATAAAAATGTTTAATGTTGACAACATTTAACATTTTCATATAGTTCAATGACCAAACTAAATATGTACTGAAAATTCAGGGATCACGTTAAGCAAATTAAAAGTTTAGGGACCACATTGCATATTGGGCCAAAGTTCAAGGACCACATTGAACAAATTAAGAGTTCCAAAATCACATTGCATAATGGGCTAAAGTTCAGGGATTATTTGTGTCATTATCCCATATAGGTACTAAAAAGTGTAACATTAGGTATACTAAAATTAATATACTAAATTAGCATCTAAACAAGTCAACTCTAATCGACATTCAAAATAACAACCTAAAAATCACTAAGCGTATAATATTGATCTTCGTGCTTCATACTATATTATTATTTTGTGCTAATTATAATAATCTTCGTGCTTCATATGCCCCTGTGCAAAATGACAACCCGTCAGCTGTGGAATCACATGTTAATTTGATAATGGACCGTGACCTGAAATCACGCTTCCTGTTATAAGTGTGCATTAGAAAATTGTTCATCATTTGCCTGACGTTGATTGTTGGATTAAACTTAGGAAGAGATGGACCATACACCGTCCGTGGAAAGGGTGTAAAGAAAATTCTATACACGACCTTATCCATAGTTGATTTGAAGATTATAACTACTGTTTCGTCGAAAAGTTATCGATGAAAGACCTTTCAAACTGTCGATTGATATGAGAACTGACAAAGGATGCAAAGGGGTGCTTTGTTGATTCTTGGACAGAAAACGCAATTTGACAAGAAAGTTAAAAGCACGAGAATCGGAGGCAATCGCGAATAACCATATAAAGAGCGGTGGAATGTAAAGATAACAAGAAGATATATTTGAACAAGCGGTATGCATTGATTGATTGATGGTATTTTGCTTGAATTACATTTCTAATACTTATGGCTACTACCGACGGCTAATAATAGTTACAAAAAAGAACAAACACAAACTATGCGACTCCTAAAATTCGGCAACATGTATTTACCAGCAGTTACTAAACAAAACGTCTTTGAATCGTGCCCAACACCGACGGCAACTCCTCCAATTCTATTTCATGATGGTTACAACAACCCATATTTCTTGGCCACTACAGCTAGTGGCTTTCGACATCAGCGGCTCCATGATCTGATGATTGTGCTGATCTTATAACCGTGTTCTTCACAACTGCTCTCGAGATTGCCGGCTTCACAACTTGGACAATTGCTCTGTTTCTAATCCATCGCAAATTACTTCAGTCTCGAGTCTCTTGTCGACTAAATCAAGCCTCATTTGTCGACGCTCCCACCTCAGGAGTTAGTAACTTCCCTTCGTTATTGATGCCGGCAATAGCTTTTACTGTCCCATCAACCGTCCAAATTTACCGATTAACAGCTCCCAACGCTTAGCAAGGTTTACTTCTGCTATGCATCGCTCGGCCTCTCCAAATTCGAGCCGTCGATCGGGAACTGGGGCATTTATTGGTGTCAACAATTACTACTGTCTTAAGCCACTGGTGTATAAAGCCGCTCGTGTAAATTGTTTTTGGCACCGACACGCTTTTAATTTAAGTTGCTTGTGACGTTGGGTTAGCTTAAAGTCTCCAACACCTTTGGGTAGGATTAGACATGTATTGTCGGATTAAGGTGAGGAGCGGATTCCATGGTTGCATCAGCTTCAGTGCTCAGATAGGTCCCGCCTTTTATTATTAAATTGTTGCAATTTGATTTCGGGGTGACCACATTCATCGAAACGCGAGTAAAGTTGAGGTTTCATCAAAAAAGCTCTTGGAAACACCGTTTTTGTTTTTCAAGGTGAAGGCAGAAACTTTGAGATTAATTAACCTAAACATCAGAGTGGTTAAGTGCTTAATTTGAATGTATTTGACCCTATAATTTGATCATGACAACATCCACTCAAAGTAACTTTGGAATAAATGCACGACACTTTGTGAATCGAGTCTTATTCAATATGCACGTGAACATGATACATGTATGAATATATAGAGATTAGTCAAATCAAAACACACGAACCCTGTGTTCACAAAAAAAAAATTGATACTGAGGTTCCATTTGTTTAGTGGAAAACTCACGATTATTTCCTAAAAATGATCGTATGTATCACTTGAAATATTTAGAAAATAAAAAATATTTTCTTTATCAACAATAATTTATATCTCAACAATTTTCGGGACAATATCAAATGGTTAAGTGTCTGTGATTTGAATGCGCCCGATCCCATAATTTGATCACGACAACATCCACTTAAAGTAACTTTGGAACACGTGCATGACCCCTTATGAATGGAATCTTATTTAATAATATACATGCGCACATGATATATATACTAATATATAGAGATTATTCAAACCAAAATACACGAATCCTATGTTGACCAAGGCTTCGTTTGTTTTACGAAAAACGAATAATTTGAAAAATATTTTTCCTAAAAATGATCGCTTGAAATAAGTAGTCAATAAATAATGTTGTCATTATTGACAACAAAATTATATTTAAATAATTTATGGGATGATAAATATTTTTTTCGTTCATTCATTTTTATAAGCGATATAATTGATCATTTTTTTAAAAAAATATTTTTCAAATCGTTCATTTCCCGTAAAGTAAAGGGACCTTTGGTATTATCTTGAATGATATGGTTGATCAATCACAATGATAAGAGGCGATTACAGTATAATCACCACACCGAGATCATTTTTTGTTAAGTATATTATTAATCATAAAATAATACAATTCAAGCCATTTTATAGAGTATCTCGCCCCGTAATTATAAGAAGATACGATAGAATTAGTACGTATATATGTGTTTAACATCTAGAGGCGTTCAAACCTAAATACGCTGCGAGGTTATTTTAAATTGTAATTACGGATGATTAATGCACGAGACATGTAATTACTTGTTTGGTAGAGTCAAGGCATTAACTGGGTCGTTAGGAACGTTTAGGGTTGTAAAAGCAAAGCAAAAGTCAAACTCAATTCAAATCGATTGATAAAATAAATAAGAAAAATTGGGTCGTTAAAATTTACATAGATTTTTCATCTTTACTAATGCACCTTGTGTTACCTAATTCCGACATGGTATGTAGTTTAGTCCCTAGTTTATGTAATTTGACTCAGACATTCATTGGCAATGCCATTCTATATTGCTCCATGGAGTGGAGATAAAAAAAAATTATCTCTGAAAAACTTACACAAAGTATGGAATCCACTTTGTTGCGCTTTGATGAAATTTTGAAACTAAAATGAATCGGCCAAATCGTGCCATGCAATTACATCAACGCCACCCTGACCCTTAACCTTGATTCCACGTCTAGTTCTTTCTTTTTGTCGCATACTTACAAGACAATGAAAACGAGTTGCTATAATATATCACACTACATTACGGTATTAATATCGTGTCTTCCACCACTTATTAGGTTAAGTATTTCGATTGGATCTTCTAACACAATGCCAGAGTCAATTTCGCCACAGCTTATTTCGCATGCGTGACCCCCAAATCCGTCAAAATTTAACGTGTTTGTTTGTAACCCGACTTGCGCGCGAGATGGGAATCACCCCTCCCATTTGCAAAGTTTATAATACATTTTAGATACATATCGTCTCTCAATTTTCGGAGAATGGTTTTTATTTATAATTTTTGTAATCCCCTCTCAAGGAAAAAAAGAGGAACTCAATAAAAAAATCATCGTCATCTCCACCGAACCCAACCCCCGACCGGTTCCTCTGCAGAAGAGGATGAAACGTCCTAATCATCGGAGCTTAATCCCACGAAGCTTTTGCGTCACCGCGGCACCAAAATTGACCATAAGTTGGATTAGACAGCATGGGAAAACGTCACAACAACGATTTCCAGCGCGCCCCGGTAAAATTATCGCGTCATCATTGACCGACACAACAACACGCCCACACGTAATAATAATAATTATTATTATATAATAGAATATGGTGAAAAAATAGGTAATGATTTTTGATAATCACGATGGAAATCAATGGATGTGTTACGGATGAGGTTTCATCGTCAAGTCCACCGCATTGATTGCGATTTGGCCTTTCGATTGTAATAGGCTCAGCGTCCAATCCAATCAACCCCTATTTGTCTTGTTTGTTGCTGCGGATTCCCGATTTTACCCCTCCTCCCCCCACCCACCCCCCCTCCCGGGGCGGTGATTTTTGAAACTCCGTATTTTTACTGGTTGGGCCGGGCCGGGCCCCGCCTCCGGTGCGTCGCGGTCGCTCTCCGTGCGCCCCCGGTGCGCAGTGCGCATCTCGGTGATGAGGCTGGCGGGAGTAGGAGCGCCGCGCAAAGCAAGAAATGAAAATTACCCTTGGGGCAAAAATAAAAGAACCGCCGAAAATCCGAAACTATGTTTCTTGTAATAAATTTACCTCAAAAAAAATTTTGACGAAAAAAATCTTATACTGTGCCCGTTGCGATATATTTGCCCTAAACTTTTTTATATTGTGACGGTAAATACTACAAGCTTGTACTCATGTGACACATATATACTCGATCAAAGTTTGGATGATTTTCTAGTCGAAACGATGTTGTTTTTACTTCACTTGAGCCACGTGGTGCACCATGCCAATATCGTTTGTCTTCCGTTGTCCAAGTAAGCAGATTTTTAACGGTGCTCATTGACAGGACCTTGAAAGGGGTAAACGTATCACGCAAGTGCAAAAGCTACCTAGAATCAAAGGTAACATGTATACAAGCAATTTAACACGAATCATGTAAGGTCTCGGTTGTGGATTGTAGTGTCATAATTTGAAGTTCCAACGAGATAACTACACGTCTATATCAAACAATAATCAATCCAATCACTACGCGTAAGAATACATTTTAGCTAATTGGTTCAAAGAAGAGATCTAAACGCGACATCAAAGCAATTATTACGATCGAAGCTTATCACATATGTATAAAAATGAGTGGAGATCATTAACAAATCCTAAATTGATTAGTATTTCACATAAATCTCAACCATAATTCTTAACTTGTACCTTGTACGCCAGAGCATTGAGTATTTACCTTGACAAGATGTAATTGTGGTCACTATCAATTGTTGAACCGGTGGAAGAGGTAAGACCAAGAGTGGAAGGCGAGAGTCGAGTCTCGAAATGAGACCATGAGAGGGAGGCATTGAGCAAGAGGGATGCGACTCAGGCTTGAGTGAGAGGCATCGAGCTGCGATGGAGGTGTAATGTTGTGTGAATGAGAGAAGCGAGAGTGAGAGGCAAGAGCAACGAGGGTGACTGAGTCGCAAGAAAAGAATGTGAATTAAGGTTTTTGAATAATAAGAATTAATATATCGGTTTGGTCCGAGTGGTTCGGTCCACACTTGAAATAGGGAACCATACTGATATTCACCCATTCAAATTTTAGGAACCGGGAATCGGACTAGTTCCCGTGGGAATTGTCCATAATTAGCCAGTTCGGTCCGGTTCTTTTACTCACCCTTACTAGATACAAGTTAAATGATTTTATCATTTTCAAAATACAGACAAAAATAAATGTATCCAAATGGCTTTCGAAGAGACAAAAAATGGTTTAGAATGTTTTGCTTCTAAAGATTTAACTCCTTCACGTAATATATATATTTTTTCTGACCCCAAAAAGTAGTAATATTTTACGATTCTCAAAACCCGTCATTTATTTTCAACGGAACATTAAATTTTTTTTTCCAAATTGACAATATTGATCAATATAGGGTCATACGTGTTCTCGAAGTATTTTTAGTCTAGACAAGAAAGGCAATAAATAACTTTTCTCTATAAAAAGATCGAAACAGAATCAATGCTTTTATAAGAAGATCACTTCTTCTAAAGGAGGAAATTGCATTTAGCAGTAACCGAAATTTATTAATCTCACATTCACCCCCAAAAATATTAATTTCGCAGGGGATTTCGCCATTAAAGCTTCGTATCGCGGAAGCATCGCACCACGTGCGTGGCGCGTGCGGCGAGCACCTTACGCGATGGCGCAGTGCGCACGGGGGCGCAACGTAACGTCCCCAGCCCCCACGGCCCCACGCTCGTCAGCTCCGGGAGATTTTGAAACATAAATTTTGAACCCGAAAAAATAAAAAAAGAAAAAACGAAAAAACAAACAAACAAACAAACAAACATTTTAGCACCTAATTTCCCCTCCAAATTCTCGCTCCTCTGAGTCCTCTCTGTCTCTTTCGCCCCCTCTCTCTCTCTCTCGCGAGCTCTAGCTCGGAGAGATCTTCGCGGCGTTGCTGCTCTCTCTCTCTCTCTCTCTCCTCGCTCTCCCTCTCTCTCTCTCGCCGTCCTCCGCCGCCCTACGGCGCCGCCCGTTCCGTCCGCGGTCCCGCCCGAGGCAACCACGCGCCGCCGCGGCCGGGCTGGAGATGGGGGGCGACCGGCGGATCCCGCGCCGATCCTGGAGTCGCCGGAGCGATTTCTAGGGTTTCCGGAGGCCGCCCCGCCCCGCGAGAATGCCCGCTCACAGGTCGAGGTCGGAGAAGCACGATGCGGCGAGGCAGATCCGGCGGGACCCTTACGAGGTCCTCGGCGTCGCCAGGAGCTCCACGGATCAGGAAATCAAGAGCGCTTACCGCAGGATGGCTCTCAAGTATGCTAACGGCCTTCTCTGCCGTGCTTTCCCCTTTCCCCTAACTCGTTCTTTGGATGCGTGTTGCTACCGGGGGGATTCGTGCGTATGTGTGGTTGGATTTGTCTTCCCTGTGACTGAATGAGTCACTGTTCGAGGGTTGGCGATCGACAACTATGCCTGCTTGTAGATGCCGACGAGCCGTTAGCGGCCTCTCATTGGTTTCTGGAACCGGTTCTATTAACATCTGTGACTATCAAATGCTAGAACTGGTCTAATTTGTATAGAACATAAGGTTTTTTATTTGAGTTGTGTGTGTAGCCAGTGGAGAAGAGTAACCTTATGGCGATGCACATATACGATGTGCGGCGAATTCTAAGGGGGCAGATCTTGTCTAGTTCTAGAGTATGACGAGCTTGCGTTGAAAAGCCGAGTGTGATTTATAGTGGAAAGACGTGAGCTTCAGGAAGATATAGTGAAGCTGCTGTGGAGCATTTACCAGAGAGCATTCCGGGCTTTATTTCTTGATTACGGCGATTGGTCAGCAGTCATGCTTCACTCGTATGGTTTTAGTGTTAGCTTGGCTTGTTTTCTGTTTGTCCTGTAAATAGAAGAACGTGGAGGTGTGCTGTTCAGGTAGTTTATTTGATCTTGAAAAGGATGTACGGTGAGCTGAAGTTTGCTACGGTCTGTACCCAGATGAAGAATTTGAACAAAACTTAGTGCAGCTCTTTTTCTTGTTTTTCTGGGTTTATACCTGATCAGAGCAACTTCACGATGATTGTCTGCTAAGGACTCGATGCTTTCATCCATGCATCAGACAGATATTCCGTGAGTCTAATAGCCTGACATTTAATCATATGATTTTTTTCCATCCACTTGCTGAAAATTGGGTTCTATCTAGAGCTCTGAGTTGTTTCACCTGGCTAATTTATATCTGGAGGTATTTTAGCCCACTACAGGAGATTGATTTGGTGAATTGACTCCTTGATTGAGCTGCTTTGAAAGTGAAATTCTTTTTTTTTTTTTTTTTGCAATCACAAGGCAATCCATGGTCTATCACAAGGAAATCCACCTTAGGTCGGTAGACCCTGAGTTCATGAGATGCCTATTAATACCAGCAATTACGTGAAGCGAGTCAAAGTTCGGTTATTAGCATTTGGCGGTGTGGAGAATAAAACCCGTTTTGCGTGCCTAATCCACACACACAAGTTCGTCGCTGTACCAATAAGCCCATCCCAGAGTGTTATGCTATTTGTTGATTTCGTGAAGAAAAGAAAAGATTGGTATTGTATTAAGGAGATGCCCATATTGATCAATGGACTCAAGCTTGTATGATCTCTGAAGCTTAATCAATCATCTTGAGCAGAATGTTCTCCATGCAATCGAGGTGGAAGTAAGTTATGATTATTTTTTCTCATGAAATTAACGAAGACACGAGAACGGGATTTGATGGACATAAAAATCTACATCTTGACGGTCCTTACAAACTTGGTTGATAATGGGCAATTGGTTGCTAGTGGTTAGAGTATTTTGTGTTGGGATATTGGCTCGCTATATGTGAACCATGTGGCGGCAGCGATCTGCTTCTTGAATTTAATGTCTCTGACATCCCATACTTTCTTATGTTGCTTGTTTCATAGGATATGGTTTTGACTAGCTCTCTTGTAGCGTGAAAGCTTCTACTGTGGAAAATATATTTCTGATGGGAAGAGCATGCTAAAGAAGTTTCTGTTTCCTTTTCCATTTTGTCTCGTGATTCTTCAATATTTTCTCATTGTTGGAGATAGTGCTTAATATGAAATAGATGATTGCAATTTTAGGTATCATCCTGACAAGAATGCAAATGATCCTAAAGCTGCTGATATGTTTAAAGAGGTTACATTTTCATATAACATCCTGTCTAATCCTGACAAAAGGCGCCAATATGACACTGCTGGTTTTGAGGTGAGATAAGCTTACCAGAATTTCTCCTGATCTTTTGTGTTGTTTGATGCCGCTTGAGATATCGCTGTTGTGTTGTGTTTATAGGCTGTTGAATCAGAAAGTCAAGAGCTAGAATTAGATCTTTCAAGCTTGGGAGCTGTGAATACCATGTTTGCTGCATTGTTCAGGTAATGTTTTACCAAGTTTATCACTGGATGATCCTCATCATTCATGAGCTATATGATGTAAAAATAAGTAATATTTCTGATTATTATCTATGTTCGGGCTTTTAGTAAACTTGGTGTACCGATTAAGACAACTGTATCTGCAACTGTTCTGGAGGAAGCTCTCAATGGCATGGTCACCATTCGTCCACTTCTACTTGGGAAGCCTATTTCTAAGAAAGTGAGGTGCTCTTTTAAATGTTTTATTTTGTATTTGCTGGTGTTATGATGCTCATGTGTATGTTTTGTGAACAAACAGGTTGAAAAGCAATGTGCTCACTTCTATTCTGTCACAATAACAGAGGAGGAAGCCCGATCTGGATTTGTATGCCGAGTTCAATCATCCGACAAAAGCAAATTCAAGGTCCATTCACCTCACACTTTCCTAATAGAAGTATTTTTGTAGGGTTGCGTATACCATGTGACTTTTTCCTAGTAGGCAATGAAAAGTTCACTAATACTGTAAAGAAGGCAATTGCTTGCATGTTATGGTCTTATTGCCAAAGTCTCTGTTGTATGGTCTCTGAATACCCTTCATATCTTTTCTGCCAACCGTATGTTTTACCAAGTGAAGTAAATGCCAGACGTTAACACCCTGTAACGAGCTTAAAATTCTGGATAGCTGTGTAGCTATATACTGAAGTTTTACTCATCCAATATAATATCCTATTGGGAATTATACTTGTCTTGTCATATGAGTTAAGTATCCACATTTTCTTTGATCTGTCGAAATGTTAAAATGAATCGTGGGACCAATTAAATTACTGAACTTTCAAGCTTCTGATAGCTTATCTTCTTTTATTTATGTGTCCTATCAGTTGACATGTTAATGAACATAGAGTTGCCTTCATTGTCCATGCAATTTCAAATATTTGCTCGACACTATCAGCATTTGGTGAACATGAAAGGGTCTGGTTATTGACTATTTTAGTGTCTAATGTGTCTTAGCTAATTGGGTGACTTACCTGTTATCATTTGGTGGAAATATTTGTCCCGTGCTGAATCTTTGTAACTGCTTTTTTTCATCCACTACCTTCACTATGACTCATTTGATATTGGTGGACATTTTCCTTCAGTTGATATTGATAAAGAAAATCTAATGGATTGTACAGCTATTAACGAACTACCATCTTATCCTATTTGGTTGGTTTGTTGCAGTTGTTGTATTTCGATCAGGAAGGTAATGGTGGATTGAACCTCGCTCTACAGGTAACACCCTATTGTTTTTTTCTCAAATAAACTTTTTTTGTTTTATAGCTTCATTAGTTGCTACTTTTTTGTGCAGAATTATGTTTCGGTGATCAAGTACTTTAAACCTTTGCCATTCTTGTGCAGGAGGATGGTGCAAAAACCGGAAAAACTACATCTGCTGGAATGTTTTTTCTTGGCTTTCCCGTTTATCGGTTGGATCAGACAGTCAATTCGGTGAGCTAATGATTTAAATAAAAAGAGCCCTAGTCAATCCCAATTTTAAATCTGCTTCACTGCTTAGGATTTTTATTTTGGATCGCTGTAGATGACTGCTGCCAAGGATCCAGACGCTGCCTTCTTCAAAAAGTTGGATGGATTTCAGCCATGTGAAATAACTGAACTGCAGGCTGGCACGCATGTATTTGCTGTTTATGGTTGGTGCTTATAATACTTTCTTTCGGCTTATTCTCCATTGAGTTTGCAACAGGAAGGATTTCAGTGGCATCTGTAAGTTTTAGTTGATCTTCTTTTTAATTGCATTAGGTGACAACTTCTTCAAAAGTGCAAGCTACACCATTGAAGCTCTTTGTGCGGCACCTTTTATAGAAGAGAAGGAACACCTTAGAGCTGTGGAAGCTCAAATTTTGACAAAAAGGGCCGAGTTGTCAAAGTTTGAAACTGAATACAGAGAGGTTTTCATGTCAATTCAAGCAACCATCATTTTCTTCGGGATAATGTTGTTTCTTGATTCTCATGAAGGATATTGACAGGTGCTGGCACAATTTACAGAGATGACTAGTAGATATGCACAAGAAATGCAAGCAGTGAGTGTCGATAGCAGAAGCTGAGCACTTAATAGTTGTCTTTTTTCGTTCACTTAATGTGCTCAATGACGTGCTTCAATTTTCTCGACTAATTGTCTTTGTTATTTTGCAGATTGATGAGCTTCTAAAGCAGAGAAATGAAATTCACTCCTCTTACACAACTTGTCCACCCTTGAAGCGAAGTACAAGTAAAAACAAGAGTAGAGGATCTTCTAAGGAGGCTAGAGAAGAAAGCGAAGTGAGAGAGAAGAAGTCCACAGCAAGGGAGAGGCCCAGGAAGAAGAAATGGTACAATATTCATCTAAAAGTTGAAAAGAGGAAGGCTTGTTAGAGGGTAAGAGTTATTAGTTGACGATTTTATTTACAATATTATTGGCATTGCATAACCGCAGGAGATAATGAGCTCGACGGAGCTATATTTGCGATAATGGAGGGACAACTTAAGTCTTCATATTTTTGTTTCAACGAAATGCTACCTGTTGGTTTATCCATGCAGGCTAAAAGAGATATGCTTGTTGGCTGAGATGTCAATGATGCTGTGGAGGTTATGGTTCTGCGAAAATCTTTAGTCTACTGCTTAAAAGGCGACAACAGCTCATTGTTATTGTAAAGTTACTCCCCTTTCCTTCATTCATTCCCTTGATCTCTTGTTATCAGTATTTGAGCTGGTAACACCTGTAAATCGCTTAACTTATTCATGAAGCTTCTTCACTTTGGACAAATAGATTCTCTTTGCGGACTCTGGGTGTCCCGGCGATGTGTTTGCATACATTTATCTTCCTGTCCTCTCATTAATATTCTGGAAGATCCTCTTGCAATCTTGTCTCATGTTCTGAAACTGGATCACTGTTTTGTCTAAATCTCCCGGCGGCTATAGATGAAAACTGAATTTCAATCGCTGAAGTCTCAGAAACAGGCAATAGCAGTAAGGAACAGCTTGACTCGCTATTGAATGACGGGTGCTTTTAGATTCCCATGGAACGGTTTCTCGGAGGATCGGCAGCGGTTGGCTAACAAAAGAATACATTTTAGTTGTTCATTCAAAAACTTTTCGAGCATTTATTTGTACGTCGCCATAGATTACATTCTACAACGTGTTTGGAATCGAAATCTTTTGTTTGAGGGATCATAGAAGGGCTTTGCCCAATGTTAAGTATCAACTTTAGGTAAAGTGGATTAATCTATTTAATCAAAATTGAATTAATTTTGAAAACATATTTCAAAAATATTTCCTCGAACAATTGATTTAAATACAGCCAAGTGAGCTTTTCAATTTTTCTACTTGCACGTTTTGCGTCGGCGATTATGCAGATATATTTCTTTCATTGCTAGTGTGCCTATATAAATGTAATATCTTGCCTAAACAATTCATTCTTGTTTGAAAATTTGACAATTGGTATTCCATTGTCAAACATCTAATCAGTTATTATCATTAAACTTCATTATTTCTCCACGGACTCTTTTTGTGATAATTTATTTTGTAAATAAAAGAGAATACTAGAGAATATAAGTTTCAAAAGTATCTTGGGGTTAAAAATCGATCTAGTAAGCAAGAAGACTAGAACGTGATAAAAGAATACAATTACAAGGGTGTGCGTATATGCCTTTGGTATTGCAGCAGCAACCCAAAATAAAATACAATAAGATCTTTGGCGTTGATGCTCTACAGTTGATACTTAACTTTAAAATTTTCCTAGTGCTAATTTTGCCACGATACAAGTAACCATGATTACGTTCACTCTACGTTATTATCAAAAAAGAAGAAGAGAGAAAATAAAAGAGTTGTTCGTGGATCAATTCATACACATAGCTTTTCAACTACTCTCTATCCAAATGGTGATCTAAGGTGGTCTCGATGGACCATCAGTTCAGTTTTTCTGAAGACTCATGCTGCCATGGCGAAAATAGCAAGAACACTAGAAAGCTGTATTTAATCAAGGAAAAATGGAGTAAAAAGAGAGGCCAATTGAAAGCAGGCCATGATCGGGCAGCATCTGCGAGGATCCCATCGCTCGTGTAATAGTAAAACATTGCCATTCATCTCATCAACATTGCTGTTTTGCTTTGCTTTTATGTCCTCATCATCACACGTAGTAAAATTACTTGCGGATCCATCGAACCTTTGAGATTTCAAGTCTTGAGAGAGTTGAAAGCATCGCATCTGTGCCTCACCTCTCCCTTCTTCCCCGTCTTCACCTGATACACGCTCATTTTCTCGATGGCGTGAGTAAACGCCTGGAAGAACGCCGTCTGGTTCGCCGCATACAGGTCCACGTACGGCTTCGTCCTCTTGTCCACTGCCATCGCTTGATCGGAGGCCAGCAGCCCCAGCCCTTTCTGGAGGTTCTGGTAGTACATGTTGTCGAACTTGTTCGGCGTCATCACGTCATTGAATGCCGACATCGTGGGATCCTTGGTGTAGTTCTCGCAGAGCTTCCTCAGTCCTTCCGCGTACTTGGGGTAGAGCGTGGGATCGTAGTCCGATTTCTTGCTGAAATTGAACAGCCTTTTGCTGAATTCCTTGCAGTGCGCGAAGCCGATCGTGTGCGCTCCGCTCAGAGCCACCATCTCTTGCATGTTGAACCCTCGCGACTGGAAGATTTTGATGATTTGAGTTAGAGGCATCGTTGGCTTCGCCATGGCAGCCTCGGCTTCGGATGCTTTTGAAATGAAGCCGTCCTTTCGGCCCAAGCGGATGTTGTAGTAGGGGCCGCCGACCATGGTCACAAGGTCGCGGGCCGCGAGGGCGAGGATATCCGCACACGAGACGACGCCGGGGCATTCGAGCTCGAGGGCGGTTTTGGCACGCGTGATGACGTCGAAACCGTCGCCGGGGAGGGAGAGGTTGATCTCGGCATCGCGCTCGGCAGTGTTGAACGCGTTGGAGGAGATGAGGATGGAGCCATCGCAACCATTTACCTGTTGGGATAATTCAGTTTCACCTTGTTTGATTAAACGAAGACAAAGTTTAATATCCATCGAATCCACGTACTATTAGGGCTAACTCCCAATCAAAGTGCGTGCCATTGATACATCAATAACTTGCAGATCGAATCTCATATTATGTAGAAAGATATCCTTAATTTTGTCAAGATCACTTATTTCTATTTAGTGCAAATTTCCCGCAACAAATCAATAGTTGCATTTTTTGCATGTGCTATCAAGATTCTTTTCTCCATGTGTCATTACGTTGACAAAGCGTCGATCTATGTCGCCGATCAAGATGAATCTAAATTGGACCGGAAGACTCAGAACAACCTTAACACGTAGGCCGGCATGATACGAACACAATCGAATCGATATGCAGTCGTCAACATGATCTTGTAAATCAGTTTCGTATGCCTAAAACATGGAGCGATGCTAACCCACAAACAAGAATATAAAAAATTCAAGACAATAGAACGTTCGCTAACTATAATCACCATGCAATCATGGAAGAAGAGGCGGAGGGTGGCAGCCGCGGTGGAGGAGGCGGCAATCTGCTTGTCGGTGACGACTTGTCGGATGATGTCCTGGAGACGGGGGCATGTCTTGCTGTAGTAGTCGAGCGTGAGCTTCGATTCCGAGGTTGCAATGTTGAAGAAAACAAGGAAGAAGAGGAGGTAAAAGGGCGTCATTTCCCGAGAGAGAGAGAGAGAGAGAGAGAGAGAATGTAATATTTGGAGGTGGCGAACGTAAAAAGGAAAAACTCTTCTTCTTTTTTCTGTGGTTTGAAGAAAAATTAAAGAAAGAAAAAACTTGCATGGGGGTTGTTTGTACAGGCTGCATGCATTGTGGAAGAGAGTGATTGAAGGAGGGAGGGACAGAAATAGAGATTTGTGGGTTCAATAGAGGTTAGTGAGGTTGGGGGGGTGTTTGTCTGTTGGAATTACTAAATAAAACATATGAGAGAGAGAGAGAGAGAGAGAGAGAGAGAGAGAGAGAGAGAGAGAGAGAGAGAGGATCCTCTCCATTATTAGACAATTTAAACTGGATTAAGAAGTGTTTTTCACCTTTTTTTGTTGTTGTCAATTTTACTCTTTTTTTCCCTTTTTTTGAACCCTTTTCTCCTTTCTTCCCCGTGATGCCGTGCCATCGCCGCTCTTTATTGCGTCATTGCCTTCGCCGGTCCTCCAACTCTTACCACCGGAGGGGAGGGTTCCTCTGTTCCTCTCTCTCTCTCGACATTTTTGCCCTTGAACATGATCGGGTTATCAGTGTCATCAATCCCCATCATGACCTCATCGTGGTCGCTGATGGAGGAGAATTGGAGGTCCATGGCCTCGAATTAAAGGTCGCGAGCCTCTACTCGTCTCAGATGCAAGAGTTTTATGTCGGAGAATTAACTGATGAGGGAAAGAGAATTAGGGTTTCTGGAACTTTGTGATTAGTTTCACAAAACATAGGACTATTTTCGTTATTTTGAAATAGCTGGATATAGTCTTACCTGTTTAACTACAGAGGAATCACATTCTAAGAGGAAGCATTAATGTTAGGTGAATGAGACTCATCCAAAGTAAAGGTGAAAGAGGTTCCGTATTCTATTCTCCCTCAATTATTAACTTGCACGATGTCAGGGTTCTGTGTGGAAATTGGGAAGGGGACAGTTCGATAGATGAGGATTGAAAATGGGTACGAGAATTTCAAATTTGCCTTCCATATCCTTTCCGCAAAAAGAAAAATGTAACACTCGCCTTGAAGGGCAAATAGCATTTCTTCAAGCAAACCCTCATCTTTCAAGCGCATTCATCTTCTTTTTGTCCTGGTTCTGATGTGGAATGAACGAGAAAACCATTTTTATCATTTCGAAAGGCTAGAACACAACATAGTATGTTTGGCAGTTGACACATTACAAACGTGTGTGGACCCTTTTTATCGCATGTTGTTCAGCCCTTGGAACAAAAATGTGGGGTGTAATCTAAGATCAAGCTAGCGAATCTCGTGCGAGATTTGATTGGTACTATATGATTTAGGCATTGCTGGTGATTGCACATTTCGTCGAGATGCATAAAAGTTTGGTTCATTCATACAAATTGAATGGTTGAGATCGAAGATTTTTTTGCTCACATGAGCTGAGCCGACATAGTACGAGATTGGCTAAAATCACATGCTAGAGTTGTTATGTGGAGCCGTCAAAATTGATGTACAATATGAAGTCACAAAATTCCATTAAAATTGAGCATATGTTTAGATAGGCTAACTAAGTGCATTTGAATTTCGATATACAAAATCTCATTAATACATCATTTTGTTGATTAATTTTGCATATCAATCTTAATGAGAAAAATTGTCTAAAAAGTCTTGAACCTATTTTACGGCGTTTAATTCAGTTCTAAGTCTTTTAATTGTGCAAATTCAGTTCTAAACATTTTGATGATTTACTAATATAATCATATACTTTTTAATTGTGCCAATTTAGTTCTAAACCTTTTGACGATTTTCCAATTTGATCTTTCATGCTAATTTTGGCAGGAAATACCTGACATGGCGATTTAGTCAGCGTTAACCGTTCTGCATGGCACGGCCAATGCTGTCATTGACAGTTTTTTAATTTTTTTTTAATTTGATGAAATTTTTTTCTTGTTTTCTTTTCTTTTTTCTTTTGTCCCTTTTTTCCCTCCGCAGCCCTTAGGCGAGGGCTGTCCTCGCCACATCCGGTGATGGATTTGGCGAGGGTTGGCCTCAGGCTGTCGTTGGCCATCGATGAGGCTCGATGATGTCCAGTGGAGGGAAAAGGGGAAAAAAGAAAAGGAAAAGAAACAAAAAGAAAAGAATGGAAAGGAAAAATATTAGAAAATTAAAAAAATTATCCATGTTAATGCTAGCCATATCACATAGGACGGTCGACACTGACTAGATCGTCACATTAGTGATTTCCGACCAAATTTGATCAGAATGACTAAATTGACAAATCGTCAAAAAGTTCATAATTAAATTAGCACAATTGAAAAGTTCAAAACTAAATTGGCCCGTCGTACAATAAATTTAAGGTTAATACCACGAAAAAATCCCAAACTGGTACACTTGTAACAAATTTATCCAAAACTATTTTTTGACCATAAAAATCCCTAAACTGGTACACCCGTGATAATTTTACCCCGAACTATTTTTTTGACCATAAAAAACCCCAAACTGGTACACTTGCGACAATTTTACTCAAAACTAATTTTTTTAATATTATTTTTATTTTTCAAATTTTTTTATTTTATTTTATTTTTTCTTTTCTTTTCTTTTTTTTTTTCCATCATCTTCAACCTTTGGCGGGTTGCCAGTCCAGCGAGGTTAGCACCGGCGGCCGCTGGCGAGGGGTCGTCCTTGCCATCGCTGGTGAGGCTTGGCCCGCCGGCAACTAGTAAGGCCGGTTGAGGCTCAATCTCGCCGCTTCTGGGCGAGGCCGACCTCGCCAGTTGCCGGTGAGTTCAAGCCTCGTCAGATTTGGCAAGGGGTAAAAAAAAATGATTTGGGATAAATTTATCACAGATATACTAATTTAGGATTTTTCGTGATATTAATCTATAAATTTAAGCAGTTTTGGATAATTTTTCCAATCTTTATTTTTACTGGTCCCCCGGCCATATTCAGTAATGCATCATCTTGTTGGAGAAGTTAGGCGCTAATAGGATGCTACGGTGGTCCAACAACGACAACGTGTTTGTTGCATTTTTGTGGCTAAGCTAAGTCCCCTTCAATGGCAGTCTAGTCTAGGTTTATGTCGGAAAAGATTCTGTACATCTGTTAAGAAAAACCGTCAGAGTCCTTTCGAAACTTCATTTTCGTAATTCTCAATTTTCGCCGGCTCGTATTGAAGTTCATTTAAAACCCCTCGTCCTTATCGGCATAACATATCTCGTATTGAATTTGAATTTCTTTTAGTGAATTTCTCGATTCGAGCCAAGTTGGGTTAGGGGGTAGTGTCCGACCTTGGCTGACTCCAACACTATCGAGCACGAAACTCTTTATGCCCCCGGTACTCTGAGCGACATGGATGAACTATGGCGACTTGACTCATCATAAAGTTCGAGAGCGACCCCGAGGCCGAGCACATTGAATCGTGATGGTTACATATGCAACCGAAAGGGAAGAGCATTCCCATTACCAAGTAAAGTCATAATTAAGAGGGGGCAAAGTGAAATTAAAAAAAAAGCCAAATTTGCAAATATGCCACATCGAAGACTTTTCATTTTGTACCTGTGGGGACCTTATAGCAACGAGTCCTATGTCTTTTTGTTAATTACCCGGAAAATCGGGGCACTAAAGTTTGTAATCGAGAACATTGTTACGTCCTGCGGATATCATCAACGAATAAAGAAACAACATCTGGCGCACCATATTCACATGCATATATATGTGTGGTGCCCTAAAGTTTTTGGTACTTGCTTGGAAATTGCCTTGAGATGCCTACATAAGCTAATGAAATAATGGAGGGGAAACTACAAAAAAAGTCCTAAACTTATTGCATTTGTGCTAATTTAGCTCTAAACCATTCAATTTGATCAATTTAGTTATGTACTTTTTGATAATGTGCCAATGTAGTTTATCCAACTAATTTTGGCTGGAAATTGATGATGCGGAAGCCGGCTGTTCTACGTGGCAGAGTCATGTTGAAGCGAAATTTTTTCGAAATTTTTTTGAAATTTTTTCGAATTCTTTTCTTTTCTTTCTTTTTATTGCTAGGGGCCTGTGGGCGCCGCCAGCCACTAGGTGAGGGCTCGTGGTCCTTGCTAGCCATGTGCGAGAGTAGTGAGGCCTTGCCTAGTGGCTAGTGAAGGCTCTTGATGAGGGGCATCAGTTCTCGCTCGAATCTAGCCCTCCCCCAGTGGCCGAGGCTCGGTGGCCCCCTCAAGCCCTTAACAATAACAAAAGGGAAAGAAAAAAATAAAAAAATTCGAAAAAAACGTTAACGTTGGTTATGTTACGTGCGACGGTCGGCTTCCATGTTATCAATTTTCGGTCAAAATTGGCCGGATGGACTACAGTGGCAAATTATCAAAAAGTTTATGACTAAATTTGTCAAATTAAAAGGTTTATGACTGAATTGGTACAAACGCAATATAGTTACGACTTGTTTGGTAATTTTCCACATTCCTATCTCTTTTGGTTAACTTCCCGGAAAAATCGTGGCTCCCTATACTCGAGAACATCGTTAGGTCTTGCGGATATCTTCAACGAATGAAGAAACCACATATGGCGCATCATATTCACGTGCATATATGTATGTGGTGCCCTAAAGTTTTTGGTACTTACTCGGAAAATTCCTTGAGATGCTACGTTAGCTAATGAAATAATGGTTTGGTCTCGTCTCGTTGTTTCATTCTCGTCCATTCATTAAATTGCACACGTGACTGATTGTTGGTGGGATGACGTTTCTAAGTCCCTTAATAATGGTGGTTTGTCAACATCCATCTACACCATTACTCTACTTTCAAAAAATTTAGAATTAATTTTACGAAAAATCCTAAATTGATATATTTTTAATAAATTTACTTAAAATTAATTTTTTAACTACAAAAAATCTCAAATCGATATATTTATGACGAATTTACTCTTCGTTAAATTAGACTAATATCACGAAAAATTACAAACTTATACACGTATGGTAAACGGAAGGTAAAACTTCAAACAACTGTTATGTGTTATCTAACTAAGAAATTTGACGCTCTAATTTAACGGAAATTAATAAAGGATAAAATTGTTACAGATGTACCAGTTTGAAGATTTTCGTGCTCAAAAAAATTAGTTTGGGGTAAATTTATCATAAGTGTATCAATTTAAATTTTTACGCGGTATTAACCCAAAAATTTATGGCAATTTATATGTGAATTTATGTGTACATATATATATATATATTATGAAAAGTCTCGAGTGTTTAAGTTTGAAAAATAAAAGGTTAATGCACGTGCGCCGCAAGAACTGCGGAAGGTGAAAATATCAAAAGGAAAGCTCACTCCAAACAAACAAACTATGATGATTTGTTGAACATTAAATAATATAGATATTTCCACATTCGATAGCGTTGGTATAATCGTCTTTTATATACTTGTCCCTAAAATACGCGTGAGCTTGCTTTATTTATTTATTTTAATCTAGAAACACGAATGCACGTACCCGACTATCCGAAATGGCTTAATTCCAAAAAAAAGTATTAACTTTAAGTCGAGGGATAATTCTGGCTCAAACTTTTTTTTATCCCATAAAAAAGCATCAACTTTAGGTTGAGAGACGATTCTGGCTTGAACTTTTCTTTGTCCAGTAAAAAAGCACAAACTTTAAGTTGAGTGACAATTCTGGCCCCAATTTTATTTTGTCTCATAAAAAATCACAAATTTTCATCATGATCCCAAATCTGGCCCCCCATTGACTTTCACCATTATTTGAGAAAAAAGGTTATGGTGGTGAGCTTGGCGAATCTCGTCCATGACGTCCGTCGATAGGCAGTGATCAATTTCAGATTACGTTTGGCTAGAGAGATTTAATTTGGAGATATTTTTGATTTGTCAGTAAAGTGAGGAAACGAATAGTTTTACCGTTTTTAATCAAGTTATGGCTTAGAGAATAAGACAATGAATATTGCTTTAAATCCAATCTGCATGCCGTGTAGATTTATTGCTAAGGTGAAATAGTCAAGTTAGATAATCAATGGTTCTAAGTCAATGGGGGGCTAGATTTGAGAATTAAGCGAAAGTTGATGTTTTTTTACGAGACGAAAAAAAGTTAGGGCTAAAATTATCACTTGACCTAAAGTTGATACTTTTTTAAGGGACAAAAAAAAGTTCAGGCTAAAATTATGCCTTGATTTAAAGTTAGTACTTTTTTACGGAATAAAAAAAAGTTTGAGCCATAATTATTCCTCAACCTAAAGTTATTATTATTATTTTTTTTGGAATTAACCCTGTCTAGAAGCACAAGCAATGCTTAAAAGAATTGTTTGACTTCTTAATCCACCGTGCCAACCCTCGAGGTACGCCGTGGACCACGCCATCTTTTCACTCAGCGAATCAAGGAGGAGGAGATGTCGGGCGATAACATTTATCGAGGGGAAGCTAGTAGCGTAGCATTTGAGCCTAGTCATTAATTGAATGCATGAAGGGCTCTTAAAAGCACCTAAACATCTCACCATTCTCGCCATCAATTCTCACAGAGTGCATTAATAAGTCATGCTTAGGAAAAACTGTTCAAAAAATCTTAAATTTATCTTACGAGTTCAATCCGAAATCTTTTAATTACGTCAATTTAATCATAAATTTTTTACCAACTTATCAATTTAATCATAAATTTTTTAATTATATCAATTGAGTCTTAAACCTTTTAAACGATTTGTTAATATAATCATTTCGATCAATTATCCAAATTATAGATTTAGAGCTAAATTGACAGGCTTTTAACAGGTTTGAAACTAAGGGTGCGAATGGTAACCATTCTATTCCAGAAATCAAATTCTTGCCAGAAATTGATTTCTGGAATTCTTGCTAGAAATTGATTTCTAGAAGAGAAATCTGTTTGGTAAAACATGACTAATTCTGCTCCAGAAATTTTATTCAAAGTGGGTGGCCACAGGCATTATAAGCCATTCTGTAAAGTTTTGAAATTTTTTATTTTTTAAATTTTTTTGACACCTAAAAAAATTAAATTTCACTTAAAGTGGGTGGCCACAGGTATTTTAAGCCATTTTGTGAAGTTTTTTTTTATATATTTTTATATTTTTTAAATTTTTTTGGGCACCTCAGAAAATTTAAATTTTACTCAAAATGGGTGGCTACAAGTATTCGAAGCCATTCTGTGAAGTTTTTAAATTTTTTATTATTTTTTATCTTTTTGGGCACCTCAAAAAATTTTAATTTCACTCAAAGTAGGTGGCCACATGTATTTTAAGCCATTTTGTGAAGTTTTGAAAATTTTTATTTTTTTATTTTTTTTATTTTTTTTGCATCTCAAAAAATTTAAATTTCACTCAAAGTAGGTGGCCACGGGTATTTTAAGTTATTTTGTGAATTTTTCAAAATTTTTATTTTATTATTATTTTTCTTTTTTTTGGGCACCTCAAAAAATTTAAATTCACTTAAAGTAGGTGGCCACGGGTATTTAAAGCCATTTTGTGAAATTTTGAAATTTTTTATTTTTTTTGGGCACCTCAAAAAATTTAAATTTCACTCAAAGTGGATGGCCACATGTATTTTAAGTTATTCTGTGAAGTTTTGAAATTTTTGATTTTTTAATTATTTTTTATAAAAAATCACCAAATTTCATATTTTCCTGAAATCTGACTTTTTTTATTTTCTGGAAATTTTTATGAATTTTTCTAGAATTTTTCAATTTTTATGCATTTTCTGAAAAAAAAATTGTGAGAAAATAGGGAGAATGCATTCCGGAATCAAGAAGCTACAAAAAGTAGCTTCTCTTTTTCTTGCCAAAAACTCATTCTGGAATCGAAAACGCATTCTGGAATCAAGAATGCATTCTGGAATCAAGTATTTTTAACAAACGCATTTTTATTCCAGAATGCAAAAATCGCTCCAGAATGCATTCCGGAAATTTTTTAACAAACGCCATTCTGTTCCGGAATGCATTCCGGAACAGAATTTTTATTCTGGAATGCATTCCATGCGCACCCTAAATTGACATAACTGAAAGGTTCAAGTTTAAATTGACCAATATATAATAAGTTCAAGACTTTTCGGATAGTTATCTCGTCAGGCTTTCCATTTTCTTTTCACGCATGCTATTTCTTAATATCTTTTGATTGCGGAATTCACACTTATCTTCGCGCGTGCGCAAGCGTGTGTGTATGGGGCACGATTCCTGGATATTACTCTAGTGGTTTGAAGCTAGGAAACAAGATACTACTTCATGCTAAGCACAGCGCTTGACAAGGGATATATATATGGAGAAAGAGTTAACCACGATTTGGCTTTAAGATGGAGCGATGAAAAGTCACCGCACGACAAGAAGTCAATTTCTACTTCCACGCCACCAGCTCTGCCCGGGAGAAGCAGAAGAAGATGTCTCGAAACGGCCGCCGAGGAAAGTTCGACGAGAAGCAGGAAACACCACGGCGTTGTATATTATATATGTATATTATATTCCGGCACGTGGTCCACGCCACAAACGTGCAATCCCTGCGTGGCCATTCTGTCAAAACACGTGATTATATATGCGTATCATATATTAGAACTTGTGCTTTTCCTCTTTGACAGCGTAGCCACGCTCCGAAATGGCAAAAAGCACTCTTAAGCTGAATTTGGAAGGGTCTCCGGATTCTACGCGATCACAATGGGCGGCCGTGCGAGATTCGATGTGGAGACCGTGTAATCGACGGTTTCTACGGACCCGGTTCAGATAAATATCAGTTTAAGCTAGGACCGGCGTTCCTCAAATAGGTTCCTACCTCAACCATGTTCTAAACTGGTTTAAAGGGGCGTGTATCGAGATCTGAAAACTTGGACTTTGGTTTCTAGAAACAAATAGGGAAGGGAACGCCGGAAATCAAGCGATAATTTGACATTTTTTTTTATGAGAAGAAAATAGAGAAGCGATCTCGAAACCCTTCTCATCATCGTCTGACTCCGGACAAAGAATTAAACTTGGCGACGTAAGTGGAGAGAAACTTTACTCATGGAAAGGAAAATACCGCAAAATCATTTCACATGTCGAAAAGGAGTCGCTAGCTAGCCCGTGGCGCCCGATTTGTGATATTGTTTACTTAAAAAAACGTGGGTCCACGAGAAAACGGAGAAAAGAGAATTGACGTTTTCTTTATTGATCGGAGTGCCCCACCACGTCATTTTTACGTAACATATGACGCGATGGTCGGAAGTGCACTGTCAGATTGCAGTTTTATAAGTATGGGAAGGACGCATTGAAGCGAGCACGCTCCACACGAAACTTAATTCCTCTTCTGCAGCTCATGGAGATTCCTCAGCTCCTCATCGTCCTCCCACTCCTCTCCTTCGTCCTCTTGTGCCGTCGCTTGGACCTTCAAGCCTCAGCTCATGAAAAGCAGCTCTTCACGTCGCTCAACTCTTCTTCTTCTTCTTCCGCTTCTTCTTCCTCTTCTTCCGAGCCTTCGTTGAGAGAATATGTGGTTAGGAGGGCTAAGGATGCGAGCCTGGCGGATTGGATGAAGAAGATAAGGAGGGAGATCCACGAGAACCCCGAGCTCGCTCACGAGGAGTTCGAGACGAGCGCGCTCGTCAGACGCGAGCTCGACCGGCTGGGCGTCGCGTACCGGTGGCCCATGGCTGGGACGGGGGTCGTGGCCACGGTCGGCTCGGGGTCGCCGCCGTTCGTCGCCCTCAGGGCCGACATGGACGCTTTGCCTATTCAGGTAGGTGATTTGGTCGGTTGTCATCAGCGTTTGCCAAATGAGCACTTTCCCGTGTCTTGTTTTCGAGGAAAAAAAAAAAACAAGAGATGTTAGCATCGATGAGCGATGCCTCTTGATCGATTGATACAGCAACCGACCGATGCAGCAACCGACCATATATAGTTGAAGAAAGGAAATTGATGATGAACTTTGCAGAGTTCAGGCGTCAATGAATGAGCGAGAAGAAAGAATCCCATCACTTATGACCAAACCTTATCACGAGAAATTAAACTAATCAAGCCGACAACCGAATTAAACCCAAGACCCAACACTTTACAAGAACATGACAGGCTCCTTTTCTTTTCTTGGAGCATTGGTGAGCCACAACTTTTTCTGTTTCCGTGCGCCACTTGGCAGGACTCAAGCAAAGATCAGTGGCAGTTCGCGTAATAAACATCGTCATTTCGATTTACTGTTCCTCTTGTCGACACAAGAAAGCACCGTAGGCAACGGATATGTCACGCGTTGTTGGCAATGTGTTCTTAGAACCACAACTTGCTAAGGTTTCCGTACATTAATTACAGATTGAGGATGAGCAAAAACTTCGTGCTTCTAATTCGGGCGGGGGGAAATTGATTGATGAATGGCTCATTGGTTAGAGAGAGCTAGAAGTATTGTCTGGTCACAATTAGAACAACTCCGAAATTTTTCCATCTGTTTTCACTCAAAATACATGATGAAATTTGTTTATATTCATCAGGAGTTGGTGGAGTGGGAGCACAAGAGCAAGGTGGATGGGAAAATGCATGCTTGTGGCCATGATGCTCATGTCACCATGCTGCTTGGAGCTGCAAAGATATTGCAAGAAGTCCGAGACCATTTGCAGGTCATTTCGGGATCGTAATCATTGACATGATAATGTCGAATTCTCATATCGATCGATTGTGTACTTTTTACTAAATTGGTTTACTAAGTGATGTGGCGGAGTTTTATTGAATGTCTAGTATGGGCCACCTGTTTAGAAACATAAAATCAATTCCAGACCGGCCTTACTGTATCAAGCAGCGGTCACATATAATTTTCTTGTGCTCACGGGATGTCTACGAAATTCACAGGGAACGGTGGTTCTTATTTTCCAGCCGGCCGAAGAGAGTGGCCGAGGCGCAAAGGATATGATCCGAGATGGTGCCCTCGAGAACGTGGAAGCGATCTTCGGCTTGCACTTGGTCCACAAGTACCCAATCGGGGTCGTCGCGTCCCGGCCCGGGGAATTCCTAGCCGGGTGCGGCAGCTTCGAGGCTAGGATCAAGGGGAAAGGGGGTCACGCGGCGATCCCGCATCTCTCGATCGACCCGATTTTGGCTGCTTCGGCCGCGGTGGTCAGCTTGCAGAACATTGTTTCCAGGGAGGTGGACCCTTTGGAATCTCAGGTACTTCGCTTGCTGCATGTCAATGGGATCGAAGATTGAACCGATAGAGCTAGTTCGATGAAATTCTGGGAACAATGCATGCGTTTGAATTGCACGATGCATTTTGTTCACAGAGCAATTGATGCAGGTAGTTTCGGTAGCGACGATACAAGGCGGGACTGCATTCAACGTGATCCCCGACGCGGCCACGATCGGCGGGACTTTCCGAGCTTTCAGCAAGAAGAGCTTCTATGGTTTAGGGGAGAGAATAGAAGAGGTAATTTATATGGACTTGCACAGTTGCCAAGTCTTGAGAAACTTTGGGGCTCATATGAATGAATTAAGGGGAAATTACTAGAAAAAGTTTTAAACCTATTGCACTTGTGCCAATTTAGTCATAACCTTAAAATTGTGTTAATTGAGTCTTAAACATTTTCACATTTTACTAATTAAGTCCATTCGATCAATTTTAGCTGAAAATCGCTAACGTGGATACCGGTAGTGCCACGTAAAATGGTTGACACTGACGTAGATAATTTTTATAAAAGAAATTATTTTTTTATGATTTTATAATTGTTTCTGTTCTTTTTCTTTCTACCAAGTCCGATCGGCTGCCGACCCTCGCCATTCATAGGCGAAGGCCAGCCAACCTTCACCGACCATAGGTGAGGCTGGCCGACCCTTGTTGGCGAGGGTCAGCCGGCCCTTGGTTGTGACCGATGAGGTTGGCCAGTGACCCTCGCTGGGCTTGGAAGAAAACAAAGAAAGAAAAAAGAAGAAAAAAGATAGAAAAAATTCAGAAATTATCTATGACAGCGTTGGTCTTGCCACATAAGATAGCCAGTATCCACGTCAATGATTTTTGGCTAAAATTGATTGGATGGATTCAATCGGAAAAATATAAAAATATTTAGGACTTAATTGGTATAATTGAAAGGTTTAGGAGTGAATTAGCATGAGTATAATATAAATTAAGGACTTTTTTGGTAATTTCTTCCATGATTTAAGATATGTTTGGCCAAAAGATGGACACAACAGAAAAGTTAGATCAGTCCAGGTTTCAAATGGAATCGAAAGAGAGAACCTAACGCGGAATGATCCCGTTTTCTTCTGTTGTATGCCGAGAAAATCAGCCACTCATATGCTACTGCTTTCTCTTCACAATGCCAGGTGATAAAAGCGCAGGCGGCGGTACACCGCTGCTCCGCGGAGGTCAGCCTAGAGGGGAACGGGCACCCCTCGGTCCCGCCGACTGTGAACGACGAGAGGATCTACAAGCATGTCCACCGCGTCTCGACCGAGATCGTCGGGGAAGACAACACGGTGCTGTCTCCAAGCTTCACGGGGAGCGAGGACTTCACCTTCTATCTGGACAAGGTCCCAGGGTCCTTCCTCTTCCTAGGCATCAGGAACGAGAAGATCGGGTCCGTCCACCCTCCGCACAGCCCTTATTACACCATTGACGAGGACGTGCTCTCGATTGGGGCCGCGATACATGCCGCGTTCGCTCTTTCGTATATCTCTGATCCGACAAGAACGGCCAATGTAGTCTGCTAAATTAGCGTTGTCAATACATAAAACCTACATATATATGTTCGTTCATATGTTTGTTCCTTGCAAGTTTGATGGAAATTTCTTTCAGGAATGTTGCTCTTTATATAGACAGATATGCTCACATCGCTTGTTAACACCAGCATTTCAATTAGCTCTCTGTAAGGAAAAGTGAGAATAGGAGTTCAGTTTTGCTTGTCAAACATGTTTCACCCAAGTTCAAATGAAGATGAGATCAACTCCACGAAAGAACCAAATTCACAGACGACGGTTCGCGACCGCCGCGAACATGCACAGTGTATACCAATGCAGGAAAAGAAATAACAAAAGCATTGTCACTGGTAATAGGTGCGACATGGAAACACACGACACAATCCAAACCGGCATCGGAAATCCCTTCTCTGTTAGATCCTCTTCCCGTGTGCTAAGAGACAGATGATGGCAGCGAGCAATGCGGCCACCATGGACGGGAGAGTGGAGGCGCTCGCCCAGCTGTGGTTGTGGTCTGATGGGGAAGGAGCCATGTCCATGCCCGGAGGCATGACCATGCCCGGGGTCATATCGTGCGGACCATCATGAGCATCAGCAACCGCCAACGCCAAAGCCAACAAGCAGATGGCCAAGGCCGCTGCCGCCATCTTCGCCACTGCCACCTTAGCCATGATCTCTCTCTCTTTCTCCGACTCTGCTACTGATGCAGAACGAATGAAAAGCTGCTATATATACTCGAGTCAAGGCAGGCGGGTGGGCAAGATACTACGTACGAACGTTCAGGAGAAAGTACTGAGAGATTGAGCTTCGAGGGAGGGACGGCATGAAGTTGGCCTTGAGTTGAGTTGTTCCTGGATATAGCAATGTGATCAGGGGAAATTGACTTTCTAACCATGTAAATTATAAAATTGCTTTCTTATATGGTGAGACTCGAGATGATAATGATGTTTTTTTCTTTTATATGTCGAGAGGGGATGTGCCATGGCAAATGAGATACTTTGATGACTGACATTTCATATGCTTAATCAATAATGGCGTGTAGACATGCCATAGTATACGTTGACATTTTGCAAGAAACGTGTTTTATCTTTCTCGTTCGACGGTTGGATTGACTTATCGGATTTTCACTTTCTTTTTTGGGACAACTCTATGGATACGACCCGTCAATTTTGATAATCACTCGAAAGTACATTGAGTCTGGAGATTGTCGCGCCTAATTACTTGGTCGGGGGAGTGAAAATTCCATTCTAGAAACAAAGTTGATTAATTGTCAAATTGATTGAGAAAGCCGCGTACATAATATGGTGATGTAAGACTTATCTTGCAAAGTCAAATGTTTAAGATAATTAGGAGATTTTTCATATCTCTTACCATTGTGCATATAACTTTTTTGATTATGGATATCCTCTATTCATCCTAATTAATTGTAATTGATATCATCATATCTTGTTACCTTTTTCTTTGTCATAATATCTTGTTATCTTAAACTGTCGTCTTGTCGAGCCTATAAATACCATTATTCATTATGAAACACACAGAAATCGTGTAATTCTCTTCCACATATTCTTATCCTCGGAAATTTTGAAATATGAAATTCCTCAATCTACTTAACCAAGAAATACAAGCTCATTAAGAGTTGATGCACTTAGAGAAAAGAAGGTCCATCACATTGTTATAGTAAAACTACCCACAAAGTTTAAGATGGTGTTGAAAAGTAATATCAGGGTAGATCATCTTATCAGTCCTCCTTTTTATTGGGCCCTTGCTAAGGCCCAATTGTTAGAAATATTAAAATTGTTTTTGTCTTTATCAAACTTTGTCCTCAAGGTTATAGATCAAACTTGGTTCTCAAGATTTTAGATCAAACTTGGTCTTCAAGTTTAACAAGTTAAACTCGGTCTTCAAGAAAACTTCACCACCTTAGGAGTAGTATAAATAGGTTGTCTCCTCTCCATTTGTGTTAGTGTGTGAAAAGCCATAAGAGAGAGTTGAGAATTGTGAGAGCTAAGCTTGTATTTCTCAAAGCCTAGAAAAAAGGCATTTGAAATATTATTCTCCCTCGTTTGTATATTTGTGTGCTCCTCACCAAAATGTTCAAAGTTTGTCTATATCCTTTTGGTTCATACAATTGGTATCAGAGCTAGAA
This sequence comes from Syzygium syzygioides, assembly GCA_031216285.1. Lineage (NCBI taxonomy): Eukaryota > Viridiplantae > Streptophyta > Magnoliopsida > Myrtales > Myrtaceae > Syzygium > Syzygium syzygioides. Next base: position 39,995,000 of record CM062243.1, read on the forward strand.
ATGGCATCTACCAGTTTTGCTCAATTACAACTTCCAAAGTTGAACGGAAAGAATTTCAACAACTTGTCCGTCCATATGAGGGCTCTCTTCAAATTGCAGGATTTGTGGAATCTAGCGGAAAATGGCTATACCGAAGTAGTCGATGACGAAAAATTCGAGGCTTTAAGAAAGGAGAAGAAAGACTCTTTGGTAGAGTTTTGGATGAAAGATCAAAAAGCATTATATGCAATCTTTCAAGCCGTGGATGAAACGATATTTGAAAAAATATTGAGTGTGGAGACCGCGAAAGAAGAGTGGGATATTTTGCAAAAATCCTACAAAGGCGATGATCGTGTTAGGCGGGTGCGGCTCCAAACACTACGAGGAGATTTCGAATCTTTATGCATGAATGACTCTGAATCTATCTCGTTGTACTTTGATCGTGTGCAAACGCTAACCAACTGAAGGTTAATGGTGAAGAACTCCAAGATGTTTGAATTGTAGAAAAAATCTTAGGGTCTTTGACTAAAAGATTTGACTACGTTGTTGCGGCGATCGAAGAAAGCCACGATATGTCAACCATGACGTTGGAGCAGTTGATGGGTTCATTGTGCTCGCATGAACAAAGAATGAATCAAAAGTCCATTGGTTCAAATCTCGAGCAAGCATTGCAAAGTTGGTTCATTCCATCAAGTCGAGGAGGCTATCAAGGAGGTCGAGGTAGAGGTGGAAATCCAAATTTCATCGGAAAATTTAAACCACATGACAAATCAAAAGTCAAGTGTTTTAAATGCAATAAATTCGGACATTACAAATCCAAATGCCGGGCAAAGGCGACGTACAAACAAGTGGAACATGCACATGCCGTTAGTGCTGAAGAACACATGCTACTAGCATGTAAGAAGGATGACTGGAGTATTGAAGACACCAACATATGGTACCTAGATATTAGTTGTAGCAATCATATGACTGGCTGGAAGGAGTTATTCTGGAAACTGGACCAGACAAGTCGAGGTGAAATCAACTTTGGGGATAAATCAAAAGTTCCCTTGATGGGCAAAGGTAACATAAATATCAAGTCAAAAGATGGTACTAATGTTACTATTGCGGATGTTTACTTTGTGCAGGACTTTTTTGGAATTTGCTAAGTGTTGGGCAACTTTCCGAAAAAGGTTACAAGGTTCATATTGAAAATGGAGTTTGTACCATTAGAAGTGTCAACGACAAGTTGATCACGAAGGTGCAAATGACAAAGAATCGGATGTTTCCCTTGACTCTTCATATGATGAATCTCTTGAGTCTTCAAGCGATGATGAAAGACAACAACTAGTTATGGCATCTTTGATTCGGGCACCTAAATTTTTGTGGACTAAAATTACTTGTCTAGAGAAAGATGGTGATCGGCATGCCTTTGATTAACTGTCCAAATCGTCCATGCGAAGGATGTTTTGTTGAAAAACATCGAGAAACTTTTCCAATTGGAAAAGCCAGAAGTGCAAAACAACCATTGGAGTTGATACGTACTAACATATGTGGCCCTCTTGAGGTTGAATCATTCGGACAAAATAGGTACATGTTAATTTTTGTGGATGATTTTACCAATAAAAACTTGGATATATTTCTTGAGAGAAAAATCTGAAACTTTTGCCAAGTTTAAAGAATTTAAAGTCTATGTTGAAAAACATAGTGGCTTTAATATGAAGACGTTGAGATCAGATAGAGGTGGAGAATTTACCTCAAATGAATTTGACAAATATTGTAAAATTCATGCAGTGAATCGTCACTTAACTGTTAGTTATATTTCTCAGCAAAATGATATAGCAGAAAAAAAGAATAGAACGATTTTTGACATGGCAAGGAATATGCTAAAGGCTAAAGATTTACCAAAGAAGTTTTGGGCAAAAGCTGTTGCTTGTGCTGTATTTGTGCTAAATAGGTGTCCAGTAATGAGTGTTCTTGGAAGAACCCCAGAAGAGGCTTGGAGCGTCAACAAGCCACATGTTTCATTCCTACAAGTATTTTGGTGTTTAGCATATCCCCATATACTAGACGAACAAAGGAAGAAATTGCATGACAAAAGCGAGAAGTGCACCTTCATTGGCTATAGTGACACCATTAAAGGTCATAAACTATATAACCCAGTCACTGAAAAGGTAATAATCAGGAGAGATGTCCAGTTTTTAGAAGATAAAGCCTGGGATTGGAACAAAAAATGTGACTAGAAAAACATTACCATCGAAGATGAACCATTGGAGGGAGATACAGAAAAACCTCCATCATCTTTGACCAATGGTGCACCTTCTTCATCATCTTCGATTGGTGGTGCATTTTCTTCCCCAACAGCAACTTTAGAACCACCTTTATGTCATTCACAGCGATTGCGAGAGACTCCAACAAAATTTAGGGATTATGTGGTCATAAGGAACGATGATAGTGATAATGATGAAATCACTGATGAAACTATGGTAAACTTTTGTTTATTTGCTGAATGTGACCCTATATCCTATGATGAAGCCGTTGTAGATGAAAAGTGGATCTAAGCAATGGATGAAGAAATCCACTCCATTGAAAAGAATGACACATGTGTGCTAACTTCTTTACCATCTGGTAAGAAGCGCAATGGTGTCAGGTGAGTGTACAAGACAAAGTACAAACTCGACGGTCAGGTGGACTATTACAAAGCCAGACTAGTCGTGAAAGGCTATAAGCAAAAACCAAGGATTGATTATTTTGAAATATTTGCACCAATAGGTCGAATGGATACCATTCGGATGGTCTTAGCACTCGCAGCTCAAAACCATTATAAGATCCATCAAATGGATGTGAAATAAGCATTTCTAAATGGGTTCCCTCATAAGGAAGTGTATGTGGAGCAACCATAAGGCTATGAGAAGAAAGGGCATGAAAATCAAGTTTACAAATTGAAAAAAACATTATATGAACTAAAACAGGCACCTCGAACTTGGTACACAAGGATCGACACATACCTGTTGAAGTATGGTTTTCAAAAGTACCCATATGAGCGTACACTATATAACAAGTCAAATACTAATGGTGATATTATAATTATATGCCTTTATGTCGATGACTTGATATTTACAAGAGACTATGAAAAGATGTTTGCTGAATTCAGGGAGCCCATGACAAGCTAGTTTGAGATGACAGATTTAGGATTGATGTCGCATTTTCTAGGCCTTGAAGTGAAGCAAGCAAATGATGGCATATTTGTTTCACAGCAAAAATATACTAATAATATTTTGAAGCGACTCAATATGGAATCGCTCAAATCAATTCGGATCCCCGTAGTAGAACGATTGGAGCTAAAGAAAGAAGGAATCGGTGAACTAGTAAATCCCACTTATTTTAAAAGTATTGTTGGCATTTTAAGATATTTGACTTCTACTAGGCCAGATATTACTTATGACATGGGAATTATTAGTCGGTTCACGGAAAAACCATACCAATCATATTTGTAGGCAGCAAAAAGAATTCTATGATATGTCAGTGGAACTCGTGATCATGGAATTTTATATTCTTATACTGACCATTTCAATTTAGTGGGGAATACAGATAATGATTGGGCCGGAGATACTGAAACGCAGAAAAATACTTTTAGATGTGCATTCTTTCTCAAATCAGGAGTAATTTCGTGGTCCTCGAAAAAACAACTTATTGCGCTCTCAACAACTGAAGCAAAATACATGGCAATAGCTTCGGCAGCATGTCAAGGGATTTGGCTTTGTAGGATATTTTGTGAACTGATGCATGAACAAAAAGGTCCCACAAAATTTATGTATGATAACAGGTCGGCAATTGCATTAGCCAAGAATTCTATTTTTCATAGCAGGAGCAAACACATAGACATCAAGTATTATTATATCCGTGAGTTGGTCAAAGATGGAGAGATTGAACTTGATTTCTGTAGATGCAAGCATTAGATTGTAGATATTTTGACAAAATCATTGAAGGAAAATTTATTCGAGAAATTGAAATAATGCTTGGTGTTGTTGATTTCCAAAATCAATTTTAAGGGAGGTTATTAGAAATATTAAAATTGTTTGTCTTTATCAAACTTGGTCCTCATGGTTGTAGATCAAACTTGGTTCTCAATATTGTAGATCAAACTTGGTCTTCAAGTTTAACAAGTCAAACTTGGTCTTCAAGAAAACTTCACCACCTTAAGGGTAGTATAAATAGGTTGTCCCTCCCCATTTGTATTAGTGTGTGAAAAGCCATAGAAAAAGAGAGTCGAGAATTGTGAGACCTAAGCTTGTATTTCTCTATGTAAAGCCTAGAAAAAAAGGCGTTTGGAATATTATTCTCTCTCGTTCATATATTTGTGTGCTTCTCACCAAAATCTTCAAAGTTTGGCTATATCCTTTTGGTTCCTACACCAATTAGATGAATGGCCCTGATTAGAGATTGGGCCCGTCAAGAGAAGCCCACCCAAACGGGCCGCAGAGGGAGCAAACCCGATTTGACCGAGATTGACCCGTGACCCGGATCCATCGGGTCCGGACTCAACACCGCCTCGCTGACTCTCAGAGGAGGAGAGAACGCTGCCGAGCCCGCCGCTTTGCTCTATCCCCTCTCCCTCTCCCTGCGCAGCTCCTCGCCATTTCCAGCAGCCGGACCATCGGCAACACCGTCGTCGTCGTCGTCATCGTCATCGTCTTCTTCTTCTTCCTTCTTCTTCTTCGTCGATGCACATGTGAAGCAGGCTTACACGTCCATGGCCTCCACTTCCTCCATCTCTCTCCACTCCCTTCCCAAGGTAATCCTCTCTCTCTCTCTCTCGCTCGCTCGCAATCCTGTTCGCTTCTCGCCTACCGGATTCATTTGTTCCTGCATCTACTGCAGTTGACGCTGCGGGCGAGCGGCCGGAGCCGTGTGCCAGAGCTCGGGTTCTTCGGCGTGCCGTGCTCCGGCCACCGCGCGCGCGGCGGGTTGCGTGCTCGGCCGGGGCCGCCGTCGCGAGATGAACCGAGGTTTCTCAGGTACGGAGGCTCGGTGATAGTGGCCGCTTCGGCTTCTAGGTCCGGCCGGAGTCGGAGAACGTATCGGGAGGGTTCTTCGTTGGCTGCTGCTGCTCCCGTGAAGCAGGTCGCGTCCTTTGCTGTTCCCGCCGGAGTATTTGTCGTCGTGACCTTTGGTATGAAAGTTTTGATGTTATAGTTGATTTGCTGTGACGAAGACAATAGGAGTGATTATTGTCTATAATTAGAAATCTTTTCCTATTTGGAACCGCTTAGAACATGGTTGTTTAAGGTTTGGCGTTGCATCTTCCATAGTCTAGAGCCTGTGAGTCCTTGCGACAAGTTTAAGATTAGCTGCGGCTATGAGTGTGGAGTTTCGTAAGTAAAGGAACTGCATATAACGGGCATGGTGAGCGTGAATTCATCTATATGTCATAAACCTTGATCGATAAGGTCTATGCGCTTTTCACCCTCGCTTTCCTTTACAGGAAGGGAATTGAAAATATTGGCTTAGGAATGTATCTTTTGGGAAATTTTGATGGGGGCAAAACCTATTTTTGGGTTCAAAATATCAGAGCATAACTCTAAAATCTTCAACTGTTTCCAAATATTAGAGAAGTGAGTTGGGGCAAGAGCCCTCACATTCCATTATACAGATCCATCCCTGCTGAATGGGGAGAAAAGTGTGCTTATGTGGGTGGCATGCGGACTGAGAATATGGTTTGATTTGGGTTGCCTGGGATAGAAGGGCGGTGGGGAAATCTGTTTCATTTGGGGAATGCGTTGGGAACTGGAAGATGGGAAATAGAGTTATCTATTCTTGAAAGCAATTTAAGGATAGCTAGTCCCAAGGAATGCAGACAAATGAAGTTTCAGTATGACGGTTCCTACAACTGAATTCTGTGGTTTAGTACTTCCAGCAAAGTGACAAGGGCAGGAAAAATTCTGTACACTTTACTATGCTTGATCAACTTTGTAATTTTGAAGTCTATTTGTTTTTATTAGTTGCGTGTTCACAATTATATCCTTTCTTAGCATTCACCTTGTAAAATAACATCTACACGTGGTTGACTTTTGGTCAGAGAAGCATTGCATGATTCATTTATGTATCTAAAACCATGCATTGCCCTGTTTTAATCTTTTGTATGCATTGTCTTGTATCTCTGTTGTACTAATTAATGTCTTCAGCTGACAGTTTTATGGAAGCTGGTGGAAAAACTTATGATGCCAAAGCAGGGGACGCCTTCAAAAATTGAAAATAAATCTCCTACACAGGGAATGAAATGGTCCTTTGCTGCGGGCACAAATCTCTTATCTAACCTCAATGCAAAGATTGAAAGACAGTCAAATCTGAAGATCAATGAGTTTGCTAAGGAACTTAGGTCATTCAGTAGCGTTGACATGTCAGGTATGCAGTTGGGGTCATTGTGAAGAAGGAAATCAGTTGCCGACAACTTACTGAATGATAATTTATGAACTTTAATGTAACCCTGTCAAAGATCTACATATTTACTAAGAACTTGAGAGCTTTCAATCACTCAACTGGAGTGCTATTTCCGGATATTGACTTACTGCAAGCTTGGTAGATTTCTTATAGTCTGTCAGATTTCACCCTGTTTTTCCTATTCTTCATGCATATTTTGATTTTTTTAGAACTGGCTCCACATCATCTGCTTGTGGCTTTTGTCATATTTTGAACGTGTAATAACCATTTTTTGTGATTAAACTTGCTTGGTCAGGTCGTAACTTTGGAGATGAAGGTTTATTTTTCCTGGCAGAGAGTTTGGGTTACAATCAGGTACTTTAAGCCACCAGTATATCCTTCAGATGTTATGATGAGAGTTATCAACTTTGGTGTGTTATGTTAACCATGCCTCTATATGCACCTTAATTTATGATTCCGTAAGGGATAAATTGGCATCTTCACCTAATTGACCTTTTTAGAGACAAACATCTCCTTGGAAATGTCTAGTGGAAGGATATTAAGAGCATTTTTTTTTTCCGACGGAAACATAGACAAACTAACCCCAAGTTTAAATTTCAAAGTTGCGTGGTAGTTATTCTCCTGATGCACATACATAGGATCCTTCAAAAAATAATATGATGACCTCCAATGAAGTTAATTGAGGACGTCAACGTATCTTCTATGTTGAGAGGGTCCTGAGCCTTAATGTTAATTGACTCTTGCGTAAGTAGTTGAATGTGCATATAATGTGCTCTTGAACATGATATCTTCGACCAAAAAAAAAACATGATATCACCCTGTATTTATCAGACTGCAGAGGAAGTAAGTTTTGCTGCCAATGGAATTACAGCCGCTGGAATAAAGGCCTTCGATGGTGTTCTTCAATCAAATATTGTGTTAAAGACTCTTGATCTATCTGGAAATCCAATTGGAGATGAAGGAGTGAAGGTCAGTCCTGGTTTCCCGTTTCTCCTTAAAATGTCAGATTCATCCCTAGTTATATATTTTCCTAGCTTACTGTTCCCTGGAAATATTTTTGAACTCCTTGTGGTTTATAGACATGATATTGCTAAAATTCTTTCTTGATTTGGAGATGCTTGTATCAGTTGCTGATCAATCCTGTTGGGATAAATTTTCTGGGTCATCTTAAAGTTGGGGCACATACTTTATAATCTGCCAATATGTTTATGGTGCTTGGATAGTTCCTATCCTTTGCCATACCTGACTTCAAAGAACGTTTCTGCAAGAGCTCCTGATGGATCAATTCAAGTGTTTCCATTACTTGATTATGGCTTACTTTTGCTAATAACAACATGGTTGTTAACATTGATGCTCTAGTATATGTGTTTCTTTGCCCCATTTCATTTGAACTTTCTTGTTTTTGGAGCAGCTCTTTAGTGACACGTTCTTGTTGACAGAGTCTGTGTGATGTATTGGTGAATAATGCGGGTATCCAAAAGCTCCTACTGAACAGTACTGATTTGGGGGATGAGGTATTCTTTGTCGTGACTGCAACATGTTCAATAAGTATTGAATTTTCGATGAAGATTGAAGCCTTCCAAATAGTGACAGGCTGTGGATGTCATCATACGTTTTTGTGCAGGGAGCTAAGGCTATTGCAGAGTTGTTGAAGAAAAACTCAACGTTGCGAATTCTTGAACTCAACAACAATATGATTGATTATTCTGTATGTATTTACTTTATCATCTAAGATTTTAACCAGTTGTTATTTGTTAGCAACCAAAGGTTTGCCAGGCTATTCTGTTTATCAATTGTTCATCATTTATTCTCTGGTGTCAGGGTTTTACAAGTCTTGCAGGAGCATTGCTCGAGAATAATACCATACGAAATTTACATCTAAAGTAAGTTAACTTTCCAATGATGGCCCCTAAAAAATTGTAACTCACCGTTTTGAAACTTCTTGTTGTCTTATCTACATCAGTTAAGTTTTTCCGCAAATCTTAATATTTGCATCAGTTAAGTTTATCTGCGAATCTTAGTCTCTACTACAAAGATGCACCTGAGTTCGGTTTGCATGTGTGGATTTGCATTTCCATGGTTGACACATCTTTGAAATGTGTCTAGTGGCGTGCTTTACTGAAGATTGTAATGGATGTAATTTCAGCAACAACTATGGTGGTGCACTGGGGGCCAATGCTTTGGGTAAAGGGCTGGAGGGAAACAAGTCATTGAGGGTAAACTACTTATTTCTTCCTTTTTGCTTTCTTAAGGATAAACAATTCGAATTTTAGATGGGAATTCTGTCATGAGAATGTAGCGCATGCTCCTGTCAACAGGTTCTATATCTTTGTATTCATACGATGTTGTTTGACTTGCTGTTGTTCTTGTCAGTCGTAATATAATGAATTGCCTTAAGGTCTTAAGAGGAGAAACCGGAAAAGCTGGTTCACTCAGATCGTCTTTGGTGCTGTCCCTGTTATGAATGTCTTGTCAATAAGGTATAAGATGGTAGAATTCACTGACTTATGTATATCGTGCTAACTATGTGGGCTGCTTTTTTGAGCCAATGGAATTAGACTTGGTTGGCCATCTTTACTTTCTTTCCTCCATCCTCAACTCCCAGTCAGTGAAGAAGTAAAAGAAAAACCAACCAGTAGGACAGATAACGATGGGCAACTTTTCAACTCAGGAGTAAAAAAATTTTGTCTCTTGTGGTATTGTGTGAAGCTTCGATAATGTTGAAAACCATTAAGTGTATTCGTATATGTACGTTTATTCGATTTCTTGTTTTACTTACATTAGTAGAAAATAAATTTACTTACTGGTGCTACTAGTGCATGTAGACGCTTTAGTTGTACTTGTCTTTAGTTGATCATCTATTTGTTTGGAGACGAATGTTATTGTTGTCTTCTACTTTTAATACAACTGTCACATTCCTAATGTGGCCCTTCCCAGCTCTATACTGTGAGATCATGACTTTGTCAAGATGAAATACTCAGGAACTTCATCTGCATGGTAATTCCATTGGAGACGAAGGAGCACGTGCTCTAATGTCTGGTTTATCCTCACACAAAGGTTTGCACGTTTGTCATATTGGCTGGTGTTCTGAGCTATGCATTTCGTTTTAGCTTCAAAACTAGCGGTTTCAATTGTCACATGTCTGTCTACAGGCAAACTCGCTCTTTTAGATATTGGCAACAACTCAATTAGCTCAAAAGGTGCCTCTCATGCTGCCGAATATATCAAGAAAAGCAAGAGCTTGTTATGGCTGAATCTCTACATGAATGATATAGGTGACGAGGTAACAACAGATTCTTTCCTTAAGTTCGTATCATGCACCTGGTGATATTTTTGTCACATGGTCTTATCCACCCGATGATCTAGTTTAGCATGCTGCTCCCTCGAAAAATTTCACTATATTCATTTCTAGTGTTTTGTTTCTGGGTCAGCATTCAAGTGTATATCTTTGCTAGGAAGCTCACATTCTGGCGTCATTTAATTCTGCTATAAGACTTCCTTCTGTTTTAATTAGTGGAGATGCTTGAAGATCACATAAAGCGCTCCTTTTTCCCAAGCCATTGTTACCAAAGGAAAGCACTAGTTTATTGACATCAATTTGAGTGTTCCATTTACAAATTCACTAGGAGTAAGTCATGTAATTTGTTGGTGTTAGTATATGTTCTGCTGTGGTCTGAAGACTCCGAATTTCTGTTTTTTCACCTCTTATCATTACATTCTGATTAATATCTAGCTTGCCAGGGAGCAGAGAAGATTGCTGATGCTTTGAAGGACAACCGGAGTTTAACAACAATAGACCTGGTAATGAATATGCGCTATCTTCTTAACTACATGTTCACCGGATCTACCTTCTTAAATACTTGTGCACCAAATATGGCCTAAGGTTGATAACAGCAGCTTGTTGACTCAAAATATTGCAGGGGGGAAATAACATCCGTGCAAAGGGAGCTGCAGCCATATCTCGAGTGTTGAAAGACAACAGTGTTATTACAACTGTAATCCCGATAGCGTCTAATAGTTTTTTAAATCTTGATCCCTGATTTTTATGGTTGGACGTTTTTTTTTTATCTTACTGCGTCCCACTTCTCTCTTCCTCGTTTCCACAGTTGGAAATTGGTTATAATCCTATCGGTCCAGATGGGGCACAGGCTTTGGCTGAAGTTCTCAAGTTTCATGGAAACATAAAAACCCTAAAGCTTGGTTGGTGTCAGGTAATTCAGAAGTTCCTAACTTTGCCTTACTAATCTATCCCCGGGGGATCTAAGTAAATTGCCTTGCAGATTGGAGCCAAGGGTGCTGAGTCTATTGCAGATATGTTGAGATATAATACTACCATATCTGTTCTGGACTTGCGGGCTAATGGATTAAGAGATGAGGTTAGTTGCCGATGATGATGTCATGTTGGTTGTTGATGTTCAGTGCACTTCCTAATTCTGCAGTGCTCTCGGTTTTGCAGGGTGCAGTTTGCCTCGCTCGAAGCTTAAAAGTGGTTAATGAAGCTTTGACTTCACTTGACTTAGGATTTAATGAAATAAGGGTATTGTGAATGTTTCATTTGTGGAGTTTTTAGCAAGGATGACATGCATGCTTGCGAATAATATTTGCCTTTCTCATATAGGATGATGGTGCTTTTGCCATTGCCCAAGCACTTAAGACCAATGAAGATGTGGCGGTTGCCGCCTTAAATCTTGCCAGCAACTTGTTTACTAAATTTGGACAGGTAATTTTTTCAGACTGTTCTTTTTGTGTGCTTAAATTGCTTATCGTGCGCATCATCATTGCCCTTTGGTTGTATTGACTTTAATATTTTGCAGAGTGCTCTGACAGATGCGAGGGACCATGTTTTTGAGATGAGCGAAAAGGAAATCAACATCTTCTTCTAGACGGTAGCCAGTCCTTTCACTAAAATGCATCTGTCCTGACAGTATAGGAGGAATTCCCATTCTTTCACTCGTTCTTCTTTCGGCAGTTCTCTCGTAAAGGAAAAGACCCAAAGCTCTTCTTGGTTGTAGTGGTTGTGGTCTTTTAGATTGACCGAGAGGAGTTAGAGTTGGAAAATTTTTGAGTTGTGAGAGATCATAGTTAGCTTCGGGAAATGTAATTTTTAGTTCAAAGGATATGACAGTTGTGTTTTACAGATAATAAATGCGCGAGGATATAATAAAATCTCCCTCTCATTTCTCATCGAATCATTCCACTTGGTCACTCAGTATGCCTGCTGCTACTGATTTATGTTTGATATGTTCTATTTAACGTCATCTTCAGTGTTAAACCTGCAGCTCGGTTGTAGTGTGAGATCGCCGTCCTGGATGAAATCCGAGCCAGCTACGCATGAGCAGGAGGGAGGGACGTGGTTGCTGTCATCATCGTGTGCTCTTTCAGTTCATTCGATCTGGCCAGCATAAGAGGAATCCCCCACGTATCAAGGTGAGATCAGGTGAAGGTGCAAGGTATGAGGTAGTCAAACTCGGTCACCTCCTCATGGTTAAGGATTCGTGCCCATTTACTAGACAGCGCCCACTGGACCGTGGGCCGCGGCGCGGTTGGTAAGATGGACAGGGGACTTGGGGTCCTATCGAAGATAATTATTTCTGGAAGTGGAGGCATGAGCTGGAACGTCTTCTTCACGCTTCCCCACGTCTCTGTGTGTGTTTTTTATGCTAACCTCCTTCCAGCTGGAGCAGAGCTGTCCTCTAAATAGAGAATAGATGGGTGATGTCCATCCATATTTCCTTCTGATCGGTGTCCCCGAGGTCAGATATCCAGCCCCACCTGTGGGGTTCATAGGTTCGGAGCAAGGACACTCAGCAGTATTTAAGACGAGGCCGGTACATGACTCGTCTTTCGTTCGCATTGCAAAGTGTGACTCTTAATCATTCGGATCTGCTTCCCAGATGGTACTGGGCGGTCGTCGAGGGATGACACCCGTCGGATTGTTTACGAAGAAATGATTAGATGTTCGGTGATTAGGTAGGAGGATACTGGGGTCGAGTACGAATTTGTTTTGCGATAGTATATGCGAAAAACTCCCATCTCTAAATGTAGCAACGGAAGGGCTAAAGAAACCTTCACGGAGTCAGAAAATCGAGAACTCGAGCATCATTCTAAGCCGGAAATTCGAATCGGATGGAAAAAAACATTCCAGAGGAAGACCCGGCGGTCAAAGGCCGTAAGGTGTGAACACTGAAACCCGGAATAAATTTATGTACCCCACTGACCCATCTCTAGCAATGTTCATCATACGTACGACAGTCACTGTATATTTGTTTCGTTTTTTCCCCCTGTTGTACGAGACCAGAGAGAGAAAAAAACAATAGTTCTCTCTCGTGCGCGCACTGATCTTGCCTTGCTACTACCGTGTTGCTCACCCACATGGTATTGTTTCAAGCTGCGAGAGTCGCAGTTTCGTGAGAACACGTGATTCGGTAGTGGTTTTAATTTTTTTTTCACTAAACTGCTAAGATCCGTACACGAGTCTAAAGGGGCAAAGAGAGTAACAAATTACGACGCCGTGCTAATATACTTTCTTCACGCGGTGGCAGCAAGTGACTATTACCTAGCCATAAAAGAGAGAGGAAGTGACCATTCGAAGCTGCGCGTGACATTGGGTCATACATAATTGCACAATGATGTTGTGAGTAGAGAGGTATGAAGAGCTAAAAGAACACAAATGGAGGTTGGTTTAGCGGTAGGGGTTGAAGAGGGCGTGCGGTCCCCGGTTCGGACCGCAGAAAAAGCACGAAGAAATACGGTGCAAGTGAACTTATTTGGGATATATGTATCATCAATGCATAAAGAAAACAAAGGGAGATATTTGTTTACCCCACTAAGCTGACAAGCCCCGGTTTGCACGTTTTGTTATGTTATGTTATGTTTCGTTTCTTTATTTATTTATTGATTTATTTATTTTGGAAGACAGATTCTGATCTTCCGGGTCATCCTGTAAATAAGAGCAAGTGGATTGGCCAATCCTGTAAACTCATGTGCACCAAGGCAACTACTTAAACCCTGGTCTTCACTGTCAAACCCCACTCGAAAAATCCCAGCTTGGCTTTCTGAGTGTTCACTTGGTGGAAGTGTTGAAGTGTGGAGATATCTGAAGTCATGGCACTACGCTTGCTTCTTCTAGTTGCATTTCTGCTCGTCTGTACAATACAAGTAAAAAAAGAACCCCATTCTCATCTTTGAGATTCATTTGGGTCTTTTTCCTTCTTTTGATTTGAGGTGACAACTTATATTTTCCTTGAACAAAAACTTGCAGGTGTCATCAGATATCGACCTAGAGAACTCTCACGCCCAGGTCTTTTACTTTCGTTTTTTAAACCAAACCTTCTTTTGATCTCCATTTTATTACACCTCGACCAGCATTTCCAATCTTTGAAGTTGTAAGTGGTGTTGTGACTAAGGTGTAAGTGTTCCTTTTTTTCCAGATTGTGAAGGGAGCTAACAGGAGGCTTTTGCAGACCTTGGGTATGTACTCATCTTCACTCGTTTGCAACCTAGAGCGCTCAATTTACTTTCCATTCCACGTTCGAGGTTTTGTTTTTCCCCCGTTAACATGAATGAGCATCTACACTCATGCAAGCGACTTTTTTTTTTCCTCTCAAATGTTTACATAGCATGAGGAGTCACCACCTCATCAACCCCGTCTTGTCCCAAAAAGGAAAATCAAACCTTTCGGTCCAAAAAATTGTCTTATTTTGCTCCTGGATTGATAAACAAAGTCAGTTATCTTGTTAAAATACCGATGCGTTTTACTTCCCGCATGAACATGATCATTTCTTGTTATGGGATCGTCTTGATCTTGCTAAATTAATCTAGATTATAGCAGTTACCTAGTCACTTACTTTGAGACTCGAATCCCACTAATGTAAAGCATGTGTAGTCATTCTGGACTACTAGGGGACCATTAGAGCAAGAACATGAACCGCACCTACACAACATTGTCGCATCAGCACGTACAGAAAACCGGGATCGTTAGGGGAGAAAAAACAGGATCCCATGATTAATAAACTTCCTCGATAATTAAATTTCAAGGAATAGCATGCCCGTCCTTTTCGCTAATAGGCTTTCCACCACTCCAATGTGCAGACTGTGGAGGGCTGTGCAAGGAGAGATGTAGCTTGCACTCGAGGCCCAATGTGTGCACGAGAGCCTGCGGAACTTGCTGCTACAGGTGCAAATGCGTTCCTCCGGGGACTTCAGGAAACAGAGAGGTGTGCGGCAAGTGCTACACCGATATGACCACTCACAACAATCAGACCAAGTGCCCTTAACTGTTGCCTCCACGGATCCTCTCTATCGTGTTGTAATGTTGTGACAGTTGCATTAGTATATATGGTGTGTTCTATGCTAGTAAGCACTGCTCGAGACCAACTTTGTAATGTCATCTATTTCAGTAAAAATGGTGGACGTATGATCTCTACGCTACTCTTTGAAAATGCATCCAAGTCAATTTTCCTAACGTGACAGACATGGAACTTATGACTGCAACGCGCGTGAACTGCGCAATTTGCCCCGAGTCCAATCTTGGACTGCGTTTTAGCTGAATATCCTTCGCTAATGAAATGGCTCATACAGAGTTGACTGATATGTCCAACGTGCCACCGGGACTTCTGTGGACAGAAAGGTTGAAGAGCAAAACAGAATTGCTGGTTAACGAATCAAACAAGACGTTTCTCTTGTTTTTCCGACTTCTGGCATCTAATTTTGTAAAATCAACACTAACACAGGCCCAAGGGAAATATAATCTACTATACTGTCAGATAATATGATGAAATAGCTTAGAGCACCCTCCCCGCAGTCCACACCACATCGTAAGGAACTCAAAAGGAATCAATCTTGAAGCTCCTGCAACTCTTAGCAGATGCTGAGAGATATATCGTTTTTTCTCTTTCTCAGTCTTCTTAGTCTACAGGTCATTAAGCAGATTTCACAAAAGGAAGGTCCAAGCCATCTCATTCCACCAATATGGTCAGAGTTGTGGCAGAGTGGAGCAATTGAGAACCGCAAATATATGACAATACAGAAAGATGACAAGACTTGAAACAGAGACAAAACTGCGATTCATAATCGATTAAACAAAGAGAAATTTTAATAATTCAGTGGGCTTGCATGCTTTTGATTATATAATCACTTAAAAGCTATGTTACAAGAGGTGATGACCTTGAAGCAACAAAAGCAATGTACACACTTGCACCTGCTGTAATCTCCCACCAAATTTCTTACGCATGTGACATTTCAACCCCAGATGCTCCCGACTTTAATAGACCTGCCAACCAAAGGTATATGTCAAATCTGAACCGAAAAATCCACTGGGAGTAAAAAATCATACAAAACATCAGTTATTGGATTTCAAAGGCCTAAATTACAAGTTCTGATTGTAACAGCCCAACGGTGGACACTATTGCATGGAACCACGTGATTACACCACACGCTGTCCAGTGGTTTTATGATGATGGGATTAAAAATATAGATGCATAGAGATTCAAAATGTTTACCTCGCTTCTTGAGCTTATTTCTAAAGCTTCTTTTCCTGCTGAAAGCCATTTCCTGTGTCCAAGACAAATTTTATTCGTGATTGGAAGAGCAGGTACCCAAGTGATCCATATAGAGAGTTGAAATGAACAAAAATTTACCAGTGGCTGACCCAGCTTCCCTGCTTGACGAACTGCATCAACAAGATCCCGATTTGATAGAGTATAGAGACTTGTGATCACTCCAAAATGACCAGCTCGAGCAGTACGGCCGACCCTATGCAAAAAATCCACCGCAGAAGTAGCAAAATCTGCCTGCAGAAAAGGGAAAAATTCCACATCAGCACTAGCAGGGACTTAACAAATTTGTCTAAAATTCCCAAGCTAGGACTGCATCAGCGTGCATTATAAATAAGAAACAAAGTTAGTTCATCTGAAATTAGAATGATTATAGATAAAACAGTCGTCTCAGAATCTCCAAATTGATTGCTTATGAAGATGTTAGTATAAAAGTTCAACCAGAGAAGGCATCAGTGAAAGAACACTGTACTAGACTATTAGCAAACTATCAGCAGGTGGTGCCATGGTGTAAAAAACATACTCATCGGATTTATAATAGATGATATCTTATTTCCCCTTTTCTAAGCCTGGCTAATCATGAAGAATTGATCAAAGGACAAAGAGGAAAAAAGGTGGTTTCACAAATGCACCTGAATAACGTGTGATACATTTGGAACATCAAGGCCTCGTGCTGCAGCATCGGTGCACACAAGAATTCCACCTCTCTCCCGGAAATAAACTATGGTCTCTGCACGCTGCTCAAGAGAACTATCCTTGTGGTACCGGTAACAATCTATCTCAGCTCTTTCCAGTATATTTGCCACTGCTTCGACAGACTCAACAGTGTTTGCAAATACCATAGTTCGGCATACACCAGAGCGATCAGTTGAAGTTTTCGAACCTTTCTTTACAGCTTCTATTAGCGCATCAACCTGTGTATCAACATCAACCTCGATCCACCGGTGCTCCAATCTGGAAAAAAGAAGAAGAGAATCCTAATATCAATATACACTCGAAAGACAAGGCATACAATTGACCAAAACATTGCAAACATAGCTACCATCTCAGAAATTACACACACACACACACACACACACACACACACACCTACCTTGTAAGAGGGAATGACATAAGTACAGTGTAATGTCAACAGAATAGTGATCGGAAAAGAATCCTGCTTAAGACAAACAAAATCTTGGCAATAGATTATATGCCTTAAGTTAACTCAAAAACATTATCTTTAAAATGTTCTTGTTATGAATCATTTACCCACGTCTTAAACAGCCCCTGAATACACGCATAATAATTTAAAGCTTGAATTTGTCAAGGATAACATGCTACTGTCAAGCAAATGGAGGAGTAAAAAGGGCAATGACAAGAAGAGAGGGCCATCCAAGAAGCATAAATTGACAAAAATAACTTGTTCTCCAAATATAAGGCACCTGGGGTTGTGATAGTGGAGGTAGTTTCCACTAATCCAACTAGCATCTGGAAACATCTTCTTCAACACTGCTCCTGCAGTTTTCTTGCCATTTGTCGGAAGTGTAGCTGCAACAAAGATGTACTGCTTACTCCTTTCATAGTGTTTCCTCACTCTCCTCCAGTCTCTTCTCTTAAGATGTCCCTCTTTATTTTCATCTCCTAATTCTGCAGGAACGACATCCTCAAAATCTTCCTCTTCATCTGAAGTGATGTGAGCATCTGATTCTATTTCTTCATCGTCTTCCAAAACTGAGGGAAGTACAGAATCAAGACTCGTTGCTATGGGTTGATGGAGGACAGGACTTTTGTTCCGAGACAGTAATTTCTCATCAAACCGCAGCATATTAAAGAGACGGATGACTTGGTTCTGGAAACTTCCACAGAGAAGCATGTCAGCTTCATCAAACACCTGCCAATTGTAAACACATGTAGATTATCTAAAAATATCCAAACTTATCTATACTTCTTGCTAATATATTTCTGGAAGTAAATAAAGAAAAAAAGTGGATGATGAAAACATACCACGTACTTAACTCCTCGCAAAAAATCTGTACAATGGGCTTTATGGTCAATGTTGTTCAACAGCGCAGCTGGTGTCGACACAATAATATCTTGCTTGTTAACTGGCCATCCCTGCATTAAATTTTTCGGTTTAATAATGAGAACCACATCAAAACAATGTTCCGACATCAACAAGAAATGCCATGCATGTGCAGTGTAAGCGAGTCAAGAGCCTTCGACTGACAGTAAACTCCACAAGCTTGCTACACAGATATCGGATGCACGGGCAGAGTAAGCGTGCAGAAGCAGGTAAAACGGATCATCCTTACATTTCGCCCGCATACAGCAGCAACCCTGAGAAGCGGTTCTCCATCTTCCGCGCAAATATCACTAGCCATACGCACCACTTGTTCGCATAGCATCACGTTCGGGCAAAGGACGAGAAGAGTCTTAGAATGTAGAATCGACTCCTCGCCCGCACCGACATCATGTGCATCGCACAGTCTATCTATCAAAGGGACCAGATAGCTATGCGTTTTGCCGCTACCAGTCTCCGCAGCTATGATCACGTCCTTCCCTGATAGTATGGACGGTACGCTTGACGCCTAATTCGAGAACAAGAACATCCTAAATCAGCATGGGTTCGACACATTGACAAATTCTACGAAGGCCAGAATTGAACAATCGAAGGAGGAGGACCTGAACGAGAGATGGCCTGCCGATGCCGGCGTCCGAGAGAGCTCGCGAGAGCCTGTCGGACACGCCGAGGGACTTCCACGAGACGCCTTCTCCGGCGTAGAACGTCTCGCCGCCGTCCCCGGCGGCGGCGGCGGCGGAGGCGGCCGCCGCGGAGGAGCTCCTGGCCCGGCTGTGGCGACGTCCGATCAGCCAAAGCGACGGCGATCGGCGAGGAGAGGAGGGAGGAGAGAACGAACGGAAGAGGGAGGAGGAGCGAGAGAGGTTGAACTGGGCGGCGGCGAGAAGGTGGTGAGGCGGCGGCGGGAGCTTGTGGAGACGGAGGATCGAGGTGGATCGATGGAGAAGCATCTGAGATTGAAGATGGAAAACGCTTCGGGATCTTTGGGCAAATCTCTCTCGATTTCATGCGATTGAATTTGGGAGCGGAGGATTGGAATTTCTAGGGTTTAAGCTTAAACCCCGCCTTGAACAGCTGATCAGCTCCGCCGTCGATCGACCCCATTTTTGGGGCTTCGGAGCTCCGGCCGTTGATCCAGCGGTCGGGTTTTGTTGCGGGTCGGGCGGTGGATCCTCTCTTCCGGGGGCGGATGCGGGCTCGAGGCTCCAGCGGATCCAGTTGAGATCGAGCCTGAAAAGCCCTATTCCATATCAAAATAAGAAATTAAGAAAGTTTACATGTTAAATGTAGACATTGTGAGGTTGCATGGAAGCACGACAATAAAACATAATAATTAGGCCCGGTGCATATGAGCCCGACACACATGTATTCTTTAATTGAGATGAGCTCCACGTGAGACCCATATGATTTAACGATGAGTGTAAGCTCGACCTCATGTAATTTTTCTTTTTGATAAAAGAGCTCTCATAATTTGAGTGCACCTAATTCATGCTTAAAGTAAATAATTTATCGTGATCGACCATTTTTAACTTGACGGAGCTTAGGTAGACTTGCCATCTTTAAGATTATAAGAAATAGATATTCATTTCGTAACAAGGAACTGCTTTAACTGATCAAAGCCTATAAAGCACGAGCCTATAATAGATTAATGCACGATATACTTCCTTGTAATGAAACAATTAGACGACGCTTTAGAAACTTGTCAAAATCTCTATGTATAGGAAGTACTTTATACGTTGATCGATGTTGCTATTCGGACCAACGGTCGATTTAACTAGATATGCTCTTTTTAGAAGTTAAAAGCATAGACCGGTGTTGATCATCTATTCGATAAATTTCTTTAGAAGGCTCGCGCTCTGTTCATTTCTACTTATAGCTACTTCACACTCTCGAATATTAAGGTATGAGATTGATGAGCCATCGGCATGAACCGACTTGCTTTTTAACCGTTCACAAGACACTCTAGATATCACACAAGATGAGAGGGTCCAAAGGTATAAGTATGCTAGAGATTGCTCATCGATATGACTCAAAAGATGGATAGAACACGCTATCATTGAGCCGTACCGAGAATCGAAGTGTCTTTAAGTTCTTTAACATTTAAATTAACACGCTGTACATAAATCAATCGTCTAGAGGATCACTGGATTCACATAGATCGGTCTCGAGATTGAAAAATGCTTGCCACTTCTTCTCCAAACACGAGCAAGCAGAATAGCACCGACTTAAGATGACCCGTGACACGTGTCCTCATGGGGGCGAAGTCTTTCCGCCGCCAGGACGACGAATTTTTAGCCCTATCCATGTCCTTCTGTCTCGCTATATATGCCCCTTCTACAGTATCAGTCTCTCTCGTTCAACGACAGACTCCGACCTGAATGAGAAGAAATGTCGGCGATCCAGAAGATCTCTCGCCTCGTGCACGACGTGGGTGAGCTCGCGGCGAGCTACACCAAGACCTCCGATGAGATCGACACGCTGCAGGAGGCCAAGCGGCACATCAGGAACGAGCTCAAGTCCGCGCGGCATGAAGGAGCCTCCGACCGGAGCCTCCTGAAGGCCGACAAGAGGACCGCCATCCAGAAAGCTCGAGCGCCAGTGGGCTTGTGCAGAACAAGCAGATCCGGCCCGTTTCAACTTGAACCGGCTCAAAAGGCCCAGTCACGAGGCTCGCGCTCGCGCGCTTATCTTGATCGGCGCGTCCGCCGCCGATGCTTTGGCTCGGTCGAGCGAGCCGCGGCGAGAGGTAACGGCGATAGCTCTTCAACCTCCTCTTCTCTTCTTATCATCTCCTCCTCCGCTCCCTCCGTCCACATGCGACCCCGAGAAGAGCTCACATGGCGTTCACACGGTTCCTTCGCGTTTTCACGTCAAGCCCATCTTCTCAAGAAGACCCAGAAACTCTCCGAGCTGGGTGAGGCCCACATCTTCTCAGAAGCACGTGTACCCTGATCCCATGCCGGAATTCGTAGCATCTGTGTGTTTCCTATTCCTTCATAAACCTCTCCTGCTCGTGGTCGCGTCATGTGCCTGAATTTCGCGATTCTTTTCTTTTCTTTTTCGTTTTTTGACCTGATGAGTCGTGTGTGGTCTGTGAATGTGTTGCGTTCCACAAGGAGACGCGCAAGTTCGAGGGTGAGCTCAGGGAGAAGCTGTCCGGGGACGTTGACACAACTGGGGAGGATCTTTATTCGGTCATACAGGTGTGCACCCAGGTTAAACACTGTTTCTTGTTCTTGTTCTTATGTCTTTGGTTGATATGTTCGCAGTTTTGGGAAGAGTATAATCGTCGCTATTCTCACTTTTGCTGCGATTGCTATCGTATTCTCACGGGTACATGAAGCGCACGGACATTCTCTTTGCTTTTCTTTGGAAAACTTGCACCTAGAACGACTGTACAATTTAAGCCGGCTCTGGTGTGGATGGTTGATGACCATATATTACACTTTCAAGAAGTGGGTGAAAAGTTATCTGGATGGGCATTCTTTACCCTGTCTGGGGAAAACGTTGGATACTACAGACCCATTTCATGGTTAATGTGGCCGACGAAAGATTCATTCCATTATTAGCGTAGCACATTATTTTGTAGGGTCGGTCGGGGGTTGAGTGCTCTTGAAATATGATTGGCTCGATTTGTTACTATTTGCACGGGTCTCGGGCAATATTTACCCCTCCAGCTCACTCTAGGACGATGGGACTGAACGCCTAGAGCGTGACAAATGAGTAACAGGGTCCGAGTCGATCATTGTGATCTTATATCTCCATGTGGAACTTGGGTGATTCATGTGTACATAGTAATCTGCATATATATATATATGGATGTGCGTGTTACGAGAAACATGAGGTCCCACGATTAGGGGATAGTGGTTAAGTTGGAGAAACGCTCTCAGGTATTTTTACTCCTGCTGCCTCTTGGTTTTTCTGTTTTTTCAACGAGGCTAATTTGATTTGTGTTTCCTCGGTGTGTAAGGGCCCGTTAATTCTTTTCATTTGGGTTATCCTGCTGAGAATTCTTATGGAATGCATTGCACAATCATGCAGCGGATGCATTTAAGGAGTGAAAATCGATACTTTACTCTGGAACGAGTTTGCATTTCTTGCAGGGCTCTTCAGAGCTTTGCCAATTGAACCAGTTGAGGTCATCTTGTTCGTTACAAGGCAACTTGATTGGAAAAACATTGACAATGCTCTACCTCTTCAAATCCATGCGACATGTCGGTTGTCATGTGAAGGTCCTCGTGTTCAAATTGGAAAGTGTTGAATAATTGAGGCCTGAAAGAGGAAATACGACCTGACATCAAGTTAACCACTATTCCTCAGACATAGCCATCAAATTGTCCTTGCTTTTTGTACATGCTTGGGCCAGCGCTTGCAAACTTTTTCATATCTTCATCTCTGTTGTTTTTTTGCAGAAGATTCAAATCTTCATGAGAACTTTAACTTCAGATTCACAGGATTGTTAACTTAGACTGCGGTGTCTTCAAGCTCAGCTATCCAGCGAATTTCTCCATGAGGAATATGGAGGACCTGGGACATTGCTGGTGGATCCTTTTACAGGTATGCTTGTCGCCCTTAAGGAGAACAATTTGACTGGAGCTACTCTCGCTGTGCGAGCATCGATGCTGTGGGCTCAAAACTTTGTTGATCAGGACGACTGGGAAATTTGGAACACGAGACGATCGAGCTGAATTGTATTATTGTGCTGTCTCAAATGTTGTACACTCAATGCATCATGACCGTGATAATGATTAAACGATAGAGTATTCGTGAATTTTCATGAAAACATATTCGATTGCTGCTGCTTATGACTTGACTGTACAGAGGGCTGGTAACGCCTAACAAGGCAAAGGTTCTCCAGTAATTAATCATTCTCTGCATACCCGATTACGACAAATTCTGGCACTTGATATTTATCTCCACAAGAACTTGGCACATGTATACTTCAGCAGTGGTCAGCTCCCTGCTTCGGAAATGCTCTGTAGAGTTGGGCGCCATAGTTTTGACTTCGCCAAGGCGGAGTTTGTCGGCCTGTTGTTCTGGTTTTTTAGGTTCTGATGTTTCCGCAACCGACCATCCTGCAAGTCAAAAGTAAGAGTTAATTCAGATTGCAGTGTCCACAATGAATCCAATTTGTCACGTGTCCTTGAGGTTTTCATTTTCTAATCTCATTCTACCGAAAGCACTTGCAAAGAAAGATCATGAATTGCACATGACTTGCTGATCGTGAGGACTATTGAGACTCGTGCAAATCTGTTTGATATATTTCCTCCCTAGCTGCTTGTAAGGATTCAAGTTATATGATTCTCTTGTCTGGAGAGAAAGTGGTAGCGATGGACCACAAAGTGATGCAATACAGACTGTTAAAAACATTGGGAAGATGCTGACAGATCTTGGAAAGTTGAGGACTCAATAATGTAATGAAAAGCCTTAGTTGCTTAGTGACAGATACCTGGTTGGTCTTTTGTGTGTCAGAGCTCTCTCCTCCTCCTCCTGTCTGACAGCTTGCGTCCCCAAGTGCTGATACCCCCACCTCGGATTCTGATTCCTCAACTGTCTCTGGCTGCTGTTGCTGCTTCTTCATCTTTGCATACTTCTTGGCTCTCAGGACTTTCATCACCTCTAAAAAACCAGGGTTCATGAAAATTTAACAGCTGTTCTTGCATTGAGCTTCTCATGAAGTTATTGTGAGCAGATGAGAAGAACAAAACGAACACCTCGCTCTGATGTTCTGGGATGGCAACTATGTCTCTTCATAAAAGCTGTCAAGTAAAAAGAGCAAGAGGATGTCGATGATACCTTGAGAAGTAATAAGGCGATAGGCATGACCAAGGGCGAGAGTTTCGCTTGGCCGGAGAAGCTTCACGCGGGTGAACCGCACGGCCTTCGGGTCGCCGTTATCTTCCTCGAAGGTGGGCGACGGGAGCGGGATTATCAGGGAGACGTAGTGGCCGGGGTTGTTCCTCATGACCTCGCTCGCCATCACGGGCCAATACAGTCTCTCTATCCTCCCATCAGGGTGCTGTATCACTAGAGCCGCGGCATCTATAGCCTGGCAATTCCCCATTTTCTCTGTCTCTCTCAAGAAGAAGAAGAAGAAGAGAGTGAAGATAGAAAAGAAGGAAGAAGAGAGGAAGGAGGGTCAAGAAAGGAACAAGAGTCTCTTATCTCTATGCGGTCGCACAACCCACCAATTATCATACCACCATCCCTTATTTCCAAAAATGCTGAAATTTTTTTTTAAAAAAAATGTGGAAAAATTGAGGTTTTTTCCTTTGTTTTTTTTTAACATAAGGAAGGCCGTCCCTCGATTCCCAACTAACAATATTGGCATGCACAGGCCGAGTTCTAATCAAGTTGACATCAAAGCGGCACGGCATATAAAACTTTATATCATATCATATTATATTACAATGGGCGTCAAGATTAATGGGAGAGCTTATCATAAAAAGATAATATGAGTGTACCCAATTGATTAATCTTTTTTTGGAAAAAATAATTGTATTAGAAAATGGTCAGCGGCACCGGCCTTGGAAGCTGGTGAGGGTGCCATATGGCGTGACGTCAATTGTCAGGATATGCAAAACTTGGACGGGTGTGCCTGGAACTGTCGACAGGGTCAAGATATGCATTTTAGGGCATGATTAGATCTTGTATTTGGGTTTCAAATTTGATTAAAAAGCGAAACAAATTAAGTAATATGAGTAACGACACGAAAAACCATGCGTGGGGAACGAGAATCAGATTCCTTTGGAAGGACAACAACAACAGCCTAACATCCTATCTATCTAGGTCGATTTTCCTTTTAAAAAGAGGAAAAAGAGAGACTTCATTTGGTTTTTGTTTAGTGGGTTGACGGGAATTATAAGCATAATTCAGTCTTATAGGCTAGAATCAAATGGGTCTTTCCAGAAAGTAGATATGTGCTGATTATTAGTTACTCTCAATATAATTGTTTGTTCTTTAGCACGTACAGAGATTGATCGTCGAATGTCGTCTATGGATTTTGTATAATTTGTGAAGAATGATGATCTGAGTTGAAGTTTCAATGTTTCTGGCCATGTCTCGATCGACATATTGATAGTGACCACGACTTGGTATTAGGTGCAATGATGTAAACAAAAATAAATAAGCTCAAGATCAACTAGAATTAATCTGGTGGAGTGCAACATGCTCTGCAAATTATGCACAAATAATTTGCGGGATGATCTCATTATGATCGGCTGATGTTTATTATAATCCAGTAATCCACGAGACACTTTCCTTTTATCTTTTTCAGTACTGTGTCTTTTGATTAATCAAATCAAGTGATTGAAACGATGAGCAATCCATCTCTCCGAATGAGCTGAACCTAGCTAATTTATCGAACTCTCAACTTTTTGTCTGAGCCATCTTTTGATTGACGAGACTTTTTGAAGCCAAAAGAATGCCCCGCTAATATCGCCCAAATTGCTTTCATTAATTCCTTTGTCTAGCTTAACTGTTAGGTGGTGTCTAGGTCAACTTTCGCATATCTCGTGAATTTAATGATAAAAACAAAGCAACGTCTATGTGTCTTTGTTCATGCAAAGAATAATCTTAGGGCTATCATCGATGAAAGTTCTTAAAACCCTTATGTCGCGAAAAAAATCTTTGAATGTTAAAAAAAAAATTCTCTATCCAGCCGGGTTGATTACGAGAGAATGTGTAACTTAATTGAATAACTAATTAATTAAGAGGAAATAAATCTTGGGGAGGATCTTTGACTCCTGTAAATCAGGCTAATCATCCTAAATTAATGAGCTGAATCCAAGTAGTTGAGATTGCGCCAATGATTCACATGGACCATCGTATGTATCTGGTAAGCCTTACTCAAATGTAAGGCCATGTGATGTGCCGGTATATGCGGCTCCAGCATTAAATGTAACGAATGGACCGGTTTCAATTCTTTAAACTTATACCAATGACTAGTGTAGGGGACTGCTGCCTACATGGAAAAGCACAAAAAAACAAATCATAAATTTATTACATTTGTGTCAATTCAATTTTAAATTTTTCAATTGTGCTAATTGACTCCTGAACTTTTTGAAGATTTGCCAAATAGTCCATTCGACAAATTCTGACTGGTAATCACTAACATGGATGTAGACAAATTTTTAAGTTTTTAAAAAAATTTCTTAATTTATTATTACTTTTTTCTTTTCTTTTCTTTCTTTTTTTTCCCAACTATGGCCGGCAAGGTCGCCAGTCAACCCTCGTCGACCATAGGAGAAGGCCTCCGCCCCTTGCTGGCCGAGGGCCATGAGCCCTTCACTTGTGGCTAACGAGGGTGTGGCGACCCTCGCCTGGATCTTGGCAAGGGCGGTGACGCCCTCACCCAGACAAAGCGAGGGTATCGCAGCCCTTACTAAATGCTGACCAACAAGTGAGGGCCCAACGGCCTCGCTTGTGGTCGATGAGGGTCGTTGGCCCTCGCTTGTGGCCAGCGACCTTGCCAACCCAGAGTTCTAAAAAAATGAAGGAAGAAAAGAGAAGAAAATAATATTAAAAAATTCTGAAAATTATTAAAAATTGTAAAATTTGTCTGGGCCAGCGTTAGTTGTGTTATGTAAAACGGCTGATGTCCATGTTAGAGATTTTCGGTCAAAATTGACCGGATGAACTATTTTGGCAAATCGTCATAAATTTTGGGACTCAATTGGTACAATTAAAAGATTTATACTTTTCCCACTGCCACTAGTATTTAATTGATTTGAGCATGTTTAGGGCCATCATTGAAGTACTTAATCTCTTATACATCTGGTGTATACACCCTCCTCTCATATTATCGTCGATCATATTTAATTAAAATTATATTACATGGGAGAGGAAGGAAGTATATACGAGGAGTTTCTAATAATCTCGCAATGTCTAGAGAGTTAGATTGTCAAGTTCTAAGTACTCTTAGTAGGACATTTTCCCAAAACAAAAGGGTCCATACCAACTACAAACAATTCTGCATATTAATTATCAATTCGAGCTTTGACCCACGTCTTATCTAGTCCATATGATATAGGTAGGGTATTTCATGGGTCTGGGGTATCACTTGATTTTGACCCTCGTTTCACCCGGCACTGAGCAACGGCCCTAACGTCGATCGGTATGTATGACTACTTTAATTCAGAGAACTAAATGAAAGCTTTTAAATACCTAGCAACAGGACCAAGCCAGTGGGGGAGGGGGACACATTGTTTTCCTTCTAAATGAGCGTAATTGACTCGCCAGTTGCTTTCTCTACATTCCCTTACACACACCTAACAATTAAACTGCAACTGATTTGAAGGGTCTTTTAGAATATCTGAAGCTGAAGCGATGAAGAATAACTACAATGCAGGCCTCAGGATACTATAAATCTAAGAAGGACAGAGAAACGGTTGCATCTGTCCATGGACATTGTATTTATGCCAAAGGACCACCTTAATTTGGAATCAACCTAAGGAACACTTCGGAAGAGACCGAGAGCTTAGATACGGCGGGGACTAATCGATCCCACAATTTTGCAGCTACATTGTTCTGCAAAGAGAACCCTAGCTCTGCTAGAGTAGATGCATAAAGTATTTTTCTCATTTGCTCTTTCCATTTCCAAATATTCGTAGGCGAATATTAGACTTCTACGGGACCCATTATTACCTCGTATTTAAGTGATGTGAGTTATTTTTTGACACTTCAAACCCTTTAAGACGAATACAACTAATCGATTTTCTCGAATATATCTGTTGAGCTTATCCACCGTTTATTCCAAATTATTATTTTGCGGAGCGCAACTTTTGATATCATGCGTTTCATTTAATCCTCTAATCCATATCCGTCCAACTTCTCTACGGAATGTTCAAGCATAAAAAAACACATAAAGATGGCGGTAGAACCAAGGAAAGAATCAATTCTATGTCATGAATGTGATTGATCTGATTGGTGGATCCTATTCTCGTGTGGTTTAGTGCTAGTAAAAAGGTTATTTTAATCCGATAATGCACCATTATCCAATGCTTTCCAGCTAGACGAAAGGCCAGAAAATTTTCGATGCCAATTTTAACTCAAAATCAATACTTCAGAACATATTTGATGTAAAAGTCATCTTTTCGTAGATACGTGACTGGGTAACAAGAATTACATCTACAGAGCATAGAAGTTGTGCAATAAATGTCATCTTAAGCATAGGTTTGAGCTGATAATAATACCAAAATTCATTATGATCGACAACCCTTCACTAATGAATACTACTAGTACTGGTTTCCACCATGCAACGAACCTCAATTTCGCACATTATAATGTTATGAACTTAAGAAGGGCGAGTGTACGTTGCTTATCTTTGCGCTAATCCCTTTGTTGGATAACTTTTTTTAATAAAGCATCCGTGCCAAAAGATTAAGGTTCTCGCTTCTACATGACTCTATGAACAAACAAACGGATAAGGACTCTCATAAAGTGTCCACGGAATCAAATTCCAGTGTAGATTAACCTGCGCAGCTTTATTCCAGAGTGAATCGGACTTGGTCCGATCTTGCGTCGCAATCGCAATATATTAAATGTATTTACACGAGGTACAAGAGAGCAAATTAAAGAAAAAAAAGAGAGCAAATGACTTATCTAAATTACAAGGAATAATAAGATTATGCCGCCGAAGAAAAGTCGTGCCCATAAGTTCATAGCACATGGGAAAATCCAGGATTATTTTGTGGGAGAGCCAAGATTGGGGACTAGAATAATTAATGAGGAATCATTAGATATTGTGCTCAAACAAAATGAAGAAAAACTAGTGAAGATACCATTTATTTTGCCCATTAAGGCTCGGTCCTATCTTAAACTATAATGTGGGAAAAATTGTCGGAAAAGTCATAAACGTATCGCATTTGTGCTAATTTAATCCTAAACCTTTTAATGATGCCAATTTAATCTTAAACATTTTGACCTAGAGCCAATTTAGTCCTAAACAATTTGATTTAGAGTCAATTTAGTCCTAAACATTTTGACCTAAAGCTAATTTAGTCCTTCCAATTAAATTTGGCCAGAACGTGACTAGCTGGTGCTAACATGGACAGCTTTTAATAATATTTATATATTTTTTCGAATTTATTTATTTATTTTTTCTTTTTTTCTTTTCTTTCTTTTTCTTTTGTTTTCCTTTCCTTCCTTCTTCCTTTGGTTGGTTGTTGGACTTCAGTGACCGCCCGGAGGTGAGGGTCAGCAAGGTCCAACAACTTGTCGGAGGAAGAATGAAGGGAAGAGAAACAAAAGAAAGAAAAGAAAAAAGAAAAAAATATTATAATTTTATTAAAAAGTTGTTCAAGTCAGTGCTGGCATCAGCCGTGCCACGTAGATTAGCTAGCGTCCATGTTAGCATTATTTGATTAAAATTAATTGGAATGACCGATTCAATAAATTTATGACTGTTTTGATATTTTTTTTCTTATGATGTATCCCCACTTTGCACTGATAGTGTTCAAAATTGTTTCTATATCGACTCAAGCGCCGCGAGTTTCACGGGTTTGAAATTTAGCAAAGGCAACTTTATTGGGATTATATTGGAGGATTCTTAGCTTAGTAATTATATAATATTATCTTGACAGAAGGACGCTCGTAACTCGATAAATAACAGTTCAACATTTAACATCATTAGAAAAGGAGACAAAAAACAAAAGCACCAATCAGACGATGGCAATAATGGCCCGATTGACGTTTGTTCAGCACTTTCGATCCATGTTGGGGACACGATGCTCCTAGGCAAATTCACGCACGATGAAAAGCGGCACCAACTTTTTTCCACCCCCTTACCTTTTCTTTCCGAGCTTCACTTTACGTACGGGACTTTTATCGTCCCTCTGCATGCATGGGGGAAGCAAATGGGGCGACCTGAACTGGCACGATGATTGCAAAGTTGAACGAGGGGCTGGGCGCAGGGACGCGAGACGACACGTCGTGGAGCTTTAATCCTAGAAAAGAACAAAGGGCGATGAGACGGGTGTCGGTCGTCGTGTCCCCTCCGTGCTCATTGTCTGATCACATCGTAGGCGGAGGTTGCCTGAGGTTTCGGAGACAGTTCAACATCATTACGCAATAATGGAGCTCCTTCGTGGCGACAATTAGGACCGTGTGTCCATCATGATGGTTAGCACAGTGCCCCATCCGATCGATCGATTTGTGCCTTTAGTTCCCCAGTTCCGTGCGCTTTGGTTGGGCTGCTCTTCATTTTCCTGTCTTTGCTTGGCCAATTTACTTAAAGGTTCTACAATGCCACAAGAACCTTATCCTCATGTCAAAAATAAGTGAAGATCACATTAAAATCATGATATTATTGTCAAGTTTTTTTAAAAAGTACCAAAAAAAAAGTTTTTAACCTATTGTATTGATATAAATTCAGTTATAAACCCTTTTAATTTGATCAATTTAGTTATAAACATTTTGTATTTATGTTAATTCAGGCCATTCGATCAATTTAGGCTGATAATCGTTGATGTGAATGTCGACGATACTACATGGGCACTAAAGTGGATATTTTTTTTTATAACTTTTACTAATTTTTTTTAATTTTCCTTTCGCTTTTCTTTTAGGCAGTAGCCAGTCTTTGGCCACAAGCCATGGCTAACAAGGGCAAGGGCGGCCTCGCTAGGCGTCATCTGGGCAAGGACGAGGGCGCCCTAACTTTGGGCAAGGGTCGACCTCGAGAGCGTGGGCGAGGGCGAGGTTGCTCTGGCTTGGGCGAGGGTTGGCCTCGCCAAATCTGACAAGGGGGGCCCTCACCCTCATCGGCCATGGCCTGTGGCCGGCAACTAGCCACTGCCAAAAAGAAAAGGGAAAGGAAAAAAAATAAAAATAAAAAGATTTATAAAATTTATAAAATTTATCAACGTCAACGTCGGTCGTGCCACAACCGTTGTCAATATTAGTGATTTTCGGTCTAAATTAGTCCGATGAACTAAATTGACATAAATACAAAAGGTTTATGACTAAATTTGTTAAATTGAAATATTTGTGATTGAATTGGTACCAATACAATATGTTTGAAACTTTTTTGATACTTTTCTCTTTTGTTTTGCTCTTACATACGTCTATCAGATCTATTGATCTTTTTAATGGCCGAGGATCCCGATTTGATCTTCATCATTGTCTAAATAAACCATCAAACAATGCAATTTTGTCGTTAGTCATATGAATCGTATATACTTATCAATTTCGGATTCTATGTATCGTGTCAATCTTATATATTAACGGATGATATGTTTGATCAAATACATGATTAACCCCGACATGATCTATGGGCAAGATGGGCTCGCCCCGACCCGATGGATCCGGATGGAAAATGGGTCCTCTGAGCAACCAATTCCCTTCCCAAGCCCAACTTGCCGACCTTGACTGTTGGACCAGTCCGACCAATTCTATGTAGAAAGTTCAAGATCTTGTGGACAAGGATATTGTCCATATCAAGCTCCACCGCAA
Source organism: Syzygium syzygioides (assembly GCA_031216285.1). Classification (NCBI taxonomy): domain Eukaryota; kingdom Viridiplantae; phylum Streptophyta; class Magnoliopsida; order Myrtales; family Myrtaceae; genus Syzygium; species Syzygium syzygioides. The sequence continues at coordinate 40,026,464 of CM062243.1, forward strand.
TTTGGTGCCAACGGAGGAGGCTCTAGCTTAAAAGTTCTCCCCAAACAAAAAAACGAGCCCCGATTCTCGAGGTCGGCCGTGGCGGTCACCGAGTTAATTAGCGAGAGGGAAAACGAGAGAGAAGATGGCAAGAGCTTTTGCAATATCGATAATTTTCATTTAGGACTTCGTTTGTTTCGCGGAAAATAATGATTTCGAAAACATTTTCCTAAAAAATGATTGTTTGTATCACTTACAAAAATGAATAAACGAAAAATATTTTTTATCATTTACGAAAATACTAAGACATAAATTGTTATCGATAATAACGTGTGTGATGCATCATTGTCTTTTAAGTTAGAGTAATGGTGGGACAGCTTGGATTAAGGTCCCTTCCTTTGGGCTCTTCCTGAGAGAGATTGGGCCATGCCATGAACACAGACAATATGCCGAGAAAAAGCTTCTACATTATACATCTCTTGGGCCACCCAATGCCTGATTATCTTGTCAGCCCGATCCATGGTTGTAAAAAAACAAGAGAGAGGTTCCTATGACCCTGTTGGATAGATTGCATTAATTTTTAGACCCGGCAAATGGTCGGATTGGGTCAAGACAAATATGGTCCGATCCAAATAGACCCATTTAACCCGTTTTAACACATTTCTATGCAATGCAAATATAGTGACTCATACCAGACCCGGCTCATACCTAACACATATCCATTTAAGCCTATATTACTAAAACACTTCCATATTCAACCCAATTTACGAAAATTCATAGCCAAACTGAGGTGAGAGTGCAGAATGGGTGAGTGCGAGATCGAGAGAGAACGAATAGAGAGTCATAGATGTGGATTGGATCTTCCATTTATAACACATTCAACACTCATATTATGTTTAAACCCATTTATGACCCATTATTGAATATATTATAACTTTGCCCATCATATATGAATTAAAAAATGGGTTTATCGCTTACTTTAACAGTTTTGCTATTCTCTTGTGCAATCTTTCGAAATCAATACTTTGAAAATCAAGCATTTCTGTGTCACGCTAGCTACGTATTCTTGGAAATACCGCCTTAGCATGACGTTGCTGATGGCAGCATGCAGTGCAGCCTAAACCATGCATCTCTGCATCGGCGTATCCATCGGCTCTCTCTTCATGTGGATCCAAAGCAGAAGGCCAAAGATGATCAATGTCTTTCGTAAGCAAAGCTAAAACCCATTAAACCACGCCTTCGGTCCCCTCCAAATGTCAATGTCTTTCGTAAGCAGAGCTAAAACCCATTAAACCACGCTTGGGTCCCCTCCAAATGTCATTGTCCCAGTTCTCTCTCTCGTGGCGAGGGCGACATCTGAGCAGAATCGGTACACCATGCCTTTCGAACAGGTCGCCTTCTGTCTTCAGCACGTCTCCATCGACGCAGTTATTATTATTATTATTATTACCGCAAGAGGAGCAGCGCGCATTAGAGTGGCCGTTAAGCGTAGCTAGCCGGCGGTCCACGGTGCCGCTCGTGACCGAGGAGGATGGAGCGCCTAAATGCAATACCGCTTTCTCGATTTTCGTCTCTGTTTTTCGGCTTTGCAATTCGGGTTCGTGCACGAGGCGTGGTCCTATCGTGGGACGCTATAAATTAAGGAAAAAGCAAGAGCGTACGTTTGCGGGTCACATGCACGATGCATTTGCTCCATCCATCCTTCCTCGAATCGCATTCACGCATCGTGGGTCGGGCGCCGATGAACGCGCCAAAGTCAAAGCCATTTCGCTCGTGCCTCGCGAGCCACGTGATACCGTCGACCTGGATCACCGATCTCGCGATGAACGGATGGGCTCGCTTCGCCTGCGAAGTCACGGAATCCTCGACGCGTTAAGTGGGAACGAGTCGGCTTCGCACGTCTCCCGGGAAGGGTATCGCCGAGGGCTCTTACGATGCCGGCGAATGTCTCGACCCTACGAGTGGAGAGAGCGATTATATTATTGCTAAGCAAAAACAAAATCAAACGTAATTAAGGTTTACTAGCAGCACCTTATAATTGTGTCGGTAAGATCGATCTCCATGAGGACATCCTCTGTCGGATTTAAATAATGACTATATCGAGCTTATCAATGTCTGTAAGCAGTGCACGCCATGATTATAACCAATGTCTATTTATTTAATTTAGTGTAGATCCAATCTCGAGCATGCCGAGCAATTTGATTAATGCTATATTTTAAGCCATAGTTACGTCGTGCCTTAGCTGTCAGAACGTGGAGCACTGGACATAAACACCTAGTTAATCTCGAACCCACTACAAGTGTTGCGGCACCAACAAAATAATTTGCGGGAGAAATAAATAAGGAGAACATTAGTTATGACCGTACGAGATTTCATTCGATCGGTCCGGGGTTAAGGGATCGCGGTGTTGCAGGATCGAACCGTCGAGGTGGGAAGAGATTGTGTACATTATTCCAAACTAAATATTGCGAAATCTCAATGTGCATCGTCTCCAATTACATAATAACTCGCTTTTGGTTGAGTCTTGTACCTTATGAAATTCACGCTTTTAATGGAAAATATATACGAATTTATTTCCATCGACACGTAACTGGTTGTCCACTCGTGTCATTCCTATACAAAGCACGAGACTTGCAAGGGATCGATAATCGCATAGCCGGCGATCACTGATCGATCGGTAATTAAATATAAATTCTCGTAAAAATCGATAAAACGGCGAATAGATAATCATAAATTAGCGGCTTGACTGATACAAAGGTTATGGCGGGGGAGGGGGGGCGGCACTTCTTCCGGCCGACCTCGCACCATGGCATCGCGGGACGGACGGTGTCGTCGCGATGCCGAAGGCAGGGCCCACGGCACCCGGGGGGAAGGGCACGTGGCACCGGGCGATTGGGAGCTTTCGGAGGGAGCCCGGTGACTCTAAGCAAGCATCGGGGGCTTGGTGGGAGAATGATTGCAGTATAACAATAAATGGACCGAACTTTGTGGTCTTGAAGGCTTCTTCTCCTACGAGAAAATCCCACTCCCGCTCCCCGAGCCCGACAAGTCGCCGCTGCGACAAATACATCGTACGACATGCCACCCCCACGTCCCCCGGCCCCCCCCCCCCCCCCCACACACACACACAAAAAAAAAAAACAAACAATAGGAATGCTGAGCTGGCGGACTTTGGCTATTTGAAAAATAAATGTGTCGTCGAATATATTTTTTTATTGTTGTGAAAAGGTGTTATCGAATGTAAAGGCTAAGCAATGCAATGTTTGGAGACTTCGATCCGATGATACGTATCTCTATATGTGCAGCGGCGGTTCTGATTACGTTGATCGAAGCTTTTTTTTGGGCACGATGAGTTTTATTTCGGGGCAAATTTATAACAAGTACGCCGGTTAGTGGCTTTTTATAGTCAAAAAAGTTAATATATACTTAATTCATTATAAATATATTGGTTCGAGATATTTCATGATATTAACCCTAATAATAAGGCAAAAACGAAAGAAGAAGATGAACGAGAAGAACTGTACGTACGTAATGTCTTGATTATGTCGATTGAACTCTTTTTTTTTGGGTGCGCCATTTCGACGCTCTTTGTTACCGTGCTCTCCGGCTGGAGCGGTAAATATGAGAGCTTTTCTCTTTTCCTTGTCGAGTCTTGGATGGTGTGTACATTATCGACTCGGGACATCTTATCGCTTCCTTTTAGCAACGCGGAGTTTTTCAAAATTCGGACTCGATTAAATTTCATCAAATGATTTACCATAATCGGACCGATTATCTTGGCGACTTAGGGTGCTTTCTGTAACCTAGCGATTGAGCCTTTCGATATTCTTTTCCTTACTTTTCCGAAAAGTCGATTATTGAAGAATCGGGAGCCCGACCGACCCAGCCTAAAACGGATCGCTCGAAGAACGGGGGGGCGACGGATTGATTACTGGGGAGGCGGGGGCACAACAATAAGATGAGCAAAAACGAAAGAAGAAAGATGAAACCAGAAGAAAACTGTAGGTACGTAATGTATGATGGCGGTGATGATGACACTTGACAGCACCGCAGCACAGAGGGAGAGAGAGAGAGAGAGAGAAGAGGACACGTTCCGAAGGAGCAGAGGCCAAAGCAACACGACAGGTCCCTCCATTTCTTTAGTATTGGATTAGTTGGCCGACCCCTCCATAGATAGCGGGCGAGGAATCCTTTGGATTGGAGAGAGATGCCGCTTTCCCCCGGCGGGTCTCGACTCCAGCCAGCCATCCATCCCCCCTCTCGTTCTCCTTCCCTCAGCTTTCCTCCGCGTTCGAAGCCCGAAACTTTCGACACCAACCGCCAACTTAGCTGAACCGTAGGCAGGACGGCGCCCTCTCCTCAAGAGAGAGAGAGGGAGGGGGACGCAGAGAGAGAGAGAGATGCGGAAGATGGGTGGTTCGGGCCCATTCACCGACCAGAAACACCAACAGCACTCGTTCTTGCTCTCCTTCTGGAGGTTCTTGCCATACGCCATCTACGCCATCCTTCCCCTGGCTCTCTTCCGCCTCTACTTCTACCCTTTCCCTCTCCCCCCGTCCCCCACGGACCACCTCCCTGGCTCCGACCGCATCCTGGCCACGCCTTCTCTCGCCTCTCCCCCTCCTCAAGGTAACATTCTCGCGGTTCGCCCGCCAAGTTCTCGCCCTTTTTTTGGTTCTAGGATGATGGGACCGCATTTGCAATGCTGGGTCTGGTTTGCTTCGTGGAACCTGGGATTTGGGTAACGACTCTTAACACCGTCTTGTGTTCTTCTCTTCGTTTCAGCTGAAGAGGCAGGAGGTGATACCATCACTGAAGCCCATCCTCTCCTTCCTCCTCCTCCTCCTCCTCCTCCTCCTCCCTGTGACTACACCAATGGCGAGTGGGTACACGACAAGTCGGGCCCTCTGTACAATGGGACGACTTGTGGCACGATAAAGGATGGCCAGAATTGCATCGCACACGGCAGGCCTGACGTGGAGTACCTCTATTGGAGGTGGAAGCCACATCAATGCTACCTGCCCAGGTTTGAGCCAACCAAATTTCTCCAACTTCTCAGGAACAAAAATGTCGCCTTTGTTGGCGACTCCATGGCCAGGAACCAGCTGGAGTCCCTCCTCTGCATGCTGTCCTCTGTTTCTGACCCCACCCTTGTGTATAGAGATGGAGAGGACAACAAATTTAGGAAGTGGAACTTTGCCGGTCACAACGTGACCATTTCGGTTTACTGGTCACCCTTTCTAGTCAAGGGTGTGGAGAAATCAAGCTCAGGGCCTGATCACAACAAGTTGTATTTGGACTCTGTGGATGAGAGGTGGGCAGGTGATTTGGGTTCACTGGACATGGTGGTTCTGTCAGTTGGGCATTGGTTTCTTCATCCTGCTGTGTATTACGAGGGTGGTTCTGCCCTGGGTTGCCATTACTGCCCCGGCTTGAACCATACCGAAGTCGGCTTCTACGATGTGCTGAGGAAGGCCTTGAGGACTACGCTTAAGGCCCTGATTGCTAGGACCAGGGCTAGTGGTAGAGCGACGGATGTGCTTGTGACGACGTTTTCGCCCTCGCATTTTGAGGGCGACTGGGACAAGTTCGGCGCTTGTCCCAAGATGAAGCCTTATCAAGAAGGTGAAAAGCTGCTTGAAGGAATGGATGCAGATATGAGAAAAATCGAAGTGGAGGAAGTGGAGGCTGCGAAGGCGGATGCAAGAGATTTCTCGGGGTTTAGGTTCGATGCCTTGGACATAACCAAATTGTCGTTAATGCGGCCAGACGGCCATCCGGGACCGTACATGTACCCGTTCCCGTTCGCTGACGGGGTAAAGGATCGCGTGCAGAATGATTGCGTCCATTGGTGCTTGCCAGGGCCCATAGACACATGGAACGAGATATTGTTAGAGGTGATCAAGAGATGGAACGGCGGAGAGATGAACAAGTGATCTCTAGGTCAAGCATGACGAGATTGAATGATCGTTCGATGATTTTGACAGCAGCATGGTGGTGATTTTTACCTCTGGAACGAGACAAATAGATGAGGTAGAATGATGATGCAGCTCTGTCTGCGATGAAATTCAGTGACCAAATATTGATCACTGAGAAGGAAGACAGAGGGAATGATTGAGGAAACTAAAGGAAGAAGGTTCTAATGTTGCCAGAGAAAGGGATTGTTTGGATGATAGTGTGCTCATTGCCTTGTGTACAAAATGATTCCACAGCTAAAATCATGAACCGATTGTCCTTGGCCAGTTCTTTTGTCCTGTTCGAGTACAGAAAGTTTCATCTCGGTTAGTTTTGGGCAAATATGCTAGTATTCAGTTTTGTCTTGAAAGGAAGTCGTGGCTCCAAGCCTCCACCACACTGGTTTGCCTTATTTTGAGAATTCAAACGTCTTCTGGCTCTCGAATTTTCCACCTTCCATCTGAAGTTTAGATTACTCTGAGATTACTCATGAGACCCGAGCGCCGCTATCTGCAGATCCACAAGATGTTATTCCAAATTCCAGCTAGTATGTACTGGTCGGCCGAATGCTAATACAATGATGCGGACACCGCGTGGCTCGATCTGCACATCGGATTTTCTCGCTTTATTTCCTTTTCATCTTTCATGCAGCTCATTCTTCTATGATGTTTCGCTGATCCGGACTAATCTCGTTCCGTATTACTGTTATTTCGTGAGGACTTGTCTTATTCTTTAGTAAAATCTCATTCTCCACTCCGGGGTTTAGTACGAGGAGCCACCAGCAAAGGGAGCTGGGGCAAATTTCACGAGACTTCTGTTCATCTGCTTTTTGCCTTTTGCTCCCAAAAGTCCAGAAAAGCAATCAAAATCTTCGGTGGGCCCTATGGTTCGGTTTTAGGTTCTAGCCATTGGAATCCAAGGCAACCTTTTTTATTTCCCATTTTCAGATATCAACAAGTCGCATGACTTTATTTGCTCCCAAGGAGAGAAAACAAGAAAGAAGAAATGGTTAGATTAGCCATGTAGCGTCGTCATCTACAAGAAAGCCGAAGGTCATGTCTTTTTCTTTTTACCTTTTGCTACTTTTGGGTGTCCATGTCCATGTCCATCAGTCCATGTCCTCCTTATGGGACTGATATATCAAGTCAACAGGCTCATAATGGGACCATCCTATTCCTGCCAGATTATTCGAGTGGAAAGGTTTATCGTCTTGTAAGGCTATCAGATCAGGGTCTCACAATGTGAATGACAAAGAAAGACGTGTGCTGTGAGCACCTCAACAAATTAAAGCCAGAAACTATGCTTGGCATATCTTCCTAGTCTTAATTTAACATCTGGGTGATTTGAAGAAGCTTGATCTTCGCAGTAAATCGACGTAAGTCTCCAATTATACAGAGAATTGAAGAAGACAGTTTTGATGTAATTTTTTTTTTTGGTAAAGTATTTTGATGTAATTTAGCACCACTTGAAAAAAGAAATTGATTTTTGCAAATGTGGACCTCGTGTGGAGTGAAATTTTCTGAGTTGTAATATATTTCACGCTCTCTATTCCCCACAACTGCACATCTCTTGCACTGCCGTTCAGATATCCTAGTTTCTTCATTGAGCTCATATCTGCGGAAGATTCATTAATTCCTGAGTTGAGATTAAGGATTTCTTCAAATGTGCTAAGTACTTTTCAAGACACGTCAGTAACTTTTCAAAAGTACCATAAAATTCTTCTTTTTTTTGTTTTTGGTAGAACGCATAAGTTCATGTTATACACCGTTGCATATTCAAAAACAATTGCCGCGGGGTAAAGCTATCCATAATACATGGTAACAGTGGGAAAAAAAAATCAGATTTTTAGTGTATATTCTCGATTGTTTCCTGTTTTTCGATCTTCTTCTGTCTCTATACAAGAAAACCTCCTGAACTAGGTCTGAGCCATTGATAACCAGATTTATGCAAAGCCATGTTCAAGCCTTTCGAGTTCGTGTACAGTATCAGCTGAAGCTCTTTGACACATTCGGCCATCGGTGGTCTCTCCCCACTGCCAGGACGGACGCAGTGTGATGCCAAGTTCGCAAACATGGTTATGGACTCCATTGTATATGAAGTCCGGTTCATCTCGGGATCTATCAGCGTCCGCAACTTCTTCCGGTCATTCAATATGTGCCTCACCTGAAATTCGCCGCGCGTTGTTTAGTCACTTGATTTTTGTATGAAATACAGAGTGTCAAATTTTTCTTGAAATCGTTAGAAATGTTAATATTTTACCTGTAGGACCAGATTTTGGTCATTCGGCCCTTGGTTTAAGTCCACGGCTCTTCGCCCCGTCAAGAGCTCGAGAAGCACCACACCAAATGCATAAACATCGCTTTGCAATGTGAGTTTTCCCGTCTGTTGCCAGAAGAGAGACAGTGAATCTGTTTCGGCACTTGAAGAGAAAATGAAACACACATGCGAGCGCGCACCAAGTGTAAATAAACCGAAACATTTTAGCCCAAATGATTGTCTCACATAACATTGTTTGAGACTGATGTTCGGTTGACACTTTTCTTTTCTAGAACCAGCTTTATCCACCAGTCAAGTTTACAGTTCCAGATTCTGTATTTTAAGTGCGGCAGGCATTGTGATTTAAATAGATAAACATGCGGATGGCGTAGCAGTTTTTCTTAGGAACGCATCTTATTATCCTTACAGATAGTATCAAAGTTCAATTATGAGTTCTTGCGCAGATGCCTTCGTGCCAACTTTTTATTGACAAGACACGAGACTCTGGCAATCCAAAAAGACAACTAAGTCTGTGGAAATGCCTTTTGATGCTTTGTGACGATGCTTTACACTAAGAAATGGTGGAAGTAGCAACTGCATACCGATGCATACTCGGGGTCAAAATAGCCAAAAGTGCCGAGCACTCTGGCTGTGGCGTATGTCTCGCGGCCCTCCGGCATAAATTTTGCGAGCCCGAAATCAGATATCTGTCGAAACCATAGGTGAATCTCATTCCAAAGAAAAATACTACTGTATTATCTGTAAAACCGATTTTCAGCTGCATACCTTTGCTTCAAAATCAGCTGTCAAAAGAATGTTAGTGGACTTCATATCTCTATGAATAATGGGAATCCCAATGGAAGAACCTGAATGTAGATAAGCAAGTCCCCTTGCTGCACCGAGTGCCACTTTGAGCCTTAGAGGCCACTCCATCTTCTTTTCTCTGATTCCTACGCTTACAGTTAGCAATTAGCATGAATTCGACCACAAATTATGCACCTACGCAGAGATTATGGGCTGAAAAACCAACCATTCAAGTGGTCTTGGAGGTTTCCGTTAGACATATATTCATATACCAAGAATCTGTTCTTTCCATCAGCAGAATAGCCAATTAAGGAAACCAGGTTCGGGTGGTCAAGCCTGCTCAATATATCAACTTCCACACGGAACTCGCGCTCGCCCTCGGCTTCTTTAAAGTGTGGTAGGTCCATCTTCTTAATTGCAACAATCTGGATATAGACAAAGCGAGAAATCACATTAACTGGATTATGAAGACTCCAGAAATCACATTTTAATTCTTTCTTCAGCATGACATTCATTCTGAGTGTCTCATATTGCAAGAACACTCACAGGTTCCCTTTTCGCCCTAGATTTTTCGGCTCTTTTACCCTTAGCATTCTGAATTGTGCAAACAGGCCACTAGAGAATTCTCTTTGGTTCTCTAAATTATTTTGCCATGGTTTAATTTATACCTCTCCTGACTTCAAGGTTCCCTTGTAAACTCGTCCAAAGCCTCCTTTGCCGAGAAAATTCTCATCGCTAAAAGAAGAAGTTGCCTCTTCCATTTCCTTGAGAGTAAAGACTGATGATCCATGATGTCTTTTTGCAGGTCGTAGAGCTTGATCGTCCAGCTGCCACAACTCAACGGGCTTGTAAGTCCCTGTGAGGTCCATAGGACTCTAAACTATGAGCTACACATCTTCATATTAACTCAAACACATTATGCTAAGAAAAAATGCATCTCCATTCTGTGATTGTATGCACAAAAGAGAATAATAAGCAAAATTGTATGCAAAGGGAGCAGGATGAACATACAGGGTTCGGTGCAATCTTGAGACTTGCTTCGCCTGCGCTTGTTCCAAGCCGAAACTAACCCAAATGGCATAGTTTTTGTCTACGGGAGGTGGACCAAATTCTTGGTGGTGAGAAGTCAGACGACAAATCACGATTCACATAACATCAAAGGGAATGGGTTGGAGCAGGGTATACTAGATATAGAAGTATGATAAAAAGAGGGATGAGATTTATAAAGAGAGTGAAATTGGTCATCGGAACATGAATAAGCTCTTTAGTATGTGTAGATGAAGACAGGTTAGGAGATGGGTCAAAGGAACTAACATCCTCCATTTTCAACCACCATAAACACACCCACATACACGGAGTAGAAATGTGCTTTAAGACAAAGATTGAGGAAAAGAAGGAAAAGAGTTGGTATTGCTCATACTCCATTTGGATTGTGAGTTGTTTATTGTGTTTTGCTTGTGAACCAACCATTTCACAAATCTCTCAACTTTGGTTGCTTTTTTGTTTGCTTCCAAGAAAAGGAAAAAGGTATCAGTTGAAAGGACCTTTTCATTCAGTTCTTCAGTCAACATCAGTTAAACAGTCCTGCTTAACGTAAAGGGAAAATTGACTTCCTGTTGAACAATATTTCGCAACCAAAGACAAAAGTTCTTCTTTCATCCACCGGTGGTTGATCAAAAAGAAAAAACCATTACAATGCCAAGATGTCAGAAAGATTCTTGGCAACGGCAACTTTACAAGTATCAGAAGTCATAAGCCTTGCTAGTCTGCTTTATCTCAAAAAAGCATCTAACCATACAAACATATCAACTAACAAGCATATTGTTCTGTAAAAGTTTCCTATTTGAGCCTGGCTAGGTATCCAAATCTGAATCTGAAACCAGACGGTAGTCAAGTCGAGAGAAGTGCTATGCTTCCACGTGTTTGCTCAAAAGAGGAACTTTAGGAGAGGAAGACTCGAAGCTGAAACTTCCACTTTCTTGGACTGCCTTCTCTTCCTGGGCTTTCCCCCATATGACAGCATAAAACCCAATAGCTATTATGACTCCTCCAATCACACTGCACACCCACAAATTGAATCAAGTTGCATATATTACTGTCTTGAAAAAAGATTAACAAGACACTGACTCTAGTCCATGCAATGGATATTTTAACCCAGGTTTTCTTTTTTTGTTTAGAAAAAGATTTAATTTGCTCATACCTTCCGAGATAAAGAGTGTCGCCAAGCAAAGAAACCCCCATCACAGAGGCAATGATCATGCCAAGTGGCTTAAACATGGAGATGTAGAGAGGCCCTTTGGTCTTGCACACCCATGTGTGCGTCACACTCCTTATAGCTACCACGAAAAATGCCTATAAAAGATCAATTGCCCATGAAGTAATCGAGCTCAAACTTAATAGTCAGGAGTGCTTTTAGCTTTAACATTTGCAATAGTTGCATTCTCTGTGCTTGGTGCTTACCGCATAAACTATGGTCATCAACTCTACGTCAGGCTTCAACATCCAAGCATTCACGTCTTTCTCCATGATCAGAGCCACGATGGTGGACTGTATTGTCACGATGACGCAAGCTAGGAGTGTCAACATTAGCTCTGCAGGATAATCCTTCACTATCCATGTCTGCAGATTGTAATTGAAACTTAGTCACTGTATGCTCAATGGTTTAGAGAGATTGAGGGACCTTGTAGTACCCTTAGTGTGTGTTGGAATGCTCGACGAGATGGTGCATTATAGACTGTCCTTGTACTTGGCCGATGTTCAAGGGTTTTTGTGTACTGACTTTGGAAATAGCTCTGATCCCATCAGAAGTGTTGGAACCAATTTTTTTCCACATCATTCACAATTGAGCATCGTAACGTCAATGTTATTTTGGTGATGTTGGTATACTTAGACCTTATCATATTCATATAATTAATTACACAAACAATCAAGTAATTTACACACTTTGATCGACATACCTGAACAACTAGTAAAACCGAGAGCAAGAAGGCAGCGCAAGCAAGAAGAAAGCCGCCGATAATCCAGCCGGAGTGCGGCTGAAGAAGGAGCTCTTGACGCATCGATGGCGAAACATTTGTGAGCGGTAGGCCTTTGTAGAGTGTAACAGTGAGAGCACCGGTGATGCATACTATAGTACCCATGAATTTAGCCACGCTGCTTTGCACTCTCAAGTCAATCTTTTCCATCCTGCATTATTAACCGATTGTTTCATGTCTTGGTAAGGGCAAGTTATATTCATTTTTTTCCGGAATCACATTCCACTCTCTTGTTTGAATTAGTGCGGCAGTGATCAATCATCCATGTCAAACATAATCAAAGTTAACAAAGAAAAAGGAATCTAGAGCATTCTCTTGCTTGAATTGGCACGGCACTGACCAATCATCCACGTCAAACATACTCAAAGCTAACAGAGAAGAAGAAATCTAGAGCACTATACATCAGCTGGAGCGTTTAGGAGCATGCTCCATTACTTGTTGAAGCTGTGTGACACTACTAACAAAGTACATAAAATCTTCTTTAGGTAATGCTACTCTTACTGTGCTAAGATTGGTTTACAAAGTACATCAACTGAAGTGACAAACTGCAAGTGAGCCTTCAAACAAATTAACCATATCTGACACTCGATGAGAGTTCGTCTCATCGTTTTCGTACACCTACATTGTAAACCGGTCTTAACAATTGGTATATATCTAACTTTCTACCCAGAGAAAAAGGATAAGCTTTTGCTTGAATGATTATGATGAATAGAAAGTGGAGGAACATTGGATAAGAGCATACCTGGAGACGAGAGCAAGAATGAAAGTGAACGCAGGAGCGAGATCGGTCATGACCGAGGCCAAAGTAGGAGAGCTATATCCGATCCCCACATACATCAACAGTTGCAAACACGTCCTGCTTGTTTTGCAGTTTCACAAATTCCCATGTATCAGATTCATTTATGCCCCATCACCAGTCACCACCATGGCAAAATTCAATTAGACATATCTATGCTAAATATACAAAACAACCGCGAGCCAACAAATCAAGAAACGGAATAATTCGTACGCTATCAGACCCAGAAGAAAGATTCTGAGAGCTATGGAGATTGTGAGTCTGGGAAGCCTTCTTTTCCTGGAAAATTTGCAAGAAAAGGAAAGAAGGACGAAAACAAAGAGCGTATTTTTAGCAAGTCCGCAAGATGAACGGCGTGACCTGAGGAGCTACTAGCTGGAAACAAGTCCATTACTAACCTGTAAAAGAGGATAGAAGCGGCGAAAAGGAAGAAGATGGCGAGAGCATTGGAGTAAGCAACGAAGACGAAGTTGCTCATGCCTCTGCTCATGGCCGCTTTGCTCATGGTGCTCAGCCCCTGTTCCAAGAACTCTATCACCACCAGCACCATCACTAGCCCCGCACCACCACCCACCATTTCGCTTCCTTTCTCGTTTTTCCCCCTTCCCCTCAACCCAAGTGAAAGTTCGCTGTTTGGTCTCTACTTTTGGTTTCGCAGGGAAGGAGATGTTGGGTCTCCTCCGAAGAAGAATCGCAAGGTGCGGATCGCTCCTGGTTCACTTGGGAGCAGATAGAGACGCGGTTGGAGGAAGGAAAAAATCTCGCACACGAAGAAATCAGAACCTCCAATAATGGTGTGTGGCAGTTTGGCTGCTAGCCACTGGCCATTATTGGTTTTGTTCTTTGCCCTTTATGCCATTTCATTTTTCATTCATTCTTTTTGTTAATCATTGAGTACTTCTTCCCTCTATGCACTGGTCGTCCTCTAGTCGTGTTGCTCCGGTCGTTGTCATTTGTAATGACTTGGGATTCCTTTTGTAAATGAATATGCAATGCCTTTTCAGCTTTTATCTTTCTCCCTCCAGCGCGTTGCGCTCTTTCCTTTTCTCTACCGAGGAGATCGAACGGGGTGTTTGACACCGATTTTTTAATTATATAAAAATTGATTATGTAAAAATTTAAAGATTAGTATTTTTAATTCCTAAAAAAAAAATTTAATTGCAATGCATATAGAAATAGGTACATTTTGCACTTTTAGAATGTATATTTTCTTTTTTAAAAAAATTGAAAAAATTATTATTAAAAAAATTAATAAAAAAAATAAGACCCAGCCGGGCCAAGGCCGGCCCCGTCTGTTCCTCTTTCTCCCCGAACCCAGCCCAGCCCAGCCCAGCTTCTCTCTCTTTCCCTCTCCTCTCTTTCCGCGCTCCTTCCTCCCTGTGCGCTGGATGCTCCACAGCCAAGGGATGGCCAACGTTCAGCGCAAGCTAAAAGGAGCGGAACAAAGCAGGCTGCGGAGCAGAGCAGGCGCAGAGTAGAGGAGCAGAGCAGAGCAAGTGGCCAGCGACCTTAAAGGCTTAAAAGGAGAGGGAGAGAACACCGGTGGGGAGTCGGTTTTTGGTGAAAGCCGTGAGAGATAGAGAAACCGAGAAAGAGAGAAGACAGAGAGTCGAGGCGAGAGAGGGCTGAGAAGAGAGAGAACCAGAGGAGGAAAGGCCCTCGCCGGCGACCACCACGTCTCAGCCGCGGCTGACGCCTCCTTCCCTGCCGCCTCTTCTCCCTACGCCGAGCCGGGTAAAGCCGGCGACCACCGTACCCCTGTTTTGCTCCATCGACCCCCCCGCCCCTCTGTTTTGGCCCTGTTTTTTTGGGTAGCTCGAATCGGAGCTCGTGGCCGTCCGGCACAAGCGGCTTTGGTCCTCGTCCGTCCCATGCCTGACTGTGGTTTGCGTCCTGTTCATGTGTCGAATTCGGATCGGGTTTGGATATCGGTTGAGTAAAAAATCCATTGTTTTATCTCACCAGCGGGCAGCGGGGCCAACCTCACCGGCCTCCACCTCTAGCTGGTCGTTGGGCTAGAGGTTGAAGATGAAGTGTGGGGAAACGGGAGACAAAAAAAAGGAAGGAAAAGAAATTAATAAAAAAAACTTTAAAAATTACCTTGGCCATATAGCCGATATCCACATCAACATTGGCAATATCAACATTGGCCAGACAGCTGACGTCCACATCAATACTAAATGACCGATACACCCACACAAAAGGTTTAAGATTGAAATGGCAAAAAAAATAATTTAGAATTGAATTAATATGTTTAGAATTATTTTGGTAATTTTCCATGCGATATACAGACTAGAATACCATTATCAATCCTACATGTGGAAGTAATTGGTGGGATGATCTTATGAAGTCAGGACAACGTATAAAAATAAAATTCTGGACTAGATAGAATTTATCGGGAAGCTGTGAGAAACGCGTAGGCTTACTAATTCACATTATGGGATGCATAGCAGATAAAACTAGAATGTGAGTGTAACCCGAGACTTAAAATGAGCTAAAAACAATAGCAACGAAGAATACCATCACCCAGTTTCCCCAGCAATGCGAAGATGATATAAAACCTCAATGCAAGCAGAAATGAAATCCAGCATCATTCTAAAGTAACAATATTTGTCCATTTATAACAGGGTAAAAGCCCGTCAATCAGTTGATGACTAATTAAATTAAATTTCAAACCAAAAGCAAAAACCTACAAGTAATCTACAATACGAGGTGATGTGGACCACTAAATGGAGATAAAATTAACATTAAGATAAATATTTGTGTATCTCTGAAACTCCAATGCGGAAAGGAAATACTGGATCATACTTTGAAATCATTTTTTCTTCAGTGAAAAGCTGCAACTTCCTCCTTGAAGAACTTCAGCAAGTCCCCAACACTCATGACGGAATGGTCGGATTTGTCTCTCACCCGAACACTAACCTGGAGAATAGCACACCAGACGAACAAGCTACGATGAGATAATGCAATCAACATATATTGCTAAAGCAAAACCTAATTGTCTAATTAATTGTAAACTGGGATTTCAAGTTGAATGAACTCCAAAATTTCCACAAATTCTGGATCAGCGAGTCAAAATAGGATGCCACAGAGTTTGTAAAGGACATAAACTTATGGCCCTCCTTCGAGAGGAAGTTGAGTCATCTTGTCTGCTCTTGCTGTACTGAAAAGGCAACTGACATGTTTAGGGCCTAAGCAACTGAACATGAATTGCCAGGAAATTACTTGTAAAGATGACAAGCTAAATGTTTGCAATAACTGATTTTAACAAATTGGAAAGCAAATGCTAATCAATAATGCCTATTTACCAATGCAGACATCAGTAAAACTAGAAGAATAATTTTTGAGAAGGCCAACTAGGAAAACGCGAAATGATTAACTGATAGAAAAACAGCATCAGCATTACTCCATAAGGAAACCTAATTTTCAGGGGGCAACCTTTGCCAAAGCAAGTCTACACAGAGAAGGTGTTGCACTAATTAATGTGATTGAATACCTGTCCAGTGTTTGCCTCCTCCTCACCAACTACAAGTATATAATTGTATTGGGCCAATTGAGCTTCCCTTACCTGCAGGCACATACAGCACAACAATAAGTGGCTAGAATATGACAAAAACAGAAGGATCATACTATGAAAACGGGTGAAAAGGAAAAATTGGAGTCAAAATAAATCAGGTAATATTGGACAGGATATATACAAACTGCAAATTAATTCTTATTCCATTTTAAACCAACGTCCTCCAAGGACAGTTGTCAAGCTCTAAATTCCTTCCACTACAGCAGCAAATGGTGGCTAGCACTATGTTGCCATAGCTGTCAGAAACCATCAAAGGTGCCTTTTAGGATCAATAGATCATCCAAGTGCCATAACGAACACAGAAGCTCTCCATTGTGAAGATAATTTCACATTCCACAATTAGAGCAATTACCCTACTCCCTTTTAAAATATCATCCTTCGTCCCTTCATCTGCTACTGAAAGCTTCAATAGTTCAAGTTAAGAAAAGATTTCCCGGAGACAAATCCAATTTAAATGCGATGCAAGCAGACTGATAAATTCAAAAGTAAGCTATGGAATCTGCAAGGCTCAACCTCAGTGGAAAAAGGAGTTCTGAGTGTACCTTTTTCTGAATCTTTCTATCGGTTTCATCAACATCAACATAATAACCAGCATCATGAATTTGATCCCGCACCTATAAGGTGACAATTTTAGCAAGTGTAAGAATCATTTTCCTGATTATTCCATAGAACCTTGGCACATGGCTGATAATTACGAAACTGGAGAGTTCAAGAAGAGATGTCATTCACAACTCGGGAAAACCAATAATATCCAGGCATGGCATCTCATGCAACTGTAAATAACTAGAGGAGCGCTGCTACAGCCTACATCTATCTAAAAAGCTGGTAAATATACCATTAGAGAGCACTTCATAGGAGAGTGATGCAAACAAATATTTGAAGCTACGTTGATCACCACCTAGGATCAAACATAAAACCTTCAAATAGCGACAGATACAATAAAACCAGTATTATTTGAATCGACATTGAATTTATAATGATGCCATATGTTTTTCTCCCTCCTATATTTCTGAGAGAACATTAAATGCTATAAGAGCAACATATAGATAGAGACCAACACCAGATGTCTATTATAAGACAGGAAAAAGAGGACAATACCAAGTAGCAAAATCACACACATTTAAGTACTCAGCTGTTAACAAGCTAAGGACCGTTGAATAAATTACCTTTAGAGAATAGGAGAGAGACTTCTCTGACACAGGGCAAACAATTGCTTGACGCGGACTAAGCCAGAAGGGCCATTTCCCCTTGTAATGCTCCAATAGTATAGCAAACATGCGCTCAACAGAACCGAGGATGGCTCTGTGTATCATAACAGGAGACTCTGTCTTGCCTTCATCTTCCGCTGAGTAAGACAACTCGAAACGGGCGGGAAGCTGGAAATCCAACTGCAATCACAAGGATTCATCTGTCTCAAACCCTGAAGAATATCAATGACCAAGCAAGAAAGTTGAATGTATAAAATGAAAAGAATGAATACTTGCAATGTCGCACACTGAAATTTCCTATTCAAGGCATCAGAAACACTGATATCTATCTTTGGTCCATAGAATGCACCGTCTGCTTCATTTATCTGCGAAATGTGACCTATGAGTAAGAATCGATAAAGAAAAACAGAGTGGTATAAATCATATGTATAAGAGTCTCACAGACAGATATATATTGCAAGAGCAGAATAGTTTTTTCAGCAAAAGTATTAGGTTCTGCAGATAGATGTAGACAGGCAACTCAACGATAGATTTAAAGAGGGAGGCAAATGGGAGTAAGGCAACATATCCTCGAAGCAGTCATTGTGAAAGAATCAAGTAAAAGAGCGACAAAATGAGGTAATGGAAGCAGATGTTCTAGAAGATTATGCAACACCTTTGATCAAAAGCAGTAACAAATTGATTATAATAATTTCATGAAAAATTCACAGTTATGAACCTATAGTTCCCTTGATATTACAAAAAACCGAACTTAATCGTGAAAAATTGTTGCCTAACTTGATTAAGGACAAAAAGAACTATAAGGTTACCTGCCATGGCTTCCCAAACTCATTTAATGCTTCAGCAAGGGCGGCCTCAGCTTTTTCCCATGTTGCTAAATCTCCAAGGTATTTCTCAGGTCTCTACACATCAAAACATGTCCAAGACATAATAAATTATTGTGACAACATATAGACACAATAGACTGCGACATAATTAGTAGACAAGACACAATAGTAGACAAACAAACAACACAACTGCATCCGACATTCCAATTGAAAGGGCAAGTGTAGAGATTAAGGGTGCATTTGTTTCGCAAAAAAAGAATCATTTAGAGTACATTTTCCTAAAAATAATTGCTTATGTCTCTTACGAAATGAACAAAGGAAAAAAAATTTCATCGTCCACAAAAATGTAAAGATATAAATTGTTGTCAATAATGAAACATTTTTCATTGACTAATTATTTTAAGCGATCCAAGAGCGATCACTTTTAGGAAAATGTTTTCCATATTTTTCATTTTTCACGAAACAAACGGAGCCTTAATTTAAATCCTCAAGAAGCCAATAATCAACTTTCTTTCACAAAAATTATTTTAGAATTTAAAAGCCAAAGGCGTAAACTAGGAAAGTATTCAGCACATGAATTGCATCCACCATAAGAGGATTCCATCAGCACTGCATCAATGATCTATACAGGGAAAAGTGCCATGTTCTATATAGATGGTGGGAGAAAGGGCATTTCTTGTCCATAAAGAACCTGCTATAACTCCTGGGATGCCCACATACTTAAAAACAAGTAAGCAAGAAATATTTCAGGACACCTATGCAGCAGCAAATAAATTTAAATTGAGACATGAGAAGACAAACTACAAAGGTTTGCTTTTAGCAGAAATGTCCCTCTTAGCAGCTTCAGGAGGAATGACAATATACATCTAGAATGGTGCCCTCTACGTGTGCCACAGAAAACTAAAAAATTTAGTTTAGTTCCATCTTACTGCTCAACCACATGGAAGGTTCCGAGAATATTAGGCAGGGAATTGGGTAATTAATCATCCCATATTCATCTGATAGTTTTAATCAGTTTTTTTCCAGTTCCCCTGCATCTTGCACAGGATGTCCTTGAATTAATTTCTACCGAAAAGGATGACAAAATTAAGAGTTCCACCACAAATCATTATTAGCAAAAACACTCACAGGAAACAATATATAAGAATAGCTCAATACCATAAGCAGATAAAGAGAAATTACTTACTGTAGACAACTTGAGGTCAAAAGTGAACCCAAATACTTTATAGGTATAACTGATAAACTCTAAGACGCTCCTAACTTCATCTTTTATCTGCATTTACAAGAATCAAGAATTATGCCAAGAAATGGTATCAAGAGGTCCAGTAAATTCATGTCAAGAAACATCACACTCACCTGTGACTCCCTGCAAAAGATGTGAGCATCATCCTGTAGCAAACAACAGAAAAACACTCTTAAACAGGGAAACAGCTAGCAAGCTAGTATGAGGTTCAGGCGAAAAAACCATCTATAAGCCAATCAAATATTTTTCATCCTCACTGTAAGTAATGTAAAAGCTAAAAACCTAAGTAGCACGTTCCTCCACAGAACATCTTTCCCTAAAAGATAGTACTGGAGAAGCTCAACGAGGAAACTTAAATTAAGGTTGGGATCAAACTAGTGTTATGATAACCAAGGAGCAATATTGTCAGTTGATTGAACAAAAGAACACCTGCTGAAATCTCCTGACTCTTGTCAATCCAGTAAGAGCACCACTGGCCTCGTTACGATGCAAGACACCAAAATCAGCAATCCTAAGAGGAAGTTCTGTGAAACAATGACGGAAAATGAGAATAAAAACATTGCCATGACAACTAAATAAAATTAACCATTGTGGAAGAAATTGCAGTTTATTGCAAAAGTCAAAGGATCTGTATAGCAAAATTTTCACCATGAAAACCTAAAAAAAGATCTAGTACAAAGAAAATTTCTCGTTGTACCATAGTCGTTACAAAAAAATCACAACCTATGACATAAAAGAAGTGGAGATGTAAATAAAAAATCAGAACCAAAGAAAGTTGTTTGCATTTCCTAAAGTATCGTTTGCAAATTGCAAAGATTTAGTATATCCATTATGTGCAAATATTTCACCTGTGCAAAGTCATTTCACCTTACAGCACGCATCTTTTATCTCACAAGGCAGTAAAGCTATTGCTCAGCTTAAGAAGATTAAGCACATCAGAGATTAAAACTATACATTTCTAAGCAGCTCCTAAAATGGTAGTTAAAACAACCAGGATCACATCAGCTCACCTCTATATGAACGAACTCTATGTTTAAACATCAAGCAGTGGCCGGGGCAATTCATTGGCTTCAATCCAAATTCTTGTTTTTCAATCTGTGCAACAAAAGGAAGGATTCACTACCAACATATAATCCATGAGGAATATCAATTGGAGTATTATAAGATGTCAATCAAGATATAAAGTTAACAAGCCCTCAACAGCTTAGGGACAGCATGTATACCTCTGCCATCAATTTACCCATTTTGTTATCTTGGGGAATATTCCATCATATCGTGACAAAAGTCCCAATCAATTGGCAACTATTGAACAACCTCTTCAGAAAGGTGGGCTAGGTATAACAACTCTTTAATTACAGTCAACACAGCCCAACTAGCCAACTGTTTGTAGCATTATGACACCGAAGTTGATCCTCTGGAAGAATGTCAGTTTCTCAAAACATAAAATACATAACCAAAGGACTGAGATTGTCTAATGAAACTGGGGCTATATGTACGGGCACATTGGAGTATATTTTTCAAAATTTTAAGCATCACAGTGGGAACTAGGCAGTAAAAGATGTAGCTCTGGACCAGCCCAATAAATCGTGTACTGGCCTCTCTCAATGTTCTGGCTAGTTTTGAAACAGAGGATCCAAAAGAATTTTTTAGAGAAGAGTCATCTATTAACAGCATACTTTTATGTGTACAAAACAATTTTCAATTAAAATTACAACAAATTCAATAAATTTTATCACAAATAAAATTACAGAAAAAGGGCAAAGAACATTAGAAAAAGTTTATCTTAATATGAATCTTCAATTTCAATTAAGAACGGATTGTTATTCAATGTCCATTCAGCCAAACAGGAAAATGTCACTCAACCGATTACTCTGTTCCAGACATTTTTGGTTCTTCTCGATTTGATTTTTCAAGCTATTTTCTACACGAATGAAAATAATTGATAGTTTAAATCACAACTTGTCAAAAACCACCTGCCATTCAACGCCTCTCATAGTGATACATATTCCCTGGAAGCTCTCTCTAGAAGTCATTCAACGCCTCTCATAGTGATACATATTCCCTGGAAGCTCTCTCTAGAAGTCATAGCCATTATTTCACAAAGCAGTATGAACCTCACCTCAAATACAAACATGTTCTCCTTGTAATTCGCAGCATGACCAGATGTTTCCCACAGTTGCATGTTATACATATTTGGTGACAGGACCTGGAACAATAAGTTGATTGACTAGTAAATAGTAGCGTTTATGTTCAAGTAATATGACAACTCGTCAGGATATCAACCTCCTGGTACCCTCGATCTCTATATTGGGATTTTATAAACTCAACAAGTTTGTTGTAGATTCGTGCTCCATGAGGAAGGAAGAACCAACTTCCAGGACTGAAATCCATAACAAGTTAAGCATCAGAACAGTGGGAAATCAGCAGGCACTGTCAATTCCAGATATCAAGGCATAGAGCTTACCTTAATGGGTGGCAAAAGAAAAGCTCTTGTTTAGTACCTAATAACCTATGATCATATTTCTTTGCTTCTTCAAGCTGACGAATATATTCCTGCACAAATATCAAATAAGCAAATTAAAACTAGCACCTGGAATTAGTTAACTTAAGACTGCCAGATGCCAACTTCTCTCATGTCATATAAAGTCAAGGCACTGCCACTAACAGAGTTTAGTTATTTTTCTTTTTCTGATGCAAATCTTTGAGGCTGTGCACACATAGGGAAGATTTGCATGAAGCCCGAAAATGAACACACCAAACAGTATAGGCCCACTCCACTCAAGTGTAGATAAATCATTTCAATCGATCAAATAAAAATTACATGCATAAAAAGAAATTCCTTCGGCACCACATTAAGACTTGGGTAAAGATGGCTGCACAGTAGAGCACGTTCTAGCACAAGTTTGAGCTGTGAAAGGAGACACTAGACTATTGTTCAATTGCACGTCCTAACCCAACTGTTTCAGAAAGTACAAAGGACAAACAAACAATGTTACCTTCAATCTTTTCTGATCTGGATAAGATATCCCATATACTCTTTGTAGACTTTCCCGATCTTTATTTCCCCTCCAATATGCTGAAGAAGCCTGGAATTGGAATAGTGAATGAAAAGACGTTCAACCAGCTTACATACAATTGAGAGTATCAAATGACACCTTGGTCTAAAAAATAACATCACGATGCACATTTGTGATCAATCACCTTCAAACAGGCAAATGCCTTAACAAAAGAAGTATTTGGTATGTGTGGCCCTCGACACAAATCCACCAAGGGACCGCACCTGTACACAGTGATAGTTTTGTCGGCAGGCAAATCTTTAATGATTTCAACCTGATTGCATAAGCAGGAGAGAGAGAGAGAGAGAGAGAGAGATTTGATGTTAGGATTTCATGTTTGCAAAATTTAAAAGAAAGTACTTGAAAAGAGAGGAGAAAAATTCAAATGAGGTGATTTGTCAGCTTACTGACCTTAAAAGGATTATCTGAAAACATATCCAGTGCCTGATCCCTTGACACCTCAATGCGTTCAAATGGCTGTTTTTCCTGGATCAAAAAAGTAACAGAATAATCATTCAATGTAGCAAAGGCATTATCGCACAGATTAAGGCTTACAAGAAATCTGGTCCACAGATAAGTGACACATACTAGAGCGGGCATGAATGGGGGCATGATAAAGTAGAACAGCAGCATCATGTTGATTAGGCTTAAATCCAGTTTAATAGCACAGCTTACTCTATTACTACAATGGAGAGAGGTAGCTTATTTGTATAGTAACTTTCCTGCACTTAATCTACACAGAAAAGTTCTAATTAATAAATTTGGCCGGTGGTGGACCAACAAGTCCATGAGTTAGCGAAAATGAGGCCACAATCCAACTACAGAGGCTTATTGAATGGGGTACAATGTTCAATAACATACGGATCCTAAGTCTTATGACCAGGACCGCAATCCTCCCTCCATGTTTATATCAATTACGTAGTTGAGACCTCCCTTGATGAAAAAATGCTTAATGAGCATAAGATTTGTCAACATCTTCACAGCATGAACTTTTAAATGTTTCTCTGAAGCTACTTATAACAACATAATTGTGGACTTGTGGTTTTCCACTCGGCAGGTTTCAATGGATTACAAAAGAGACAAAGCTACTATGAAGATAATAAATCTCTGATGGATGATTATTACCGCAACAGCTTTACTTGCCCCAGACTCAATTTGCTTGAAGTGGTCATCATTCAAGCCCAAATCACCATAGAAAGCATCATAGTAGAATCCCTGTATAACCATTTCATTGTTTTTAAGTTAAGTATTCCATACATAAAATCTAATAAAAAGGAAACTAGATGACCAAGGAAAAGTGATAAAACAAGAAAACAAACTTTAAATTCCATCATTAAAATCTAAGATAAATGTAATGCTGAATATGCATGTTAATGACCACTTAGACATCCAATTCACATGATGCAAACGTGCATGTCCTTTTTATACATGGTATAGCTTAAGAATCTCCAATATCTTACAACTACTGCATGCAGTACTGCGCATTTTATAGCTATAAATACAAATAAAATTGCGTGAAAAAATCGAAGGCACCATTGGATACATGAACGATTTATGTAGATATATCTAGCCAAATTATTTAGGCAGACATAACCCAAACTTGGTCTTTTTAGCTCATCTCAACCTAGATATATGCATACTGCATACTGCATACTGACAGCAACATGAAATTTTGTGCAGCATACATAACCTATGAGACAGCAAAAAATGAAGCAACAAATAGCAAAATGCAATTAGCAGGTGGAGGTACCTCTCCTCTGGTGGTGCAGGGCCCAATACAAAGCTTACAACCATACTCCATTTCAAGTGACTACATGGAAAGTAAGATTCACCGTCAGAGATATCTACAGAAGCTCGAATGTCCTTAAACAACTGTGGAAACAGATAAATAACAATGCTCATAAACCTGGCCCAAAATGTGGGCACTCGAGTGCCAGAAAGTGTCGCGCCCTTCATCGCTATCAAATGTGAATATCTTAAGCTCGCAATCACACTCAAGTGGCCTCGACATGTCCCACAGGACTCCATCCACCTGCGCTATCAACGCATTCGCTGCCAAGCTCTTCGATAATTCCCTAGCAACATCCAGAGGAGAAGTCTCCCACTTCTTCCCTTCCTTCACCGTCCCATCCAGCAATGTTATCCTTAAATCCGAGAACAAAAAGGAATCCACATTGTCACAATCAAATACAACCGCGCCCCAACACAACATTATAAACGCACAAACACAAGCAAGGCCGCATACATGACCCCGCATCAATTACGATACATGTACTCATGCGCGCGATGCGTCCTCGTCCAGCAAACAGATTCACGAAACAAGGGCATAACGAAGACTTGCCGAAACCACGGGGCATCATCCCCGCGTATGCAGATGCACGATAAGCGAAGGAGCATCGAGAACATACTTGATAGGTTCGCCGGCGACGGATTGGCGCTGGGAGAGCTGCCGCGCTTTGATGGACTCGAAGAGGGCGATGCGCTTGGGAATCACGAGTTGCAGGTAGCTCTCGTCCTTGGGGCGAGCAGCTGCCATGGCGGCACCCGAAGGCGACGGCGACGGAGAGGGCGGAGGTGCCGGCGGGACGGAGGCGAGGGCGGGGGCGGGGGCGGGGGCGGCGGAGGAGAGGGGGCGGTGGCGCAGGAGGAGATCGGACGCGGAGGAGAGAGCGAAACGGCGGCAACGGAAACCTCCCAAGGTTTTAGCGCATAGCATATGGCCGGCGTGGTTACTTTTGGGGGAAGTGCGGGGGGTTCTTGCGCTTTTTGTTAGGGCTTTTCTACACCGGAGCTCTTGGGCTTTTTTGTTTTACTTTTTTTCACTGAGTTTTTTTTTCAAGTATTCGATGCACCAATTTTGTTCCCCTTTTTTTTTTTGCGCAATCGATGCGTTTGACTAAAATCCAAGTAACTCTTTAGTATCCGTCAAATCAGCATTTTTCTAGTGAGTTCTTGCATCGATCGAAAAGAAAATGAAGGTTTAATATATCGAGCAGAGCAATTAAAATTACGGGTGAATGGGTTTTATTATTGAAATGTACTAAATTCGATTGCTTGCGGATGGAATTTAGCCTTAAGGTCGCACTTTTATGGGTGCCTGCAAAAATGGAAAATGCAAACTAATAAAGGAAAAGCAGCCTGACCCGAGTTATTTTTGGGAATGTTTGATGCATGTAAATACAATATAGAAAATATTTCAGCAATAACTTGATTGTATTTATAAGAGGAAAATGTTTTCTTCGAAAATTACACTCGAGGAAGAAAGCTGTTACTTTCACCTCATTTGGCAGTGTAGCTAAAGAAAAATCTTAAAAATTTGATTGCAATTTCCGAGTTCCGATGACGAATAGAAATCTCTTCTCGCCTCTCGATGCTCACTTCCAAAGGTGATTGTTTTGGAGAGGACAAGTTCAGTCCGAAAGTAACATTTCAGCTCTTTAAAATGTGCTGAAAAAACTTCTCACAGATCACAAAATCAAATCACCAAATTGACTACATGAGCCGAGAGGAGGGATCGACAAGTTCTTGAGGTGGTGGGGGGGGGGGGGTGTCCTATTGCGTGGGCGTCAAGCACAAGCAGTGGCCTTTTGCGATGCCTCATCGCATCATCATCATCAGTCCAAATCCACTCTCGACTTCCACGACCCACGATCACTCGCGCCCATGGGCCTCGACAACATCGTGCTCTGCACCAAAAGAACAAAAGTTTTTGGGCCGAAAAGGAAGCATCAATTTGACTGCATGTTTCGTGGATTCAAGCCTGCCCCGCAAGCGAAGCACTGGGAGTGCCCTCGTCGACGCGATGACGCACCAGCTTTTGTAAATGCAATGCAGGTACCTTTACTTTTCCAGGTTGGTGATCTTTTATCGCTGATATGGTCAAGACGTAGCCCGGGGAGAGGATCATATCATATATGATCAACACGTGGCCCGCGGAGAGGGTCACATCATATGTTCGATTCAACCGATGGAACGGTCAAGATCAATGAGTTGTCAAACCACATGCGCGGTATGGGGTTTGCGGTCTAAACCAGCTCGAGGGTCCCCATGACGCACATCGTCATGAAAACCCTCCGAAAGAAAAAGATGGCTGACTGGACGTATCTCTCTTGGCGCACCAACTATATGGTTGAGGATCTGTCGCATGAATTGCTCAAGTACAGTCGGCAAAGCGCGCCACGACCGCGCCCCTATGGGCAAGTTTCCAGTGACGGGTATCGTCGCAAAGTTATATGGTTCCAAGATTACTTTATGGGGCGTTCGTCCATTCAACGTACTTGAAAAGATACCGATTCTTTTTAGTCAGCAAAATAGATGCAACTTGCCATGTTAGCTTGATCTTAACCTTTAAGGCTAGGACATTCCCCTTATCTCATTTCCATGGATACAATCCTCAACCATGGAGTCCCACGTCAAAGGCCGAGAAGTCGACACTGGGGAGGAGGAAATATATATAAAAAAAAAAGGCGACAACACGACCGCACAAGCAGCCACAATCGGAGGGGCCACAAGCTCATGTGGTGAAGGGGCCGGGAAGCCGATCCGGCGGGCAAAGCTGGCCTAAGCATTCCTCTTTAGAGGTGGGTAAACCCCCAAGTGCTCTCCTTGATAAAGCCTTAACGTGGACATCCCCACAAGGGGTTGTTTCGTGACATAATGATAGTTGGAGATATCATGGGAGTGACAAAATTCGAGCGTTTCGTAACACTACCCTTAGTGGGTCGTAAGAGGATACATACGCCAGAAAGAGAGAGAGCAAGGCATGGCATGTTAGCTTCGGGGACAAAAGCACATGTGGGTTCTTTCTTATTTTCCTCTGGCCATCATCTTCGACCCGCACGACCTACTCCCAACTTGCCTCTGCACTGCATTAACTCACTGCATGAGGCCACCATTATCACGTGTACATAAGTACAAATACGGTACACACAACACTACACGCACATATGGCTATCACAGCAGTACCACGCTGTGAGCCCAAGCGCCACTGCGATATATCAAGCTTTACGCGTAGTACGCTGTGCACGAATCGCACCTTGTTTTCATACACGTGATCATGTCTAGGGTTATTTTAAGTCCTCGGGAGAGAGAGAGAGAGAGAGAGAGAGAGAGAGAGAGAGAGAGAGAGAGAGAGAGAGAGAGAGAGAGAGAGAGAGAGCTATCATTCATCATTCTACTTCACATGGGAATGGATTGCAACTTGAAGTTGTGTGTCTTCTCTCGAACCCTGGAAGTTTCTGAATAACGTGTTTGTGGGTGCCGTAGGGGACCGCTCAATGCATGTTACGGTGGAGTGCCTAATCTTTGCATGTTGCCCATTCACCAAATATTCCCCCCATGATCGTCCCCGCATATCCTTTGTTTTCTTCGTCCTTCTCTAGCGATCCACTAGGTTGACTCGTGGTGCCTTTGCAGTTCTTGTTCTGTTCTTTGGTTTTCATTTTCTTTTCTTGTTTTTTCATTGTGCATCGCACATATGGCTTCTGAGTTCTGAGCTCGGCTGGACTATGGCTCGGTTTCGTCTTCTTGGGACGCCGTCAAGAGGAGTTATTCAATATGTACTCAATTTGGTCATTCAACTTCGGTTGTAGTCGACTTGATCTTCATACTTTTTTTAACGATGGAACCGATTCCATCCCTCACGTTTAAGTAAACTTGGTTCGGTCGGCATCGGACATGGAAATCCAACTCGGCCACAAGACTCCTACTTTTTGATGTTTTTGTATGTATCGACAGCCACATCAACAATCACCGCAAGAAAAACACCATGGGAGAACAAAAGTTTCTTCGACAAAAAAAAATGATGATTTATTGCCGTAATATACCCAAAACCCAAAAGCAATAAATTGTCGGGTTTATTATCATAGGATTTATCACGACCAACGAATTCTTAAAATCTATCACGTCACGCTAAACTCAAACTGCAAAATTCATATGTCGCCGGCATCTACTTCAATCGAAGCTGGGGGCGATTTCGACCTCACGGCGACCTTGAACATTGAAGAAGAGAAAGAGTACGTAGACTTTCGTGCGACGATTGAAAGATTCCGCCGTATTTCTTTGCTCAAAACTGCGGTAAAAGAAAAGGAGCTCTTCCGAGAGAGAAGTCATGAGCCGCCCCCCCCCCCCCCCCCCCCATCGAGCTTCGCAGATTTCGATCACCAGAGCACCAACGGCCAGGATCGCATCGCATCTCCCCGCCAGCCTCCCGCCTGTGGGCCCCACGCGCGTTCTGCGCCCCACACGTAAGCCCAGCCGACTTGAATCGAAAATTCCCGCCCCCCCCCGCCTCCCTCCCTCCCTCCCTCGCTCGCCTCGAGGCACGTGGCGGTGGGGCCCCCGCAAGCGGGAACGCGTCGCCATCCGGACACGTGCGAGGGGGCCCCCGCGGCGGTCGGGATTCGGGGATTACGAGGACCGAACGGATGATGTCGACCCGGCCCAGGGGGAGTGGCTGGCGCGGCCGCGCGCGAGAGAGAAGAGCTGTCAGACACCGTGCGTGCTGCTCGGCGGGCCCCGCCACGCGACGAAAACCAGTTCGACGCCAGCGACGGCACTAACGTCTGATGTGACGCGATGAACGCGGACAGCGTGGCCGCGCAAAGGGGAGGGAACAGCTGGAACATAGGATTCTGGTGCGCACGATCGTTCTGTTCGTTCGTGAGATCTCTCCACGAGCCGGGTTAAACGACTGCATCAGCTTTTGGCGGTGCGTACTCCACTACATGCATGCATGCATTCGTCAGCTTTTGGCCGTGCGTACTCCACTACATGCATGCATGCATGCTTTCGGTAACTCTGGTTGTTTCATTCATCCTATCCTTTTGTTTATGTAAAGAAATTAGCTAAGTTTTTTACTTTATTGTTCTTAAAAGATGAGAGCAACTTCTTCTTCTTCTTCTTCTTCTTCTTCTTCTTCTTCTTCTTCTTCTTCTTCTTCTTCTTCTTCTTCTTCTTCTTCTTCTCCTCCTTGGTTTTAAGTCCTCTCATCAGTGAAGTGTATTACTGGGAGGAGAGGATACGTTATTCTGAGCCATATTCTTTAACTTAGCCAGAGAAAAATGGCAAAATAAAGCATATAACCTTACAAAAGGAAACGACATAAAGTTTTCCAAAGTTATATCAGCCGAATAAACCCTAAACAGGTAATTATGGGCTCTCTCTCTCTCTCTCTCTCTCTCTCTCTCTCTCTCTCTCTCTCTCTCTCTCTCTCTCTCTCTCTCTCTCTCTCAAATGTGCCAAAAGACAACATGGCTCGGCTCACATGGCCGGTCCTCGTAAACTTCTCATCATTTAAAGCTCTCTCTCATCTCTCGTTCGCTTTTCACACTCACGCCCCCAAAACAATATCGACCCAGCTGCTTTTCATTGCCCTTTGCGTTTTCCTCTCCTTTCTTTCTGTCTCTGCAAATGAGAATGTCCATTAGATGCAGAACATTCTCTAGCAAGCCTAAGCCGCTGCGCAAGAGAAGACCCGCGAGGCGAGCACCGCCGTCGCCGTCATCAATGACCGCTCATGATTTAACAGTCCAGATGAAGGTGAAGAAGCTTCAGAAGCTGATTCCGGGAGGCCGAGGGTTGCAGCCGGATCGCCTTCTCTTGAGAACAGCTGATTACATCCTGCATTTGAGGTCTCAAGTCAATGTCTTGCAAGCTCTTTCCAAGATTTACGATCACATATAACCCCATTAAGATGTGCATTGTACATCCCCCATTTCAACAAAGTCAGTAGTTTATCGTATTGTTGTTGCTTTTTCTTCGCCCGTGTTCAAGGGGATATATATATTACGATATGACATAAAAAGGGTCCATCCGTTGCAAAAACTCTGATGCTCTCTCCCTTTTTATTTGTGCAAATGTAAGTTGTTCATTCAATCATGAATTATATATTGTCTGGTTAATATTTCTTCCGGCTATACTCTTGTTATAATTGGTTTTGAATACGCGCTTTCTTGAATTTATGTTCTGACGAGCCCCTTCTACACTAAGAATAATAGAACTCACGTTTAATTTTATCCGTTTAATTTTCTCTCGTTTTTAATTATTTACTCATATAAGTGCTCTCTTCTGTTCTTTTGTTCAAGAAGTTGCATTTCTAGGGTTTACTGTGCATCCTATATAGGACCTGGAAGCTTGTTCATTCGGTTCATGTCATTTTTATTCCTTTTTTTATAAGAATTCTTGATCTCAGGTATGTGGCTGAACAGAATATATTTTACTTTTTGGTCGAAGCTGAACAGGATAAGATTATGAGGTTATGCTTTTGGCAGACTTTAACTCGTTTAAGACTACCAAAAAACTGACATGCATGAATTTATATGCTAAACAAGGTCATTTCGTTTATCCTTCCCCTCCTATATGCAACTTTCCTTTCTTTTTAGTCTCCTTCAATCTTCTTTTTGTGTGTGTGTGTGTGGGGGGGGGGGGGGGAGAGGGGTGGTCTCTAGAGTCTTCTGTCTGTTCATGAGTTGAAATGCAAGGAGACTCCCAAAGTTGACATCGAATTTAGACGATTATGTAACTAGATTCTATGTCATGCTATGTGTCGAAATCATTAGCAACACCCATTATCCAATCGATGGTGGAAAATCGTACTTGTGAACTCCAGCTTTGACATAAAACCCCATCTACTGCAAGAATTTTGCAATTACAGCTGCAGTGTTCTTCGCTTACCTTTAGGCCTCTATGATATACAAGTTTGGCCTATGCTTTTTGTGTCAGGCTAGATAGTTGAAGCGCATCTAACTATATGGTACCGCATATGGACCGCATTCTTGAATTTTCGATCATCTTTTGAAGATATTTTCGGTTTTCTCTTTTTTGCTTGAAGCCGCCTACATAAGCTTGTCCCCCCATAATAACCCAGCACAATTTGTTCCCTGGACACAGATCTTTCATACGGTTATGAATACCATAATAAATTGAGTCAACTTCTGGGTACTACTCTTAGAGCTTCTCTAATTGACAAATGCACTTTTGACACTGAGCTAATGAGTTTGATCTCTCCATTTTCTTTCCTTTTCTTGGGCTTAATCTAATGAGTTCCGTCTAGATAAAGAGACATGGGTACCGAGCATTATCATTTCTCCATTTTGTTCTTGACATCGGGCTGTTATTGTTCCTTTCACAATCGAGAAAGTTGGAATCGCAGAATTCTGGTTGCGAAGAAATGTGTCTTTAGTTGGAGTCTGCAATTTGTTTCCAAATTTGAATCGACGGGGATATTTTGAGCTTATCTTTTCTGTAATTTGATGCCTATCATTTGCCAAGAGAACTACACACATGAAGTGATCATGCGACATCATGAAGAAGAACGAGAGGAATAGTCTTCTTCGGATGATGTACTTGAAGATGGGATTCATTGATCTTATTCAAGAGTCGAGGTAATATTTGTACTAAAGTGCCTGATGCATAGCTAAAAGAAAGACCAGATTCCTCATTAAAATTAGAAATTCTTTGTTAAAATGTATGTGTAGATCAAGACAGCACCGAAGAATTGCATGTATTGCATGAAAGTGAGACGATTATGTTTGTATAAGCACATTTGAATTGATGATTTCAGTGGAGCAGATAGCTCGAAATCACGGATTAAGAATCAACTGGAAATGGTGCATTCTAAGGCATGTAACGGTGATTCCATTTTTAAGATATCTTGAGAGATTTGTGATGGAACACCTAGCTTGTGCCTCAAGACAGAAGACGTAGTCGCCATTAACGTCGAGATTCTCGTTTCCATTTCATACTCTGATCTTAGTCATTGGAGGGAGAAACAGAGCAGAAATCATGATGCTAGGCGAATCGATTGTCATCTCCTTGCTTATTCTATGAAATTCCTGCTTCTTCTCTTTACGGACGTAAAACAAGGGATAATGGCAAGGGGGCACTGTGAACTTTTCGGATCTGTGCAATAATCCTCCCTGGACCGTTTTTCCGGCCGAGCCAGGTTCTCCGACTTTTTCAACTTGTGTCTATGTTAGTCCTTCCGTTGAGCACTCGGAACGGAAATGCCAATGGGGTAGTCAAATCCCCGTCGAATAATAATTGCTGGTGCGATTATGAATGTCTTAAAAGTACTGAAATTTGAGGGCAGAAGAATGAGTATCCAGATCTTTTAGCTTGTCTTTATCAAGATCCCTTTTGCCCAAAGAGGCCGAAAGTCGGAGAGCATCCACGCCTCCCGTGGGCCTGGATCGATCGAATTCAATTTCGAGAGAGCTGGAAGTACCCACAACTAATGGCGCGTTTGGTTCGCACGAATTTTTTTTTTTTTTTTTTTTTTTTGGTAAGGTTGGTTCGCACGAATTGATGTATCCTTAGTTCAAGAACTGTATAGAAATAGCTCTTCCTGTGAAATAGCCATTCCTTCGACATCATGAAACAATAATTATAATATTACGCGGAAACCCATCGGTGGTGGATTCTCATTGCAGCAAACAGCAAATAGACTCCATCGGGTCGGAGAAAGTGTCCATAGTTTCACCAAGTCCGGCCAATCATGAATCTTTCTACAATAGTTCAAGATTGGGAAACAAAGAGAATGCATAAGTTCAGTAGTTCTCTGATTGCATGAGTCCTCACAAGTCGCAACGCTGCAACCATTTACCATTGGTTTTGGATGTGCCAGATCAAGAGGGACCGAAACGCGATGGCCCAATTAAAACATGAGACCCAGTAAAATCCATGCTGCATTACTATAAAGATGCGTAGCTTATACAATGTATAAAATCATCCGCACCGTTTGAAATTTCCCAAAAATCTACACGAAAAATTTGTTTGGCTGTCTACACCGATCATCATCGCATCGCCCAAGTAGCATGCTCATCGTCTCTTGTCACTTGTCGCGCATTATTTGGCCAACACTGAACTGGATAGAAGATTTGATTTTCCTCTTTTTTCCAGGCTTTCTTTTCATCTTTCCTTTTGATATTGCAATTCCTTATATACATACATCTGAACAATGCCAAAATTAAATAGGGTAGACCATGCCTACCTGCAAAGTTGAGGCATGAGGCGCACTAAATGCGTTGGTGGGTTCCCTGCAATTTCTGCTCAAAAAGTCGTACCCTAAGTTAATCACCATCTTCCTTACAAAGCTCGAACCTTGCTTCGCTCTCACGTACGAGTGTCCCAATATGTAGGAAACTCCAGCTTCCCTTGCTTCCATCAGTTCCCGCAGCTCGTCTCGTGCTTCCACATCAATCTTTGGACTCTCTGGCACGATAAACCGCACTCTCTTTTTCCTTGGCTTGATCAATGGCGGCGATCGTATCTCCCTCCTCGATGATCCTGCAACTCCAACATCATCAACATTGTCCTCGCTCATTTGAATCCCATCAGCATGGGTAGCAGAAGTTCCTACAACAGTCATTTTGTCCTCGTCCTTCAAGTTATCTTCGCTTGCACCGCAGGGTCCTGCACTTCCAGTGCGTACAAACTCCGCAATGCTACAAACCAGATCATTTTCGAATTCCACGTCGTCCTTGTGGATGTCCCTATATCCATACCGTACGATGCACCTATAGAGCCTAAACTCCCTGGGACCGATGCGGCCCACAAGAAACCGCTCCTCTGGCCTAACATGTGGAACGGGGACAGATTTAATGCAGAGAAACACTAGTACCTGATGAAAAGCTGGAAGATTGGTGACAAAATGGGAGAATATTGCAGGAATCCCTGACACGAGCTCTGTGTGGACTAACCCAATCCCCCGCACACGTACAATGCCGAGGCTGGGACCCAAGCTCATAAGCCAGTCGATAGAGACCCTGTTTTGAACATCAAACTCATACTTTTTGAGAGTGCCATAGTGCCAGATACACATCACAATAAGGAAGACGAATGCCAGGGCAATTGGTACCCATGCTCCTTCAAGGAACTTGACAAGAGAAGCGGAGAAGTAGAGCGCTTCAATTGTTCCAAAGAAAAATACAAACGCAATTGCGACCACAACGCTCTGATGCCAGCATAGGACGATGACTAGGGACATTAGACAGGTGGTAACCAACATAACCGTTATAACTGCCAAACCTGCTCCGGGAAAAAAGGCGCATCAATAACTCAATCAAAGCAACATCGAAATATCTTTAAAACAACAGATGAAGCTGCAATACTCAAGTTGAATAGCTCCACCCAGCAGATAATCAACTTAAGCGTACAAAATTTCAAATATGGTGGTTGGGGCTGATATTTTCCTCATACCTGATGCATTACCCAAGCTTTTTGTGTCTCTGAAACCAATAGTGACAGCCAAGCATAATACCATCAAGATCCAATTAATTTCTGGGATGTAAATCTGACCGTGAATTTTTGATGATGTATGCACAATTTTAACTCCTGGAAAGCAGCCCAGAGCAGAACACTGTTTAATAATTGAAAAGGTTCCAGTGATAACAGCTTGGCTGCCAGCAACAGCAGCAAGTATGGCTATTCCCAGTACAGGCCATCTCAGTTTGTCTGGAAGCGAATTCAAAGTGACATTAGCGAGATAAAATTTACCCATCGTCCAAATTATTGCAGATAGAAGGGACAGCTACCAACCTGGCACAGAAACATAAAACCCGATTCTGTAGTCAGTATCAACTACATGATGCTTAGATAGGTAGGCAGCTTGTCCCATGTATGCAAGAATGAGGGACGGATAAACCACAGAGGTGAATGCGATCTGCATGAAGTAAATAATGTTTGTCGATACATCTGTTCTCTGAAGAGTAGTAGTAGTAAATCATTCATTAAAAAAGTTAGAGATTTTAGATACTATAATAGCAGGGGAACTGAAGGCTAATGGAGTATCTCACTGAATTCACACTCTGCAAAACTTGCCCAGAAAAGAAGGGTAAACATAATTGAAATTGGCATGCCTTTTTTAAAGCACCATGGGAAGATGAATGTTCATTTAAGCCCAGCAGTTTAGACATAATGTGGATGAAACAAATGAGCTAATGAGCATTAATTATTGAAACTTTCACAGTTTGGCAATCACTTTCAAAGACAGCAAATGTTCAACCGCCTCTAGAAGGGGGTGCGGGATCACTGCAATTATACCATGTCAATAACAGATGCTCTACTTAGAAGTTCGCCTCAAGAGCCAAAAACGAGTAGAGCAAGATAATTCAACTGTCTCCATCAGAGGTTAATGGCCACCTAAACTATCGTTGACCCATGTGAACAAGCACTGAAAACCATTTTAAATGATAAGACGACCTTTTCTTCATTTATCAACACGACTAAACTGACAGTAACAGATACAAAAGACAAGTTCTTACGAGTTACGCAAACACTTAAATCACAAGTACCTGAATTGACAGTTGGGAAAAGTGTCCAAGATCGGCAAACATAGCTTCAGAACCTGAAATTTCCAGGTTCTAGTAAATACTTGCTCCGTCGGTGAAAGAAAGAACAAGTAAAGTCAAATGCAAATGCTCACCTGTTATACACAACAAGATCCCACCAAGGGACATCCAACCTCCCCGTTGAGTTTTCCTCAAGAATTTGTACATGTAATACGGAGACAATGCTTGGTACACATGAGGATTCCAATGAAAAATATTGTATAAGCCTATGGCACTGATGCAGAAAAGCCATAGCACAACCACTGGAGCAAACAAGAATCCAATCCTGTGGGTACCGTAATGTTGAAGAGCAAACAAGCCTATTAGTATGACGCATGCAACCGGAACTTCTACATCTGCAAAACTGCCACACTTTCAGAAGGCAAAACTGACCAGTCGCAAGCAACTAAAACCTAGCTGCTAATGCTGATATGCAGAGCAGAATGAACCATTAGCCGAAATAATGTAATCATAAAGAAACTAGATCAAGAGGAACCGAGAAGATTGGCAGTCTAAAATTTCTCTTTTAATTAGAGTGCCTTGAAGAAGCACCACCATTCTTGGAGTTGGACCACATTTATAGTACCGCAAAATTTGCACAATGACAAGAACAGCAGAGCAAGCAAACAACCTCAATAACCCTTTATTATTTGGCCAACCTTCAATCCTTGTAAACCTCTGTGGACATGGAATAGAGGATCAATACAATGAACATACATGTTTCATCATTAGGTAATACTAGTGCACGGCAGCATCAGAAAATTAGCCAATAGGGTCAAGCGACATTTGCAATGCTGGGATAACTATTCGTCATGCTCATCTTATCGAACAGGAATAAGCAGGACTGTCCTAGTTCTCCAGAAGCCGGAAGGTAGCCGGTTTTGTCATAATATGAGTATTATTAAAGAGAAAAGTTACCACTGTTTCATAACCCACCCACACAGGGAGAAAAGGAAGGAAAAGAAAATAGAGGTAGTTGAAAACCTAATTCTGCGATACTGAGGTTGAAAAGAGATCCCAAATTAAAGGATTTAAAAGTTCCATGCCCAATGCTTGCATTTCAATGTAAAACTTAAAAAGAAGGCCTTAGTTGAAGGCCTGCACATAAAAGCTAGAGTTTCCTAGCATCAGTTTGACTATTTCACCAGAACTCCAGAAAAGTATCTTCTAACTCTACACTTCCATAGATATAAAAACAGCTAATGAACCAGAAAATGCTGTTCTCAGTTCAAGTTGGTGAAAATTCAATTTTGCCACGTGGTTTAGAGCAATACCGATCATGCTGAGTTCCCGTTCATGGCCCCAGCCTACCTAATAATATGTCTGATTCTTGAGAGCCAATCCGTGAAACTACCAAACCAATGTCACTTGCCAAGAGTAATGCTACGAGTACAGAGACTAAATAGAATGAGGATCTTACATTTGTGATGCTCCTTGGCAATCGAAAGTTCAAGGCCGGACACCGCTGAAAATACTAAATCAAACAGAAAAGAAGGAATTCATCAGTCTCTACAGCACCATAATCCCAACTCTGATCCATAATTGAAACGAAATAATGCCAAAAATTCGAGGTTTGTCCCTGAATCCAGAAAGGCGGGAGCCAAAAGGGGGAAAATCTTCAAATTTCTTAACCTTCAGAACGGGGAAAAAGAAATCTCCTCAAATTTTGACCAAATCGCCCATGAAATTCGACCAATCAGCTCCAATCAAGTCGACCGCCGACTTGGAACTAAAAGTAAACCTCCCGAAAACCTCGAAAAAAATCCTAGACTTCGACGGGACAATCAAAGCAATCACTTTCACTACCTGAAATAGACGGCGTGAGGACACCATCGCCAATCACCATGCAAGTCCCGATCAAGGCCAAGATGAGCAAGAGCCTCTGCAGCACCCGGCGCCTCTCCAGCGTCGACTTGAGCCTCGATCCGAAGCTCGTCTTCGGGGACGAGCCGGCGCCGTCCTTCTTGTAGTCGGAGAGCTCCTCGTCCGCCACCTGGCGGCTCGGCAGGAAGTTGACCCGGGCGTGCCGGCACAGCAGGGAGTAGAGAGCGAACGTGCCGCCCTCGCCGTTGTCGTCGGCCCTGAGCACGATGAAGACGTACTTGAGGAGGGGGACGAGGGTGAGCGTCCAGAACACGAAGGACAGGACGCCGAAGATCTCCTCGTTCGTCTCCGAGTGCTGGATGTCCTCCGCGAACGCGCTCTTGTACACGTACAGCGGCGACGTGCTCAGGTCGCCGTACACGACCCCGAGGCTCTGGTACGCCAGCAGCAGCACCGACCTCCACGAAGCTTTCTGTGCCACGCAGCAAAAGTCCAAAAAAAGAAAAATGAAAAACGAAAAAAGAAAGAAGCGCGGCTCGAGATCAACATTACGGGACCGGCGATTTGCACATTCCGGCCGTACCTGCTTCTGCTTGGCCTGATTCCGAGGAGGAGGAGGAGGAGGAGGAGCTGCTGCTCCGGCTTCCGGATCCATGGCGAGCGGTGTCAGGCGAGGTCGATGAAGCGACGCGGGACCAGCGCCATGCTTTGTCCTTCTCTTTTGTATCGACTGGGGAGAACCGAAATCGAAGACGAACCCTCCCCCAGAATGCGCGGAAACGGAGCAATACACTAATATATAGAGAGAGAGAGAGAGAGCGCTAACGCTAACGCGAACGCACAGAGATATGCAAGGAAAGTAGTGTTAAAAAAATGGAGGGGAACGCGATTGGGATGGTCAATCGGAAGACGACGAAGGGGAGGGCGCGTGCGGGCGGGCGTGCGTGCGTGCGTGCGTGGAGGAGCAGGGAGGGGGGGGGGGGGGGGGGCAGTTCAACCACCGCCGCGGATCGGGTGGAAGCGACACGCGGGGAAGGGGAACGAGAGAAGCTCGCCGCGAAACGCCTCACTCCCTCCCTCCCCGCTGGCTGGTGCGATGGCGACCGCAACTCGCCCGGTTGGGGAAGAAGCTGCTCGGAAGCGTACTCAAAAGAATTTGATTACAGAGAAAGGAGGAGGAGGAGAGGAGGAGAGGCGGTGCGCGGGGGACGGTGGGAACCCGGGGTGATCGGTCCTGGGTGGGCAGTGTCCGTACCTGATATCTGAAACCGAACCTGTTCTAATCGATCCTCGATTTTTAGAACTTGAAACTTATTTTATTTTTTCTAGAACATGTTTTGAAACCTACCTTATTTATTGGAGAACCTGTTTTTTCTTTTATTCCTTTTTTCTTGTTTTATTTTTCCCAGCAAAATAATATAAGTAGCAAGCAATGAAGCGATTCAAAGTAAAATATGAATAATAAAAATCACTATCGGCCAAAAGCAACAATCACTAAGATGAGCAACAAAACTTTCTACCCATCAAAAGCAACAATCCAAAATATAGTCATAGTATGATCTACAGTTTTTTTTTTTTGTAACACGAGCTATAAACCGGTTCCAAAACCGGTCCGGGTGGGTCTTACTTTATTTTTCCTGAAATCTGAAACCGATCCTATTATAATCGATTCTCAGTTTTTAAAATTTGGAACTTACTTTATTTTTCCTGGAATATGTTTTGGAATCTACCTTATTTTTCCGATTCGGTTTCAGGGTCTATCGGAGAACTTGTTTTTCTTTCATTCCTTTTTTCTTGTTTTATTTTTTCTAGCAAAATAATATGAGTAGCAATAAAACGATTCAAAGTAAAACATGAATAATAAAAATCAATATCCGCCAAAAGCAATAATCCCTAAGATGAGTAATAAAAATTACCATCCATCAAAAGCAATAATCCAAAATATAGTAATAGTACGATCTACGGTTTTTTTTAACACAAGCTATAAACCGGCTCCAAAACCAGTCCGGGTGGGTCTTCACTTGGAGCCGAGAATCAAACCAGTTCCAACCAATTCTCAAAAAATGGAACTA
The DNA here is from genome assembly GCA_031216285.1 of Syzygium syzygioides. Lineage (NCBI taxonomy): Eukaryota > Viridiplantae > Streptophyta > Magnoliopsida > Myrtales > Myrtaceae > Syzygium > Syzygium syzygioides. Next base: position 40,066,424 of record CM062243.1, read on the forward strand.
CTTCCCAAACCAGTTCAAACAGGAACCGGTTCTCGAACCTATTTTTCGGGTGGTCCAATCCGGTTTCTCGGTAAATCCAGTCTAATTGCATGCCCCTAATGGGAACTGAACTTGACAAGCTCGTATTTTTTTGGATTTTATGCGATGTTTTATTCGCAAGGAAGATGGTAACTAACTGGCGTGCGCGGCTTTTTTAGCCTAACAGTAATGTCATGTTGCGCTACGAATTCTTAAAAAAAAAATGAACCTCGCAATAATATATAATTACTTATGATATAAAGTTTCGTGTTCCAAACGGGTTATTAATCTCACGGTAGATTAATAATGGTCATTTAATCAATTAATCGTTTTTCGTGCGGGGAGAAAGAGGGTGACGCGACGTGACGTGGCGAAACTAATCCGGTCGAGCTGATGCGTCTTCCGTAAAGAAACGTGGACGGTTTCGGCTTGCGCCTTCGTGTACAGGTCACGCCCGTCCGTTTCAGCTTCCATCGAAACCGCACTCGAAGATCGGGGAGGGGATAAAAAAAATCCAAAAAATCAAGAATTCTGAGCGATGCCAGGCTGGAAGTGATCTGCTGAAATCGGTTTACTTAAAAGCTCGTCGGGTGATGCGAGATCGTTTAAAAAAAATTTACCGAATGTAAAGTAAGATCGTATTGAGGAATTGATAATAATTCGACGTGCTGGTTTCGCAAGACGGTCTTGATCAGCGATTTTTCTTTCTCAAGAAACTAAATGTGCAATTTTTTTTTTCTTGTGTACGTTGACTTGGGCAGGGAGATTAGTTTCGTGACGCGCACGTCGAAACACCCAACCATGCAGCGTCAAAAAATGGCTAAATTCGGGGGCTACTTCGGGTGGAGATTAGAGAGAACTCGGGATTAGTTTTCTCGCGTACTCTTAAGGGAAACTGGAAAAACCCAAAATGAAAATCGGAAACGGACCTTTTAGTAATGAATCTTCGCGGCTAATTCGCACACCCTTTTAGCCGCGAAAAACATGACTGTCGAATTTAGCACCGCTTTTGGCGGCGGCGAAGGACTGCAAATTAGCTGGCATGGACTTTTTAGCCTCGAAATTTTCATCGCAAAATGTTGGCTCTTTTGCCACGAAACAGAAGCCAGTTGCCATCGAGCATCTTTTCACGGCGGAAAGCATGCTTTCGGCTACTAAATTTACTTAATTTTGTCGCTAAGATATACCGCCACAAGCCTTTAGCCACGCCTTTTTCCGCCACCAAATTTTACGCTTCTAACCGCAAAATCCCAAAAATATATAAAATTATGGTACGGCAACCAATTTAATTTCAAATTAATCGATTGTGCAATTTAGACCTAGACATTTTGATGATCTGCCAATGCAGTCATTCCGTAGCGGTCCAATCAACCTTGGTCATTTTATATGGTATGGCCACTATTAGACTTTAATGATTTTCTATAATTGTTTCTCATATTTTACAACGAAGGAAAAAAAAAGAAAAAAAATGAAAGAAAAGGCTACTCGAAAAAAATTTAAAAAAATAAAAAAACCATCAACGTCAGCTCCAGCCGTATCATATAAGACAAACTGTGTCTACATCACTGATTTCCGATCAAAATTAATCAAGATTGCTACATTAATAAATTACCAAAAAATTTAGGGCGAGATAGATGAAATCGAAATATTTATAATTAAACTAACCGTCACCGTCATTTCTCACCAAATTCCACGGGTCGCGAGTCTCGCCGTCCCTGCCGTTCGTAGGGGAATGGCACGCCTGCCCACTTGGACTGCCAAAGCTAGCAGTAGTCTCCAGATATCTCATCTTCACTTCATTAAAAAAATTGACACCCAACCTAACCTAACAGGTACAAAAGGAATGGGCCCCTTTTGGGAACAGCAGCTACACCTAGAAAACGACCCGTTCGTGATAAGGGACGCAGCTTGGGTTTATGAAAAGCAAGATCCATGATCATGATCATGATCACCATGAGATATTCTTCTTCACATGTGATACCAAAACAAAACATAAAAAGAAGGAAAAACGAAAGTGGGGTAAGCGCAAGCGAAAGCCCTTTGACACAAAGGCTGTCGGCTCATTTGTATATAGTCGAAATGCCTTTTGCCGGAAGGAAAAGGAGAAAGAAAAAGGCTGATAAGTACTACACGATTGAGTCATCGGCTTTCGTTCCTAATGGCCTGCCTCTCTTAGTCGGGACTAAAACTACTGGCGGAGGCTCTCGCTAATCTCTCTACGCCGTGATCATGGTAATCCATGGGCGAAAGATATGCGGAAAGGGAGCGAGACGCCCCCGTGTCTTTCACGCCGTTGGCAATTTCGGATCACGTATCCAGCTATCGCGTATATCTGCGCATCTTTCTTGTTACATCCTTCTCGATTAGTCATCATAATGTCTCGCCGTGTCTCGGTCTGCTCGGTCCGTAAGCGAACCGAACCGACTGTTACCGGATCGACCCGAGAAAGTTAATTACGCGAATATGGCCGAGGCGACTAACAGGCGCGTGATTTCTTTTTTCGCAGGTCATTATTGCATAGGCAATTTGATTATCTTAAGCTGTGCGCTCGGAATCACATTCGATGGCAAGAGGGGATTTTAATACGACGAAAGAAGAAAAGGTGCTCGGCTTCTTACACCAGAAAGTAATTGGCGCTGAATCCCACTTGGTCCGCGCTTTTCGGCTTTGTAGGCTTTGGCGACAATGACAAATGGCTCGGGCACCTTGGCTTCTCTCGATGAAGGTTGAAGAAGTAGTGCCGTGGGAAGTGAGACGTGACTAGGTTTCTGCATATGGAGATGTGAAGGATGTACCCAGTTGACCATCTTATGCTCCATTTTATTCCACGAAAAATTAAATAATTAAAAACACATGTTTTTTTAAAAATAATATTTTGCGTTACTTAAAATAATTAATTGATAAAAAATATTTTTATTATCTATAATCATTTATGTATAAATATTTTCATGGGCGATGAAAATATCTTTTGTCCGTTCATTCATTTTCAGGCAATAAAAACGATTATTTTTTAGTAAAATATTTTCTAAATCATTCATTTTTCCACGAAACAAACACTCGTCGGTCAGCAATTATCGTCGTCGAATCGAAATTATTTTCAGATTTTCTCCCAAAAAATTTGCGGCGTGTTAGCTTGTGGAAAGATTGTTCGGGTATATGACCCAAATTGAATCGAACCATCAAGATCCCAAACTTTTTTCTTAATGCCCAAACCGAAATGAGACCCGATCCTACTTTTTTTTTGGGTTGGTTTAGGTATTTTTGACACCCCTAGTCTCCACTAGCCACCGCTCGTTATTGACTTCAATTGTGCCGCCACATCCCATTGCCATCTCTGTAGCACAACTTTGGCCCTCTCCGACCTTTGATCGCTTGTTGCTCTTTATTTGGTGCCCTCTCTATTCCTGAAATTGTATAGTTTTGGACGAAAAGAGGGTCTTTAAAAAAAAGAGGAGTACGACTTCTCCCTCGCACACACGCTTCATCCCCGTAGGCGAGGTCAGTAGTATTTAAACGACCTTGATGAAGGTCGCTTCAGAGAGAGACACACACACACACACTGTATTCAAGGGTCGACCATGCCCACCAGGTGAGGCGGAGGTTCTCACAATGGCAAGCAGCCAAGACGACATAACAGCCGATGACAATTCAGTTCTAAATTTTTTAATTTGATCAATTTAATCTTAAATATTTTAATAATTTGCCAATGTAATTCTTCTAGTTTTGGTCTTACTCACTGATGTGATCATCCAGTTTGTATGGGCTGTACTACGTGACACGATCAGAGCTGATGTTGACAAATTTTGTAATTTTTTTAAATATATTGAAATTTTCTCTAATTTTCTTTCCTTTTTTCCTTTTTCCTTATTCCCTCAAGTTGCCAGACACAGGTGAGGGTTGTTCTTACCAACCAGCGGTGAGAGTCGCCCTCACTGGATCTGGCAAGGGTCATGAACCCTGAGGCTAGTGAGAGTGTCATCGACGTTTGCGGCCAACGACCTCCAACAACCATCGTTGAGGCCTCGGCAACCAGTAGAGAGAAATACAAAAAAAACAAAAAACAATTGGAAAAAAAGAAGAAACGTTCTAAATAAATTTTAAGAATTGCAAAAATCATTTACGTTAGCATCGGGATTGTCACATGGAATGGAAGTCAACAATTGCCAGCCAAAATAGAACGGAATGACTATATTGGTAAATCGTCAAAAGATTTAAGACTAAATTAGCCAAACTGAAAAAAGCTTAGAATTGAATTGACATCCATACAGTTTATTTATAACTTTTTTTTTTGTAATTTTCCCCGTCACAAAAATTGGTGGTGAGGCCAAGTAAAGAATTGGGATGGCTAGGGGGTTTTGAGTAGGGGATTTTCAATTTTGATTAGGGTTAGATTCAAAAGAAAATGCCCGTTTTGTAAGTGAAGCCATAATAATATTAATGATGTGGAGGTATATATGGGCAACTATGTGCAAACTGGTTTGTGTAAAAATAGAGGGGTGTCAGATATTTGGTTGAAAATTCAAGTATATTGATTGATTTTTTTTAACTCAATATACCCTCTAACGTCACTTATTAACAAACACCACCTCGTTGTCGTGATTCTTATGCTCGCGTAAACAGAAATTAAATATTACAAATCCAAATTATCCGAATCATTCCAAAATGCTGCGTCTAATTCACGATTCCAATGTCCATTTGCAAGAATTTTCAAGCGCAAATGCGCTGTTCAAAGCACGGTACGGCGGGCAGTAGGAGCCTAGTACTTTCCATTCCCCCATTTGGAAAAATTTTGTTCGATTTTCCCCGCCCACTTTCATTTCTCTCATTTACCATCCCTTTTCCCAAACGGGGCATTTAATTGCTCGTTATCACTTCATGAATCTAATCGGCCTCGTCACGGATCACTAACATTATTTGGATAAAGATTTGTCAAACGTGTCCCGACCACGAACCGTGGACTACTCGGACCAATATCAACGCTTACTTATATATATATCATAACAGTTTTGATCCAGAGAATTAAGGGTAATCGATTTCTGGTCTGATTCCTGATTCCAAGATAGAATCGAGAATCGAATTGGAAAGATCGGTTCCCAAACTGTGGAACTGGGGATCGGACCGATTGGTCCTAGAACTGGGAACCGGACCGGACCACTGGTTCCGTTCCGGTCAAGTATAATGGAATCGATCACTTTTTCTATTCCTTTCATTTTGAATTAAGCAATATATATGTAGTGATCCTCAAATTGAAACGACGAATTAAAAAATGTGCTTCACTAAGGGTTTAATTCACATTTTACCGATTTTTTAAAGAACAAGAACATGAGAAAAAGTATATGTAGTTGGTCCGGTGACCGGACCGCTCAGACACCGGTTCCATTTTTAGGAACTAGGAACAGGACCAAAATTACCGATCCACGCTATTCTCGGCTTGAGCGGTCCGTTTACCTATTACAATTATGTTAATTCAGTTTTAAACTTTTATTTTGCCAATTAAGTTACAAACCTTTTACATTTGTGTCAGTTCAGTCCATCCAATCTATTTAGTTGGAAATTACTGACATGAACAGTAGCTGTTCTACGTGACACAACCGATTTTAATGTAGACAGTTTTAAATAATATTTTAATTTTTTTTCTTTATTTTCTTTCTCTCTTTCTTTTCTTTCCTTCTTCCTCTAGCCAGTAGCCGAGAATTGGCCAAAGGTGAAGGGAAGTATCGAGAATCGAAACAAAACAATCACGCAGAAATCAGAGAAAAAGACAATGCACGAATTTACCTAGGTTCACCATCGAATAGGGTTACGTCCTGCAAAAAGATTTCACTATATTTTCGGTTTACAGCCACTCAACTCGTTACAATGATTAGAAAAACGAGCAAAATATATATGCCCCAACCGGGCCCAAAATTTAAACTTATACGAAATCTCATAATCTCGCACCATATGGATCAATTTAAATAAAAGCCCAAACCCATCGAGGTTTCGGGGGTGTCGCCCCGAGCCCCTGCCCGCTCACTGGCGAGCGAGGCAGCCGTCTGTTGACCGGGCAGCGGAACCTTCGTCTGGGGGCGCTGCCCCCGAGCCCTCGCCCGCTGACCGGGCAGCGGGACACCCGTGTAGAGGGCGCTGCCCTCGAACCCCCGCATTCCGCATGTAGGGGTCACCTGTTATCGGATAACATTTCATTTTCTCTAAGTTCACAGGGGCGTATCCGGTGTGAGAAACAAGGGTTCCCGAAATATTTGCCAACTTCAACAAAAAGCAAAACCAACCTCGCCTAGCGATGACAAGGTCGAGCCTCGTCAATAGTGGACAAGGCTCGTCCTCGCCAGTGGCCGGCACACACACACATATATATATGGTATTTTATTGTACTATATTTATGGTGCGACGCATGGTTTGGGAGGCTGAGTATGCGAACAGATATTCCGCAATGTTTGTGTATTGAAAAATACCAGGCGCTTTGGGAAGAGCTTTCAGAATTAGGTGAAAAGCACGAGCGATTAGATGAAGCTCGGGCATTTGAAAATGAGACAACTAGGCATGTTTGGTCGATGTCTCGTATAGCATTAGGCTGTCCTGATTCGAGTTTTACGTTATTCACGTGTCTAGCTGTCCTGTCTCGACCCTCAAGGTCGAGAATTGGGGGGTGGTCCTCCCCTAGCTAACCAATCCGTAAGCCCGAAATTAGCAGGCGCGGTCACTAATTTATTAACTAATTAAACTAGCGTTTTATGCACTAAAACCCAAGTTGTCGCGATGTCGCTTTCGTTCGAGTCTACACGGAAGCTCTCGACCATGAACTGAAAATTGTGCATCGATGCAATTCGCAGCGATTAGTGGGTGTGGCGCAAATATTTTTAATTATATATATTTAAGAATAAAATTTGCCGTGAAAGTCACACGATTTGTGATTTTGTTTGTTTTTTTCTTATTTGATTATCCTCGAAGACTCTTCATCGACCATCACTTCACATTTATTTGAGTCTATACGGAAGCTGTTGACCATTCATTGAAAATTTGCGTATAAATACAATCTATAGTGATTAGCGTGTGTTCCACGGATATTCCATTAGATATATCTATCCATGAACAGGAATTGCTGTGGAAGTCGCGACGATTTTGTTCGCTTTTTTTCTTATTCGACAGTCTTCGGAGACCCTCCATCAACCATAAGGAAATCGACTTTTGGACATCACGAAACGAACGACGAGATATTTCATTAGCGCGGTCGGTTTTTAGTCGATACTAGATCGGGAAGAGTATCTTTAATCCCTAACCCCCGTCATCGATGTCATAATAGTCATACATCCAAATCTCAGACATTTTTCTTTCCCTTTTCCTTTGTAAATTCGGTTGATGTGTTCACGTTGCCATGGACCTACAATTCTTTCTGGCTTCGATTGAAAGGGCGATGCTGCTTTTGCAATTGGAGATGGGGGCAACTGGGTAGATGGAAAATCGAATGGAATTTGATACTAGCAATTAGCATTCAACACTTGAAGAGTCAAAATGAGGGAATGGGCAGCGTCTACAAAAGTCAAAATCGGACAACGCCGGATAAGGAGGAGGCAAATCAATAGCGCAATCCGAATCGAAAGGACTATGCTTGACAAGAAAATATCGCGTGCAACTGTTGTGCAACGTGTACGAGCGTGGCCCTTTTGACCGAGGGAGGACCCCACGAGCAGTTCCCACGCACAGACGTGATGTCGTTCGTTTGTTGGTGACATCAATAGTTATCTACGAGTAAGAACTCGATAAACATAGTATTAAAGATGTCTGATTTTAACAATAATCGTAATTATCGATATCAAGACTCAGGTCAATGCATTGATACTTTCAGCACGCTTGCCACTCGGCTCAACACCAAACCGATCCAATCCGGCTCAATCCGATCTCTCCATCGAACCATTGCGCACCCCTTCGCACATCCCGAAACCCCACGATAGCCGTGCGACGGAACGATTCGTTCTCGTCATCCTTTGAGCCACGAGCTAAAAGCTCACGAATTTTCCCACACAAAAAAACAAGAGGGAGCTGGACCGGTCAATTTAGACCCATATAAAAGTAGGCAAAACGAGCAACGAATGGGACGTGTCTAATTGCGGGTCCCTTTCGTCGACCTAATTTTTTCGATCGCGCAGCTGCAATCGGGTCAATCGCGCTCGGTCGCCGTCTGCTTTTCGGATGCGATCGTGTGTATCTCGTTGGCGATCGAAAGCGACACGTGGCGGATCAACACCCGGAGCTCCAAACACAAACCAATTGCCCATCGTTGTTTTAGCCTTCAAGTTCAAGTCAGATTCCTGTGCGCCGCCTTGTCTTGTCCGCGCGACAAACGTCTCGTTGTCTCGATTTGACCCGTCAAAGGGGTGACGAAGAATCCCTTGAAAAAGCGGTAGCATGTTTTAGGTGTGTTTTTTTTTTTGCTAAAAATGTTTTAGGTGTGTTTATTTGTTGTTTAATGTGATTTTCTCACCGACTTGCAGACATAATTCAAACTCGACAAAATTATGTACGGAAAACCCCCCAAATTGGACTAATCTTTTGATTGTAAAAAACCCCGCGTTGGTACTCATATAATAAATTTACCAAAAATTAATTTTTTTTACCATCAGAACTTCAAACTGGTACATTTGTAACAAATTTACCTTCGTTAGTTTCCGTTAAATTGGATTAATATCGCGAAAAATCACAAAATGATACACTTGTCACATGTCATTCAACTCAGCAATTTGACGGTAAAATTTAAGGAAAATTAACAAATAACAAAGTTGTTACAGGTATATCGATTCAGAATTTTTTGTGATATTAATCCAAGATTATATATGTATTTTATCAACATTATATACATGTTAGAATTTTCAAGTATGTCACATTAAATTAAAGTCAAAGCGCATTTTTTCAAGTATGCAATCAAATTACAAATGAAAGGAACTTAAGAGAGAGCATTTTTTTCAATAGCATTTAATTGGACATAGATAAAAATCACTTGAAATCCTTTTAAATACATAATATTGATAGGTTGTGCCGAGTCACCTTTCCATAATTTTTAAGCTAAAAAGTTGATTTGTTTGGAAAATTTTCAAAGAGGGAAATTGATGTACACGATTTTTCTAATGGTGAACCGATAGATATGTAAATACTCAAAAATTAGCAATATAAATGCTTTAGCTCTTAATTTCTGCCTTCTGGTTGTTTTGGTTTCTTTGGCTAATGAGTCACCCAACAGACCGTATTACATGTTCCTGCTGTAATGAAAACAATAATTTAATTTCGGAAAGAATATCGAAAAAATATTGATTTGATTCTAAAGAGACATGCTAGATTTACATAGTTAAACGGCCGCAATTTGACAGAAACTTCTCTAAACCTAGTTTTACAACTGCTAATACATAATAATAATAATAATAATAATAATAATAATAATAATAATAATAATAATATTATTATTATTATTATTATTATTATTATTATTATTGTTTTAATAATATGTCTTGATGTATTTGAAAAAGGAGATCAAAGACCAAGCAACTATCGACCAACTTTTCACCTACCATTATTTAATAAACTGGTTCTATATTCTCAATATCTCATTATCATATATTAATGTATGCGCGTGTATCTTCTGCTTCCCCACCGCCGCATTTGTTTAAGCCGAATCGATTTAACGTTATGCTAATTTAAATTGCAGATCTTTCTCGAAGCCTCCTCCTTCTTGTCCTTGCACGGCTTGCCCCTTTCCACGGGTGTGCATTGACCTTTAATATGAAATCACGTCACCCGAAGGGTCGAACACAAATCAGACTCGCAATCATTAAGCAACATTATTTTGTGGTCGAGTTAGATAGATCAAGACAATTCCTAGTCAGCTCGTCATTTGACGCGTGTGACACGTCCACAATGTGTACTAGAACCCGTGTCACGCGCTGATACATGCCACAAATAGGTCAACCATTAGCACTAATTCATTTTAATGGCTAATTAATTTGAGAACAGAGAGATGGAACAGCAATTTGCAGAGCCCATAGTTCCAGAAGGTAGATCGATGATTAGATTACTGGAATGAGGGATTGAGAGGGAAGAGGTTGACTAGAGATTGTGCTCCTAAAGTAGTAGCATACATACTGTATTATCATAGTATTGTCGATTTTACCTAAGCTCAATCTAGAAGCCATCTTTCTCATGTTAAAAGAGGTAGGATTGTATCTGAGCAATGTCGCTAGAAGATGGGTGCGACATTGCGAACAACATCAACTTTTTCGTGTCGAAAGTCCAAATTCAAATATGCACTTTCCAAAATGGTTACGCTTTTTCCACTTCTCATTTGATCTAGACATTCCTCTTTTTGTATATTGATCTTACTATCTCTTGCGTAGCCCACCATTTCTATTATAGCTTTAGAAAAATGGTTAAAATTTTTCTTTTTTTTCCTTGAAAATCCTACTTTCCTTCTTTTTTTCTTTCCATACCTTTGACATCTCAGTTCTTGGCTCTTGCAAATTGGTCCCTCTTTTTCTCTCTTGTAGGCCATTCTTGTTTTTCTATGCCTCCCTACTCCTGAAGTAGCTGGGAACCGAGACAAGGTTGGCTTGCATTCATACTAATAAAGATCGAATTCACAAAGACAAGGTAAACATACATTGGCAACCCCAACAAGGCCCACAAAAAGATCACCCTCCATATCGTTGCCAGTCATGGATTGATCACCTCAGGTTGTCAAGTTCTCGAGATGGACATCCAGTCGCACGCATTGTCACATGTTTGATTAGTTCTCAAGTAAAAACGATTACATCAACTACGTGATCCTCATGCCTTGCCATCCTAGACAACTAGCCAATGGTGGAGTCAACGGTGCTAAGCACATCCTCGGGCTCCAAACGGGATGCTATGAGAGGGTACAAAATGACCTAGTTTGGTTTTTAGATGTAGCAACCGGGTGATGAGGGTGGGTGTGGGAAAGGTGGGGCAAAGATGGACCATGACTTATCAGTATTGAAGTTGAACAACAAGTTGATGCTCTTGAGGAGCCAAACTAGAGACTTCAACCCCACGCGATGGTAGTTCGACAGTGTGGAAGACGACAGGGTTGGCATCATAGATACTCAACTTCTCAATGCCCTACTACTTAAGGATCGGGGAGGCATAGAAAGAAGCGAATAGCAAGCAAGAGAGAAAAACATAGTGATAGAGCCGAAAACTAAGATGTCAAAGGCGTGGAAAGAAAGAAGTAGAAGGATAGTGGGACCCGCAAGTAAAAAAGGAGTAGGAAAAGCATGATCCTTAAAAAAAATGTATATATGCAAGAAAACTAAGCAAATTAATACCATGGCAGCAAAACCTTAATGCTGGATTGGATATTCTTTGGATGGGTCTCTTAGTTTTTCTTCTGAAGTCAGATGTTGGGCCAAGCTTATATCATTACCTCGATGGCTATCAAGGCCCACAATTCTCTCCCACAAATGAAAAAATTAGGCCATATAACCGAGTTTCTCTTCCACATGGGACTAGGTCGATCATCGCCGTTGATGACATAGTTTCCATAAAAATTATTGGCTGCAGAGGGACATATTAATCCCTGGACCTGAGTCCATACAAGTATTTATACGATCAATGCGGCACGAACCCAACCATGCTTCTCGACAAGTGAAAAAAAACTTCATTTCCTTCGACCATCGATGCCCAAAGTTGTGCGGTGGCATGGCGCCAACACGCGATGGTCAATCGTTGGTTATGCAAAGAAATGCATTGCCGTTCACTTGTTCTTTTAGTGCGATTCAGGGCGAGTACTGCTTCTTGCGACGCGATAGACTCGGCTCATGCCCGGCCACACTGCACCAGAGCAAGTCCGCGGCATTCTTGGTAATCCATACCCAGTTAGGACCCGAAAAGGAAAATAATGGACAATTCAGAAATTTTTAATTTTTCCCTTGGACCAAACCATTATAAGGCATCGCTTCCTATTATTCTACTAAAGTCAAAGAATTAGCCTGATCAATCTGGGCGAGTTAGCTTCAACCATACTTTAACAAAATATATTTTTGACATCGCAATATTCGCTGATCTCAGAACCATTTTGTTTGCTCCTTCCTAGTCTAAGGTTGAAGGTTACACAACACCAACCAACATTCACTTTCTCCTTCCTTCGAATTCAACCACCGCAAGGACTTGCCTATTTCACATACATAGACACATCAGAGACTCGCAACAAACGGAAGGTGCTCGCAATTGTCGGGATAGAACAGCAAGCAACAGAGATGATCGAGAAGAGCAACCCGAGAATCAGATCGGACAAGTCCCCTTTCCTCCACACATCTGATATGATCAAATTGGCCCTTGGACTCGCGTACTGGAACCCGACGTTCGTCGCCTTCTCCGTCCTTGCGTCCCTCCCGCTGTTCCTTGTCATGCTGATCCATGAACTGGCTGTCATATGCATCTTCGCGGACGCCTCGTCCCGGCTGAGGCTCGTGTCACCCTACTCCAGCCAGAGGCTCCACCTCGCCTCGGGATTGATTCAAGAAACATTCGTCAAGGTCCTCCAAGCGAGCCTCCTTTACTCGGTCCCCGCTCTCCTGCTCAATCTCCTGACCGCGGTGACCACCGTGCATTCATCGTCCACCATCTTCGCCGAAGGCCGATCGGCTTCTCTATGGGACATGCTGAAGGACTCCATCACCAAGGCAAGGTGGAAGTGGCCTCTGATAACTTCCACTCTCGTCTCATTCTTCTCCCTCATTTTCATTTTTTGGGTCTGCATTGTCTCCTGGGGCGGCGGCGGCGGCTTCCTCGCGTCAGGGAAAATATTGTATCTGAGCATATGGGGCTTCATCTTGGTCGTAGCCATGACCAAGTGGCTGGAGTACAGTGCGGTGTGGGACGTGGCGATCGTCCTTTCGATATCAGAGGACAAGAGCGTGTTAGAGGCGTTGTCAACCGCGTCGAGCATAACCAAGGGCAATAGAACCAGAGGGTGTGTGCTCATGCTGCTGAATTTCGCGTGGTGGCTCGGGCTCAGGGTCTTGGGCTTCCACGCGAGAGGGAGATTCATGGCAAAATCCGCGCACGCGGTGGTGGTTGCAGAGACCGGGTTGGTTTGCGTGGGGAAGGTGATGGAGTGGGTGGTGTGCGTGGTGTATTGCCACGACTGCAAGAGGAGATCGACCAGAGACAAGGTGGGCTTGGAAGGAGGAGAGCACGCAGTGTTGCTCCGTAGAGTTTCTTCATGAAAAAGGATGATGATGATGATATTGCATATAGGGTGCTGCAATTTCTTCCTCTTGCTTTGAATTGAACAGAGATGTTACCAGAGAAACTTCTGAGATTTCGGAACTAACTAATGATGCACTTTGAATACGTTAACCAAATCACCAAAAAGAGCGCCTTCAACTTGTAAATTGCAATGGTTTTGTACAAATAAATGTTTGTAAACATGCGAAACTCCGAATTGCTTTTGTCTATATTCATTCTCCTTCATCAAAGTTTGGAGATGTTTTCCATTCTACCAATAAAAAAACTGTGAAATTATATATTGAATTAATATGATAAATACAATACGAGTTGGGTCTCCTATTGGGTTTTTCAATCTGATTGACGTGATATAACCAGTCAATCATATTACTCATATGAGCTATTTGGTATACTTATCATTCTATATGAAGCTTAAATTTTGAGATTACCGATCTTTAATTGGCTTATTACACCATGACATGTGTCTCTGCCGGATTGTTGTAGGAAATATGCATTTTCCAATGAATGAAGTGAATCGTTGCGTTCCTGAATGGTCTTAACGGATTTGCAGTAGCATAAGCAGAAAAGGTTCCCAAAAAAAAAAAAAAAAATTGGAAGAACAGTGAATCGAGATGAGGATGGGTGGCCGAAGTGGGACCTGTGATCGCCGACGTTATTATTGGCAGAAATGTCGAAGTCTCCTCTTAATCTTGACAAGTCAACTCCATCCCGATGAAGCAGAAGAGATAGGAAAATTGTTAAAATGACGTAAATTTATTATATTTTTATCAATTCAGTAATGAATATTCTAATATTATCAATTAAGTCTTAAATATTTTCATATTTTATTAATCGAATCAATTCACATTAATTCTTACCGTGCCACATAGGACTGCCGGCATCAACGTCATTTGTTTTTGATTAAAATTGATCGGATGGACTCAATTAGCAAAACCTAAAAAGATTTAGAACTCAATTGATAAATTTAAAAGGTTAAATAAGGAATAATGAGGACACCGAAGATTTATGTAATTCGATTTGAGTGTTGGTACCTTTTATGTGAAGAGCTAGCAAAATTGTAATTGCTCACGCGTTCGAGTATTTTTTCACGTCTAAATTACACTAAGTCCAAAATAATTATAAACAAAATAAAATAATTTGCATATAAAACTCATAGCATAAATCACCGAGTCTCCAAGCCCAAAGAAAGAGCTCTTCGTTCTTTTTCTTTGTGCGCGGTCGTCGCTCCCGTGCACCCACCAAAAATAAAAGCAAAGAAGTCACGATAAACTCATTAGTTGACCGACCAATCACAGTGCAAAGAAGAGACGTCCACCGTAGGGGCCAAAAGGTGAATTCTTACTGTGGGCAATAAGAAATCCTTCTTTAGTTAGGATTTAATATATATATATATATATATATATATATATAAGTAAATATTCCACTGCACTAGGAAACAAGGGCACACCAATTGATATAAGAATCAACGTCTAGCTAGGACTTTCCTTTTACGCCTTGTTCAATTCGGTTCGGTCTCGTGCACGGGCTCAAATTCAGACATAATCTAACAGTGACCCCTTACAGCTTTTTTTTCTTTTTAACGTGATCATTCATTCAATTTATAATGCAGCAGCAAAAGCTCGCCCTACTTTTGTTGTCATTTTCCCTCGTCCATTGATAATCTATTCAGGCACCAACTCCTCGAATTTTTAATACATTTCTAGCTTGAAGAAGCAATCGATTCATAATTGATTGAAAGAACAGAGTTCTAGCTATCGAAAGAAACTGCTTTGCGTGAATCTTTTGGCTTTTTCTGTGTTGCGTGCTTTAAAGAATAGTGACTGAATAACAAACAAGATAACGTCATGGCATCTAGATAAAAAATTCATGCACATAGCACGATACAATAAATCATACAAGATGAACCGAGTGTTGGCATCAGGATGCAAAGTATCTATAGAGTGTAGTACGAAAGTAATGTTAAGCATGTTGAGATCCGTTCGTAAATTGATTCACAAAATAATATGATAAATAAAGCCTTCAAACAATGACATCGTGTTTATTGCTTTACCAATTCGATTCGAATGATACTAGGCACGTTAAAATTGATCTGCTTAATCGATACAATGAGTACCATGACAGGATATAGGCCATTATACAAGTGGGTTAGAATCGATATGTAACAGTTGGCTTCGGTGCTATATCTACCGGTCTATTTTTATATGTTCAGGATTTTCCGAACCCAACCCATTCGGGATCGCTGTTCATATCGTCCTTAACTACGACGACCACGACCAGCTTAAAGTCAAAGTCTACCCCCGTACATCACTGAGCGGAGTTGAAAGCTTTCGAGTCCAAGACGAAGATGATGCACAATGGGAGGAGCTGAAATGGATGAAGAGCGTTCCTTTCGGAGGCAAGAATTGGAGTCCTTCGACACGCTCAAAGCAGCTCTCAAGCTCTACCTCCACAATTCCAACTTCATCGTCTTCACTCTCTTCACTTCCATCCCACTGTGTACTTTTTTGGTTTACTCTGAAATAATCCTCCACAAGACTTTGTACGAGGTTTCAGAGTTCCTCTCCGGAACTACCGATTACTCGGAGACACTTCCCAAGATCATCCAAGTTTTTCTGCTTTACTTGGTGCCTTACCATCTCCTAGACCTCTTCAGCTTAGTCTTGACGGTCGATTCGGCAGCGGATCTGATCGGTGCAGAGGAAAAGCCGGCCAGTCTCAAGACCGTCGCCCTGAAAGCTCTCAAGAAAGCCCGGTTCAGAGGCCCCTTCATCACGTCCCTGTACGTTCACTTGTTCTCCATCTGTACTTTCGTTGGGCTGATGTGGGTAGTCGCAAATTACCAAATTCTATTGAGGGCTGGGTTTTCCTCTTTCTACATGAATTCTTTCAGTTTTCCAAGAGGGTACTTAAAAGAAGTCTTGTTGGGTTTAGTCCATGGAGTGGCTTTCATGGCCCTGCTCATGAAGTACATGGACTGGATTGCTGAGTGGAACATGGGTTTGGTCGTTTCTATCTTGGAGGACTCATATGGGAGTGAGGCAATGGAGGTCTCTGCTTATTTGAGCAAAGGGAACAATAAGAAGGGTGCTTTTCTGATGTTGGTGTTCTTCTTGTGGGGACTTTGTCTGAGGTTGCCTTGTCTCTATGGCAAGTGTAGCGAGACAAATGGTGGGGTTTTGGTCATCAGTGTGGTGATGTGTCTGGTTTGTGTGGGGAATGTGTTGAAGTGGGTGACTAGCTTGTTGTACTTCAAGGAGTGCAAGAAGAGGGTTATGGAGAAGAAATTTGATGAGGAAGAAGGGGAGAGTGTTGTTCAAGCAATGGTGCAAGAGAAGACGAGAGTCGTGCAACCAGAAGCCGAAGCTGTTGGCAGCGCCTGACAACCATACAACGTGGCCTCTCCATTTGCAAGATCTGCAATTCTGTACTAATCTTTATCCTTTTCATGCAAGCACAGAACCAGTAGGTTATATGTAGCAAAATTTTAAAGTATAAGATCAAATGGAATCCGGTGAAATCACGCGTGAAATTTATCTGGTCACTTTCTCTAGCGTCCCCTGCGACGATCATCTAGTCAACTGACGAATTGCTTTGGTCTTGGTCGGCATTTGGCAATTAGTTAAGTCAAATGTTCATGGTCCCGAGCCATATTTTTCCAGTCTAGAATCAGTAATATTTTCAAGGTCTCGGTTTTACACAGTCATGCACTCTGATGTTAAAGAGTCTAGACCATGGCGACAGAAAAGAGAAAATTTTGCTTACCATCTCTAAAGAAGGTTAAGGACCTTGATGTAGCTCTAGCTTAGAGAGAGAGAGAGAGAGAGAGAGAGAGAGAGAGGGGCGAGAGAGATGGACTATCATCTTATTCAGAAGCAGGTCATGGAAACCCATGAAATCCTCAAAGAAGCTTTCTTTAGCCCCATTCAACAACATTGACTTTCTCGTCTTCACTTTTGCCACTTCCCTCCCTCTCTTTGCCTTCCTGGTCTTCTATGAACTCCTTGACAAACAGTCAGTGGAGCCATGGACATTTTAAGCTGCCCCCTGATTATTTCAATTACCTCTGGCAAGTTCTTAAAGATATTACCTAAAAAATCACCACGCACTTCTCGTTTGAATTAGTTCGACTGGGTCTATTTTATCTGGTTCCTCTTCTTCTCCTGGAGTTCTGCGTTGTAAAAATTATCATCAATTTGGCATTGAGAATTTACACGGGCAGTCCAGTGATGTCTCTAAGGGATATGGCGAACTGATCAATTCAAGAGTCCAAGCTAAAGAGGACTCTTATCACTTCCTTAAGTGTATTCTTGGCTAAGTTGTCCTCTAATGGGACTACTACGGTCGTCCACAGACTACTACAAGCTTAAGGAATCACATGGAGATGTGCTTTTCGCTGTAATGTGTGGGACTGCCTCCCTAGCCCTGTTAAGGAAGCAATTGGAATTGAGTGCTGAATGGAACGCTAGTGTCGGGATATTGGTTTTGGAGGATGCTCCTGGATTTCAAGCATCAGCACTCTCAGCTCATTTTAGCAAAGGTAACCAAAGAAAAGGGTCATTCTTAAATCTCATTTTCTTTGTTTAGGGAAGGTGTCTGAATGTGTTGTAGAAGTGGTTTCTCTTAACGTTGACGAAATAGAAGGACAAAAATCTTATGAAGAACAGGTAAAAGTGAGAACGTAGCGATTGAAATGAAATCCGCAGGAAGAGATGAGAGAAATCTTGTCTGAACTTTTCAGTAGGACCAAACTTTTTTGCCTAACCTAGAGCTTATATTAGGATAACATTAGCGAACGATAGGAAGGAAGAAAAACTTTTCTTGTGCTGGACCATAATGTGAGATTCTTTTTCTGAGTTGGGCCCGGGACCATACAAGTTCAAAGTTGGGTTGTTGATTTCACCATGTAAGACGCCAGTTTTTTGACTCGGCAATAGGTTTAGAATGAAACCATCGATTCATGGACAGGATGAAGGCCACTGACTTTGAAGGAGTTAGGCCACTTTCTCAGCTCATAACAGTGAATTTAATAGAATTTAAATAGGAATGTTCATGGTAAGTCCGAGAAGTATGTGAGGATGAAATGGAGAGCATCATCCTCACCCTTCTGAAGCAGAAACTCAAATTCACTAGTACATTCAAAGAAGCAATCAAAATCCCTTTCAAGAACAGCAATCTCCTCATTGTCATCCTCATTGCTTCCGTGCCGCTCTTATGTTTCTCGCTTTACTATGAAACGCTCCTCCAGGAAACACTGTCTGAAACCTTCCACGTCCTAGAACAATCCTGTACTTCCCTCGGAAAAGATTCGCCATTTCCACTCTGCTTAACAAGAAGAGTGAGTAAAGACTTCACTTACAGGCTGATTCATTTGGGTTTTCTCTACGTTATACCCCTTCATCCACTTGAGCTACTTGCGTTGATTCCGTCAATAGCCTCATCGTCAAAAGTCTATACAGAGGAAAGTCCATCAACTCTGGCTGAGCTGATGCGAACAATACACGATCACAAAGCAAGAACTAGAGGAACTGTAGTTACAACCCTTCTTGTTCTTTTCTTGTCGATCTGTACACTGGTGGGATCGTTCTGGCTAGTCACAGTATGCTACGTTGTAATAAGGGCTTTGCGAAGTAGCTTCGTGCTCTGGGCAGTATATAGAGCAGCCTGTATTGGATTACTTGTCATGTACATCGAGGCGACTGCCATATGGAATATGAGCATTGTGATCTCAGTATTGGAGGAGAGACACGGGCCCAAAGCGCTTGAGCTCGCCACCGCCTTGATCAGAAGAGACGAGCAATGTCTAGTTCCTTTAATGGCTGTGCTTTTCATCTGTGGAAGTTGGTGTAGGCTGATAATGTGCCTCAAATCTACACGCAGCAATCGGCTCGGCGCGGTATTGCCATTAGTTTGCCTGCTTCACCTAGGCAATGTGATCAAGTTGATGGCTTGTGTGGTCTGTTTCCACAACCGCAGAGGGCGCGCTCCTAAAGAGATCGACGAAAGAGCCTAGGATAACGTCGAAACAGTTGCCGCATGCGATGCCTAATCACTGACGGATACAATGCTCGGCATGGTTGGGAAGTTCAGAGTCCATTTGCAACTGATGCGAACAAAGGAGGATTCGCCTCGATGAGATGACAGGCATGCCCCGACGGGCTATTCTCAAGCCCAATTAGTTCGGCTTTGTGCCTAATCTTTAAAGCTAGATGGGGCTGGTCTGGCCCAATCTATGACTTCGTATGTGTATCAATGAAAGATATTTTTATTATCGACTAAAATTTATATTTAAATATTTTCGTAGATGATGACAATATTTTTTTATTCATTTATTATTATAAGCGATACAACCAATTATTTTTAAGAAAATATTTTTTAAATTATTTATTTTTCGTAAAATAAACGGAGTCTAATTATCATAAAATCCTAATTACATTGGCGTTAACAAAAGGGAATGTGACGAGATAGCCCGCATTCAATGCAAAAAGCCTACGATGGAGAAGAGAGTGGGGCGAGCGGGCATTAACGAGGACAATGCAGAAAGAGGGAATAGGTGAGACTACTACAACCCTCTTTTGATGCTCAAAAGCCTACAAATCTTTTTACCTAAAGAGAGATCAACATGATTTTTTGAATTTCGAGTTGAAACTTTTCACAATAAAGTCCACAAGATAAGAATTCAAAGCAATTAAATTGATAATCTAGCAAGCATTGAACTGTGCTAGGACCTCCCATCTATCAGGGCTATACTTGTACTTGTGAAATGTGCACACATGTTTGATTTCCAACGAAACTTTAATCTCCCGAGCATTTGTTTTTTTTTTTTGGTCAAGTCTCCCGGGCATTTGTTGAACTTGCTGAAAAGTATCCGTTCTGTTGTGATAAATTGAATTGTACACGTTTAAAACAGATGTCGTGTTATACTCGAGTTCAAATACTTCGATTTCGAACCCATTTCACGGCTTTTTATAAGTCAATTAATGATGCAACATATTAATAATAATTTAAATGTGCAATACATAACTATGTAGAATATGTTTTACGACAGAAAAAAAGAATATGTTTGACATTTCAATTGTTTTGAAATATTGAAAACTAATATTTTTGTAATGGTCTTTTACCTCATCAATTTGTAAACATTTTTGTCCGCCATTAATCTATAACGCTTTTGTAATGTTTTATAATGGCTTTTTAACGGTTTTGTAATCTTTTAAATGGTTTAGTAAGGTTTTGGAGCTATCAATTTGTAATGTTTTTCAATTAAATGCGAGAATTGATTGTGGAAAAGGCTCTCTCTTTCTCTTACCCACAAATTTTACTCCGAACATAATAGGAAAGTGATATCAATATATCAAAACAAGAATATTCTTGATTCTCGTTACATATCTTTCATTTCTTTATTGAGATATACACTTAACACTCTCTTTCCATTATTCTGTACAGAGTAAAGAAAAAGATCTGCTGTATCTCGGGAGTATAATGTGTGCACGCCTCAGATATTTCGATATTATTTTTTTTACATCTTTTTCGACGTATTACCAACAATTCTTATTTTTTTTATATTATCTAATATTTTTCTAACAGAAATTGTGTGATATTTTGTCCCGGATGTTACGAATGGCGATCAAGATCTCCTATGAGCCCAAACAATTATTAGAGGGGAACCTGTGAAAAAGATTATGATAAAGGGAAAGGCAGGGGCGAATTATTTCTCTCCTTCATTTTTTTTAAAATTTTCCCACGTGGAATTATTAAATTAATTTCCCAAGGTCCACCAAGAGAATTAGGTGGCGGTGCATCACTACTGCTAACGCCGTATGGCACGAGGCATCGTGGCAGGTACGTGAACTGCCGAAAGTGAGATTTCCAATTTTAAAGTTCACCGGTCAGATCGTAGCGATGGCATAAACAAAGAAACTTTGGCAGATGCATTATTTAGTATCATCATCATCAAGAACGTAAATAATGCACCTCGTGGGTCGCATGCGTATTACGATCTTTAGAGTCGTCCGGCAGATTAGGGCTCCAAAAGCGAGGATTATGTTTTTCCTACAACAGAATGCCCAAAGATAATTTAGTTTAGTGCTCGTTTGTAAAGATTTTAAACGAGGAATAAATAAAGTTGACATTTCAATAAAAGATTAGCTTAAGGAAATGAACTCCCAACATGATGACTTCTCCAAACTTTGATGATTTTCTTGGGTAATGCGTCCTTCGAGGTTCTCAAAGGTCATTTACAAAGTAGATAGAAATCGACCATGGACCGAATCTTCACTGGCGGAAAATACCGTACGCCTATTTCCCAAATACTGCATTGGCCTATCTTCTCCGCGAAATTTTTTGGGACCACTGTTTAGAACAGCTAGCAGCGATCCCACCAAAATCTTGCCATGGTATCATAGCTAAAGGTCCTGAGTTCGAATCCTTCCAAGCCCCATTTGTCTTCTCAATTAGTTATGTCCACTCTCAGTACTAAGCACAAAGACAAGACTAATCGTGAGGGGAAATGTTAAAGTAATTAAATATCTTCTTAAGCTTTTAGAACAGTTGGCGGTGGTCCTACCTAAATCCCACGTTCTTAAATATAAATGACAAATGATATATTTTGCATTTTATACTTGATGATTAATATTCGAGTATACCGAATAATAATGCCTTATTATACTCGTCGAAAAGGTGACAATTGCTCTTAAGAGATGGTAATGAGGTTTAGCACTAATTAAAGAATAAAATCTACTCGATAGGTGGGGACCTGGATCGCGTTGTCATTGAACATAAGAAACGGGGATAGGTCGATATTATTAGGGCAAAATATAATAATTAAAAATAAGAAGTGTAAAAAACCAAAAAAAGTAGACATGTGTGGACTTTTCGTGTGAGTGAAGAATCGGTCTTGAATGTAAAGAGGTCCTTGCATGCATCTATGCCACGGTCTTTCCATGTCGTGCTACAATGGGGTCCTTCGGCAGCATTCCGAAAATATATCTATTATTTGGGAAAAAAAAATGGCGATCGGGGCTAGACTTTTTACATTCGTGTCGAGGGCTACCATGACCCGTGGTGGGTCAAAGGCCGCATCCCATAGTAATTACGTACATTTTTATCATAACTTCTACACAATTGTCGTATCATGCAAAGACATGTTTGTTGACACCTAAATTTTGCTCAAATTACCTAGGGTTTTATCGTGCGAAAAAATTAGGGTTTAATTTCTTTAATCCCTAAACCAAAAACACTTTCTTTAAATTACACGTCATGAAAACATTAGGCGCATCCCTTACCCAAAAAAAAAAAAATTAGGCGCATTTATATTAATATAGTCTACTAGAGCATATTTTCTTTGTTTATCTTCAAAATTAATTTAAAAAAAAAAAACAAAAAAAAGAAGCGACCAGACCAGCGTTGAATTAATCAACGCTGGCCCACCCCCAGCGTTACTCATCGCTTTAGGCAAGCAAAGAAGATGAACAGGAGCGGGACGCAGAGGTCGAAAGCCAGAAGCGGACAGGATGGAAGCGTGCTCTGCACGAGGAGGCCGAAGCTGCAGCGGCAGCGGGGGGATGGCGCAGTGCTGCGCCTTGACGGCGCAAGGATCCAAGGACTTGAAGCCGTTTTTGCTAAAAACGGACCTGATTCAGTCCCAAGAAGGAGATCGGCTACTGGAGTATGAGAAGATGAAGAAGGCGCGCTGATCAAAAGAAACCGGAAGCTGGGGAAGGAAAACTGGCTACGTTGACCAGCCTAAGCCCCTTTGGGGGGGAGGCACGAAGAACCTGCAAATGGTTCTTTAAGACCCGGGAGAGAGCTAAAGAAGAGAAAAAGGCGAGAGGGAACCGGAGAGGGAGGGAGCAGATCGAGAGCTTCCGAGAGAGAGATTTAAGAGAGAGAAAAACTCGGCCATATCCCCCGGGGACTCGTCGGTTAGTGTCGTGGCCGAGAATCGCCCTTCCTCCCCCCACGTCACTCTTTGGTAAGTTTAGAACTGAGTTTTTGCCTAGTTTTGCTCGAGTTGGGAATGGATTTCCCGAGGACCTCGGCTTGAAAGCACGTGAGGTGACAAGGCATAGGCCGTTCACCACCGACAAGCCGAGTAGGGAGCTTCGTCTATTCCCCCTGTTTCGCTCGAATCGGGTTCTGTTTTTGGGTCTCGGATAACTGGGGCTGTGACTCGCCGGCGCCCGACCGTACGCGGATTCGAGCGTCGGCGAGCTTTCCCCGACTGTCGCGTTTGTTGCCCTCAATGCTGTTTTCTTTGTGGTTGTGTATTTGAGCCTCAGTGTGCTCGTCTTTTGTCTTTCGGTTGGCACCCACCAAGTGTTTGATGAAATGCTCAAGTGAGATCCATTAACTGAATCGTTCTTGCGTCGTTCAATTCCGAGACTTGTTGTTTTATCCATGTTGATTGGTCTCGTTTTTGCCATCTCGATCGCCGTTCGTTGTGTGTTTTACGCGTTCGCTCGAGGTGAATTAAAAGGGGATCCGACGGTGGTCACGGTAGTCGGCCGTCGCTCCCTAAATTCGGACGTCGTCCAGCGTGGGGGTTTGTTCGACGATAGAGCTTCTCAGTAGCCCGGAGGGTGGGCCGGTCGAGCGGAAGCCGCGGAATAGAGGCAACAGAACGCATGCCTCAGTCGACTCTGTTGGGGGGGGTGTTGAGGCCGAAGCTCGGGCAGTAGGTGCTAATAGAGGAGCATGAACACGCAACCTACTGTTGACACATTAGTTTTAGGAGCCTTGGTTATTGAGGCCTTCGTGTAGAAATTTTTATTATGCCTTCTTGGTTTGTTCGCGGTTCTTCGTTGGGTTGTTCTGGGTTTGTCGTGGGGAGTTCATGAAGAAGAGGGCGATCTGGGCATGCGGAGAGGAAAGACCAGGTGAAGAAAAAGAATAAAAAAGGAAGAGAAGAAGGGGGAAGAAAAGTCAAAGAGGAAAGGTGTTCAGAAGGGGGGAGAGTAAGGGCCACGTGAAAGAAAGAATAGAGAAAAAAAAAAAGAAGAAAAAAAGAAAAGGAAAGGTCAGAGAGAGGAGCATCTAGGGGAAAAGATCATGCAAAGATTGAGGAATAAAAAATCAGAAAAGAGAGAAAAAAATATAAATAAAAATAGAGCACCTCGGGTCGAGCGAGTCGGGTCGATGGTCACGAACCGGGTCGGGTTCGCGGGTTGCAATCGGGTAGGGTTTTTGTTTAGTGTGTGGGCCGGTTTTAGGGTTTTGTTTGGTGTTTGGGTCTGAATTTAGATTTATTAGATTTTGGGCTTTTTAGTTTAGAATTAGAATAGTTTTTTCGGTTTTGGGCCTTTCGCGGATGGGCTGAACTGGTGATTTGGGCTGAAGGCTTACTTAGTCTTTTATTTCTAGTGGGCTGGGCTTAGGGGTTTTTCTTTTATTGTTTTACTTGAGTGCTGGGTTTATTCCGAATTGGGCCCTTATGGAGCCCGACTCACGGTGGACCCGGGCCGGTGCACCTGGGTCCGTTTTATATTATTTTAATATTGTATTATTATCTTAATATTAAAAAAATATTTTTAAAAATAAAAAAATAAAAAATTTCGAAAAAAATAAAAAATTTCGAAAATCAAAAAATATTATTTAGACTTTGGAATTGGCTTTTCTCGCCTTATTGTGTGATTAGTGTCATATTTGAATGCACGTTGTTTGGTCCACACACTTTGAATTGCGTGTTTAATTTAACTTCGCATGTAGTTAATTATGCATGTTAGGTTCACGTGTTGATTGTCACTTTCTCTAGCTTGGTTAGAGATTGAATTTTGAGACTCCAGATTAGTGTGAACACGTTAAGCGCTAATTGAACAAGATTAGGTACCGAAAGGGCACTAGTTAATCGATTAGTGTAATTAAGTCCCCGTACTCGTTGAATCTCTGGTTCGTAGAAGTGAAGTTCTTCTCCCGTGCTTCGCTTAGGTGTCTAATCGACCTACCAAAAATCGATTAGTGGCGACTCCTAAATGTAATTGATTTGCATGTTAATTATGTAAATCTTTGGTCGCGAATTGGTATGGGCTTGGGAGAGCTCGAGCTAGGTTCAGCCTAGTAATCCATTAGCCAAACCCCGTAGGCCTCGGGGCCGTTTCGAGGAGGTCGCGACAGCTTGGCGACTCCGCTGGGGAATTGATAAAATTCTTAGTGGACTTAGGCCGTTTATCTTGTTCAATTATGTCCTTAATGTGAATGTTCTTTAACCCCTTGTTTTGCAGGTTTGGGGTTTTGGAATGAATGTTTGTTTTACATTTTGAAGTGTTGATTACATATGAATTGTTGTGTATGTCTTTATTGTGTTAGCACTACACTATGACACACACAACCCGCTGTCGAACCTGGGCTGCACTAGGAATGTTTAGGATGGTATTGAGTTGGATACGACTTCGACCGCAAGGCCGCGTAGTAGAGGTTGCCCAACTCAATCCCGAAAATTTCCTTCTTGGTGTCGAGAATGTTTACCTTTGCCCGCGAGGCCGCGTCGCATCGAGGTATCATTCCTGACTAAGCCGGAGTCGCGAGGACTTGACTTAGTACGCGAGGCTGCGACTAGTCATCCCACCCTCGTAGCTTCAATTTGTCAAGCCGTTTAGAATAGAAATCGAGCCACACGTTACATTCGCATGTTTATGTGATTGAAAGTTCGTCATCCACTGTAAGTATGGTTTCTTTCTTTACTTGCTCACTTTTGGTTCAAACTTTCATTTTTGAAATTCGCGGAAATCAATCAAGTGTCCTAGGTGATCTAAGCTTATAATTGAAAATTTCAGGCAATCACCCTTGACTGTAAACCTTGAGTATAAATTTCAAAACACCTTTGATTTAGCCTTACCAAAACAAATGGTTTTGTCTAAACTTTCAGTTGTAGGCTTAAAATCGCATTTTTTGTACAGAAATTCTTTCAAGTCAAGATTGCATCTTGGGGCATAAAATTGAAATCGTATTTTCAATAAAATTCCTTTTTGTTCACATTTTGAAATCAAAATTCAAATCGCTTTTTGTGTATTAATTTTTTAAAATAGGAATCACCTCATCTTTGCAAAAGTAAAATCACAAATCGATTCTTCAAAATTGATGCCGCATTTTGTGATGAAACTTTTGGAATAAAAGAGCACTCGATTGATAGCCGCGATTTGATCTTTTAATGATATCTCCACTTACGATGAAATCTTGGTGGAATACTAAATGCCCACGAATAGGAACCATAGGGGCATGTATTGTTGCCTCGCTTTCGTCATAAGAGGCGGCATCAGTGAAAGATCACTTTCCCATTCACATGCTAACGTTGTCTTCCTTTCGCAGGTTATGCATAATAGTCATCCCTTGGAATTCTCTTGCTTAATCATGCAAGGAACCAGAGTTTAGAGTTAGAATGTGAATTGCTTGGTTACACTCATCTGTTCAAAAGTTTCTCGGACTTCATCCCTCTATTATCATTTGGAACTGCGTTTTCCATTTTGGGTTTTAATGCGAACCCAATTGTTGTTTTTGAAAATCATGCAACTCACGCCTTTGAGTAGTGAGATTCTAATTTGTAGCATTGTCCTTTGAAAGTTCTTGGAATATTTCAAATTGAACCCCTGAGTTAAGCTTTTATGCTTTACCTTCAAAATGTTTTGAAGAAAACGAGTTTAAAAAAAACTCACATAAACTAGCATATCTTCACCTGACTAATTTCGCAGGTTAATTTGCAAAACGACACCGTGAGATGGTAAATCTGTAATCGTTCCAATTAGAATTTCTTGCACAACAATTGACTTGTTCATTCATTTTCGTCAAAATAGGTAAAGGGGCGAAGGGTGAAGGCCACTTGGGAACAAGTTGAAAACGCGCCACTGAGTCCCTCAAAATAGGGAGTCTCCACTTGTGTAGTCACTTTGTACAAAAGATGATTTACGAGGCATACGCAAATTGAAACAAAATAGCGATGTCAGATTATCACCCACTTGACAAAAAGGACGATTCAAGAATAGCTGACTCTCAAATAAGAGTAATAGGGGCACTGTTGTATCCACGGAGGATGAAGATGAGGATTGCACGACGGACCCATCAGAGCACCAAGAGATGCGTAATCAAGAGATAAACTGGGGGCATGGAATGTCAAAGCCGTCCGATTCAATGAAAAATGGTGTATTTTGTTCTCAAAGCTCATCCACTTTAACATAAGAATGATACTTCCTTTTCTTTTTTACCTAGGGTGGATTTGAATGGAAGACCCGACAAGAGCATGGCAAACCAACGTGCATTAAAATTCTCTGACTAAAACATGAAGAGCATGTGATCAAGAAGCCAATGTCCCCACTAATGACGCACAGGAAAACATTTGATTTAGCATGGGGCGCGATGAACTCTGCCTCATCCCCGCCAAGGAAGCATTAGAGACAAAATTATCGGCTTTGTCATGAAAGGGTGTATACCGTTCCTAAATTCAGTCCAATTGAGAATGAGAATAACATGTTTTATCTCATTTCCGCAGATGACGAATGAGGCAAGTCACCTAAGGGGTAACCATTGCCTATAAAGTATAATAAAGTGGAGTTGACTGGTTCAGCACAAAATAAAGAATGTGTTTGACCATAGTAATAATGCTTCCAGCTAGAAAGACATGACGAGGCTAAACCGTCCATCCCATTGTGACAAATGAAAGGTTGCATCATGATAGGGCAAAATAGTGCATTTGAAGAACTTTTGTCCATCAAACTAGGGACATGTGAAAAATCGTGGGGGGCACGAATAGTCAAGATGATCAAAAGTGAAAGACCCAAGCAAAGGACAATGAAAATTAAACAAGTGTCTGTAAGAAGGCATGAAGGAGTATTGAACATATTGAAGTCTCCGGAAGAGAAAGCATCTGGCTGGGGCAAGTGTCATCTAGTTGGGGCAAATAACTTTAGTATAATCGAGCATGTGAGTAAGTTCCTTCTCCTCCAACAAGTAGATGGATGCAAAAGAGACATATGCCAGACAGATAAATGTAAGGCAGGTCATGTTGTGGACGGCGCCTCCAAACACTTAAAATGGAATATCAAGCAGCTTTGAGGAAGAGGTTGCAAAGGAAAAGCTCAAGCGACGAGATTGCACGAAGAGGACAACTTAATCCAGAACTGAGCTATCCCCAAAACAAAAGGATGTATATCGTTCCTGAATTATTCCAACTAAGAATGGAAATGACTCGCCCCGTCTCTCATTTTGCAGACAAAACAATGTGTTCGATCAAGGCGACAACAACTTCTTCCAAGAAAGCATGATGAGGCAATACACATTGAAGGGGAGTGTATCTGATCATAGGGCCAGCGCCTCCCATCAACAAATCGTGACAAAACCATCCAATTTAGCACAAAAGGATGTGTCGTTCCTAAATTAAGTTCACTTGAGAATGGAGATGACATGTTCCATTCCCTTTTTGCAGGGTGATAAACATGGCATGTCACTGAAAGGGCAGTAACCCTCATCCATGATGCATGGTAAAACGGAGTCATTCGATTCAGCACAAAAAGGGCATGCATTGACCACGCGAGCAACATCTCCAACAAAAGAAACACGATGAGGCCAAATCATTCATTTAGGAAATGTTAACGCCCGAAGAACAAAAGCGCATGAAGGGGCGTCGTCAAATACCCAAGAAGGAAAATTCAAATCAGAGCAAATGGTATCGTTTCCAATTGTCAATTTTAATACTATTTTGCTATGATTCTTTTTTCATTTGATAGGAAGCATCAAGGACTTGAAGGACAAATGCAAGTGAAGGGTAATGATGTGTCGTTTCCGATCTTTCGATATATAAAGATTCATGCACTAACACTTTCTTTCTAATTCTTTACAGGGTTGCCAAGCGCCATACCGCAGGTAAGTACTCTTTCTCCAAAATTCAAATGAAAATTAAATGAAAATTTTCTTCACGGAAAATGAGGGAGTTTTTGATGTATTTGAAAAAAGAACACAAAAATAGAATTGTGAAAGCAAAATTTTCACCAAAATTTTGAATATCATCTTTATCCAAAAATTACCTTAGTGTTTGACAGGTCATTCATTTTGAATCAAAATTCCTATGGAGATTAGTCAATCTGTAATGATCTCGACAAAATGAAAGGGAGATGTTAATCATGCCAAGTGAGAAATACTTAGAATGAGGAAAGGCAAGCTATCCCTAAACATGTCCCATAAATACTTTGAGAGTTGAGCGAAAAAGAAAACATGTGTTGTTTCAGGGCAAGAGATTCATTCGCGAGCAGTACATAGATCAAAGTGAAAAGAGGCATTTCTTTCCTCTACCTTACACACTACAGGTGACCATAGTAAAGCCCATTTGAGCCTTTACATATGGATGATTTGTACAAAATACCCCTTTCAAGGATCACCCTACAACGGGGCAAATTTGAAGGTTTTAGTTAACAAGCTTTGGAGGAAAAGATGAGAAAGACTTCTTTGCCCTTACTTGCATTAATCTTTTTGTGGTAACTTCAGATGAGTCCTTATGGAAGCTCGAAACATCCTAAAAATGAAGAAGAGCATTCATTTCTCTATCCAAACACTCATACCATTTGCTTAGCCAATTTGAGCCTGAATATTCATTTCTAAAGCCCGAATGGTGATTATCTCCCTACACTGGGGCAAAGCAAGTGATTTATCAAGGCAGTTGGTACTTGTGAGACAGTGTGAAAGACATCTCGAAAGTTTTAAAAGCTCGAAAAAATGAAAAGAGCAAAAGTCAAATGAAAACTAGGGGGCATGAAAAAGCGGTGTGCCTGGTAAAAGCAAGGCCAATGCCCTTTGTAAAAAAAAAAGAAAAGAAAAAAGAAAAAAGAGCAAAAAAAGTTGCATCAAGAGAAAAATTCCCATAAAAAAAGGGGGAATGTCAAAAGCAAAATGCTTGCAAAAAAAAATCATTGCAAAAGCAAAAGTCATTAGAGAAAGGAGCAAAGCTCTTACATTAAAACGATTAGTCAATAGACTTTCGAGACGAGTTGAATTTCAGAAGTCGAGTGCCTTCAAAAGATTGGATGATATGGTAATGATGTTATGATAATCACCAACTCCTAAACCCCTTTTGAAAATTTCTGAGCCTTTCGAGCCTTTACCCAAACCAATGTTACAACCTTCTCCAAAGTCTATTCTGATTGGGATGGTTTAAGTAGAAATTTGGATGTCCAAAGAAGCTACCGCTTGAAGAAGTTGGGGCAAAGTTGTCTTATCTCATCTTAAGGTTTCTTGACTTGTAAACCCGATGGAAATGCTGATTGAAAATTATTTCATTCCTTAACCGATGATGCTTATCCGTTGTTGAAACCATGACCAAACCCACATTACAGTCATTTAAAAGACCTCTTGGATCGGTCAATGCGTACTTATTGCGAATGATTCTCGAAACTTTCGACACTGATGGTGTGAGGTATATAGAGAGATCATGTTTACTTCCCACATCAATGGATGGGATCAAACAGCCTTTTTGAGAGTATGTGAGAAGTCCTTTCAGACTAAGGAATTCTTGTTTGGCATGCTTAATAGACTCTCTTCGGAAGTTAACATCATTTTGATAAAAGACTTTCTCCTAAGGGAATTTGATGATTAATGACGTCCTTCATGCATTAAGGCAATTTTGCGATATTGAAGGATGTTAAATGCTTTCCAAACAATTGAATCTGTCCTGAATTGCTCATACGATCAATATTTTCTCATTGGTGATACCCTTTTGATATTGTCTCTCATGACATGTAATCAAAGGACATTGATCTCGTCTGGTATGCCTTCATTACCAGGGCACTTGGTATAACACATTTCATTAAATGTGCAGTATCCATTCTGGAATCATTTGATCAACATGTACGGCAAGCTCTAACAGCCCAAAGCTATTTTTACATTAGAAGTCTTCCCCACGTGAGATCATGCTTTCTGAAGGTTTGGGCGTTTGCCCTAAAACCCCGCAATGCAAAGGGTTTTAGCCCCTAAATGTCAATCCAGAGTCTTTTTCCTTGTACGGTGAGCTTTTACAGCCCGAAGCACCCCATTGACTTGGCGAGCCTTCGCAGTCTAGAGTCTTCTTCCTTACACAGTGAGCTTTTGCAACTTGGGGTTTCCTTTATTTCTCTTGTAAACATCAGGTAAGTATTTTTACCCTCTTTAAAAATAATTAAAAAAAACAAAAGAGAAAAAGAAAAATGATTAAAAAAATGAGGCCTTCATAGGTATGTCCTTGAGCCATGCTCCTTATGTCAAATTCTTTATGAGAAGCTTAGGCACCTTAAGTCCTTCGTGAGAAACTTAGGCATAATCTATCAAATCCTCGGGTGAGGAACCCCGAGTGCTCATTCACTGAATCTTTTTAAGCCTCGCTGGGAAAGAGTTTTTGGGCAATCCAATCTAACCTACAGGTATGTAAACCCAAGTACGCATCAAAGGTTTGTGGTCCAACCTTAAACCACGCATCAAAGGTTTGTGGTCCAACCTTAAACTACGCTTCAAAGGTTTGTGGTCCAACCTTAAACCACGCTTCAAAGGTTTGTGGTCCAACCTTAAACCACGCTTCAAAGGTTTGTGGTCCAACCTTAAACCACGCATCAAAGGTTTGTGGTCCAACCTTAAACCACGCATCAAAGGTTTGTGGTCCAACCTTAAACCACGCATCAAAGGTTTGTGGTCCAACCTTAAACCACTCTTTCAAAAGGTTTGTGGTCCAACCTTAAACCACGCTTTCAAAAGGTTTGTGGTCCAACCTTAAACCACGCTTCAAAGGTTTGTGGTCCAACCTTAAACCACGCTTCAAAGGTTTGTGGTCCAACCTTAAACCACGCATCAAAGGTTTGTGGTCCAACCTTAAACCACGCATCAAAGGTTTGTGGTCCAACCTTAAACCACGCATCAAAGGTTTGTGGTCCAACCTTAAACCACGCATCAAAGGTTTGTGGTCCAACCTTAAACCACTCTTTCAAAAGGTTTGTGGTCCAACCTTAAACCACGCTTCAAGGGTTTGTGGTCCCACCTTAAACCACGCTTCAAAGGTTTGTGGTCCAACCTTAAACCACGCATCAAAGGTTTGTGGTCCAACCTTAAACCATGCATCAAAGGTTTGTGGTCCAACCTTAAACCACGCATCAAAGGTTTGTGGTCCAACCTTAAACCACTCTTTCAAAAGGTTTGTGGTCCAACCTTAAACCACGCATCAAAGGTTTGTGGTCCAACCTTAAACCACGCTTCAAAGGTTTGTGGTCCAACCTTAAACCACGCTTCAAAGGTTTGTGGTCCAACCTTAAACCACGCATCAAAGGTTTGTGGTCCAACCTTAAACCACTCTTTCAAAAGGTTTGTGGTCCAACCTTAAACCACGCTTCAAGGGTTTGTGGTCCAACCTTAAACCACGCTTCAAGGGTTTGTGGTCCAACCTTAAACCACGCATTAAGGGTTTGTGGTCCAACCTTAAACCACGCATCACGCATCAAAGGTTTGTGGTCCAACCTTAAACCACGCTTCCAGGGTTTGTGGTCCAACCTTAAACCATGCTTAAAAGGTTTGTGGTCTAACCTTAAACCACGCATCCAAGGTTTATAGTCCAACCTTAAATCACATTTTTCTTTAAACAATGCTCTTCGTTTATTTAGAAGTTATTTTATTTTCTCTCTCCTCCTTCTTGCATTGCATCATCCCGTTCCCTCCTCCGTCAACAAAATTTAGGCGTCTCTTGTCTTTGAAAGGAACCTCTTCGAGCTCCCCTTCAAAGAGGGGCAGCTGTTGACACCTAAATTTTGCTCAAATTACCTAGGGTTTTATCGCGCGAAAAAATTAGGGTTTAATTTCTTTAATCCCTAAACCAAAAACACTTTCTTTAAATTACACGTCATGAAAACATTAGGCGCATCCCTTACCCAAAAAAAAAAACATTAGGCGCATTTATATTAATATAGTCTACTAGAGCATATTTTCTTTGTTTATCTTCAAAATTAATTTTTTTAAAAAAAAAACAAAAAAAAGAAGCGACCAGACCAGCGTTGAATTAATCAACGCTGGCCCACCCCCAGCGTTACTCATCGCTTTAGGCAAGCAAAGAAGATGAACAGGAGCGGGACGCAGAGGTCGAAAGCCAGAAGCGGACAGGATGGAAGCGTGCTCTGCACGAGGAGGCCGAAGCTGCAGCGGCAGCGGGGGGATGGCGCAGTGCTGCGCCTTGACGGCGCAAGGATCTAAGGACTTGAAGCCGTTTTAGCTAAAAACGGACCTGATTCAGTCCCAAGAAGGAGATCGGCTACTGGAGTATGAGAAGATGAAGAAGGCGCGCTGATCAAAAGAAACTGGAAGCTGGGGAAGGAAAACTGGCTACGTTGACCAGCCTAAGCCCCTTTGGGGGGGAGGCACGAAGAACCTGCAAATGGTTCTTTAAGACCCGGGAGAGAGCTAAAGAAGAGAAAAAGGCGAGAGGGAACCGGAGAAGGAGGGAGCAGATCGAGAGCTTCTGAGAGAGAGATTTAAGAGAGAGAAAAACTCGGCCATATCCCCCGAGGACTCGTCGGTTAGTGTCGTGGCCGAGAATCGCCCTTCCTCCCCCCACGTCACTCTTTGGTAAGTTTAGAACTGAGTTTTTGCCTAATTTTGCTTGAGTTGGGAATGGATTTCCCGAGGACCTCGGCTTGAAAGCACGTGAGGTGACAAGGCATAGGCCGTTCACCACCGACAAGCCGAGTAGGGAGCTTCGTCTATTCCCCCTGTTTCGCTCGAATCGGGTTCTGTTTTTGGGTCTCGGATAACTGGGGCTGTGACTCGCCGGCGCCCGACCGTACGCGGATTCGAGCGTCGGCGAGCTTTCCCCGACTGTCGCGTTTGTTGCCCTCAATGCTGTTTTCTTTGTGGTTGTGTATTTGAGCCTCAGTGTGCTCGTCTTTTGTCTTTCGGTTGGCACCCACCAAGTGTTTGATGAAATGCTCAAGTGAGATCCATTAACTGAATCGTTCTTGCGTCGTTCAATTCCGAGACTTGTTGTTTTATCCATGTTGATTGGTCTCGTTTTTGCCATCTCGATCGCCGTTCGTTGTGTGTTTTGCGCGTTCGCTCGAGGTGAATTAAAAGGGGATCCGACGGTGGTCACGGTAGTCGGCCGTCGCTCCCTAAATTCGGATGTCGTCCAGCGTGGGGGTTTGTTCGACGATAGAGCTTCTCAGTAGCCCGGAGGGTGGGCCGGTCGAGCGGAAGCCGCGGAATAGAGGCAACAGAACGCATGCCTCAGTCGACTCTGTTGGGGGGGGGTGTTGAGGCCGAAGCTTGGGCAGTAGGTGCTAATAGAGGAGCATGAACACGCAACCTACTGTTGACACATTAGTTTTAGGAGCCTTGGTTATTGAGGCCTTCGTGTAGAAATTTTTATTATGCCTTCTTGGTTTGTTCGCGGTTCTTCGTTGGTTTGTTCGCGGTTCTTCGTTGGGTTGTTCTGGGTTTGTCGTGGGGAGTTCATGAAGAAGAGGGCGATCTGGGCATGCGGAGAGGAAAGACCAGGTGAAGAAAAAGAATAAAAAAGGAAGAGAAGAAGGGGGAAGAAAAGTCAAAGAGGAAAGGTGTTCAGAAGGGGGGAGAGTAAGGGCCACGTGAAAGAAAGAATAGAGAAAAAAAAAAAGAAGAAAAAAAGAAAAGGAAAAGTCAGAGAGAGGAGCATCTAGGGGAAAAGATCATGCAAAGATTGAGGAATAAAAAATCAGAAAAGAGAGAAAAAATATAAATAAAAATAGAGCACCTCGGGTCGAGCGAGTCGGGTCGATGGTCACGAACCGGGTCGGGTTCGCGGGTTGCAATCGGGTAGGGTTTTTGTTTAGTGTGTGGGCCGGTTTTAGGGTTTTGTTTGGTGTTTGGGTCTGAATTTAGATTTATTAGATTTTGGGCTTTTTAGTTTAGAATTAGAATAGTTTTTTCGGTTTTGGGCCTTTCGCGGATGGGCTGAACTGGTGATTTGGGCTGAAGGCTTACTTAGTCTTTTATTTCTAGTGGGCTAGGCTTAGGGGTTTTTCTTTTATTGTTTTACTTGAGTGCTGGGTTTATTCCGAATTGGGCCCTTATGGAGCCCGACTCACGGTGGACCCGGGCCGGTGCACCTGGGTCCGTTTTATATTATTTTAATATTGTATTATTATCTTAATATTAAAAAAATATTTTTAAAAATAAAAAAATAAAAAATTTCGAAAATCAAAAAATATTATTTAGACTTTGGAATTGGCTTTTCTCGCCTTATTGTGTGATTAGTGTCATATTTGAATGCACGTTGTTTGGTCCACACACTTTGAATTGCGTGTTTAATTTAACTTCGCATGTAGTTAATTATGCATGTTAGGTTCACGTGTTGATTGTCACTTTCTCTAGCTTGGTTAGAGATTGAATTTTGAGACTCCAGATTAGTGTGAACACGTTAAGCGGTAATTGAACAAGATTAGGTACCGAAAGGGCACTAGTTAATCGATTAGTGTAATTAAGTCCCCGTACTCGTTGAATCTCTGGTTCGTAGAAGTGACGTTCTTCTCCCGTGCTTCGCTTAGGTGTCTAATCGACCTACCAAAAATCGATTAGTGGCGACTCCTAAATGTAATTGATTTGCATGTTAATTATGTAAATCTTTGGTCGCGAATTGGTATGGGCTTGGGAGAGCTCGAGCTAGGTTTAGCCTAGTAATCCATTAGCCAAACCCCGTAGGCCTCGGGGCCGTTTCGAGGAGGTCGCGACAATGTTGACTTCTCCAAAGTTTTATGATTTTCTCGGGTAATGCGTC
This sequence comes from Syzygium syzygioides, assembly GCA_031216285.1. Taxonomy (NCBI): domain Eukaryota; kingdom Viridiplantae; phylum Streptophyta; class Magnoliopsida; order Myrtales; family Myrtaceae; genus Syzygium; species Syzygium syzygioides. The sequence goes on from CM062243.1 coordinate 40,102,422, forward strand.
CTTCGAGGTTCTCAAAGATCACTTACAAAGTAGATAGAAATCGACCATAGACCGAATCTTCATTCGCGGAAAATACCATACCCCTAATTCCCAAATAATGCACTGGCCTATCTTCTATGCAAAATTTTGTGGGGTCGTTGTTTGGGACCGCTATTTAAAATAGCTGGCAGCAATCCCACCAAAATCTCGCCATGATATCGGAGTTGGAAGTCTCGAATTTGAATCTTTCCAAGGCCTATTTGCTTTCTCAATCAGTTATGTCCAAGCTCAGTACTAGACAAAAAGAAAAGACTAAAGTGAGGGGAAATGTTAAAGTAATTAAATATCTTCTTAAGCTTTTAGAACAATTGGCGGTGATCCCACCTAAATTCCGCGTTCTTAAATATAAATGACAAATGATATATTTTGCATTTTATATTTGATGATTAATATTCGAGTATACCGAATAATAATGCCTTATTATACTCATCGAGAAGGCGATAATCGCTCTTAAGAGATGTTAATGGGGTTTAGCACTAATTAAAGAATAAAATCTCCTCGATAGGAGGGGACCAAGATCGCGTTGTCATTGAACATAAGAAACAGGGTTGGGTCGATATTATTAAGGGATAGTATAATAATTAAAAATAAGAAGTGAAAAAACAAAAAAAAGTAGGCAAATGTGTGCACTTTTCGTGTGAATGAGAAATCGGTCTTGAACGTAAAGAGGTCCCTGCATCTATGCCACGGTCCATCCTTGTCGTGCTACAATAGGGTCCATTCGGCAGCATTCCGAAAATATATCTTTTACTTTGAAAAAAAAAATGGTGACCGGGGCTAGACTTTTTGCATTCGTGTCGAGGGCTTCCATGACCCGTGGTGGGTTGGAGGCCGCATCCCATTGTAATTACGTACATTTTTATCATAACTTCTACGCAAATGTCGTATCATGCAAAAACATTAAAATAAAAAAAAATTATGACCAATGGGCTATATCTATCCCTCATATTCCAAATAACCATCAATCTAGCGTTATTCTAGAGATTGCTAAACACGTAGAGTAGCAGAACGGTACAGGTTATGCAAATAAGGCTGCTGCTAGCTAAAATTACTTGATGGACTACAGATTCAAGAGACAACACAAACGACACCGGTCACTCTTAACCTAAGAACACGACTGACCAAAGCAGGGGCAATTATCCAAAAAGTTTTAAACTTGTTGTACAATAATTAATTCGATCCTAAACGTTTTCAACATTTTAACGATTTATCAATTTAGTCATAAAATCTTTTTTTTCTATCAATTTGATCCTAAACTTTTTGAAAATTTACCAATTTAGTCATAAACCTATTATTTAGATATTTGATCGGAAAGACTACATTAGTAAATCGTCGAAATGTTTATGATTAAATTGATAAATTATCCAAAAATTAAAAATTAAATTAATAAAATCGAAAGTTTCAAAATTAAATTGGCGCCATTAAAATATTTAAAATCGAATTCACCTTCGCACGATAAGCTTAAAAACCGTCTCCCAATGTCTGAATTTAAGCACTTGACGTGATCGACCGCGACTGCCCTTCGTTTTTTTTTATCATTGGAGGGAGGGAAGCTCTGATGATGCGATGGGGTCCGCATCTTGGAAAATTCGGAAGCGTGAACGGTTGGAAATTTTTCCTTCGAAGTCTCACGTCTTCAAAATCCGCGCGCTGGTCAAACACGTGGGCTCTCCTTCTTAGCCCCCCGCGCAGCCAGAGATCTTCGGACGTTTCGGGGGGAAAAAGTCAAATCGTCGAAAAGCCAATCGACGCAACTCGCCCACGAAACCCCGCCCTTCGCGGATCGAGACGTCTCGACTTCAATCTCTACAAGATCGTTCCCCCTTCGATTCCGTAACGACACGGCACGATCGAGAACGAGGGTATTATACCTGATGGGCATTAGCCGACCGTCAATCGTCGCCGGGACATTTCGACCATGTTATCAGCCCTGTCCGATCAATGGACGGGTTTGGATACCGACGGACCCAGGATCCAAGTCGCTTCGGGCAAGTCACTTCAATCGAACAAGTTGGTCAATAATAGTATTTGGGTCCCCTCTTGGACCGTGTGCTTCGTCTTGTCTCGCGCAGCAGGAAGGCCAAGTGGTGGAGATAACGATGGCGGGTGTAAAAGAAAGGAACGAGTCGTTGTCCGAATAGTCAAGAAAGACCGAAGGTGGGATGATGCAGAGGCTTGTCAATTTCTCCTAGTACTCCATGATCGGTATCGTA